>JAIOJX010000001.1:119817605-121017605 GCA_022376925.1 Tragulus kanchil | reverse complement strand
GTGTCTGTGTATTGGGGCCTGTCCTTTTGGTGCTCTTGAAATGTTGCCATCAAGCCCAGGCGAGCCTACTGGAGGATTAGACACCATGTGGAGGAGAACGGGCAGTCAGCCAACCTCCAGTCAGGCTGGCAGCTGATTATAGCCACATGTGTGAGTCCCAACCAAGGTCAACCACGGTAGCTCAAATCAGCAGAACCAACCAGTTTAGCCAAACTTAAAGTGATGACCTATAGAATCATGAGCGCAATAAATAGTTGTGCCTTTAAGCCACTATGTGTTTGGATGGTTTTGCAACCAAATCAATATAGATATCAAGAATGTGATTTAGTCAGTCTACTCAGACTTATTTGGTTTGGTAGGGGATGACCTCATGGAAGGCCTGAGTTTAATCCCTGGTTTGGGAAGATCCCCTGGAGAAGGGAATGGCTACCCACTTGAGTATTCTTGCCTGGAGAATTCCATGGACAGAGGAGCCTGGTGAGCTATAGTCTGTGGGGTCACAGAGAGTTGGACAAGACTGAGTGACTAACAGTTTCACATGAAGGACAGATGAATAAAGCAATGCAGATTTATTAACATGCTAAGAAGCAAGACTGATAGGTAGCCAAGATGATTATCAGGGTATTTTCTCCTTTAGGAGAATTTTCATGGAAATTCAAATTATACTCAAAAGGTACACTTGATAGCAAAAAATCAGTCTGAGAGAGGCAGGTGCTTGATCTCATAGCTAGACTGCTGCATGCATGTCTACTCTCATAGTCTAGGAGATTTACAAAGAAAATGGTTGGAAACAGGGATGGAGGGAGAGAGAGAGGGGCTTGAACTACCTGCACAGATTCTTCCATTTTGGTCTCTCTCCCTAGAATCCATGAGAACCACATCAAATATGCCTCTGAAGTCATACCCAAGTTACTCTGCTTACACTTGGAAATTATTACACCTTACAAGTGAGTTTTTGTCATAGGTTGTCTCAATGGCATTTTATGGTTGAGTGTGAAAATCATATGTATTTGCGGGGGGCAGGTTGGGGAGGGAGGGGGCGGGCGGGCCACTTCTATTGGTCTTTCATTTATTCAGGTTCGTCCATCTTTGTTCTTTGGCCCGTGTGGGCCTCCCATTGCAGTGGCCTCTGTTGTCGTAGGGCACCGGCTCTGGGCGTGTGTGCTCCAGAGCTCTGGTTTGGTAATTGGACACATTGGTCCAGCTGCTCCACAGCATGTGGGATCCTCCCAGGCCAGGGATCGAACCAGTGCCCCCTGCACTGCAAGGCGGTGTCTTTACCCACTGGACCACCAGGGAAGCCCAATATATGTATTTTAATGTTATGTGAGGAATGGATTGAATTGAGATAGATGGTTGATGGACACCAATAAGAGACTACTGCAGGGGGACAGGCAAGAGAAATGATGATTAAGATTAAGCTGTTGGAGAATAGACGTAAGGACATTGTGGGGAACAAACAGTGAGAGGGAGGCATAGAGGACGTAACATAGAAACCTATACTGGCATGTGTGGTAAAGACAGCTATTGTCATTGTGCTAAGGGAATAGGAGTGCCTACAATGACTTGGGGCGATGGTCTGGAGGGGTGGGAGGGGGAGAGCTGGGTGGGGGGAGGACCAAGGATATGCATATGAATGATCTGGGAACATACATGTCAGTGAACAACAAAACTCTGTAAAATCTTTAAAATAAAGAATTAAAAAAAAAAAAAAGATTAAGCTGTTGGCTGTGCAGAGAGAGAAAGAGAAGTAGACAGAATCCTGTTTGCAAGCAGTGCAGTCAGGACTAGATTAAGGCAGGGGAAAGGGAGGAATTGGAGCAGCTGGGTGATGCTATTTGCTGGATGAATTAAGTATCTTTCTTTGTTTTCATTTTTATGGCAAAAATAGGTGCTCAGTGGTGTTATTTAGTTAGGATGACTGGGGCACAGTTACGGTGCCACTAAGCCCTTAGTAAATGTCACATTTTATTTTCATTGCCTAGTCACACAGCTATTCTGACTCCAAAGTCTATACTCTAAGCCAGTGCTTCTCAAACTTTAATGGGCTTACAAATCACCTGGATGTCTTGTTAAAATGCAGATTCTGATTCAGCACATCTAGGGTGGGCTTTAGATTATTTATCACAAGGTTCCGGGTGATGCTAATACTGCTGGTCCACAAACCATGCTTTGAGCAACAGGGAACTGGAACACGTACAAGATTATTGTCATAACACTTTAATAAAGTAATGATGTCATTTTGGCAGCATTAACAACTGAACAGTATGTCTCACACTTATTATGTGTGGGTAAAGTATATATATGTACAAAGTATACATATACATACGTATATACATACAAAGTATGACTAATAAACATCTGCGTTTGTCTTTGGAGCTTCCATTCTAAACTGGTAACAGAAGTAGTTGGGATGGTTCTTAGAATGGAAGAGGTAGGCTATGAAGACCTGAGATGGTAAGAGACTGCATGCATGCATGCTAAGTCATGTCAGTCATGTCTGCCTCTCTGTGACCCCATGGACTGTAGCCCTCCAGGCTCCTCTGTGCATGGGATTCTCCAGTCAAGAATACTGGAGTGTGTTGTCATGTACTCCTCCAGGATATTACAAAAAAGTACTGAGTAATTTGTTTTAATTTTAAGCAACGGCTTTTCACCGTTTTGGTTAAATTAAAATACTTTGATAAGAATGAACCTTCATCTTCTCAGAAGAAACAAAACAGTTTTCTTTCAAGCAGGGGCTAGTGTAACTTCTCTGGGCATTCCAACAGAGACCGAGGGCCGCCTTGCATGGAATGCCCTTGAAATGTAAGTGATAGAACCACATTTGACATTCTTTAATTCATAAAGACTTGCCCCTCTTTAAGAAGTTATCTCCAGTAGTTGACAGAACATAAAGAGCTAAAGAAGCTATCGCAGGCTGTCAGAAAATATTCAACTACATTAGTATAGGATCGGTTCACTTGCTCAACAATTTAACCCAGGATGCTGTTGACAGATTTCTTAAGCAGCTCCATCAAACTGCATGCAACCTGACAGCATTTTTAAGAACTAAACCCACATTTTTGTCAAAGAAAAACATTTTAAGCTGATTTCTCTGGGGGGGGCGCCAAGGTGTAAAATAGCTTTCATGGGCTGTCAGAGGAATCATAGTGAGTTAGCATCAGAAGTGATTTTGATCACCAAACTTTAGGCTGGAAAAAATGAGAATCCATAGAAGTCACAGAATCTCAGAGCTGGTAGGAACTAAGCATAACCTCTCATGATACAATTGAGAAATGTGAGGCTCAGAGTAGTGAAATGGTTTACAGAAAGTCATATAACCAACCAGTGAATGACCATCCTCACTATAGCTTATTGTTATGAATGATGGTCCAAAATAATCATATTGTTAGACCGTAAGAGCTACAATTTTGCAGGGCCCACATTTCCATGAAGAGACATATTACAGCACTTGGGGTACAGGGAAAATTGGGGTTCCCATGTCCAAATGGAAGGCTTTGGCTGTCTTCTGTCCTTGATAAATATGAGATTTAGGCACATCCTACATTTCCCAACTGCATGCATGCATGCTAAGTCATGTCAGTCATGTCTGCCTCTCTGTGACCCCATGGACTGTAGCCCTCCAGGCTCCTCTGTGCATGGGATTCTCCAGTCAAGAATACTGGAGTGTGTTGTCATGTACTCCTCCAGGATATTACAAAAGTACTGAGTAATTTGTTTTAATTTTAAGCAACGGCTTTTCACCGTTTTGGTTAAATTAAAATACTTTGATAAGAATGAACCTTCATCTTCTCAGAAGAAACAAAACAGTTTTCTTTCAAGCAGGGGCTAGTGTAACTTCTCTGGGCATTCCAACAGAGACCGAGGGCCGCCTTGCATGGAATGCCCTTGAAATGTAAGTGATAGAACCACATTTGACATTCTTTAATTCATAAAGACTTGCCCCTCTTTAAGAAGTTATCTCCAGTAGTTGACAGAACATAAAGAGCTAAAGAAGCTATCGCAGGCTGTCAGAAAATATTCAACTACATTAGTATAGGATCGGTTCACTTGCTCAACAATTTAACCCAGGATGCTGTTGACAGATTTCTTAAGCAGCTCCATCAAACTGCATGCAACCTGACAGCATTTTTAAGAACTAAACCCACATTTTTGTCAAAGAAAAACATTTTAAGCTGATTTCTCTGGGGGGGGCGCCAAGGTGTAAAATAGCTTTCATGGGCTGTCAGAGGAATCATAGTGAGTTAGCATCAGAAGTGATTTTGATCACCAAACTTTAGGCTGGAAAAAATGAGAATCCATAGAAGTCACAGAATCTCAGAGCTGGTAGGAACTAAGCATAACCTCTCATGATACAATTGAGAAATGTGAGGCTCAGAGTAGTGAAATGGTTTACAGAAAGTCATATAACCAACCAGTGAATGACCATCCTCACTATAGCTTATTGTTATGAATGATGGTCCAAAATAATCATATTGTTAGACCGTAAGAGCTACAATTTTGCAGGGCCCACATTTCCATGAAGAGACATATTACAGCACTTGGGGTACAGGGAAAATTGGGGTTCCCATGTCCAAATGGAAGGCTTTGGCTGTCTTCTGTCCTTGATAAATATGAGATTTAGGCACATCCTACATTTCCCAACTAGGAGACTCTTACATTTTCTCCTCCTTCACAGGAGAATTTTAAGCAGATGAAGAACTTTCTTCTGGAAGTAAGGTGAGCTCAAAGATGAACACAGGAAAGAAGAGAAGATGGTCATTGCTGGATAAGGCTTCTACCTAACCATTCTTAAGGGATGACAAAGGTGCATTTCATATGTTAGTTATATCAAAATTTATTTAGTCTCTCTGTCTTTGATTTTCTCTGGTTTTAGTTCTATTTTTTCTGCCTAAATTTTTATAATAAAATTCCTATAGAAAAATATTGAGTCCTCTTTTATATGACCTAAGGGAAGTGGGGTATCAGTTCATACTTGTGCTATGACAACCAGGAACCTTACTTACAGGATTAAAGTGCAACACCCAGCATGGCACCCAAGGCCATTAATGATCCGGCTCCTGCCCCGCTGACACCCACCTACTGTTTAGCCAGGGGGAACCCTATTTCTTTTCAAAATGCATCTTCCTTTTCTATAACTGTCTTTATGCCCGCTCTTCAATCTGGCTGGAATATCCAGGCTCTGCTCCTTTCTACCGTATGAGCATTTTCTCATCCAATTAGACCAGGGCAGGGTCTCCTCCTCTGTGAAGTTCTCTGCAGGGTCCCTGGTCAGAAGCAGTGGCTCTGTCTTCATACTATTTATAACACTCTGCTCTCATCTTCACCCCAGTGTCTTCTAATTACTCATTTACATGTGTGTCTCTCCACAGGGACAGGCAAATCTGGGCTGCCTATTTGAGTCATTTGGTGAGCTCTAGAAAAATTACCATTGTCCTGGCCTCACCCCTAGAGATTCTGATTCAAAAAATCTAGGGTGGGGCAGGACACTGATATTTATGCTGAAACTCCCCCAGGTGATTCGCATGTGCAGGCAGTGCTGAGAAAATACTGTGATGAGGTCAGATCTTTGCAGACACTATGCTTAGTTGTCTTTATCGTGATCCTTCTTTACTAAGTGTTCCCACAAAGTGCCTGGCAAGAGGAGCCGCATAAACCCAGAAAGAGAAGCCAGTCCAAGTAGATGTCTCTCAATATATGATCACCAACTTTGTTGAATGGATCCACGTTCTCAAAAGAGATTTATATCCACTGGAGGAAGACAAGTACACAAGGATCACAACGAAGAACAATGGAGCCAACTTTCATGTTTTCAATGGATCTGACTGACATTTAAATATACTGTTTTAAAAATAAACCTACAAGGAAGCTGCCTAGAGAATCATTTGTTTGCTACAAAGGAGGGCAGATGTGGCAGGAGGTGGGGTTGAGGTTCGTAAGTTGGGACTGATGTCCTGGTAGGTAACAAAGGCTTTGGCAGGGCTGTGTAGAGTGGCATGAACAAGACCAAATGCCACAGCCACACTGGCTGGGTCCAGCTCCCAGCTGCCACAGGTTTTATAATCTTGTTCAATGCATTTCACTAGTCTGTCCTTATTTTTCCCCTCTGCAAAATGGGATGCTATTGTTATTATTGGCATTCAGCTTCCAAAGATTATCATGATGATTCAACAACATGCATGAGGCACCTAAAACACTGTGTGATGCATAGTAAGCTCCCAACGCACATTAGCTCTTTTATGACGATGATGATGATTACTATTATTATTACTGGAGGAGGTAGAGGCTTTGCTGGACCAGGGAGCTGGTGAGTGAAGCCAGTCAACTAACACAGAAGATGATAAATGCAGTCTTATTGCTGTCCTCTGTTCTCTGTTTGATCTACTGTTAGAGGAAGCTGCTGCCTTTTATCTTTAAACTATAACTGAAAAAGTGTTTGGGAGATGCCTTGGGGCACCTTGTCCATTCAACTAGAGAATGGCCAATGATGGCACTCAGCTTTTTAAAAAAAAGCCTCAAGTGCATCATTTAAGCACAATTGGCTTGGGGCCTTTGGCCTAAAATATCATCACTTCCCTCCAGTTCTGCTAAGGGCAATTTCAGGTTTAAAGATTACACACACACACACACACACACACACACACACACATACATGTCAATTGTTTTATTTTTTCGGCAACACAGAACATATCACATATTTCTATTAAAGTAATTTGCTTCAGAAATGATATGGATTCACAGAAAATATATTTTATGACATATTTATGACATATTTCTTAAACTTCTTATGTGACTCTAGAGGAAAATTAACCATTTGGCCACCACCTGTTCTACCAAAAGAAGAATATGGCATCACCTACAGGTCAGACAGAAATCACGATCCTTCTGGGTTTCCTCTCAACATAAAAGCCAAATTTCCACTGGATATGCCTAACTGAATTCATAAAAAATGCCAATTGTTTTATACATTTGGATATTTTGGCACAGGAGTACTACCTCCTAATGTGACCGTAGTTGGAGATGGGACCTTTCGAGAAGTGATTCAGTTCAAACTGGGTTGTTAAAGTGGGTCCTGATCCAATTTGACTGGACACACTGAAAGACACATCAGGGATGCACACTTCCAGAGGGACAACAATGTGAAGAGTCAGCAAGAGGTCGGCCACTTGCAGGACAAGGAGACAGGGCTCAGAAGAAACCAACTCTGACAGCACCTAGATTTGGAATTTCCAGCCTCCAAAACTGTGAAAATAAATTCCTGTGCTGAAACCACTCAGTCTGTGGAGTTTTGTTATGACTGCCTTAGTGAATGAGCACACTTCCCTTCTCCCAGTGCTGATCCCGAGGTACAGTACTATTCTGGTTTGTTCTTTTCCTTTCTGGGTGGATGTGGCTAGTGATGAGTATAATGGTGGTAACTCTTTTGTTGGCACCTGGGTGGCCCCACCTCAGGTGTGCCCACATATTCAGAGCAGTCAATTCTCCTACAGGTGCTCTCAGGAAACGATGCCCCACCTTCTAACACCACCCCTTTGTCCCATCCTCCAGAGGAGGGCAGGGTCTCCACCCTGACTCTTCAGTCAGAATTGACAGCTTATTTCTTATTGGTTCACTTCCTGCTAAGTTCACTTGAGAGACCTAGGACTATAATTACTGTTGCTTAACTGCTTTATCTTGCTTAAGAAGACTAATTTTAGCAATGCTGGAAAGTAAATCATTTTTGTGGCCCCCATTATGTTGACAAATAGGACATAACCTTAAATTAGTCTATAGTACATTCTCAACCTAAGTATATTCAGCATGTTTGGAGTTACCCTGTATCCAATGTGAGAGCATCAAAGCTCTGTTATGATTTTTTGACAATTCCTAAAGCTAAATCAGCAACGTATTCATGAGAATATTCCTCATATATTAGCTGACACTTATTTTCCTTTCCTCAATGTCCACGGAGAATTAACTGAAAATAAGGATTATAAACAACATTTAAAATGACAGATAATCATCATTAAACATTTCCATGCATGAGGCACTTTGCTATGCACTTATAGTACCTCATTCATTTTCTTACTGTGTTCAGCCACTAAGTCATGTCCAACTCTTTGCGTCCCCATGGACAGCAGCAGGTGGTGGTAGTGGTAAACAACCTGCCTACCAATGCAGGAGACTTAAAAGACACTGGTTTGATCCCTAGGTCAGGAAGAACCCCTGGAGGAGGACATGGTAACCTATTCAAGTATTCATGCCTGGAGAAACCCATGGACAGAGGAGTCTGGGGGTTATGCTCCATAGGGTCGCAAAGAGTCGGGCACAACTAAAGTGACTCAGCACACACGCATGGACTGCAGCACACCAGGCTTCCCTGCCCGTCACTATCTCCTGGAGTTTGCTAAAACTCATGTCCATTAAGTCAGTGATGCTATCCAACCATTTTGTCCTCTGTCATTAATTTTTAAGACAATTTTTAGGGATGGACTGCTATTAATGTATCCATTTTGTGGATAAGCAAATGGAAAGAAAAACAGACAGGTGACCAAAACTGTCTTACTACAGAACTTTATGGAAGAAAACACCAAGCTTAAATAGCATTTTATCACTTCTCCATGTCTTGTCCATGCCACCATGAGTTTTGAATGTTTTACTTTTAATAACACCAAAAAAAGTTGCCGTTGTTTTTTTTATAAATCTCTATATATCTGCGGAACAGTGTGATACAATGTTGGGAAAAAACCTCATTAGAACCAGACAAGGGTAAAATATTAGCTCTGCTCTTGACTAACTAACTCTACGACCTTGAAAAATTCCATTTTGTGGCCCCCATTATGTTGACAAATAGGACATAACCTTAAATTAGTCTATAGTACATTCTCAACCTAAGTATATTCAGCATGTTTGGAGTTACCCTGTATCCAATGTGAGAGCATCAAAGCTCTGTTATGATTTTTTGACAATTCCTAAAGCTAAATCAGCAACGTATTCATGAGAATATTCCTCATATATTAGCTGACACTTATTTTCCTTTCCTCAATGTCCACGGAGAATTAACTGAAAATAAGGATTATAAACAACATTTAAAATGACAGATAATCATCATTAAACATTTCCATGCATGAGGCACTTTGCTATGCACTTATAGTACCTCATTCATTTTCTTACTGTGTTCAGCCACTAAGTCATGTCCAACTCTTTGCGTCCCCATGGACAGCAGCAGGTGGTGGTAGTGGTAAACAACCTGCCTACCAATGCAGGAGACTTAAAAGACACTGGTTTGATCCCTAGGTCAGGAAGAACCCCTGGAGGAGGACATGGTAACCTATTCAAGTATTCATGCCTGGAGAAACCCATGGACAGAGGAGTCTGGGGGTTATGCTCCATAGGGTCGCAAAGAGTCGGGCACAACTAAAGTGACTCAGCACACACGCATGGACTGCAGCACACCAGGCTTCCTGCCCGTCACTATCTCCTGAGTTTGCTAAAACTCATGTCCATTAAGTCAGTGATGCTATCCAACCATTTTGTCCTCTGTCATTAATTTTTAAGACAATTTTTAGGGATGGACTGCTATTAATGTATCCATTTTGTGGATAAGCAAATGGAAAGAAAAACAGACAGGTGACCAAAACTGTCTTACTACAGAACTTTATGGAAGAAAACACCAAGCTTAAATAGCATTTTATCACTTCTCCATGTCTTGTCCATGCCACCATGAGTTTTGAATGTTTTACTTTTAATAACACCAAAAAAAGTTGCCGTTGTTTTTTTTATAAATCTCTATATATCTGCGGAACAGTGTGATACAATGTTGGGAAAAAACCTCATTAGAACCAGACAAGGGTAAAATATTAGCTCTGCTCTTGACTAACTAACTCTACGACCTTGAAAAAATTCCTGAACTTAGTGAAGCATCGTATTACACCCCTCACAGCATGCAAGTCTTTGAGTGGACATATATATTCACTTCTTCTGAGTAATATTTAGGAGTGGAACTGCTGGGGCATATGGTAAATTTATGCTTAGCCTTCAAAACAATAATTTTATTTAATTATTTTTGGCTGTACTGGGTCTTCATTGCTGTGCAAACTTTTTTCCAGTTATGGCGAGCAGGGTCTAGCCTCTAGGTGCTCAGCATTCTCATTGCAGTGGCTTCTCTTATTGCAGAGCATGCGCTCTAGAGCACACAGGCTTTAGTAGTTATGGCTCCCTGGATCTAGAGCACAGGTTCAGTACTAATAGGTTTAGTACAAGGGCTTAGCTGTTCCATCACATGTGGAATCCTCCCGGACCAGGGATCAAAACTGTGTCTTCTGTACTGGCAGGCGGATTCTTTACCACTGAGCTGCTAAGGAAGTCCTATGTTTAACCTTTTAAGATACTATAACAGCCTTTTCCAAAATGGAAGTAGTACTTTACAACCCACCAGCAATGTATGAGAGTTCCTGTTTCTTCACACTTGTTAGTGTCTTCTATATTGATTACAGCCATTCTAGCCACTGTAGAATGTGAAGTGGTACTTCACTGTGGGCTAAACTTGTAGTTCCATAATGACTATAATGTGGAGCTTTTCGAATGCCTTTAGAATCTGTTTGTGTATTTTCCTTGATAAGATGTCTGTTCATATCTTTTGTCCATGTTTTAATTGGGTTGTCTCATTCTTCAGCTGTAAGAGCTCTTTGTAGGTTCTGGATAAAAGTCTACTGGAATTCTTTTACATTGATTCTGAATTTCCAATATCAAGTGTATCACCCTGAACAGGATACCTAATGAATATTTGACAAGAATGATTCTGATGATACTATTCAATTTAGTTTAGTTCAACAGATTTTCATTGACTAATGACTACATGCTAGGCATATACTGGGCGTTGGTGATTCCACCGAGAACATGACAGACAAAATCTCTGCTCTCAGAGAAGTGAGGAGTAATCATTAATGGTCAAATGGCTAAGGGATCGAAAAGATTGGAACTGAGTCCAGGCAGTCTCCGTTGAGGCTTGGGTTCTCAGACTCTCTACACAGCCTAGGCACAAGTACAGTCAAATGTACTGAACTTCTGTTTGAGAATCTCATTCCCCCACCATCATTAAAAAATCTACATTAGGGCTTTCCTGGTTTTCAGTGGTAAAGAGTCTACCTGCCAATGCAGGAAACACAGATTTGATCCCTGATCTGGGAGTATTCCACATACCATGGAGCAACTAAGCCTGTGGGCCACAACGACTGAGTTTGTGCTCTAGAGCCTGGGAGCCACAACTACTGAGTCGATGTGCTACAACTACTGAAGCCTGCACACCTAGAGCCTGTGTTCTACAACAAGAGAAGCCACCACAGTGAGAAGCCTGCACACCACAACTAGACAGTAGCCCCTGCTTGTGGCAACTAGAGAAAAGCCCATGCAGCAACAAATACCCAGTACAGTCAAAAAAAAAATTATGAAACGGATTCTTTACCACTGAGCTGCTAAGGAAGTCCTATGTTTAACCTTTTAAGATACTATAACAGCCTTTTCCAAAATGGAAGTAGTACTTTACAACCCACCAGCAATGTATGAGAGTTCCTGTTTCTTCACACTTGTTAGTGTCTTCTATATTGATTACAGCCATTCTAGCCACTGTAGAATGTGAAGTGGTACTTCACTGTGGGCTAAACTTGTAGTTCCATAATGACTATAATGTGGAGCTTTTCGAATGCCTTTAGAATCTGTTTGTGTATTTTCCTTGATAAGATGTCTGTTCATATCTTTTGTCCATGTTTTAATTGGGTTGTCTCATTCTTCAGCTGTAAGAGCTCTTTGTAGGTTCTGGATAAAAGTCTACTGGAATTCTTTTACATTGATTCTGAATTTCCAATATCAAGTGTATCACCCTGAACAGGATACCTAATGAATATTTGACAAGAATGATTCTGATGATACTATTCAATTTAGTTTAGTTCAACAGATTTTCATTGACTAATGACTACATGCTAGGCATATACTGGGCGTTGGTGATTCCACCGAGAACATGACAGACAAAATCTCTGCTCTCAGAGAAGTGAGGAGTAATCATTAATGGTCAAATGGCTAAGGGATCGAAAAGATTGGAACTGAGTCCAGGCAGTCTCCGTTGAGGCTTGGGTTCTCAGACTCTACACAGCCTAGGCACAAGTACAGTCAAATGTACTGAACTTCTGTTTGAGAATCTCATTCCCCCACCATCATTAAAAAATCTACATTAGGGCTTTCCTGGTTTTCAGTGGTAAAGAGTCTACCTGCCAATGCAGGAAACACAGATTTGATCCCTGATCTGGGAGTATTCCACATACCATGGAGCAACTAAGCCTGTGGGCCACAACGACTGAGTTTGTGCTCTAGAGCCTGGGAGCCACAACTACTGAGTCGATGTGCTACAACTACTGAAGCCTGCACACCTAGAGCCTGTGTTCTACAACAAGAGAAGCCACCACAGTGAGAAGCCTGCACACCACAACTAGACAGTAGCCCCTGCTTGTGGCAACTAGAGAAAAGCCCATGCAGCAACAAATACCCAGTACAGTCAAAAATGAATAAATAAAATTATAGAAAGTCTACAAATAATGAATGCTGGAGAGGGCATTGAGAAAGGGTACTGTCCTATACTACTGGCAGGAATGTAAACTGGTGCAGCAACAGTGGAGAAGAGTATGACAGTTCCTCAAAAACTAAAAACAGAGTTGCCATATGATCCAGTAATCCCACTCCTGGGCATATATCTGTAATTGGATAAAACTATAATTTGAAAAGATATATGCACCCCAATGTTTATAGCAACATTATTCACAATAGCTAAGACATGGAAACAACATAAATGTCCACTGACAGATGACTGGATAAAGGAGATGTACTACACACACACACACACACACACACACACACACACACACACACATACATTAGAATATTACTCAGCCATAAGAAAGAATGAAATAATGCCATTTGCAGGAACATGGATAATAGACTTAGATTATCATACTAAGTAACTCAGAAAGAAAAAGACAACTACCATATGGTATCGTTTACATGTGGAATCTATGACACAAATGAACTTTTATGAACCTGAAACTGACTCACAGACATAAGAAACAGACTTGTGGTTGCCAGAGGGGAGGGGTGGATGAGAGAGGGAAGGATGGGGATTCTGGTGTTAGCAGATGCAACTATTATATATGGAATAGATAAATGACAAGGTCCTACTGTATAGCACAGGGAACTATAATCAATATCCTATGATACACCATAATGGAAAATAATATGAAAAAGAATGTAGATATATGTATAACTGAATCACTTTGCTGTACAGCACAAATTACCACAACATTGTTAATCAACTATACTTTAATAAAATGTAAAAAAAGAATCTGATCCCCAGTGTGACTCAAATCTTTTTGGTCACCATCTGGTACCAGGGAAATCCCAAATTCCATATATAATCTTATATATACAAATGGTATGTATTTAAAAGTAAAAACAGGCATTGGAGTAAAACTATGTATTTAGGCTAATCCTACAGGAAGATGATTGCCATATATGCCATGAATATGTGACCCTGTACTTTCCTAGCTGGCTGATAGTTCAACTTTCTCTTTCTCTGACACAACACTCCCCTTTTCTAATTTTCCATAGTGTTGGTCTGAGGAACCTCCACCCAGAAGTCATGGGGATCAATCTCACCAGACTTATCAAAGATCAATGGAGTCAGTTCTTTGCATTGATGTCAAGGCAGTTTTCTCTTGAGAGGCAGAGGTCAAAAAACCTTTGATTACAATGTGTCCTCAGCCTGCCCTTCTATTAGTAGTGGCCTCAGCAGCCATCTCTGATAATGTGGTTTCCTGCATCTTTGTTCACAGTAGCTTCCAGGAATAGAGGTGTTCCGCGTGAGGGCAGCTTTCCCTCTGGCAGCCCCACGCTGCTTTTCTTGGCTGCTCTCTGAAGTTCTACCCTCCAGAACCATTTCTGGCAACTCTAAGCATCTCCATGGAAAGTTCTCTGTTGAACCTTCTGCATTTGCAAAATGTGCTTTACACAGAGCTGTTTTTAGGATGAATGCTGGCTGTCACATCCCAGGTGACCACAATTGGAGCTGCTCCCTCTGGCTGTGCTGTGACCTTTCTGCCTTTTTTTCCTGCTCAAGGCCTTCTGGGAGGGTACAGACAAGGCAAGGGAGGCTGTATCCTCATGGACTTGAGAGCACTGAATTTGGTAATTTCAGGCAGGCTCTGCCTTTTTCTAATGGCATGATCTTGTGCAAGTGTAATCATTAGTTTCCTCACCTATATACTTTCTATCTCATTGAATTACTTTGAGAATTAAATGAAAAGCATCTTGTGTCTGGCACATTTTAAGAACTCAATAAATACTAGCTACTATATTATTTGATGCTGAATAAATATTGCTTGAATAACTAAACTATGGAAGGGACTTGCAAACAGCACTTCACTCTTAACACTGGGTTCAAGGACATCTGAGAAAACTGGTAAAAGAAACAACTGCTTGTTTCTTTCATGTCTTTACTCTCATTTTTTCTGTTTGGCTAGCTTGAGAGCTCTTCTGCCCTCCTGCATCGGGAGAATGGTGCAGCCTGCAGGGTTAGTTCAAATATCAGATCATGTGCGACACAGGCCCACAGCCTTCCCCCATGTGTATCCATCTCATATTGCTTTTCTAATACTGCATTAAATCAGTTGTTTGCCTGTCTTCTTTAGAAGACTTAGAACGCTGGAGAGACAGGATTTGGCCTTTATTATCTAAATATTTCATTTCAACATGTACTCCACCTTGAAAGTTATGAGATATTTTGCTTTTTGTGAGTATGTGGGGGACGGGGTATTATGTCATCAAACTCCTGTATTAAAAAAAAAAATCCTGTGTTTTACATTCTTACCATACTTTGGTTTGAATTAGCCACATTTCAAATACTTAACAGCTACATATAGCTAACACGTACTGGATTGGATAGCACAGTTCTAAAGGCTCTATCTCCTACATTTTCATAGCAATTAATGCATATCTCAATTTAAGCACTTATCACAGATTACATGTAAATCATCTCTTCATGTGTGTGTTTCCTATGAACATGTCTAGGGTGAGAATTTTGTCTTATTTATCTTTGCATCCCCATTCTCTCATGTAGAGTTTATGTTGTATTTCTCAATACATAATTATCCAATGGAATAAATATGATAACTATCAGATATTATGCAACTCCTAGGGACATGGGACTTTACACTGGATATTTCATTTAATCACTGCAAAACCTTGAATGCTCAGTAGTCATCCCAAGTTTACAGATAATGTAATGGGGACTCCATTTAAGTAACTTCCTGATAGAAAGTTTTCTAATGGCATGATCTTGTGCAAGTGTAATCATTAGTTTCCTCACCTATATACTTTCTATCTCATTGAATTACTTTGAGAATTAAATGAAAAGCATCTTGTGTCTGGCACATTTTAAGAACTCAATAAATACTAGCTACTATATTATTTGATGCTGAATAAATATTGCTTGAATAACTAAACTATGGAAGGGACTTGCAAACAGCACTTCACTCTTAACACTGGGTTCAAGGACATCTGAGAAAACTGGTAAAAGAAACAACTGCTTGTTTCTTTCATGTCTTTACTCTCATTTTTTCTGTTTGGCTAGCTTGAGAGCTCTTCTGCCCTCCTGCATCGGGAGAATGGTGCAGCCTGCAGGGTTAGTTCAAATATCAGATCATGTGCGACACAGGCCCACAGCCTTCCCCCATGTGTATCCATCTCATATTGCTTTTCTAATACTGCATTAAATCAGTTGTTTGCCTGTCTTCTTTAGAAGACTTAGAACGCTGGAGAGACAGGATTTGGCCTTTATTATCTAAATATTTCATTTCAACATGTACTCCACCTTGAAAGTTATGAGATATTTTGCTTTTTGTGAGTATGTGGGGGACGGGGTATTATGTCATCAAACTCCTGTATTAAAAAAAAAAATCCTGTGTTTTACATTCTTACCATACTTTGGTTTGAATTAGCCACATTTCAAATACTTAACAGCTACATATAGCTAACACGTACTGGATTGGATAGCACAGTTCTAAAGGCTCTATCTCCTACATTTTCATAGCAATTAATGCATATCTCAATTTAAGCACTTATCACAGATTACATGTAAATCATCTCTTCATGTGTGTGTTTCCTATGAACATGTCTAGGGTGAGAATTTTGTCTTATTTATCTTTGCATCCCCATTCTCTCATGTAGAGTTTATGTTGTATTTCTCAATACATAATTATCCAATGGAATAAATATGATAACTATCAGATATTATGCAACTCCTAGGGACATGGGACTTTACACTGGATATTTCATTTAATCACTGCAAAACCTTGAATGCTCAGTAGTCATCCCAAGTTTACAGATAATGTAATGGGGACTCCATTTAAGTAACTTCCTGATAGAAAGTTACAAGTAGCAGAGTTGGGATTGAACCCTTCCGGCTCTAAAATTAGAACATGACTCTCACCAATGCATGTGCTTTCTATCCCAGCTTCATTCTAATTGGTTGACCTTTGGCATGACACTGAGTTCGAGCCCCGAGTTCCTATTTGCAAAATGAAGGAACTATAATAACCACTGTCTAGGGTCTCTTTTAGTTTGGTATACCTCCATTATAACTGTTTACATATAATTGAGTCAATTTTTCTTAACATCTAAGTTGTTTTCCAGAGAATAAAATATCTCCCAAATTAGGTAGACTTATATCGTTTAGTTACCTCCCAAAAGTAACCTATTCACCTGATTTTATTGTAAGAAAAATGAACAAAAATTAAATTTAGAAATGGAATTATTTTTCTTTTCTCTCCTGCACAAGAAAGTAAAGGTTGTTATATTGGCACTCTTTACTTGACCCTAATTACTTATCATTAATTTCCCCATTTAATTAATCTGAAGAACTTTACTGATCTCTGTGAAAGTTATGCCTAATTTTAATAAGAAAAGCATTCATATCCCCCTGGATATTTTCCCCTTAAGTCTCACAATCTTCCCTTTACTAGTTAACACTTATCAACAAGGCTAAGGGGGCACCAAAAAAGGCCTTTACACAGAAAAAAAAATCACGTGGGACTGTCTTCCCTATTAACTTCCTCATTGGACTAGGACATCTCAAAGTCCCTTCGAGTTTAACTTCACATGATTCTTTCCTACAAATTGTGTAATAATGGCTTTACCTACTCAAAGCTTTCTGAAAGTGGAACTCATGGGCAGTTAATGATGAGTGTACTTGTACTCTGTTTCTAGAGCAGAGGTTGGCAAACTTAGCCTGTGGGCAAACTCCAACTTGCTGCTGGCACTTGTAAAAAAAACACTATTGGCACACAGATATGCCCAGTTGTTTATGCATTGTCTATGGTTATTTTCAGGCTACACAGAGTTGGCAAAGTTGAAAACATTTATCATCAGATCCTTTTTATTTTTTTATTTTATTTTTGTTTTTTATTTTTTCACTAGTTTGGATATCGTTAGTTTATTATAAAAGAGAAATATGGAAATTATTTACATGATGAAAGATTCCAGAACTTCAGTGGAATGGGCAGCTTCACATGATGCCATTTCAATAGTGATTTATTTCACTCGACATATTTCCCAAGAATGTCACCATCTCTAAATAAGAGATAATCCTTGTCGTCTAGAACTACTTTGGTGCCTCCATATTCTGGGAGAAGAACTTTATCTCCAACTTTCACGCTAACTGGTTGGATCTCTCCACCCTTGCCTTTAGAGCCCGATCCAACGGCTAACTACCGTGGCTTGCAATACTTTTCCTTGTGATTTTTCTGGAAGCATAATGCCTCCTTTGGTTACAGTTTAGGCTGCACTTCTTTCAACTAATACTCTGTCAAAGAGGGGAAGAAACTTTCTAAATGCCTGTCCTGCCATGACTCCGGCTGCTGCAGTTCGTACTCCACTCTCATGCCGCCGCCGCAAAGGGACCTGCTGTCGAACCCTCCGGACACGTGAACGCGAGAATCAGGTCCTTTTTAGAAAAAGTTTGTTCACCTACGTTTACAGCACATTACTTTGGTCTGCCAAACGTCCATGGGAACAGTCTCTGTCATGAGGTATGTTGAGATTCTGAAGTGATCTATAATATTTCATGGAAGTTCATAAAAAAGAAAAAAACTAGCTGGAATCCATGTCTGGCAAAAGTTTAAGAAGAAAGAGCAAGTCAGCTCTAGATTTGCTTTCCTGGATGATAGTTACCTCATGCTAGTTGAGATACAGATGGGAAAATGTGTTATGGTTGTCAGGAGGCATTCAGCTCTAAAACTACTTATGATTTCTGTGGCTTTACTATGTAAGGAAAATAATTTTTATCTGTCTCTTTGTATTGAATTATAATATATGACTAATGATAATACAAAGCTCCTGGGCTATACGAATCTTAAATGAATTAATACACATAAAGCACTTCAAACAGAGCCTGGCACTCAAAGAACATTAGCCATTATTAGGTAGCTATTTCAAAGGAAGCAAAGCACACTGGGAAAAAAATTTCCCTCTGAAGTTACTTTAGATTTCAATTTAGAGGATGAACTAAAGCAGTCTCCATCAAGACTATGTTTACTTTCTTTATCATTTGGAATCCTGTGGTGACATCACATCAGGAAAAAATTTATATGAAAGAAAATGAATTATGTTTGGCAGAGATGCTGTTTATTATTAAAACATCTTCTGATGATGCTGTAGCTGTCATAGCCCGAGGGAACTGACATACAAACCAAAGCAAATCAGCAAATTTGAATGCTCTTTTCTGAATGCAACATATTAGTGAGTGCATGTTACTTGACAGATACCAAGTTTGGAGGACTCCAGGAAAGACATACATCATCCTGTAGAAGAAAATGAAACTATAAAACAGGGGAAAACCTTGCTACTATTTACTCTAAGTGTCATCAGGGCTAGTTATTGTCTTGGCTTGAAGGAAGTAGCAGCTGCTGTTAATGTGCTGCTCAGCACTGATGCATAAGACAGCTTGACTTTCAACTGCCAGCATCCTTGATCTTTCACAGATCTCTCTGGCCACCAAATCCCTTCTGTCTACCCACATACAGTAGGCCAATCATGCCAGAGAATTCACATCCTCTGGCTGCAGCCCTCAATCAATATCTAATGGGAACTGGTGGATAGATGCCCCAACTCTCTCGCCCTTTGGATGCGCTATTTCTGAGGTGTGTGTTTTAGACTGGCTCTCAGAGCTCCCAGTGAGATTAAGTTCCAGGCTTTCTCCACTATCCTATCTCTCTTCCTTCTCCCCTTTAATTGTTCCTTGAAAGAAGGGAAAATGTTAGCCGCTCAGTTGTGTCTGACTCTTTGTGATCCCACAGACTGTAGCCTGCCAGTCCTCTGTCCATGGGGTTCCCAGGCAAGAATACTGGAGTGGGTAGCCATTCCCTTCTCTAGGGGATCCTCTCAACTCAGGGACTGACCCTGCATCTCCTGCATTGCAGGTGGGTTCTTTACCATCTAAGCCACTAGGGAAGCCATATGTTCCTTGAAACTGACTCCCATATATACTTCTTACATTTGAGGCCTTATCTCAGACTTGGCTTCTGGAGAAACCGATGTGAAATCAGTGAGAGTCTCTTGCAGACTTTTGAATTGCATATTATTGCTATATGTACATTTATGATTTACAGGAGGATTCATAAGCACATAACTGAATAGGTTAACAATATAATGACCAACCATTTTAACTACAAAAACAAATGATTTCTGTATAAAAATCAGTTAAATACATTTTCAGAAACAAGTGCAAAGGATACAGTATCGTGAGTATAAAATTTAGGTTCTTCTGGAAAAAGACTTTTAAAACTTTTCCTAAGCTTAGAAAGTAAATCACAGACCTGTTGGTGTGTGCATAGAACTATATCTGCTCATGTATCCAAATCTATTTACTGCCTATAAAATTTATCCAAACTTTCATTTTTTGGAAATAAAACAAAAACAACCACATAATGCTGTCGAAATGATACTGAACAGAGATTCTTAATTCTCAGTCTGTTTATTGCAATGGTTCACAGCTGGCCTTCAGGGAATCAATGAAATCTCTGGAATTGCCTGTGTAAACTGTAATCATGCATGCTTTTCCTGAAGAAATCTTCTTAAGATTGCATTCGTAAAAAAAGAGACTGTATTAGATTCTCAAAGGTGTCTGTGACTGAAAATACACAGCAGAGGGCAAACCACATTAAAGATACCAGAAGTGATTTGCAAGGGCTTTGACATGCATCTTCCAGGAAATCTTTAACAATATACAACCATAAAAATTAAAGACTGGGGCTTCCCTGGTGGTCCAGTGGGTAAAGAGTCTGCCTTGCAGTGCAAGGGGTGCCGGTTTAATCCCTGGCCCGGGAAGATCCCACGTGCTGAGGAGCGGCTAGGCTGGTTTGTCCAATTGTGAGCCAGCACTCTGAAGCGTGTGCGCCCGGAGTTGGTGCTCTGCAATGAGAGGGGCCACTGCAATGAGAGGCCCACACAGGCCAAAGAATAAAGATGGATGAAAAATAAATGATGACTTAGAGGCAAAAAAAAAAAAAAAAAAATTAAAGACTGGTTCTGATCATGGTAGAATTGTGGCTACTGGTTTTATCTTTCCATCATAAACAACTATCAAAATGGACAAAATACATGAAATAACAGGTCTGAAGCAGTAGACAGAATAGGTTTTTGATCTTTGAGAGGAGATCCATGAGGTAAGCTTCATATGCTTTTTGCTTGAGTAAACATTCCAAACTACAGCAGGGAAGTAACCCAGACAGAGAATAGCACTCTTATTGGGCTCAGGAAACAGAGATCATATATCCAAATTGCTAAACTAGCTGGAACTTACTGGATAGAGGGGCCTGAGCCAAATAGGAGTTGGAGAAATCTACAGAGGTGACCCCTTTAGTCAAATAGAAGCTGCCAGACACAGGGCAAGACTATGAGCTCTAGCAGAGAACAGGTGCTGAGAATGTGGGAGATGACACAGACACAGGAGCAAACAGAAGAATGTCTTTGTGATGACAGGATAGACAAAGATTTCTCAGACAGGATACAGAAAACACTAACCATAAAAGAAAAAAACTGATAAATGTAACCTTATCAAAGTTAAACATTTCTGCTTCTCAAAGACAATATTTAGCAAATGAACAGGCAAGATACAGATGGGGAAAACATATTTACCAAACACATATCAGATAAAAATTAACATGCAAGACCTAAAATGAGCTCTTACAACTCAAAAATAAAACAATGAAATAAAAAATGAATAAAAGTAAAAAATGAGACAATTCAAAAAAGAAGCCCTACAATTGGCCAACATGTACATGAGAACTTGATCACCATCTTCTGTTATGAGGAAAATACAAATTACATTCATGCTGAGAGGCTACTACACACTCATAAACATTCAAAGAGGGCAATGAGCAACTGGAACCTGCATAGAGCTTTTGTGGGAAAGTAAACTAACATGACAACTTTACAAAACTGGCAGGTCTTTTTTTTTTTCTTAACAAGGTAAAACATACACCTACTCTAAGACCCAGTAATCCCACTCCTAGGTATCTACTCAAAAGGAATGAAAACATGTTCACAGAATGACTTGCTCAAGAATGCTCTTACATTATTCAATATTCATTACAGCCTTAAACTGGAAACAACCAAATGTTCATCAACAAAAGAAATGATAAAACAAATTATGTTGCATTTGTACAACAGAGTATTAGTTAGGCCTAAAGAATGCATTTCTGGGGCTTCTCTGGTGGTCCAGTGGGTAAGGACACTGCCTTGCAGTGCAAGGGGCACCAGTTCGATCCCTGGCCTGGGAAGATCCCATGTGCCATGGAGTGGCTGGACCGATGTGTCCAATTACCGAGCCGCAGCTCTGGAGTGCATGCACCCAGAGTCAGTGCTCTGCAATGAGAGAGGCCACAGTGATGGGAGGCCCACACAGGCCAAAGAACAAAGATGGATGGAAATAAATAAATGAAAGACCAATAGAAGTGGCCAATAAAAAAAAAAAAAAGAATGCATTCCTTATACACCAACATGGATGAATATCCAAAGTGCCATGTTGTGTTACAGAGCTACATGCAAAAGAAAACATGTTGCATCATTCCATTCATATCTGAAGTTTCAGAATTGGCCTAAATAATCTATGGCAATGTTACAACAGAGATTGCTTCTGGAGGCCTGTGCTGATTGACTAGAGGAGCACAAGGCAGTATTCTGGGGTCATACTAATGTTCTATATCATGATAGGTAGTTGGGTTACACAGTCATATCCACTTATTACAACTCATCAACCTATAATCCTAAAATCTATGAATTTTACCATATGTAAATTATACCACCACTGAAAATAAAGAAGCAAAAATCAAAGCTAAGCACATTCTAGTTTAATTGCATACTTCCCCTACAGATAATTTTTTGTTTGTAATAAAGGAAGTGAATGAGTAACACCTTGTCTGCTTTGTATGGTACAGGGTACTAAGTGTAGGTAGACTATGAAGATGATGAGACACAGTTTTTGTCTTCAAATTGCTTATATGCTTGTAACCTTGGAAGGGGAGAGTTGAGCAGAGACGATGGAAGGAAAGGAAAAATAATGTAGCAATATTTCTCTGACAGCTGTGAGCCTAGGCTTCACTACAGTCAAAACTCTGCTTGGCTGTATAGAGTATTAATTGGGTTTAGCTTTTTACCAGCTTAGCCCTGAAAGGGCCATAGTGATTAACGGAACTAATTAGGCCAGACCCAAGGGCAATATCTGCATGTAAATATAATAGGATTATTCTTTATGCCTCTCTAGCATGTCACCTTATATTACTATTGAGAAATGTTTGGGGCATTTAACGTAATTACTTGTCTAGACTTGTCTTCAAGATAGACAGGTTTTCCAGATTTTACTGTTATTCTTACCAAAAGCAGAAAAAATCAGATTCAGTTCAGGTAGGGGCAAATGCAAAAAGGAAAAAAATTCCTATAATTTGGTCTCAAAAGATCCCAGGGAACATGTCATATATACCAATGCTAGACACCCAAAGCCTGTCAAGAATGTTCATAAACGAATGCCTCCCAACTCCCACTATTCTGAAACCTTCTGCCATTGCTCTCAAAATCACTAGTAAACAAAGTCAATATATTTCGGCAATGCAAATGGTTTACAACAATCCTTTAGATTTCATAAATAAACACCATAAAATTCCATATAGATTAGCTTATACATCCTACTCTGATGTTTCAATTACTTTACTATCCAGAAATTGAGAAGCACCTTCTTTCTTTTGGTAGTTGATCCCAGAATGATGTAGATTAAGTATGGGGGTAAGTAGAGAAGAAATGCAATGAAAGTATGCCAAAATTGATAGCAATATGAGTACGAATTTTAGTGCATTATTATAAGGGAAACATGATTCTATCTACTAACCAGATCAAGACATAGAACTTTGCCAGTAATCCTCTGAAAGTCCCCCTCAACATTCTCTTTTTCCCTCAAAATTGATGACCACCTTTACTTTTTATAATAATTCTTCTTTGTATGAATATGTGGTTTTATTATCCAATTGGGTGTGTCTAGAAACTATAGCTTAGTCTTACTCATTAAAAACTGATGTGCAAAGTTTCAAGATAAAGATTAATATACAGAAATTTGTTGCTTTTCTATACACTAATAATGAACTATCAGAAAGTAAGAAAACTAAACTTGCATTGAAAAGAATAAAACAGCTGAGAATAAACTTAACTAAGGTGGTGAATGACCTATATTCTGAAAACTATAAAACACTGATGAAGGAAACTGAAGATTATACAAAGAAATGGAAAGATATTTTGTGTCCATGGACTGGAAGAATTAATACTGCTAAAATGTCCATACCATCCAAAGCAGTCTACAGATTTAATGCAATCCCTATCAAAATACCCATAACATTTTCCAAAAAACTAGAACTAATGATCCTAAAACTTGTATGGAGCCACAGAAGACCCTAAATAGCCAAAACAATCTTGAGAAAAAGAGAACATACCTGGAGATAAACACTCTCTGGCTTCAGATTACATTATAAAACTACAGTCATAAAAACGGTATGGTACTGGCACAAAAACAGACATATAGATCAATGAAAGATCAGAGAGCCCAGAAATAAACTTATGGACAATTAACCTGCAACAAAGGAGGTAAGAATATACAATGAAGAAAAGACAGCCTTTTCAAAAAGTGGCACTGAGAAAACTGGACAACTAGGTGTAAAAGAATGAAATTAATACATTTTCTCATACCATGTACAAAAATAAACTCAAAATGGACTAAAGATCTAAATGTAACACCATAAAGCATAAAACTCCTAGAAGAGAAGATAGGCAGAGCACTCTTTAACATAAATTGTACTAATATTTTTTTTGAATTTGTCTCCTAAGGCAAAGGAAACAACAGCAAAAATAAATAAGACCTAATTAAAATGAAAAACTTTTACACATCAAAGGGAACTATTGGCAAAACAAAGACAACCTACGGAGTGGGAGAAAATAATTTTGCAATGAAATGACTGGTAAGAGGTTAATATCCAGAATGTATAAACAACTCAAAGTCAAAAAAACCAACCTCATTAAAAAATGGGCAGAGAACCTATATAGAGTATTTTCCCAAAAACATACAGATGGACAATAGGTATATTAAAAGATGCTCAACATTGCTAATCATCAGGAAAAAAACAAATCAAAATCAAAATGAGATATCACCTTGCACCTGTCCAAATGGCTACTATCAAAAAGTCTACAAATAACAAACATTGGTAAGGATGTGGAGAAAAGAGAACCACAGTACACTGTTAGTGGGAATGTAAATTGGTTCAGACACTCTGGAAAACAGTATGGAGTTTCCTATAAATCCTAAAATTAGAACTATCATGTGTGTGCTCAGTCACTTCAGTTGTGTCTGAGTCTTTCTTACCCTATGGACTGTAGCCCCCCATGCTCCTCTGTCCATGAGATTCTCCAGGCAAGAATACTGCAGTGGGTTGCCATGCCCTCCCCCGGGCGGTCTTCCTGTCGCAGAGAGAACTGCATATCCTGAAATACAGGTAAACTGTTTTGTTTTGTTTTGTTTACCGCTGAGCCATTGGGAAAGCCCAGAACTATCATACGATCCAGCAATTCTATTCCTGGATATATATTCCAAGAAAATAAAAACACTAATTCAGAAAGATACACCCCAATATTCAGAGCAATGTCATTTACAAAGACCAAGATATGAAAGCAACCTAAATGTCCATCAACAGAAAATGTGGTTCGGTATATGCATAAAATGGAGTATTATTCAGCCAAAAAAAAACGAATGAAATTTTGAGATCTGCAAAAATGTCGATGGACCTGGAGGGTATTATGCTTAGTGAAGTAAGTCGCATAGAGGAAAACAAATACTGTATGCCACCATTTATATGGAGAATCTAAAAATAAAATGAATGAATATAACAAAAGAGAAACATACTCATATATAGAGAGACCAAACTAGTGGTTATCAGTGGCAAGAGGGAAGAGGAAGGGGCAAGATTGGGGTAGGAGAATACAAGGTACAAACCACTATATATAAAATAAATAAGCTATAAGAATATATTTACAACACAATGAATATAGCTAACATTTTAAAATAACTAAATGGAGCATAATATAAAAATACTGAATCACTACATTGTATATCTGAAACTAATATCGCAAATCGAATATGCCTGCTGTGTGCTAAGGACCTTCAGTCATCTCCAACTCTTTGTGATCCCATGGACTGTAGCCTGCCAGGTTCATCTGTCCATGGGATTTTCCAGGCAAGAAGATTGGAGTGGGTTTCCATGCCCTCCTCTACGAGATCTTCCCAACCCAGAGGTGGACCCCATGTCTCTGTCTCGTGTATTGGCAGGTGGGTTCTTTACCACCAGTGCCATCTGGGAGGCCCCAAATCAACTATACTTCAATAAAAATTTAAAATATTTAAAAGTCTCTTATTTTACTGGTCCCCCCTCAATCTTCTTCCTCTTTTCCTATAATTTGCCTCGACAATCATGTCTCCAGATTGCCCTACTTTCTTTCATTGGGAATATTTCACAACCACCATCAGGTGACACTGCACTGGCCAACATTATTTCTGTGTTTTTCTAATTCTGTTCTTTCCATGTGTTTAATCTATTGTATTAGTGTATTTTATGTCATTTTTGAATTAGAATGTTTTAACCTGTTCTGTGGGCATGTCTGTCTTGCATGACTACATTTTCTGTAGGCATGTTATTCAGTAAACTCCTTATTCTTTTTCTTAGTTTTTCATGGCATTTATTTTTTGTGGCATTTGGCTTTGATAATTTTTGGTGGCTTATTTTTCTGTGAAATTGTTTTGAAATTTTTAGGAGAAGGTGGGGTTTAGTATTGTTTTTCTAGCATCACAGACCTCACTTGTGCACTGGTTCCACATAGCGTTTAAGAACGTGGTAGGCTGGTTTTTGCCATAGCCTGGTTCTGTTTTTCTCTCTCCTTTGATCTGGACCCTGTCTTCCCTGAGTCCCTGTGGTCTCCATCCTCCTCAATGTTGATTTTGTTCCTAGCAGCTTTTTTAAATTGGGCACCTTGTCTTGGAAAAGTGCTTGGTATTTTGAGAGTCCATAGGGTCCTATCAGTGGTTGTTGTCCTCATTTCCCATTGGGCAACCACCTGAAGTTTCAGCTGATTTCTCAACTCCTGATAGTAGGGGAACACCTTGATTACTTTGACATTCTTTAGTGCTTCAGACCCCAATCCTCCTTCCCCCTTTCTCCAATAAGCTGATATTATGCAGACCTCAGAGTCATTTTCCCCCACTTACTTGTGTTTTTGGTTTCCTGGGGATACCTTATCAACTAGTTTGTTTGAAAATATTGCCTATCAGTTTAATTTTTTTCTCTTTATTCTGTCATTTTTATGTGAGAATTTGAAAATATTCAGAAATTATATCACTGCCATGACTGCCACCTCCCAGCTTTTCCTATTCTTTCAGGTACTATTTTTAAAAAACTTTCTCTTGAAGAGTAAAAATGCTTTTTGCATTTTTAAAAAAATACTACCAAGAAACTTTTTTTCTGGTGTCAGATAATAAGGAAATTTAACTTTTAGAGAAATATTTATGGCTACAGAATTGATCATATAGTTGAATTTCTGTCATGTTCAACACACCGCGTGTGGAAAAGTACACGTTATATAAGAGGGTAGCTTATGTGATGGCAGATACCAATTACAGATCAACTGGGTCTATAATTTCACAGTAAGACCCAAGTGATGCCTTCAAGTGGAGTATTCAGAGGTTAAGCTCAGCCTGTAAATGCTGGTGACTGTGAGGGAGTTGGGGGGCATGTAGCTCAAGAGGGTGAATGCTTGAGTATTGTTAGTATTCTCAATGAAATTGGTTCCATCTATAAAATCTGGATGAAAACTTACTGAGGGTTGGAAATGGATTTCAACATTTTTTGGCTTTTAGGAGAGTGGCTCTCAGTATAAAGGTTGTCTCTTAGGCGATATTGTCTTGGATGGGGAGAAATAGCACTGAATTTACAGAAAAAAGTGCCTCCTCAGGCTCCCTAGGTGTGTTATGCCTTTTGCTACTCTCTTTTTGCCCCTGGGTCTGTGATTAGAGTAATTATTGTATTCAGCTCTACTTTTAAAATTTAAATAAGACATGATTTTATTCATTTATTGCAGAAAATGTGCAGGGAGGTATTAAGAGGAAACTCATTTTTAAAAGGTCCTTAGCTGCTTCAAGATTGCCAAGTGGCTGTGCAGGTTTATAAAATTCCATGCAGAATGATTTTTTTTTTTTGACATAAAAATCTGAACATGCAGACATTCAGATTTTGCCTTTGCATTCACAATTCCTATCAGAAGACAAAATTAAAAATTTGACTGTGATTTTAGGGACAGATTTTTCTTTGTCAATTGATAAGGTAGGGGTTAGATATTTTTCAAGCTTCCTCTCTTCTACTTGTAATTATCGATGATCTTTTAAAAATCTGTTTTAATAGATTTCTCTTTAGAGAAACAACCATAACGTCAGTGAATTTTTAAGAGTTTAGCCCAGATGCCATTTTGAAGCATTCAACAAAGTCCAAGCTCTGGGACATAAATAGGGTTTGGGATAGTGGTAGAGAAATTCATCCTGGTTCAAGATGACTGAACTAAGAAATTTAGTCCTACTCATGTTTTCCTTTGAGGATCCTTAAAAAGCTTGTAGACATCTTTCACCTTCACAAATTTATTCATGGTATTCCTTGTTAAATGGAATTTTTGACATAGTCAAATTAATCAAATTAATTTTTTTGCGTTATCACTCACGTTGCCATTTTAAGAAGTTCTTCTCATTATGTCATCTAGATATATCATCAAGATATTCTGTTACATCATTTTCTATTATTTGATAATTTTAATTTTTCACACTTAGATATTTCATCAAGCTCAAGCCCCATTTTGCGTATGGTGCATAATAGAAATACAGCATCATATTTCTCTGTGTAACGAGCCAATTTTTCCTGAGGCCATATAAAGCGTAGTCTTTCTTGCCTCCATTAATTCAGGTTACACTTTCAAATATAAAGGTTTCACACATTTGTGGGTCTGTCTCTAGAGCTTCTATTTGTTTGCATTGGTCTATTTGCTTGTTTTTGCCTTTTTGTTTTATTTACTATGGAATTTATGGATACCTTAAATCTTAGCTAAACCAAGTCCTCTTCTTGGCTTTTCTTTTTTCAAGGTTGAAAAGCTATTTGTAGCTATTTGTCAAATAGCTATCCCTCATTTTTATTCTTCCATATAAATTCTGAAAGAATTTTATTAAGTTTCTAAAAAAAACTTCAGCCGTAATTCAGAGAGAAATAATATTGAGCTTATAGATTAGTTTGGGAAGAATTGAATTCTTCACAATATTAAGATGATGGCGCCCAGAACATGAAATATCTCTCTATAAATTCAGATCTTTCATGGCATGTAATATAGTTCAATAAGTTTTCCACTGAGGCTTGTGTATTTATTTTTACATTTTACTGCTATTATGAATGACATATTTTTATTATATCCTGTAGTTAGCTACTTCTGTTAGAGAAAAATATTATTGACTTTTCCACAGTGATCTTTAATTAGTGGTCTTGCTGTCTCTCCAGCTTTATTCAAGTTGTGTTTGACAAATAAAAATTATATATATTTAAGGTGTACAATATAGTATCTTAATGAAAGGATACCTTGTGAAATCATTACTACAATCAAGTTAATTTTCATACTCATCACCTCATATAGCTGCTGTTTTTTTCCCCTGATGAGAACATTTAAAATCTACTCTCTTAGCTAATTTCAAGTATACAATATATTATTACTAACTATAGTCACCACTCTGTACATTAGATCTCTAAAATTTACTCATAACTGAAAGTTTTACCCTTTGAGGTGTGTGTGCGTGTGTGTGTGTGTGTGTGTGTGTGTGTGTGTGTGTGTGTGTGAGTTCACATGCGTGTGTGTGTGTCCGTGTGTGATATAATGGAATATATTTCTTTATTCATTCACCCATCTGCTGACAGACACTTAGGCTGTCTCCATATCTTGGGTATTGTGAATGATGCTGCAATGAAAATGGGAGGTGTAGATATCTCTTCAATTTACAGATTTAGATTTCTTTAGATCTATACATCCAGAAAATAGACTGTTAGATCATATGGCAGCACTGTTTTTAATTTTTTTGAGGAACCTCCATATTGATTTCAGGGCTTCCCTGGTGGTGCTAATGGTAAAGAGTCCACTTGCCAATGAAGGAGACATGAGATCAATCTCTGGGTGGGGAAGATCCCCTGGAGAAGTAAATGGCAACCCACTGCAGTATTCAAGCCTGGAGAATTTCATGGACAGAGGAGCCTGGCAGATTCCAGTCCACAGGTAGCAAAGAGGTGGACACAACTTAGTGACTGATCATACAGTGATTTCCATACTGGCTGCACTGATTCACATTCCCAACAATAGCACGGGCTCCCTTTTCTCCACTTCCCATCGTCACTTGTTATATCTTGTCTTTTTGATAATAACCGTTTAAAGACATGAACTGACATCTCTTTGTGGTTTTCATTTGCATTTCCCTTATTAGTTCTGTTGAGCATTCCTTCATATATCTGTATGTCTTCTTTGGAGATATTTCCCTGGGAGGGTTGATTTAATACTGGTTTATTCTTACTCATAAAGTGTGGTCCTTTATTATCACAACTGCAAAAGCTGTAGTATTCATCAGAATCTTCCCTTTTTTGTCAGGCCTTAAAATCCAATTTTTGTCTATCTAAGGGCCTTTTAAAAAATATCTGCTTGGGGCTTCCCTCATGGTCCAGTGGGTAAGGAGTCTGCCTTGCAGTACAAGGAGTGATGGTTCGATCTCTGGCCTGAGAAGATCCCACATGCCATGGGGCGGCAGGACCGGTGTGTCCAATTATAAGCCAGTGTTCTAGAGCACATGTGCCCAGAGCCGGTGCTCTGCAGTGAGAGAGGCCACTGCAGTGGGGGGCCCACACAGGCCAAAGAACAAAGATGGATGAAAATAAATAAATGAAAAACCAATAAAAGAGGCCAAAATTTAAAAAGAAAAAAAAATGCTTGACTTCACAGCCTTTCAGCCACTACTTTTTGAATTTAATACTAGCCCAAGTAGAAATAAAACCCAAACTCCAAGCTCATTTCTCATAGATTTTTCTTCTTTCTTGATCCATGGACTTCTTTACTTCATTTGTAGCTATTCAATGATTTGAAGAAGACATTTAAATATTTGTCCAGTATGTCTGTTGTTCTCAGTGGGAAAATAGGCCCCAAAACAACCTAGTCTATTATCGCTAGAAACAGAACTTGACAAACCACTTTTTTTCCATAAATAAATATTTTACTACATTCACAATACCATCATCACAGAAAGGAAAATTAACACTTATAACTATATAGCATTTATTCCATGTGCAGTTTTTGTCCATTATCTCAAAAATGTTCTTTAGCTTTATTTGTTTGGTGGTGGTGGTTTAGTTGTTTGACTCTTTGCAACCCCATGGACTGCAGCCTGCCAGGCTCATGTGCCCATGGAACTCTCCAGGCAAGAATACTGGAGTGGGTTGCCATTTCCTTCTCCAGGAGACAAACCACTTTTGATGAATCCCATCAGGTAATTCCTCTTGCTGAGAATTGAACAGTGATCTCTTAGAAAGCAGAATAACAACAAGAAGGCAATCTCCAGTCCTGGGGGTTTGTACATCATGGTTATGGAAAAATGACTATTAAGGATAGCAGAGACATTTGCACCTGCTTTAATTATTTCAAATGTCTTTAAAATTGTAATAATTTCAGATTTAGAGAAAAGCTGTAAAAACAGCACAGAGTTCCCGTATATCCTTCATCCAGCTTCCCCTAATGCTACCATCTAACATAACCATGGTACACTTGTCAAATATAAGAAATTAACATTGGTTTCACTATTATTAACTACAGACTTGATTCATATTTTACCAGTTTATCCACTAATGCCATTTTTCCTGTTCTACTTTTCAATCCAGGATGCCACATTGTCATATCTTCTGATCTGTTTTTCATGATTGATGGTTTTGAAGGATATTGATCATATATTTAGCAGAATGTCTCAATTTTGTGTGCATCTGATATTTTCTCATAATTAGATGGGGTTATGGGCTTGGGGGAAAAATACCTCAGAGATAAATTTCCATGCTCACTCCATCACATCAGGAATACACGTGGTAACTGTGACTTATTACTGATGATATTAACCTTGATCACTTTGTTAAGGATGTGTCTACCAGGATTCTCCACCATAAAGTTACTATTTTTCCCTTTCCAACCTACATTTGTTTTCATTATCTGTTAACCACAGAAGTACTTCTTTGCTCTCTGGTATCCTTCTCACAGGCCATGGCAACCCAGATTTCTTTAGTGGTAGGACAAGCAATGATAGCCTCAAAGTAATCGGAAGGAATAAAAAACAATGGGAGGACTTTAAAGTTGTCCATCAACTGACCATCTATTGGTCCACTGCTGCATATGCTCCCTTCCACTCCAGGAAACTGCCTTCTTATTACTTCAGTCATTTATGACAGATTTGCCCTCGGCCCATCAGGGCATATTAAAGTTTTTATAATTTTACTTCTTCAGCTCATGGTTATCTCTTAGTTTTATTCAAAGTGGTTTGTCAAGCTGTCAGAAAGCAGAAACCATGCTTAGGTAGTTTTCACCTAAAGGAACTCCATAGTACTGATAACCCAATTTTACAACCAAAGAAACTAAGATTAAGAGAGGATAAGGAGTGTATTCAATGTCACAGAGCTACTTATCGTAGACATCAAGTTCACACCCAAAGTTCTGAATTCTAACCACTTTGATGTAGTACTTGTTGGACACCAACGTGAGCAACTCATACTCAGAACTGTGCCCTCTCCTTTCATAGAGAACCATTGCCCTTGGGTGAAACCTGAGCACCAGGCTCAGCTTTGTTTCCTTGGGATGAATCACTTTGTAAAAGAAATTATCTTCTTATGTGAGGAGCCATGGTAAGTCAATCTAGGCTCCTCCAGACACCTGCAGCCTTATCTGAATCTTCTGGATCATTATGGCTGGGCTCTTGAACCAGAACCTCTGAGACACTTGTTTAAATGGATGCTTCTCTGCTGCTCTGAATGTCTCTCTTGAGGAGTGTGTTAAGGTCCTCTTCAGATAAGTAGTTCTCTAGCAGTAGTTCAAGTTAGTCCAAGATGAATTTCATTCTGCAAATATCTTTTGAATGCCTACTGAGTGGTGAAGAGTCATGTTAGGTGTTGGCTGAAGAGGAGTGTAATTTGGGGAGAAATAAATATGCTCAAGACACAACTCCTAACCTCATGGAGTTTAAATTAGACTAACTGGCACTATAGTAAGTATGTATTTCTACCTCCATCTCAATATTTATTTCTCTATCTACATACACACACACACAAACACACGTGTAACTGATTGCAAGTGCTTTTCTATTTCTAACAGGCCATTTTCTGCATCTGGATAAAGGAAAAAGTGACCAACAAATGTAATTCTATGGTCAAACTACTGAACATGTGCCCTGTCAATCTTAAATAGGTTTTCTGCATTAGAAAGCTACAGAGTTTTGTTTTTCAAAAGATAATTTTATTTATTTATAAATTATTTATTTATTTATAAATTATTTTTGACCCCACTGAGGCCTATGGGACAACAGTCTCCCAACCAGGGATCTAACCCTCACCCCTTGCATTGGAAGCATTGAGTTTTAATCACTGGATCAACTGGGAAACCCCAGTTTTGTTTTTTAATAAAATGAATTATTATTTCTACTTACAAACTTGGTGGCAGATCTTGTTTCACTTTTATTATTGCTTTGATAAGAACTTTCTCTTATGTTTATTTTTTCCTGTCCCATATGTCAGCTATGTGCAAAAACATCTTGTTGACTCATTCTGATATTATATGGAAGGGAAACCTTGTGACTGTTGTTTCGTCTCCAGAGCATAATTAAAAGAAAATTCCTCTGAAAGTCTTCCATCAGAGAACATAAAGTTTTCTATAAAAAGAGGGGGGCTTAAAAGGACACATATCACTTCTTTTTAATCGTCATTACAGTGGGTCTTCCAGATGCATGCATTTTAATTTCATTTTTATGGTACCATCTACACAAAAATAGGTATTTTCTTCCTTGGCTAGGTAGAACCAATGCTAGGGGCAATTTAGAAATAGACTGTGGCTTTTGTGACATTTACTGGCAACTTCTGTCCATAATGACTATTCCACTGCACCAGATTCTAACAAAGGATGAAATGCTGCTAGAGAAATGTTTTCTCCTCCCTTTATATATTCTCACTAATTCATTTGACTCCTGTTCCACAAATATGTTGCTACTTTAAAAAGATTGTAGTTCATTACCTCTTTTAAATAGTCCTTGAATTCTGGGTGAACTGAAGCTCTATTTTTTTTAATTAGTGAGATAATATTGATTTATAACATTATATAAGTTTCATATGTACATTATATTTCTACTTCTGTAAACCCTACAGCATGCTCACCACCAAAAACTTCAGTTTCCACACCCCACCCTAACAGTTGATCCCCTTTACCCATTTCATTCCTACTTCCTCTCTGTAATCACTTCTCTGCTCTCTGTATCTACGTTTCTTCTTCTTTGGTTTGGTTTTTTCACATTTACTTCTTTCTTGACTTATTTCACTTCACATAATACCCTCGAAGTCCATCCACAGTGTAACAAATAGCAAGACAGCATCTTTTTATGGTTGAGTGGTAGTCCATTGCATATATACCATACTGAAGCTCTATTTTAAAAGTTTCTTTGTTTTTCATCCCTATAACTTGGCAGGTTTAAAGATGTGTTATATGGTGCTTCCTAAGTCATTTCTAAATATTCCTGTTTTAAAAAACTTCTTAGGTTAATTAGGAATTAGAAAGCAGATCAGTGGGCGTGGAAAGTGGTTGTTGAGCACTGACAAAATGCTGGTAGTAGGGCTTCCCTGGTGGTCCAGTGGGTAAAGGATTCGCCTTGCAGTGCAAGGGGTACTAGTTCAATCCCTGGCCCAGGAAGATCCCACATGCCGTGGAACAGCTGGACCAGTGTGTCCAATCATGAGCCAGCGCTCTGGAATGCATGTGCCCAGAGCTAGTGCTCTGCAGTGAGAGAGGCCACTGCAATGGGAGGCCCACACAGGCAAAAGAATAAAAAGAGGGATGAAAATCAATAAAAACAAAAAATCAAAAAAAGAAGCCAAAAATTTTTAAAAAATTCTGGTAGTACAATGGTATTAGAATTTATTGCCATATGGATATGTATGTCTGTAAATGTATGACATATATGCGTGGGCATATAATTTATTATCAAAATTAGTAAATTCAAATAACTGAATTAAAAAAATATGTTCACCTTACTTTTAAGTCAAACTACCCATACAAGTAAAATCCTAAGATCAGATTTTACGTGGTAAATTACATGCTGGAGTCTGAAAGGTGATGGTCAACATTTGAGACCCACATTAACCATGTGTTCTGATAATTGAGATAAGCTTTAATGTTAGTCTTATTTTTCTTTTAAAAGCTATGGCTGCACTTCAGATTATGTGTATAAACGTAATGGAATGACCATTTTCTTAGATTATCCAGATCAATCCAACAGCCTGTCAATTGAATGAAACAGCAACACTGAGGGATCCATTCTTTAAATGGTTTCATCTCCTTGTTGGTAAATATCGTCAATACATAAAACAGAGAGTGAGGTAAAGTGAAAAGAGTACTAGATTAATCAGGAGACCTTGATTCTAACTCTGAATCTGCCACCAAGATTAATAATTATATACAAGTGTGTCTTTTTACTATTATTAAAGCCCTTATCTATACACATTGTGTCATTTACTATTAATACCTAGGAAAGCTGATTTCTTATCATCACATCATTCTTTTAAAAACATTTTGGCTATCTGGTAATATATTACAAAATATATATAAAACGGAAGCTTGTATGTATCCTTTGGTCAATCTCCTCATTTGTCCCACTCTTCTATCCCCTGATAACCAACAATCTACTCTCTGTTTCTGTAATTTTTACTTTTTTTAAGATTCCATATATTTGTGGAACACCTTTCAGGTATAACATGAATAAGTTTTGTGGATCTAATGTACAGCACAGTAACTACAGTTATCATTCTGTATTATATACTTAAAGGTTACTAGGAGGTATATCTTAAATATTTCTCCATAAAATCACTAATTTTGTGAGGATGCAGATGTTAACTAACCTTACTGTAATCAGTTTGCAGTATACATGTGTACTGAACCATCATGCTGTATGCATTAAACTTACATATGTTATATGTCAACCATATCTTAATAAAGCTGGTAAAAAGGAAATAAAACTTTGGATCCCAGCTGCCTTATTCCTAACCCATTGAGCACTCAGAGCAGGTAGCTTTAGGTGGTCTAAGACTTTGCAGATGGATCTGCCTGCTACAGGAGCTTCAATTCTATGCTTGTGAATTGTTTCTGCCAGAAGGGCTTTTTAGTATCCCATGTGGTATGTTAGGGGCTATATAAATGCAAATTCATTTCATTTAGAAATGAAACGAACCACACTAAATGGACATGGATACAGCCCTGGAATTAAAAGAAGGGCCAAAGCAATACTCTAGATCCAAAGGCATCTTTTTAGAAGTCTGAGCAGTTAAAAGAAACATCAGAGTTTGGATGGGAACAGAAATAGGATGAATTCTTGGTTCCATTTCATTGCTTTATCACTCATCAGCTATATGGCAAACTCACTGTGTTGGTTTTCTCTAGTGATTTCTGATTCTATACAACCACGGGGCTCAAATGAGCTTCTTTTTGACCTAACTCTAATAATTAATTCTAATAATGAGAAACAGATTGTTGTACCATTGTTGGATAGAGCCTTTCTATTGCTTAGCAGACAATGAACAACTTAGGAGCAATGTTTCCTGGATAGAAAAGAGAAACCCTTCCTTTTCTTTTTAATACCTAGGAAAGCTGATTTCTTATCATCACATCATTTTTTAAAATTTGGCTATCTGGTAATATATTACAAAATATATATAAAACGGAAGCTTGTATGTATCCTTTGGTCAATCTCCTCATTTGTCCCACTCTTCTATCCCCTGATAACCAACAATCTACTCTCTGTTTCTGTAATTTTTACTTTTTTTAAGATTCCATATATTTGTGGAACACCTTTCAGGTATAACATGAATAAGTTTTGTGGATCTAATGTACAGCACAGTAACTACAGTTATCATTCTGTATTATATACTTAAAGGTTACTAGGAGGTATATCTTAAATATTTCTCCATAAAATCACTAATTTTGTGAGGATGCAGATGTTAACTAACCTTACTGTAATCAGTTTGCAGTATACATGTGTACTGAACCATCATGCTGTATGCATTAAACTTACATATGTTATATGTCAACCATATCTTAATAAAGCTGGTAAAAAGGAAATAAAACTTTGGATCCCAGCTGCCTTATTCCTAACCCATTGAGCACTCAGAGCAGGTAGCTTTAGGTGGTCTAAGACTTTGCAGATGGATCTGCCTGCTACAGGAGCTTCAATTCTATGCTTGTGAATTGTTTCTGCCAGAAGGGCTTTTTAGTATCCCATGTGGTATGTTAGGGGCTATATAAATGCAAATTCATTTCATTTAGAAATGAAACGAACCACACTAAATGGACATGGATACAGCCCTGGAATTAAAAGAAGGGCCAAAGCAATACTCTAGATCCAAAGGCATCTTTTTAGAAGTCTGAGCAGTTAAAAGAAACATCAGAGTTTGGATGGGAACAGAAATAGGATGAATTCTTGGTTCCATTTCATTGCTTTATCACTCATCAGCTATATGGCAAACTCACTGTGTTGGTTTTCTCTAGTGATTTCTGATTCTATACAACCACGGGGCTCAAATGAGCTTCTTTTTGACCTAACTCTAATAATTAATTCTAATAATGAGAAACAGATTGTTGTACCATTGTTGGATAGAGCCTTTCTATTGCTTAGCAGACAATGAACAACTTAGGAGCAATGTTTCCTGGATAGAAAAGAGAAAGATATCAAGCAAACTCTATGCCTGTGGTACCACAGGGCACATGTACAAATACTATGCATTCCTTCTCTATGGCAGAAATTCCTAATTGGCATAGCAGAAAAATCTTGTTGCTTTTTGAAAAATTGGAACTGTAAGTTGGCTTTAACAAACATATCTTAATGTTATAAATATTAGAATACACAAAGGAAATATGAAATTCTGACTGGATAGCTGACAAGACTACCCTCCAACTAAAAATTCAGAAATGAAGACTACATTAAAATGAAAAAAAAGAAGGAATGTAAATTCATGTTGAATTTTATGAGTGGACAGTCAGAGGGGTTTGAGGGAAAAGGATCAGATACAGGCTCTAGTGGGATGGAGTCAGAGGTGGATTAAAGATGGCCACAAGTTCTTTACCACCCTTTTTATCAAGCAGAAAAAATTCCATTGGTACCTAGGCTGGCCTATTAATTGCTTTGGCCAGTAAAATGATACAGAAACAATGCTGTGTAATATTCAAGGTCATGACTAAAGAGAACTACCTTCTCCTCTTGGAATCCAGGTGCTTTGTTTGGTGAGCTTTGTGCCTTGTGAGCCAACTTGAACATTTCATCTTCAACAAATCCTCCAGATGACTGGAGCTCTCCTGCTAACCTCATGGAGTAGAAAAATTGCCCAGGTGAGCTCAACCTATAGACCCATGAGAGATAATAACTGGTTGTTTTGTTTTAAACCACTAAGTTTCAAAGTAGTCTGTTATACAGCAGTAGATAAGCAAAGCAAGGCCTGAGATTTTTATGTCCATGTAATAACAGAATATGTAACCTTCAGCCCACACAATGCAGAGGGGAGATGAGCTGGAACTAAGACCTCTCTGTAAGTCCAGGATATGGAAGTGTTGTTTCCTTGGTAAAGGAGGAACTAGAAACAGTCAGGCCATTGTTCCAGATATGCACAAGGAGGCTTGCTTTTCTTGCCTTTATCAGAGGACAACATGAAAAAATATCCTTGCATGAAAACTGAAGCCTCAAGACAACATTATACCTCGGTGTGGAGTCTAAATTTACACTACTCACTTAGTGCAGGATTTCTCCAAGCTGTGAAATTAACATAAAAATTGATCAAGAATCGATGAAACTCCTTAAGTGATTTAATAGGAACAATTTAAAACTGTTCCACTGTAATATTTCCATGATTTAAGGTGGCTGTGATACTTATCAGAGTGGGGGAAATCCTGAAAATGATCTCACAGTAAAAATTCACAAACCACATGAAGAAATGATTCACTCTGAGGAATAGTCAAAAGACACAAAGCACAGAAGGATTCACAACTATAGAACCTGAGATAAAGAATCCAGCTAAAGAGCCCATTTTTACAAAGCATATTTAAAAAAAAATGTGGAGGGGAAAAGAGGAATAAAAACTAAATTCAAATAAATGAGACTGAAAAAAAAGAGCTCATGCCCTCAAACAAGAATGAAATGGAATAAGTACTATCACTGATTGTTTTTAAAAATCGTCAAAAGTTTTAAACAGTCAATTTGGCTCAAATGAAGAAACAATTAGTGAACTGAAAGACAGATTAGAAAAAATAGCACTAAATAGAATGATAAAGACTTAAAAAACTTGAGGACTTTCCTGGTGGTCCAGTGGTTAAGAATCCATCTTGGAATGCAAGGGACATTGATTTGGTCCCTGGTTTGGGAAGATCCCACATGTCATGGAGCAACTAAGCCTGTGTGCCACAACTACTTAGCCCACACTCTAAAGCCAGGGACTCACAACTACTGAGCCCACATGCTGCAACTAGTGCAGCCTGAGTGCCTAGAGCCTGTGCGGCACAACCAAGAGAAGCCAACACAATGAAAAGCCCAAACACGGTAACTAGAGAGTAGCCCCTGTTTACCACAATTAGAGCAAGCCCACATGCAGCAACAAAGATACATCACAGTAAAACTAACTAAATATATCTTTAAACAAAGGGTGTGTGTGTGGCCATTGCAGTCATCAGCACACTCATTAAAAAATGCGTTTAAAAAAAAAAGAGTAAAAAAAACTTGAAAAGATTAAGGTACATGGATGATACCAGGAAAAGTTCCAACATATATCTAATCGAGTTCCAGAAAGAATGAGAGGTAATGGGTGAGGAGGAATTATTGAAGGGATACTATACTAAGTATTTAACTATGGATCTGCTAATCACATTTCCATTTGTTATCTCATTAACTATCAACCTAGTGGAGTGAGATGAACTGGTATCCTCATTTTCAGTTGAGAAAATGAGACCTTGAGAAGCTACATGACCCAGCACTATCTTTCTCTTCCTTCCCCAGTAGTGTTTGTGTAAGCCCCTGGCCTCTCGTGCTTTGTTCTACCTGTTTCTCCACCTCCCTGACACTGCTCTTCAGCCAAGGTCACCAGTGACTTCTCTGTGTACAAATCTGGTGAGCTGTAGTTTGCCACCTGTTCTGTATTAATGATATGTCAGTCCCTCAACCTTGTTCAGTGCCACAAATGATGTTACTGAATATAGAAATGAAGAATTTGAACAGAAATAACTTGCTGAAGGGAGTGGGGTGCGTGAGCACCACTAAACATTTCTTTTTGTAGAAGTCCTAGTCTTCTTAACACAAACTTTTAGGCTTATGGATAGGTGAAGAAATTCTTGATCTAGCTCCTTTCCAGAGTCATAAAGGTTTTTAGCCAGCTTGCTTAAATCAAGATTTTATATTTTAAGGCAAATGACATTTCCTATGCATGATAAGAAGCATGATATTATAAATGTAACTAGCATTTAGGCCATAAGGAATATTTTACTTCTGCATTCTCTGGAATGTATCAAAACTGTCAGTGAAGATTCTAGTAAAGGTAAGCAAGAGAAGTGGTGGACTGGATCCAAATTTGTTTCTTTCCATTTTACAAGATAAGGATGAAAGTAAGAGAAAGTGAGTCTCAGGGGATAACTGAAACATAAAAATGACAGCTTTTCAACCCTCAAAAGAAATAGGTTTATCCTTGGAAATCGAACTCAGTCCTCACAGTAGAACTCTCAAGAGAACTGAGGTCTGCTAAAAAGTTATTACATTTTGTAATAACCAACATCTTAAAAGTAGAGTTTGAGTTTCTTTTGTACTGGACAGAACAATGGGTGCTTTGTGGCTCTCTCAATGTGCTGTCTCAATGGGTTACAAGATTTGATAATAAGAATGGGATCAGGTTCTAGACATGTCGGATGTACAAAGAGATGAGTTGAAATTTCCTGTGGTGTGCACTATGGGGTCAGGAGTGGACGAGAAGGGACATGGCCCAGTGTAGGTGACAGTGCAGGAAAAGTAGAAGTTAAGTGTAGCATGCAGAGTGGAGAAAGACAGGAAAGTCAATCAGGGGCTGTTGCAGAAAATGCCTAATATTTGCATCATATTTTAGAATCTAGCAATTTACTTTTATTTGCTACACAATTGGTTATCACATAGAAAATCACTAGTTGCATAAGGTTATGCACCAGGTTACTAAAAGCATAACAAGAGTACTTCAGGGTATAATGGAGGTAAGCAACTGCAGGAAGCAATAGGATAATGTGAAGATACCTGTTTGACAGATAAGGAAACTGAGAGGCAGAAAGCTTTTCCCAAAACTTATGTAATTTAAAGATAGAGCAAGTAAAACTGTGTTCTGATATGATGTACTTTGTCCTAAATGTACATAAATAAGTAATTAAGTATAAGCAACCTTCTCATCTTCTGATTATGAGCAGAGGAAGTAGGTTTAACTAAATAAAGAGACTAGCAGCAGGGAAGATGGATGCTTTACTACCAAGGATGTGGATCTGGCTGCAGCTGAAAAATTTCCATTAATCCAGAGATGCCCATAGCCACTGTTAAACTGATAAGGCCTGACCCATCTGACTCTTACTATACTGGTTCAGAGCCACAACAATTCTTCCCCGTATTCCTCTTTGGGATCTACAAGGGGTTCTATGGTCCATTCACAACCTTCATTATTAGTGCCACATCTGTATGTGTTTAGCTCCATCCCTCTTCCAAGGTCACAGGGAGACTATGAGGTGAAGCTGAGATTTGAACCCAGGTCTCATGACTCCAAATGATTTGCTCTTTCCCCTACACTAAACAGTTGATCAAACATTGGGAAAAGGGAGATGGACAATAACCTGTATTTCGGAGTTCAGAAGGAGGAGGCTCATAGGCTAGGAGAAATGGGCTGGAATAAAGAAGAAGGGAAAGTGCCTGGACTGTAAAAGTAATACCTGAACAGTGCTGAGTGTTTTTTGTATTCTGGGCATCTTGCTAATAAGCACTTTATATGCATTTTCTCATTTAGTTCTCTCAACAACATTGTAGGGCACATTCGGTTATTACTATTGCTATTTTGCAGATGAGAAATCTGAGTCTCAGACAGATTAAAAAGTCTTGCTTAAGGTCCAGAGCTGGTCAGTAACTGACTGGGATATCAATTTGGTTAGCTTTGTCTTCACTGATATATAGGTTACTTTTGATTCTGAGTTACCTCTAAAGTCTCCTCTTCCAACAGAACCTAATCATAGAAAACACCTGGGAACCACTTTACCTACCTGCCTGCTGGATCTCCACTTTGAGTTCATATTAAACGTCAATGAAACGTCAACCATAATATCATCAGTGTCCAACTGGAATTTGTACTTGAGACAAGAAAATGTACAGCTAAAATTCTTCTCCCTTACAGTTTATACACCCAGGGAATGTTGGGGAGCATAATTTCCAAAAGGAAGAGGTTTTATCTTAAAGATTTATTAAGCTCGATCTTTCATGGTCCAATGGAAACTTTATCTGTTGCTTGGCAACTGGTTTTTGAAGATGGTGCAACTTGATCCAACTGACAGAAAAAGAAAAGCCAAAGCAATTTGTTTATCACATGAACTCATTCTTCTCTAATAACTGAATCTAGATTCTGGATCATTTGTCCTCCAGTAACTTCTGTGTCTTCCTTTGAAAATTACTAGCACCTGAGATTATATCTTCACCTATGCTTTGTAGCAAAATTATACCATAATATCTGGGATGTTCTTTTTGCTAATAAATGTTGTGAGCATTTTGAAAGCCCTGAGTAAGTGTGGCATCTCCTCAAGGAATATAAATCTTACCCTGACAAATACAGGAAGTGCACAGATGATGGATTCTTATTGACCTTTAATCTATGTCTACCTTGAAACAGATACAGTTGCAGCTGATTTTTCTAGGCACTGCTACATTTGAAAACAGGAAAGACCAAATTTCTCTTCCCTCCTCACCATGCACCTGTCATACGTGCCCTTTGACTACAGGAAGCCTAAGCATTCCACCAAGGCTGGACAGCATGCAAATGTCTTATTTATTACACAAAGAACTCCAGTGGTAGTAAATCTGAGGCATCGCAAGTCAGGTCTGAGGGTTATAGTCTTCTAAGAACATCTTTGGCTTACACATTCCTTCTACCCAAGATTTAGGAGCTCCTTAAGTGGCAGAGTCAAGATGTGAACCTGGGTTCATGAATTGAGGATCACTGTCTTCACTTTACAATGACAGAACCTCATTTTCCTCAAATGTCAAGGACACTATTGTCAATTTTTTTGCTTAGAATAACAGAAATTTACTTTCTTGCACTTCTAGAGGGTAGAAGCCTGAATCAAGATGTAAGCATGGTCATCCTTCCTCTGAAAATTGTAAGGAAGAACACTTTGCCTATCTCAGCTTCTGGTGGTTCGCCTGCCAACTGAGGACATTACTGTCATTTTAATGAAGAGTTTTATACCATGGGATCACCTCTGTTGTCATGTGGGACACCATAGTGAAAAAAAATAGGGTTGCTATGAAGCTTATGCTTAGACTCGATCTATTAAGGCAGTTGGCGTTACACCAACCTTCAGCTTTAAAGCTAAAGAAAGAGGAACATCCAGTGACCACTTATATTCACTATCATTACAATGCTCTGTGCATATTTACTACCATGAGCGTATATTTGTGCAATTGTGAAATTAACAAATGTGAGTATGATTTTTTATGATGAGCCACAAACATCAATTATGTAATTATCATTTTTTCGGGTGAGGGGTCATATTATCAAAGAAGGAATATATATACGTATATATATATAATGTATTAGATTGGCTTGAAGTTGGTTAATTCATCCATTTAAATAGTCTCATACAAAAATTCAAAATGATACATGGATGTCGCTAATTATTGCAGCATTAATTTAAAAGCAAAAGGATAGAAACAATGCCAACGCCCATCATCAGAAGACCAAATGAATACACCAGGGTAAGTCCACACAATGGAACACTATATTCCTGTATAAGGAATGAAGACACACTGCACACAATGAAACAGAATAATCTCCAGGCTAAAGTGTTAAGTGAAAAAAAGCAAGGTGCAGAAGAGGGTTCTAACTTTTCTAATAAAAGCCACATAAAAATAACAATAAAAGCTACATAGAGGGGCTTCCCTGGTGGTCCAGTGGATAAGAAAACACCGCTTTGCAGTGCAAGGGGCGCCAATTTGATCCCTGGCCTGGGAAGATCCCATGTGCCATGGAGCGGCTGGACCCATGTGTCCAACTACCGAGCCAGAACTCTGGAGCACATGCACCCAGAGCTGTGCTCTGCAGCGAGAGAGGTCACTGCGATGGGAGGCCCACACAGGCCAAAGAACAAAGATGGATGGAAATAAATAAATGAAAGACCAATAGAAGTTGCCAAAAAAAAAAGTTACATAGATAGTTACATAAATAACAATAAAAGTTACATAGATAGTGTTCTGACTTTTATGTAATAAAGGTGGGAAGATAAATATGTAGACTCTTATTCACTTACATTTTAAAAAGAAAAATAAACTAAATTTTAAAAATTGTTACCCACTGGAGGAGGAAGGAAACAGATGAAGAATAGAGAAGTAAAGAAAGAATTCTGCGAATATACCTGTTGTTCAGTTTGTTTTTGAACCATGAAGGGCATATAGAATAGTTGTAGATAATAAATACAGAACAAAATTAGAAAACAATTATTTTGACAACCATTAAAGAAATAATGAATATAGCCAACAACCATCAATAAATACCAAACCACTGGGTATCAAGTTGGTAACTTCATAATGAATGCATTGGACCAAGAGACCACAAACCCAATGATTATTCTCAGATTATTAAAAATGGAACAATCAGACACTGATTCCCTTATCATAAGATACAAGAGGATGTTTACAGCACTTTGAATTATTCCCACTGAAAACAACTCAACTGAGCTGCAATGTCTGTCTACCAGTTTATGGAAAATATTGGTGAAGAAAGGAATTAGTTGAGTGATACCATGAGAAAGTAACCGTTAAAATCTCAACTATGCTGTATTCTTTAAGAGAAATAATCAAGTTTATCCAACAAATTTATATCCTAACTAAAAAATAAAAAAGGAAAAAGCTCAGTAGTAGAATTAATACACTTAAGAGCCATAATCAAATATAATGAGAAAACTTTGTGAATCCTGATTCAAACAAATTAACTCAAAACGTCATCTTGAGACAAATGGAGAAATTTGCATATAAACTGGAGTGGGTAGCTAATCCCTTCTCCAGGGGATCTTCCCAACCCAGGGAATGAAACTGGGTCTCCCACATTGCAGGCAGATTCTTTATCATCTGAGCCACCAGTCAATCTCATATATGGCCTAATTGTGACATATTAAGGAACTGTTAATTTTGTTAGGTGTGTTAATGGCATGGTGGTTAGGTTATACACACTGCCCTTATCAGATAGAGACCAAAGTGAAATCTTTACAGTGAAATGACATGATGTCTATCATTTGGTTTAAGATGTTCCAACACAAAGAAAAAAAGGGACTTTGCAGGAGGTCTAGTGGCTAAGACTATGTGCTTCCACTGCAGGGGGTGGGGGTTGGAAAACTAAGACTCCACAGGCCGCAATCTAAGAAAGAAAAAGAAAGAAAGAAAGAAAGAAGGAAGAGAAAGTAAGAAAGAAAGAAAAAGTGTGTGTGTGAAAAAATGAAACAAAGATAACAAAATATTCTTTGCTGAATGTGAGTGATGAGAATATAAGAGTTTATTACATATATTTTCTTCTTTTGATGGATGTGTGAAGGTTTCCAATATCAAAAGCTTAAAAAACTTGCCCCAAACTCAAATCAATTATTATACATCCCTTTTTCAAACTTTCAACTTTCTATGTTGGCAAAGGCACTGTGATTTCATAATGACATAAAGGTTCATGTTTACATTTATGTCTAATACAAGGAAAATGTATTTGATGCTTTGGCTAGCTTGAAGTTGCATGGCTTTATTTATTGTTATAAAAATCCTAGGCTAATTTTTCCTTTATTTTGAAACAGAAAATGGAAAATTGCTAGATTGACAGCTTTTGATCTTATTTTGCTCAAACATAAGAAAACAGGCAAGACATAAGTGAAGACTCCATATCTGTCATATTTGTCATACGGTATTTCCTTCCCTCCTGGAATTGCATAAAAGGGAAAGAGTTAAAGCTGGGTTCCCAGAAACTCTGAAGAGAGTTAATTCACATTTCTTGTTTGAAATAGTAAAATGTGTTTGACAAATGGTGAATCAATTGTAGGCTTGTAGGTTAAATCTTATTTTAAATGCAGTCAGGTTTTTTTTTTTTTTTTCGTAAGAGAGAAGGCTGTGCTGTGAACCCATATGTACATAACTGTCAAGTTCACTACAAGTATCCTATACTGACCTACCTACATTTCCCTCTTTTATGAAAAGGTATCAACAAGAGAGTAAGATGTGTAGAAGGGGAAAAACTGATGAAATTCAGTGTGAAATGAACTCATCCTTGCCTACAAGTGATGATGGTCATTCATGAGCAAAACACTGATAAGCCTTCCTCTAAGAGGTATCTTCCAGTTCATGAGAACACGCCAACTTTCTTTTTTTACATTCTATATTATTACAACAGTTTACAGCCTATATCAAAATTTAATGATATGATAATTCAGTTTTTGATTAGACCTCACAATATGGTCTAATTACTCATGACCAAGGATCTACGCCTTTATTTATTAAAACCAATTTGCAACTGTAATTAAACCATGGGAGAAACTGCGTATCTGACATCATTTAACATCCCTTTCTAAAAGGATGCCATTAATTGCCTATATCCTTTTATTTATCTGAATTCTACTTATTATACGAATGTCCCCAGGGTGAACCTTGGGGACTACTTTTCTGAAACATTAGAAAGCTTTAAAATCTTCAGTATGTTATAAACTGTTTTATTACTTGGTCACGGAATGTTTCAGCTTGTATTATTATACATCCCTTTTTCAAACTTTCAACTTTCTAGGGCTTGAAAAGTTGCTTTTGGAAAATGTATTTGATGCTTTGGCTAGCTTGAAGTTGCATGGCTTTATTTATTGTTATAAAAATCCTAGGCTAATTTTTCCTTTATTTTGAAACAGAAAATGGAAAATTGCTAGATTGACAGCTTTTGATCTTATTTTGCTCAAACATAAGAAAACAGGCAAGACATAAGTGAAGACTCCATATCTGTCATATTTGTCATACGGTATTTCCTTCCCTCCTGGAATTGCATAAAAGGGAAAGAGTTAAAGCTGGGTTCCCAGAAACTCTGAAGAGAGTTAATTCACATTTCTTGTTTGAAATAGTAAAATGTGTTTGACAAATGGTGAATCAATTGTAGGCTTGTAGGTTAAATCTTATTTTAAATGCAGTCAGGTTTTTTTTTTTTTTTTCGTAAGAGAGAAGGCTGTGCTGTGAACCCATATGTACATAACTGTCAAGTTCACTACAAGTATCCTATACTGACCTACCTACATTTCCCTCTTTTATGAAAAGGTATCAACAAGAGAGTAAGATGTGTAGAAGGGAAAGACTGATGAAATTCAGTGTGAAATGAACTCATCCTTGCCTACAAGTGATGATGGTCATTCATGAGCAAAACACTGATAAGCCTTCCTCTAAGAGGTATCTTCCAGTTCATGAGAACACGCCAACTTTCTTTTTTTACATTCTATATTATTACAACAGTTTACAGCCTATATCAAAATTTAATGATATGATAATTCAGTTTTTGATTAGACCTCACAATATGGTCTAATTACTCATGACCAAGGATCTACGCCTTTATTTATTAAAACCAATTTGCAACTGTAATTAAACCATGGGAGAAACTGCGTATCTGACATCATTTAACATCCCTTTCTAAAAGGATGCCATTAATTGCCTATATCCTTTTATTTATCTGAATTCTACTTATTATACGAATGTCCCCAGGGTGAACCTTGGGGACTACTTTTCTGAAACATTAGAAAGCTTTAAAATCTTCAGTATGTTATAAACTGTTTTATTACTTGGTCACTTAGGATGCCACACATCAGTTCTTTGACCCCAAGAGAAAGCTTGAGAATCAAAATGAGCATCCAGATAGTGTATTCAATTCCAGCAGCCTTTGAGGTGTCTTTTTTGAGAATAGGGCCAATTTTATGAATGAAAATTGTTATAAAGATTGAGGTGGAATCTGCCTACCCTACATATCCACAAGTCTGCCCTCTGATCAGAAGGCAGAACATCATCTTTGGGTCTGCTGACATTTGCAATTCAGTCTACATAATGTTAAGATCATTACAAATTGTATTGATATTTATAAAATATTGTCACTTATAAAATACGGACAAGTCAAAGGGATAAAATTTCAAATCAGTCATTACCTTATCCTTTTATTGACATTTTATCAGTAATCATTTCTATTTTTAATCCTTGAAGAGACACACATTTATTTTTACTAAAAATAAGATAGACTTTAATAGTCCAGAAATTAAGAACAAATAAAACAGGATCCAAACTAATATGGTATATCATGACTTGCTTCAAAAATGTTTATATAGTGAGAACTTCTTCCTATGATTTTAATTATTTAACTTAGAGTGCTATATTTAATAGTTGCATATGATTTTGTTACGTGGATATGATAGTGTATATAATCCAATTCACTATTTTATAAATTAAGTTTCCCTCTCTTTAAGTACTTCTAGATGAACTTTTTGTCATCAAATATTTACACATATCCATAACTATTTTACAACAGTTTACAGCCTATATCAAAATTTAATGATATGATAATTCAGTTTTTGATTAGACCTCACAATATGGTCTAATTACTCATGACCAAGGATCTACGCCTTTATTTATTAAAACCAATTTGCAACTGTAATTAAACCATGGGAGAAACTGCGTATCTGACATCATTTAACATCCCTTTCTAAAAGGATGCCATTAATTGCCTATATCCTTTTATTTATCTGAATTCTACTTATTATACGAATGTCCCCAGGGTGAACCTTGGGGACTACTTTTCTGAAACATTAGAAAGCTTTAAAATCTTCAGTATGTTATAAACTGTTTTATTACTTGGTCACTTAGGATGCCACACATCAGTTCTTTGACCCCAAGAGAAAGCTTGAGAATCAAAATGAGCATCCAGATAGTGTATTCAATTCCAGCAGCCTTTGAGGTGTCTTTTTTGAGAATAGGGCCAATTTTATGAATGAAAATTGTTATAAAGATTGAGGTGGAATCTGCCTACCCTACATATCCACAAGTCTGCCCTCTGATCAGAAGGCAGAACATCATCTTTGGGTCTGCTGACATTTGCAATTCAGTCTACATAATGTTAAGATCATTACAAATTGTATTGATATTTATAAAATATTGTCACTTATAAAATACGGACAAGTCAAAGGGATAAAATTTCAAATCAGTCATTACCTTATCCTTTTATTGACATTTTATCAGTAATCATTTCTATTTTTAATCCTTGAAGAGACACACATTTATTTTTACTAAAAATAAGATAGACTTTAATAGTCCAGAAATTAAGAACAAATAAAACAGGATCCAAACTAATATGGTATATCATGACTTGCTTCAAAAATGTTTATATAGTGAGAACTTCTTCCTATGATTTTAATTATTTAACTTAGAGTGCTATATTTAATAGTTGCATATGATTTTGTTACGTGGATATGATAGTGTATATAATCCAATTCACTATTTTATAAATTAAGTTTCCCTCTCTTTAAGTACTTCTAGATGAACTTTTTGTCATCAAATATTTACACATATCCATAACTATTTTAAGCTTCCCTGGTGTCTCAGACAGTGAAGAATCTGCCAGATGCAGGATACCTGGATTCTATCCCTTTGTCTGGAAGATACCCTGGAGAAGGAAATGGCAATCCACTTCAGTATTCTTTCTAGGGAAATTCCATGGACAGAGGAGACTGATGGGCTACAGTCCATGTGGTCACAAAGTCAGACACAACTAATATAACTATTTCACTGGATAAATTTCTTAGAAGTAGAATACCTAATATGCCTTTCAATCTATTTAAAGCATGTCCATTTGACCTAATTTTGTTTCTAAGTAGTTCAAAAATATCTGTACATTAGATCCCTAAAAAAAAGATCCCTTCTACCTATCACCCAAATTCACTACATGTCAAGAAATCATACTGGTGGCTGAGTGATGCTGCAATAGGGATGACTTAACTGTTCATTGCTCCCAGTTTTTTTCCTGTCTTTTTAAAAATTTTATGTCCATGTCTTAATAGGTAGCATGACCATGTATCTTGGTTTACCTTGAATAGCCACAGTTTATGCATATTGTTCCAGCACAATTATTCATAGCACTTCATTTCACTCTCAAAATTATCCCAATTTAGATGGTCATGATGTGAATGTTAGAAAAATGCAGTTGGAACACTAGAAATGAGCATGAAAAGTACTTAGTGCTCACTAGCTGGAAGATGAAATAGGAACAGTGAAATCATCATTATCTACCTAGAACACTTGAGAAGTCTAATTTCCAAACTTTTTTGACAGTAATCATTTCTATTTTTAATCCTTGAAGAGACACACATTTATTTTTACTAAAAATAAGATAGACTTTAATAGTCCAGAAATTAAGAACAAATAAAACAGGATCCAAACTAATATGGTATATCATGACTTGCTTCAAAAATGTTTATATAGTGAGAACTTCTTCCTATGATTTTAATTATTTAACTTAGAGTGCTATATTTAATAGTTGCATATGATTTTGTTACGTGGATATGATAGTGTATATAATCCAATTCACTATTTTATAAATTAAGTTTCCCTCTCTTTAAGTACTTCTAGATGAACTTTTTGTCATCAAATATTTACACATATCCATAACTATTTTAAGCTTCCCTGGTGTCTCAGACAGTGAAGAATCTGCCAGATGCAGGATACCTGGATTCTATCCCTTTGTCTGGAAGATACCCTGGAGAAGGAAATGGCAATCCACTTCAGTATTCTTTCTAGGGAAATTCCATGGACAGAGGAGACTGATGGGCTACAGTCCATGTGGTCACAAAGTCAGACACAACTAATATAACTATTTCACTGGATAAATTTCTTAGAAGTAGAATACCTAATATGCCTTTCAATCTATTTAAAGCATGTCCATTTGACCTAATTTTGTTTCTAAGTAGTTCAAAAATATCTGTACATTAGATCCCTAAAAAAAAGATCCCTTCTACCTATCACCCAAATTCACTACATGTCAAGAAATCATACTGGTGGCTGAGTGATGCTGCAATAGGGATGACTTAACTGTTCATTGCTCCCAGTTTTTTTCCTGTCTTTTTAAAAATTTTATGTCCATGTCTTAATAGGTAGCATGACCATGTATCTTGGTTTACCTTGAATAGCCACAGTTTATGCATATTGTTCCAGCACAATTATTCATAGCACTTCATTTCACTCTCAAAATTATCCCAATTTAGATGGTCATGATGTGAATGTTAGAAAAATGCAGTTGGAACACTAGAAATGAGCATGAAAAGTACTTAGTGCTCACTAGCTGGAAGATGAAATAGGAACAGTGAAATCATCATTATCTACCTAAGACATCACTTGAGAAGTCTAATTTCCAAAGGACAACCAAGAAATGCTTGAAGTGGGTGAACCATAACAGTGGGGGTTACCATCATTGGTACTAGAAGCTAAATTTACCAAAGGGCTGAGAATTCTTTGACTTGGAGGGTACCATGGATCCCTGACTGATGGAAATTTATAGGATATCCCTAGAACGGGTAAAATTGTTAGTGGTGAAGTCATGGTTTACCAAGATGGGGAGTAAAGGAAATTACTTCATGCCACAGAGGGAGCTAGCTTGAAAATCTGAAACAGAGAGAGGGGGTTCTGGTCTTTATTGCTTACTTGAATAATTTCCTAAAGTTAATACTGTTATTAATATTTATTTCATGTATGCCAGCATTGGGCTTCCCTGGTAGCTCAGAGAGTAAAGAATCTACTTGCAATGCAGGAGACCCAGGTTCACTCCCTGAGTCAAGAAGATTCCCCTGGAGAAGGAAATGGCTACCCACTCCAGTATTCTTGCCTGGAAAATTCCATGGACAAGGGAATCTGGAGGGCTTACAAGTCCATGGGGTTGCAAAGAGTTGGACACGACTGAGCAATATATATATATATACACACACAAACCAGAATCACTTTCTGAAATAAATGTATACACTCTTCTTTGGAATTTCCAAGCCTTTAATCCTGGACACATAGTAATTGTTTATTAAATGCTATGTATCATGAATAAAGGAGATAATATTACAATAGAATGGGCATAAGCCATGAGATTTGGCACCTAAATTTTTAATTAATCTCAGACTCCTATTTTTTTTTCAATGTAAATTATTTAGTGCCCTCTGTATCTGTTTTTAATTCTATCGAACACTTTGAGTAGAACTTGAAGGAATGCATTGCTAAAGCCCTTCAATTTCTAGGAAGGTCCAATTACTGTCACAGTGCTTTGTACTTAAAATATACCTCTTTTATTTGGATGAGTATGTTTTGATGAAAAATCAAGTGGCAGACAGACTTCTCCATCTTTTCTAAATAGACATGGTATATAACTCAGCAGTAAAATCTCTAGTTAACTACCCAACCATTTACCATTAATTTGTCACATCTCACAAAACAAGATTTGGTATTTTCGTAAACGCAATTCTTTTTTCTTTAAATTGAAGCATAGCTGATTTACAATGCTGTGCTAGTTTCAGGTTTACAGCAAAGTGGTTCATATATAAATAAATATATTTTCCAGATTCTTTTCTACTATAGGCTATTATAAGATATTGAGTAGGGTTCCAGTGCTATATAATAAGTTCTTGACGAACATCTATTTTATATATAATAATGTATATTTGTTGGGGGCTTTCCAGGTGGCACTAGTGGTAAGGAATCTGTCTGCCAATGCAGGAGACACAGGAGACTTGGGTTGATCCCTTGGTCAGGAAGATCCCCTGGAGGAGGAAATGGCAACCCACTCCAGTATTCTTGCCTGGGAAATCTCATGGACAGAGGAGCCTGGCAGGCTGCAGTCCATGAGACTGCAAAGTCAGACACGACTTAGTGACCAAACCACTATCACCAGCGTGTATTTGTTAAACTCCTAACTTATCCCTCCTCCTCTCTTTCACCTTGTGTGTGTGTGTGTGTGTGTGTGTGTGTGTACACAGAGAGAGTCACATCTTCTTTATCCATTCATCTGTCAATGGACACTTAGGTTGCTTCATAGATACAATTCTTATTCTGTTTATGATCAAGTGATGAAGTAGAACAACAATCAACCTAGCCAGTTTGGTTATCATGCCATTTAAATCTTTGTAGTATAACACAATTGGCTGTAGAGCTACTAGTTAAAAATGGATGAAAAACATCACTTTGAAAGTTTATACACTAATTTTGCAGTTTTGAATTACATTTTCTCATACTTTGTCTTTTTTGAAACTATAAATGTTATATTTCACCTTTTTATCTGAACATTTAAATCTAGAATAAAATATAATGGGTAATCAAGATTTCAACAAAAACTTGCTGGGCAAAAATCTCACCCTTGGGCTTCCCTGGTGGTCCAATGGGTAAAGAGTCCACCTTGCAGTGCAAAGGGAGCAGGTTTGATACCTGGCCTGGGAAGATCCCATATGCCATGGAGCGGCTGGACCAGTGTGTCTAATTACAAGCCAGTGCTCTGGAGTGCATGTGCCCAGAGCTGGTGCTCTGCAACGAGAGGGGCCACCATGATGAGTGGCCCACACAGGCCAAAGAGTTAGGATGGATGAAAATGAATAAATGAAAGACCAATAAAAGAGGCCAAAATTAAAAAAAAATCTCACCCTTCTTTAAATGAGCAAACATCTGTCATTCATATTTGCAGAGACCGTAAGTCTAGCCTTACAGAACTGAGTTGGCATTCCAATGATGTTCCTTGGACCTCATCTTTAATTAGGTGTAAGTCTAAGTTTCGATGATTTATACAAAATGTTAAGCCTTAGAAAAATATAGACAATATTCATAGTATTAAATGTTTTAACAACAGATTGTAACTATTTCATGGAATATTTCATAGCTCTCAATTGTAAGTACACACAAAACAAGTTTATTATTTTCTGATTGCTCAATGGACTGTTTTCCTTTGAAATGAAATCTCAGAGCAGGTTCCATAAAGCTTCCAGTCACTCTCATGTAATAAAAGCCCTCTAGTCTTATTTTAGTAATTTACAGTTACATTCCAAACTCGTTTTATCTGGTCAACTTCAGATCTAAAAGCTGGGGGTGGGGCTGGGGGCTGAACTGGGCTGGAACAGGTAGAGATACGGTTTGGAAGGATTCAGGATTCTTTCTTGATTAGGTGTGTCTCCTCCTCCCTGCTCAGGTGGCTGGCTTTAGTTTTGGAACTCTCCAGCATAAGGAATAGAATTAGGGGACAGAAAGGGTCCCAAATGACTTGCACTGCTGGGATTTCCTGTTTATACACGTGAGGTCTGGCAAGCAGTTAAAGCTGACTTTTGGTACAGTTTGGAGTTTCTCAGAGACTTCCCATGTGAATGTCTGATACTAGTGAGTGTAGGATCTCCTCTAGCTGCCTACTTAGGAACATTCTCTCCAAATTCTTCATCGAAAAACACACCTCCAACTTCTTTCTTTTCAGACCACTTTGCTTCATATAAGGAAGACTTCCTAGGCAACTTTTCTTTTAAAATAAAGTCAGTCTCTTCCCTAAGTAGCAGAGCCTACATCCCGCCTTAAGGAAGGATGAAGCACCTTTGTCCTACAGTGGATAGAGGTGCATAATTCTCACCACTGCCCTCTACTCTGAGGCTTCCATCAGCCTCACTTTGGTGTGAGTAAACTAGCAGTTAGACCCTAGTCCATTCTGTCACTGATTGTCAAATGATATAGCTCTGAGGTCACCATGTACATAAATTATAGAAAGAAAAGTAACCCCTACAGTCACATAATACATAGCAACTCCTTTGGGTACTTCTCTTAAAGTCTGTCTCACTAGGTTTGAGGTGAACTGAGAAACATCTCTCTCCTTTCCCCAGTGTGGGAGGGGTGAGGGAAAACAGGACGGGATTCCAACAATACTCTCCAAAGAGAACTGCTCTCTAGCTTCACTAATTATAACCCTTTAACATTATCGTGACATAACTGAAATGCCCTCACCTCACAGCCTGGAGTTTCCTTTTGAAATTCTCAATAAGGGAATGGGGATAAACAAATTGTGGTAGAGTCATGTAACAGAAAGAACAAACCTATTGGATCTATCCCTTTAGCTCTAACCTTTGTGCTGTTGCCTGTGCTCAGTTATGGAGGCTCTGAACTTTAGTAAAACAATATTGCCTATAGCCTGAAATAAACATGCTAGCCCTTTCTCAAGCTCTGTGTTCCAGGCTTGACCTTTACAGGTATTGTATAACACTTTTCCATTCATACAAAGATAAAAAGCTGTAGAACAGAGAATAATAACTGTCTCAGTGGAAGTTTACAGAAACATTGTGATCACACCTAGGCTATGAGGACAGCTGCAAGAACAAGGGATTCTGTCACCAAAAATTTACAACAACAAGCAACATACTCTACCCTTTTAGCATAAAATAAGCCTGAATTCTAACTGGGGTAAGATGACTCTATCAGGCACTACTCCACCATCTTTTCCAGCTGCTAGCTTTACAAATAAAGTTGCTATTCCTTGCTCCAACAACTCCTCTCTCAATTTATTACTTTGTTGGGCAGTGAGTAGTACAAGGTTGAATTTGGTAACAATGGACTACTTTTCACCAATGAAAAAAACAATACAAAACAAAACCAGCAAAACCCTGTACAGTTGATATATACAAAAATGTGGATGAATCTCAAAAACATTATCTTGAGTAAAAGAAGCCAAGAAAACAGTTTACAGACGATATTAAACCATTTATATGAAGTTCTAAGTCAGACAAATTTAAGCTTTTTGTAAGTGATATCAGAACAGTGGTTGTCTCTAGTTGGGAGAGAGGATTAACTGGGATAGGCATCACTGTGATGGGAATATTTCAATTTGATACAATTATCCAAACATATCCAATGTGCTTCCATTGTATATAAATTATACCTCAGCAAATAATTTAGATTTTATGGAGACAGACTTTGAAGAATATTGCCACAAGGAACATTGAAGCCAATCATATAAAATACATCCTAAATTTTCCTTCACTTAAAAAAAATTACTTTGTGAATTTGGCTCAGCATTTCTGCACATCAAGATGGTTTAGAAACTGTGTTGTCTCCTTGTTGTTTGTTTTCTGCTAACATTATTGCTTTGTCTTCTCTGTATTCACTCATGTCACTAACATAAACGCCGAGAAACTGCCCCCTCCTTTCAGGTTGAGGTCAGTTTGCTCAATCAGATGCCTGCAGTTATGTTCCTTAATAAGCTATGCCCCTTTATAAGCCTTTTTGCCCATAAGGAACATGCCATAAGTCATCTACATGAATGTCACAGAAGTCTTTGTCAAATACATGGTTGACTCCAAGATATACTGTATTTCCATGATTCCTCAGACTTGTCAAATTACCAGCATTTTCAAGATATATTTTATTTATTAAACTAAGGTATGTGAAATTGAACCAATATTACTTTCAAACCATTTTTGATATCTTCAATGTCATGAATTTGATTTGTTTCCTATCTTTTTCATCATATTTTATTTTTATGCTTACAACTATATAGTATAGAGAACACTTGAAAGACTGTAGCCTCTTGCCCTTTATAGATGATATTAGACAAAATGGAAAATACCTCAAAGCTTCCAGCAATACAGCAGTCTGAGCTGATAAGGAAAAGCAAATAGGCACAGATGCTAGACAAAATGCAACAATCTTTTCCTATACAGTTGAACTTGAAAGAAAATAAAGAAAATCCCTTGATACTAGACATGAAAAGGAAACTGAACACCAAGGCACTAGGCAGAGGCTGGTGCAATGGAGGGTCACTGGTGTCAGAAAAGTGGGGCAGAAAAGGAAGCAGGAGGGCCGATGTCATATCTTTGCAGATTTTCAACTCCAACAACTGGAGTATCAGATCCAGGGGTCTGAAGACTGGGTTTGGATTCCCACACAGGAACAGAAGATATATGCTTGAGACTGACCTTTTAAGGAAGCTAGAATGGAGCCCCATAAGTAAAGCTGTAGAGCCCAAAAGTTGCCTCAATAATGCAAACTGGAAAACTCTTTCTTTGTGGAAGATACAAATAATATTGCTCTTTGTCCAGGGATATTATAAAAATAAAAGAACTATTTACAAGAATAGAAACATCATAAAGGTACTGCTTAAAGCCATCTATAGATTCAATGTCATCCCTATCAAAATTCCAATGGTATTTTTCACAGAAATAGAAAAAAAAATCTTAAATGTATGTGGAACCATACATGATCCCAAATAGCCAAAGCAATCCTGAGAAAGAGCAAGAGTTGGAGGATGCATACTTTCTTATTTCAAGCTTTATTATAAAGCTAGTCAAATCATTCAATTGGTAGTCAATCAGTCATTGGTTGATGCTGAAGCTGAAGCTCCAATACTTTGGCCATCTGATGTAAAGAGCTGACTCACTGGAAAAGACCATGATGTTGGGAAAAATAGAAGGGAGGAGGAGAAGTGGATGAGAGGACGAGATGGCTGGATGATATCACTGAGTCAATGGACATTTAGTAAGCTCTGGGAGATGGTGAAGGACAGGGAAACCTGGCATGCTGCAGTCTATGGGGTCATAAAGAGTTGGACATGTCTGAGCAAGTGAACAGTAGGTCAAAACAATATGGTACTGGCAAAAAACAGACACTTAGGTCAATGGAACAGAACTGGGATCCCAGAGATAAACCCAAATGCACACAGTGAACTAATGTTTGACAAGTAAAAGGCAAGGATATATAATGGGGAAAAGAAAGCCTCTTCTATGAACAGGTTACAGTGTTGGGAAAAATATATTCACATGAAGAAGAATACAGTTAGACCCCATCTTAAACCATTCACAAAAATTAACTTGAAATTGATTAAATTCTTAAACACAGATTTATACCATAAATTTCCTAAAAGAAAACGTAGGGAAAAAGCTCCTTGATATTGGTCATGGCAATGATTTATTTGGATATGACATCAAAAACACAAGCAACAAAAGCAAAAATAAACAAGTGAGATTGCATTAAAGTAAAAAGCTTTTGCACAGCAGAAGAAACAATCAACAAAATGAAAAGACAAGCTACAGAAAGGGAGAAAATATTTGCAAATCATTTGTTGGATTAAGGGTTAATATCCAAAACATATAAAGAACTAATACAATTCTATGACAAAAATTCAAACAATCTGATATAAACATGTGCAGAGGAACTGAATTTTGTTATTTTTCCAAAGAAGACCAACAGATACATGAAAAGTTACCCAACATCACTAATCATCAGGGAAATGCAAAATAAAAATACAAAATGAGATACCACCTGACACCTGTTAGAATGACTATAAGCAATAAGAGATAACAAGTGTTGACAAGGATATGGAGAAAAGGGAACCCCTGTATACTGCTGGTGGGAATGTAAATTGGTTCAGCCACTACAGAAAACAGTAAGGAGTTTCCTCAAAAACTTATGATCCAGTAATTATACTTCTGGGTATTTAACCAGAGGAAATGAAAACAGGATCTTGAAGAGGTATCAGTGCTGCCAGGTTCTCTGTGGTACTATTTACAAAAGCCAATACATATATGTAAACAAAGTATTTTTCAACAGATAAATGGATAAAGAAGATATGATGTGCACATACAATGGCAATATTAGTTAGCCATGAGAAAGAAGGAAATCTTCCCATTTGTGACAATATGGATTAACTGTGAGCACATTATGCTAAGTCAGCTAAGTCAGACAGAAAAAGACAAATACTATATGATATTATGTGTATGTGGAATCTAAAAATTCTAACTTTATAAATACAGAGAGTAGAATGATATTTACCAGGGGCTAGGGTTGGGTGAATTGGGGAGATGTTGTTCAAGCATACAAACTTTCAACCAGTAAATAAACAAGTCCTGGAAATATAACACACAGCAGAGTGACTACAAACAACAATATGTATTATAAACTCCAAAGCTGCTAAGAAGCTAGACCTTAATTTTTCCCATCACAAAAAAGAAATGATAATGTGATGTGATAGACCTCAATCACAGCTAATGCTATGGTGGTAAATGACAAATGCATCCAATTAATATACTGTACACCTTAAAGTTGCACAATGTTATATCTCATATCTCAATAAAAGTCATGAAGAATGATTCTTTGTGATTGTTATTACCCTCATGATCCAGAAACCTTCGGATGAGGAGTTAAAATAAAAAATTGAAATAAGGTGAATGAAAACCACCAAGTTCTAGTGGGGGAAAAGTCTGCTCCAGAGTGTACAGGCTTCCTCTCCAACTTTTTGCTCTCCCAAAAATGATGAACTCATAATAAAAACTACACACAATTATGATTCTAGCAGTATGTTGACCTTGGTAATGGAAAAATACTCCTGCTATAAAACATCCAGAAATGTTGGACAAAATAGAACAAATTTTCAGTGTGTGGTACATACACACACACACACACACAAGGGAGATCTGCAGAGGGAAAACATAAAGAAGTGGCTATAAACAAAAATGAAATTATGATCCAAAGCTATCACTTTTCCAGTATGAATGGAATGGAGGTCACCAGTCTTACTATCAGCAGGGATTTAGTCTTAATGTATATAAACAGGCAATGAATATTTGGTTCTACTAAATGAAGAGGAAATTGGAAACATGTCTTTTGAATAAACTCAAGAATTTCAAAAGTTATAATCTTTAATTTACTGGATTGTCTGTTGGCATGAATTACCTTCTAAATTTTCCATACTTTGTCCAGTTTTGTGGTAACTAGACGCCTAAGAACAATATTCCTAAGAATCTCCTGTAAAGAGTATCTTGGCTTAGATTTGGCCAATGATAAAGAATTATGAAAGAGTCGAGGATGGAAGAGAAGCTAAAGTCACTGATCCTCCCCTGGTGGTCATGTACAGATGTGTAAGCTGCAGTGGCTTTTTGGTGCAATACTATGAACCCTTTTCCAACATTGTACAGAAACTGTGAGTCTCCAAGGTGTCTTTTTTTTTTTTTTAATTTATTTTTATTCTTTATTTTAAAGGTTTTACAGAGTTTTATTGTTCACATACATGTATGTTCCCAGATCAGTCATATGCATATCCATGGTCCCCACTCACCCAGATCCCCCTATCCCACCCCTCCAGACCTTTGCCCCAAGCCATTGTAAGCACTCCTATTCCCTTAGCACTGTGACACTAGCTATCTTTTCCACACATAACTCTATAGGTTTCCTTGTTACTTCCTCCATGCTTCCCCCTCCCTATTTCTTCACCACGATGTCCCTATGTCTATGCTCTGTCTTTTTTTCCATGAGTTCCCTGCATGTGATATCAAGACTGTCCTACTAGATTCCATATAAGTGTGTTAGTATACTGTATTTGTCTTTCTCTTTTTGACTTACTTCACTTTTTATGATAGGTTCTAGAGCCAGCCACTTCATTAGGACTGAGTCTTCTGCATTTCTTTTAACAGCTGAGTAGTATTCCATTGTATATATGTACCAGAGCTTCTGGATCCATTCATTCATCGATGGACATCTAGGCTGCTTCCATGTTTTGGCTATTGTATAGAGAGCTGCAATGAACAGTGGGGTACAGGTGCTTCTTTCAGTTTTGATTTCATCAGGATATAAGCCTAATAGTGGGATTGCTGGGTCATAGGGTGCTTCTATTTTTAGCTTTTTAAGGAATCTCCATACTGTCTTCCATAGAGGCTGTATCAATTTACATTCCCACCAGCAGTGCAAGAGGGTTCCCTTTTCTCTGCACCCTCTCCAGTATTTATTGTCTGCAGATGTTTTGAAGATGGCCATTCTGACGGGTGTGAGGTGATACCTCATTGTAGTTTTAATTTGCATTTCTCTAATAATAAGCGAGGTTGAGCATCGTTTCATGTGCTTTTGGGCCATCTGTATGTCCTCTTTGGAGAGGCGTTTCTTTAGGTCTTTTTCCCATTTTTTGATTGGGTTGTTCGTTTTCCCTGTGCTGAGTTGTCTGAGTTGCTTGTAGATTTTGGAGATTAATTCTTTGTCTGTTGTTTCATTTGCCATGATTTTCTCCCACTCTGTGGGGTGTCTGTTGAGCTTTTTTGTAATTTCTTTAGCTGTACAAAAGCTTTTAAGTTTCATGAGGTCCCATATGTTCATTTTTCTTTTCAGTTCTGCTATTTTAGTTGGTGGGTCAGAGAAGATCTTGCTTTGATTGATGTCCTTGAGGGTTTTGCCTATATTCTCCTCTAAGAGTTTGATGGTTTCTGGTCTTACATTTAGGTCTTTAATCCATTTTGAGTTGATCTTAGTGTATGGTGTCAGGGAATCGACACATCAAAAAACTCATACATCATGATCAAGTCGGGTTCATCCCAGGCATGCAAGGATTCTTCAACCTCCACAAATCAATCAATGTGATACACCATATCAACAAACTGAGAGACAAAAATCACATGATCATCTCAATAGATGCAGAAAAAGCCTTCGACAAAGTACAACACCCATTCATGATAAAAACTCTTCAGAAAATGGGCATAGAAGGAACCTATCTCAACATAGTGAAAGCCATCTATGAGAAGCCCACAGCGAACATTGTCCTCAATGGTGAAAAACTCAAAGCATTCCCTCTAAGATCAGGAATAAGACAGGGCTGTCCACTTTCACCACTCTTATTCAACATAGTCCTGGAAGTTCTAGCAACAGCAATAAGAGAAGAGAAAGAAATCAAAGGAATCCAGATTGGAAAGGAAGAAGTCAAGCTCTCTCTTTTTGCAGATGACATGATATTATACATAGAAAATCCCAAAGACTCTATTATAAAGCTACTAGAGCTACTCAACGAATTCAGCAAATTCTCAGGATACAAAGTCAACACACAGAAATCACTGGCATTCCTATACACAAACAATGAAAAATCAGAAAATGAAATCAAAGAGGCAATCCTCTTCACCATTGCAACCAAAAGAATCAAATATCTAGGAATAAACCTACCCAAAGAAACAAAATAACTGTACACAGAAAATTACAAGACACTCATGAGAGAAATTAAAGAAGACTTAAACAGATGGAGAGATATTCCATGTTCCTGGGTCGGAAGAATCAATATTGTGAAAATGACCATACTACCAAATATCATCTACAGATTCAATGCAATACCTATTCAACTTCCATTGACATTTTTCACAGAACTAGACCAAACAATAACACAGTTCATATAAGACCTCGAATAGCCAAAGCAATCCTGAGAAAGAAAAACAGAGCTGGAGGGATCAGCCTCCCTAACTTCAGACTCTACTACAAAGCAACAGTCATCAAGACAGTATGGTACTGGCACAAAAACAGAGCTATAGACCAATGGAACAAGATCGAGAACCCAGAGATAAACCCACGCACCTATGGGTACCTTATTTTTGACAAAGGAGGAGAAACTATAAAATGGGACAAAGACAGCCTCTTCAACAAGTGGTGCTGGGAGAATTGGACAGCTACATGCAAAAAAATGAAATTGGAACATTCCCTGACACCATACACTAAGATCAAGGTGTCTTTTTAAGTGATTGAATTGGATGGTTGCACTAACTTCCTATCCCCTGAATCTTAGTGGTGAAATGGAGCTATTATAGTCTTACTTGAGCTTAATACTTCAAAATTTTCTGTTGTTTCATATTAGCACTTATTTATGCTATTCCTCACAATAAATACCTAGACTAAATCCTTACTTACAGTTAAAGGGTGGATCAGAAAAAACACCCTTCAAATGGAACAGGTGAAATTTTCAAAGGTAAACTTGTATGTCTCTTTTATCAGAGATCAAAGGAATCCAGATTGGAAAGGAAGAAGTCAAGCTCTCTCTTTTTGCAGATGACATGATATTATACATAGAAAATCCCAAAGACTCTATTATAAAGCTACTAGAGCTACTCAACGAATTCAGCAAATTCTCAGGATACAAAGTCAACACACAGAAATCACTGGCATTCCTATACACAAACAATGAAAATCAGAAAATGAAATCAAAGAGGCAATCCCCTTCACCATTGCAACCAAAAGAATCAAATATCTAGGAATAAACCTACCCAAAGAAACAAAATAACTGTACACAGAAAATTACAAGACACTCATGAGAGAAATTAAAGAAGACTTAAACAGATGGAGAGATATTCCATGTTCCTGGGTCGGAAGAATCAATATTGTGAAAATGACCATACTACCAAATATCATCTACAGATTCAATGCAATACCTATTCAACTTCCATTGACATTTTTCACAGAACTAGACCAAACAATAACACAGTTCATATAAGACCTCGAATAGCCAAAGCAATCCTGAGAAAGAAAAACAGAGCTGGAGGGATCAGCCTCCCTAACTTCAGACTCTACTACAAAGCAACAGTCATCAAGACAGTATGGTACTGGCACAAAAACAGAGCTATAGACCAATGGAACAAGATCGAGAACCCAGAGATAAACCCACGCACCTATGGGTACCTTATTTTTGACAAAGGAGGAGAAACTATAAAATGGGACAAAGACAGCCTCTTCAACAAGTGGTGCTGGGAGAATTGGACAGCTACATGCAAAAAAATGAAATTGGAACATTCCCTGACACCATACACTAAGATCAAGGTGTCTTTTTAAGTGATTGAATTGGATGGTTGCACTAACTTCCTATCCCCTGAATCTTAGTGGTGAAATGGAGCTATTATAGTCTTACTTGAGCTTAATACTTCAAAATTTTCTGTTGTTTCATATTAGCACTTATTTATGCTATTCCTCACAATAAATACCTAGACTAAATCCTTACTTACAGTTAAAGGGTGGATAAGAAAAAACACCCTTCAAATGGAACAGGTGAATATCAAAGGAAACTTGTTATGGTTTAGGCTCTGAATAGGGAATAGCCTCCCATAAAAATTTGTCATAAGGGACTGACTCTTCAAGCAAATGGTCCAGGAACCACAAAGTCAAAGAATTAACATAAAAATGATCCAAAAGAAGTGAAACTGTTGGTGTACCTGGAAGAAGCACATAGAAATCCTCTCTGAATGAATGCACTCTCAGTGCTGGTCATATTCTCACACATACAATTTCACTAAACTGGAGCATATAACTCCAAATGAGGAAACTCACAAGGTAACAATCTTATTATAAGTGAGAATGACACTTTACTTATCAGTTAGAATCAGAACAGGATTATACTCCCAAGAACTTTAGGTAATAAAGCCATTTGATTAAGATGGTAAAATAAGTATGTTGGAAATAAACACACAAAGAAGGAAGTAAAAGATAACTATGAAAAATAGGCAGATTTGAAATATAACCAAATGAAGAGACAGCTAGTGAAATAGAAAAGAGCTCCAGAATAAAACACAGGGAGTTAACAGTAGCAAAACAGGAAGAGAATTAAGTGACATGGAGGATAGAATGAGAAGAACCAACGTACGTCTAATTGGAGTTCTAAAAGGATGAAATGTGAGAATCAATTCTAGGCAATAGTAGGTGAGATTATTCTATAGTTGATGAAGAAATTAACTCCCAGATTTTAGAAGCACAAATATTTCAGGAAAAATTAATAAAAGTACATGTAGACCTATCATTGTGAAATTCCAGGACAGGAAAGACACTGAGATAATTTCAGAAGCAGCCAACAAGAAAAGACAGGTCTTATGCTTTAGAAGGTATCTGATTTGATCCAGACATCTCACAGGAGAGCAGGCAGGAGTTCTGGGGAGTTGATGGAGCTCTAAACCAAGGACAACTCTCTCTCCCCTCATTTTGGACAAGTGATGCATGTAAGCTATCTACCAGAGTATCTCAGGGGGACTGCACTTCAGTTAGTGGCAAACTTGCTCTATAATGTAGCCTTAGCTGACTTCCTTCTTTCCTTCTTGCCATTCACCAGTGGTGGTACTTCCTTGGATGATGTCTCACATAAATAATGTGCATTCATACTGTTCTGTCAGGGTCTGCTCTGAGGGGATGCCATTTAAGACAGACATACAAAATATGATTTGGGTCCCACAATTTTAAATAAAACTCCTATTTTTGGAGGGGGGATATTGTTCTTCATATTTAAGCCTCTGAACCCTGAATTACCAAGTGGGGTTTGGCCATGTCTGTGTGAGACGTCTGTGAGGAAAGCAAAATAGGGTTGACTTGGCCTCTTTTTGGCCATTTCTTATCAAATCCTGAGTGAGGAACCTCGGATTCCATCCTATGAAAGTCACACTTGTGTCTTTTTAAGAACCTTTTAATCTTAAAATAATGAAAGACTTCCATCCAGGAAATTGAAAGGTAGTATGAAGAATTTCTGTTTCCCCTTTACTCAGCTTCTTACAATAGTGATGCCTTATATGACTTACAGTAATATCATCACAACCAAGGGATTGCTACTGGTACAACCTATAGACATTATTAACATTTTACCAGTTTTGTATGTACTCATTTGCATGTACCTGTGTATACATGCATGTGTAGCTCTATGTAGTTTTATCGCATGTATAATTCACATAACCAGCATCACAATCAGGATACAGAACTGTTCACCACCACAAGGGAGCCTCCTTGTGCTACTCCCTTAGACGCATCCCCACCCCCATTGCCAGCCTCACCCCTGGCAACCACTCATCTATTTTCCATCTATTACTCTTTTGTGTATAACCTTCAGACTTGTGTAAGAAGAAAAGTTTTAATCTCTTACAGAGACAAAACATATGAATAGGCAGTTTTTCAATGTCAATGGGATTTTCAGATTTGATTTTAAACAAATTCACTGACACTTCTGATACAGTGAAGTGTTTCTAAGAGTGTCCTTTATATGGGTACAAACACCCTACTTCAAGGGAAATAAATGTTCATTTCAAAATTGTGCTTTAAATATTTATGAAACTGATATGTCCTGCTTTACCAGGTTGGGATAAAAAATAAAGGTATTTTTTATGACTTTTTCATTTGGATCAACAGATTCCTTGCCATGATACCCCCTATTTACAAGAAATGCCTTTCTACCATCCATATAATCCACCTCCGTGAAAATTCCAAGGACTTCATTTTTGGTCATTTGGTCCAAAAGCCTCAGTTCTGACTACTGCTACCTTCACCAAAGAACAATGGAAATATTTCTGTTATTGCTGTTGTTCTGGCCCAAGAGTGTCAGGTTCTTCCATTGCTGCCTTTGTCTCGTGCTATTGCTGGTAATCTTAGCAATATGACACAGTCTTCTGCTGCTATGAAGACAAGACCAAGCACACATTGTCACTGCTGAATTGGAGGCTTCTTTGGGTGCAGCTGGGAAAGAAGTAGTCTCACATACTCACAGAAATGTCTAAATCTGAAGGCATTCCAGCAGCAGCCACACCCTGGGAATGGGATCAATCTTCCTTACAACCTCCAAGAAGGACACAGCTTATCTGTGTTCAAGTAGGGTTACTCCTGGGCTTCATGGTCCTTCCTGGTGGAACTGATTTCTACAACTGTGTTATCCCACCAGCAAAGGTAGGGGGTAGGGAGAGGCAGGAGGTGCCAAAGTGACATTTTCTGTGCCTTCCCTCCACAAGGCCATAACCCCCTCTCCCAAACCCATCATCTCCAGTCTTTTTGAGCCCTACTGTCCTTGTCCCTAACTTTAATCTGATTCTTAGGCTTGCCCATTCAACAAGGCTTGCCCATTCCTGCTTCAGATGACAAGGCATTTTAATACTGCGTATCTTGGCAACTGACACAGTGGAAAAAATGACTTCCTAAGATTTGGACTTTCTCACCTTATCCAGAATCACTTTGTTATGTTCAAAAGCAAACAATCTTTAGAACAGCCATCTCTAAAATTGACTCTGTGAGTTTCTATTAATGCTAGGCATAATGTCAACAGGTGATTTTAATAAATGATAATTTTTTCCAAAGGATGCATTTCCTGTGGAAAAAGTAAGCAGAGGTTGAGTTCTGATGCACCAACTACAGAGTCTAGTAACCATATCATGCACTTTCCCACATGTAGGGTTCTTGGTTCTAGCAAAGAGCAAGAGAGAAGTGGAGACCAGATTCTAAAACAATGAGAGGGTGCATAAACAGATACTTTTATGCACAGTAAGAATGAAGAAAACAAAAGGGAGTTCTGGCATGAGGTGACTATAGGTATGAATTTCTTCAGCTCAGAGAAGATTCAGAAAGCAGTCACAGAAAATCCTGAGGAAGAGAGTGTATGCTTCAGTAGGACAAGAGTTTTTATGTGTTTAGTTCACAAAAACTAGAACAGCGCCCGACCCATACACAAAATACTTGTGAGTTGGATTCATAAGAGTTTCACGCACATGGAACAGCAAGTCCAAAGTCCCCACAAACAGAAAGATCAGTGTGGCTGGAAAAGAGAGACTGAAGGGACAGTCAAAGGAGATGACATTGGCGGGGCATGAATGGGGTCAAATTTTGCATTTTGGTTTTTAATCTACTTGTTAGGAGAACCCACTAGAGAGTGTTAAACAGTGGAGTGATAGCATCAGCTTTTCATTTTATCTACCCAGTGGCCAGGGGAATGCAATGGATGACCTGGCACAGGAGAGGTGGATGGGAAACTATGACTTGGAGGGCTTGCGGATCCTTGGGATTCACACTGCCATGCAAGACTATTGATGGTGTAGGCATCTCAGTCTAAGTCCACCCTCCCTGGGACCTGTGGAATCATCAGCTATCAAGTCAAGAGAAGCTCAGGAGTGAGGCTGGGATGTGTAGGTAACACCCAGCGATGAATGCAGGGTGGACAAGACAATACAGGAATAGGGAAGGGCAGAGGAAAATGCATTGTCAGATGATCAGTTACAATGACAGCTAAAGTAACTGATCGCCCTGGAAAAATGATCAATCTGAGGTAGTATTAGCATGGGGTTCCTCATTAAAGAATCAAAATTTGTTTTCAAATAGATTCACATGTTTGTTCTTGGTCTTTCCTTGATCTTTGTAGAAAAGAAACATGTGGGCTCATTGTTCAAAATTAATATATTTCAGGAATAAAAATGCCCTTAAAATGTTTTCTTATTATCAAACTTTAATATTATTTTCTTTCACAAATGAATAAATTGTGCATATAAACCAACTCTGCTATGAAATAAAAAGAAAAATTGATCAAAACATGATTAAGGGCTTCCCTGGTGGTCCAGTGGGTAAAGAGTCTGCCTTGCAGTGCAAGGGGCACTGGCTTGATCCCTGGCCCAGGAAGATCTCACGTGCCACGGAGCAGCTGGATGGGTGTGTCCAATTACGAGCCAGTGCTCTGGAGCACAGAGGCCCAGAGCTGGTGCTCTGCAAAGAAAGAGGTCGCTGCAATGAGAGGCCCACACAGGCCAAAGAACAAAGATGGATGAAAATAAATATGTAAAAAAACAATAAAAGAGCCACCATCCCCCCAAAAAAAGCACGACATGATTAAGATATATAGTTTTAAAAAGTTTTTGAATTTTCATTGTTTTTCAAATAGTTACATCTATTTCTCTGTTAGTATTTTATCTTTTTTTCCTCCACATTCAGGATTTATCTAAGCAGATTCAATCATTTTTGAATTCATGGATGTACAGGAACTGGTACATTTATAAACGAGGAAAACCCGATTGGAAACCACAAAATTAGATGAAAGTTAAGCAGAAAACATGATCATTTTAACAAAAGTGGACAAATAAACAAAAGATGATTCAGCTCTATTCTCATTTACATTATATTTTCTTCAGCTTTAACAGGCTCACGTAATGACCATCCTGTTCATGGTAGAACTAAAATCAATTCTGCTTTATTAACATTTATTATATCTCTGTACTTTACATGACAGCTGCAATTTAGTAATGTGTAAGTATGAAGTGGTGTGAATTGGCTTACGACACCTACCATTGGCTCACTAGTAGGGAGTGCTGTGGGCTACAGGTGGGATGTGAGTAGATGGCAGAAATGGCTCTCTTTCTTCTCTATTCCCTGAATGAAGGCCCTTGGCCATACAACTCTCTGATACCTCCTACTCTGACTCTGGCCCAGGCTAAAAGAATGAGTTGAAAGTGCTGGGATGCTCATTCTGAGCCTAGAGGGGCCTTTCAGGAGCCTCAAGTGCCCCTGCCTACCCTCTGACATCTCCACAACATCAGGCAGAATAATGGCCACCCAAAGGTGCTGGCACCCTAGAAAACTCTAACTTGAAAAGATATGTGCACCCCAATGTTCACAGCATCAGTATTTACAATTGCCAAGATAACAGAAGTAACCTAAATGTCCATCAACAAATGAATGGATAGAGAAGATGCAGTACACATATACAATGAAATATTACTCAGCAATAAAAAGAACAAAATAATGTCATTTGCAGCAAAAAGGATGGACCTAGAGATTGTCATACTAAATGAAGCAAGTCAGGCATAAAAAGACAAATACCATATGATATTGCTTATATGTATAATCCAAAAAATGATATAAATGAACTTACAGAACAAAAATAGTATCACAGCTGTAGAAAATAAAATTTACATTTATCAGGGAGGAAAGGGGAAAGGGAGGGCTAAATTGGGAGACTGAGATCAACATACACACTACTATATATAAATAGATAACTAATAAGGACCTACTGTACAGTACAGGGAACTCTACTCAAAACTCTGTAATGACCTATATGGGATAAGAATCTAAAAAAAGAGTAGATATCTGTACATGTGTCACAGATTCACTTTGTATACACCTGAAATTAACACATTATAAATGAAAATTTTAAAAAATCTCAAAGATATTGACATCCTAATCCCAAGAACCTGTGAATGTTACCTTATAAGGCAAAGGAGATTTTGCAGATATGATGATGTTTTGGATCTTGAGATGAGGAGGCTATTCTGGGTTATCTCAGTGGGTCCCATTTCATCATGTACTCAGCCACTCAGTAGTATCCAACTCTTTGTGACACCACAAATTGTAGTCCATCAGGCTCCTCTGTCCATGGCATTTTCCAGGCAAGGATATGGGAGCGGGTTGCCATTTCCTCCTCCAGGGGGTCTTCCCAATCCAGGGATTGAACCTATGTCTTTTGCATCTCCTGCACTGGCAGGCAGATTCTTTACCACTAGCGCCACTTGGAAAGCCCTCCATGGAAAACCTTCCCTAGTCAGGCAATAGGAGATGTGGCTGTGGGAGAATGGTCAGAGATGCCAGTTTACAAGATAGAGGAAGGGGCTCATGAACCAAGAAATGCAGCTGACTTCTAGGATCTAGAAAAGGTGAGGAAATCGAGTCTCTCCTAGAACTTCCAGAGAGGACTGCAACTCTGCTGACACCTCAATTTTTAGCCCAGCGAGACCTGTGTCAAGAGCTACAACCACCAGAACTGCAAGATAATGATTTTGCATTGTTGAAGCCAGTAAGCCTGTGACAATTTATTACAGCAGTAATAGAAAATTATGTGTGGCTAGAGATAACTGACATAAGAGAAAGAACAGACTTTCCTCTCTCTTCTGGTCTAAATAATCCTTTTTATATGATTCAGTCTGTGTTATAGAATATTCAGTCATTTTAAATTTCACCTCCCCCTTAAGGCTCTTTTCCTGTTCTGCCTTTCCCCTAGATGTGGTTGGATAGGAAAGCCTGCAGCCCATGTAGTGTTGGGAGTGGGCAGTGGCATGTATGGCTCAGGCTTATTCATCTTGTGATCTGTCTTCTCATTTCAGTCAACTACCTCTCCTTGTGTTCTGGGCCCCTTCTTGATTTTCTTTGCCTTTTTTGAATCCTTCAAGGTTTGACCCACTCTTCTGTTCCTTCACTCCCTCAGTGGCCTTCCCCATATTGCTCAGATACTAGGTTTCCTTCCCCACCACAGAGACCTTTCATGGAAAGTTCCCCAGTAAATTCTCAAGCTTCACTTTGGTCCTTCTCTGGAGCCTGTGGGAACATAAAGATCCATCGCATGTATGGAAAGCTGAGGAATACCTAAGAGTGTCACAACAGGACCACTCTCCAGAATGTTTTCCCTCCCTACAGGCCTGTCATCTCAGAAGTTCCCAATTAGGAACATATAATCCCCTAAACACCGCAATCTTCAACTTCTCTCTGAGATCATGTAACAGACCTCTCCAATGCAGGATTCAACCCAGAGCAAGGGAGCCAAAGCACATCTTCTCATGCTTTCCACCCTCTTCTCCTTCTTTTCTATATCCCCCCAGGACAGAAGGAGAGGACTCATTCTTTCTGTCTGAGAAGGAATTCCAAAGCATTCCAGACTACTAAATAAGGTAGTATTTTCCTTGCCCTAAATCACTGGGTTTATAATGGTAAATGGGACACAGGGAGAAAAACTGTGTTGCTAATGGTTCAAAAAATGTGTTTCGCCTTACATGGTTAATTACATGTTAGGTGCTAAGCTAGGTACTATGAGGTGAAGTATAGCATCATTCATGAAAATATCTCTTTAGAGATGACTGTGGAGTGTGTGTGTGTGCACGAGTTGTGCAGCTGCACGTGGCTGTGAAAGAAAAAATAGAATTTTGTCCAGTGTTAACAGAAGATTATTTACACAATATTTTGGGGCATACTGAAGAATATAAGAGAATTTTCAAAGATGGCACACAAAACTGGGTGATGAATCACTTAAATCTGACAAAAAAATTGAACTACAAATAGAAAACTGTGGTCAAGATTCTGAGCTTTTGTTTTAAGAGGGAGGGTACATATGTATACCTATGGCTGATTCATGTTGATGTCTGGCAGAAATCAACAAAATGCTATAAACAATTATCCTTTGATTAACAAATAAAAATAAAAGAAAAACCTAATAAAAAAGATTCTAAGCTTTTCATTTTTAATTGAAGTAGAGCTGATTTACAATGCTCTGTCAGTTGCAGGTATAACAGCAAATTGAGTTATACATATGGATATATCTATTTTTTCAGATTCTTTTATAGGTCATCACAAAATATTCAGTATAGTTCTCTGTGCTATATAGTTGGTTCTTGCTGGCTATCTATTTGATATATACTAGTGTCTGTTAATCTCAAGCTTCTAATTTAAGAGTGAACTTTTACAGCAATACATTTACTTTCGAAGCATAAGGCAAATAATTTATATGAACATTGGGAACGATATGAATGGAAAAGAGACTTTGCTAAGGTATGATTTTTTAAATAGTCCTTTCTGCATCCAATAACATCAGCTTTAGGTCTTGAATTTGATGTGTTGATTCATAACTTCAGATTTGAGAAAAATGGAAAGTAACTATTTTGACTTGTTGGACAAACTCCCAAGTCAGATTCTCAGCTTTATCCTGGTACTTGGGTTTTTTAAATTATCCATTAAAAATCTGGTGTGGAAGTGAGGACAATAAAAGTCCACAATGAATACCGTCAACATGGAATGTGTAAGAGTACTCTACAAATGGTACTGTGCTACCCTAGGTTGGGTTCTTTAGGAAAGACTCTGAGGCAAGGATTCCTTCACCCATGATATATTAAGGAAGTGCTCCTAGGGGAGACTGGCAAGGGAACTGGAGAATCAGGGAAGGAAGAAAAGAATGCCATCAATGTTTCTAATCTTGGGCACAGTTCCCGGAAAATTAGCATTGATGTGGTTCTTCGGGGGAGAGCTGGAGTGTAAGTCAGGTTCCAGACTTTGCCTCAACTTAGAGGAAAGGAGCAAGGTTCTCATTCTCTGGTATCTACCAGTCATTGGTTCAGGGCTGCCAGGAAAATGGAGTATGTAGGAAACATCAACCCCAGACACTACTGGGTCTCAACTGTGCAGAGGGAAGCTCCTGTTATCTGCAGGACTTCCTCCAGAGAGATCTACAGGTGCAGGGGTTAAAAACAAAGGCCTTCAGAAATCCACATGGGCATGCACTGAAATGGAAAAAGGGTTCAGCAGGGATCTAGGTGGAGCACTGAGAGTGCCTAAGACTTATGTCACCTAAGCTAACAGGTATTCATATGATGAGGAAAAACTAAACTTCCTCAAGATATTCTTACTGTTCTGAGGGTTCTTGGAGAATCATTAACCTCAGTCCAGAACAGCTAATATATAATTGTGTTGCTGCTTAAATCCCAAGTCACTCTCCCATCTCTTTTCATTTCAAGAGAAGAGATTCACTATGTCCAGAGCCAAGCTTCCATTATCAAGCTGAAATACTTTTCAGTTTCCCAAAGATGGCATCATGTTATGAGAGAAGACTAGGGACATCCCTTTCAATGGTCTTTCATATTGCATGGTGTTCTCAGTAAAGGGTCCTTTGCCTGGCTTCTGAGGCCCTCTGTGATCTGACCCACTTGACCTTTTCCAAATCTATCCCCTCCCTACTTTCCTCTTTCTAGGTCAATTTTTAACTGCCCATATCACCTATCAACTGTAACATGCTCTTATCTGCTTTACCTCTTTATCCTGGCTGTTGCCACTGCCTGGATTCCCTCTTCTTTCCCTTTCACCTGTGCAAACTCCCTTTTCACTATTCAAAGTCCAGACCAAGTCACTCTCTCCCAACTAGATACCTAGACAGCTCCAGGCCTCACTGCTATCACTTTTATGCTTTGAACTTTTATAAATAAGCGGTCACTAGAGCATTTTACATGCCTCTCTACTGGGCTTTATCTGTGCACTGTGAACGCACAACCCTAGTCCTATGGTTTGGTCTAGTCCATTTGTTATCAGCTCTGAATGCCTTTTAGAATTACTGGAAAATTTGTTTTTGTTTTTGTTTTTTTTTTTCAAAATACTGATGTCTGGATTCCACCAAAACCAATTATATCAGAATCCCTGGAAGTGGAGCCCTGCCCATCATTTTTTAAGGCTACTGAGTGATTCTCATGTACAGCCAGAGTTGAGAATTTGCTTAGAGAAACAAGTGAATACAATCACTGTTGTAAGTAGTCACCTCTAAAAAATAGATCCAAATGTTACAACAATGGGAAATATCTAGCATCGGAAAAAGGCATTTTACAACCACCCTATAAAAGACCTGCATCATCTTGCTAAATAAGGAGGGAACACCCACCTACCTCTATAACTTCAGATCCCAGTGTTTGGCCTTTTAAGTTTCATTTCTGGTAACAACAACTCACAGTGGGACTACAGATATGACGGTCATCATGTTTTCTCAAAGAAACCTCTTTAGGAATTTTAGGCAAAAATTAGAAATTTAGAGTAAAATTGTCACTCTCCCTTTTTTGGGGAATTCACTATGTCCAGAGCCAAGCTTCCATTATCAAGCTGAAATACTTTTCAGTTTCCCAAAGATGGCATCATGTTATGAGAGAAGACTAGGGACATCCCTTTCAATGGTCTTTCATATTGCATGGTGTTCTCAGTAAAGGGTCCTTTGCCTGGCTTCTGAGGCCCTCTGTGATCTGACCCACTTGACCTTTTCCAAATCTATCCCCTCCCTACTTTCCTCTTTCTAGGTCAATTTTTAACTGCCCATATCACCTATCAACTGTAACATGCTCTTATCTGCTTTACCTCTTTATCCTGGCTGTTGCCACTGCCTGGATTCCCTCTTCTTTCCCTTTCACCTGTGCAAACTCCCTTTTCACTATTCAAAGTCCAGACCAAGTCACTCTCTCCCAACTAGATACCTAGACAGCTCCAGGCCTCACTGCTATCACTTTTATGCTTTGAACTTTTATAAATAAGCGGTCACTAGAGCATTTTACATGCCTCTCTACTGGGCTTTATCTGTGCACTGTGAACGCACAACCCTAGTCCTATGGTTTGGTCTAGTCCATTTGTTATCAGCTCTGAATGCCTTTTAGAATTACTGGAAAATTTGTTTTTGTTTTTGTTTTTTTTTTTCAAAATACTGATGTCTGGATTCCACCAAAACCAATTATATCAGAATCCCTGGAAGTGGAGCCCTGCCCATCATTTTTTAAGGCTACTGAGTGATTCTCATGTACAGCCAGAGTTGAGAATTTGCTTAGAGAAACAAGTGAATACAATCACTGTTGTAAGTAGTCACCTCTAAAAAATAGATCCAAATGTTACAACAATGGGAAATATCTAGCATCGGAAAAAGGCATTTTACAACCACCCTATAAAAGACCTGCATCATCTTGCTAAATAAGGAGGGAACACCCACCTACCTCTATAACTTCAGATCCCAGTGTTTGGCCTTTTAAGTTTCATTTCTGGTAACAACAACTCACAGTGGGACTACAGATATGACGGTCATCATGTTTTCTCAAAGAAACCTCTTTAGGAATTTTAGGCAGAAAGAAATTTAATACAAAGAATTAGCTGATTAGAGAACTATTGGAAGAGTTAAGGGATCAAAAGCAGGAGGCCCTCTCTAGGCTGACTTCAGTGTTTTACTCCATAATGACTGCAATGCAGGGGCTAGGAAACTACTATAGTGACCATGAAATCTAGTCAACATCATACAGCCAAGCTATATTTTTAAGCTCAAAGAGCAGAGAAAAGAATGGCATCTATCTCCCTCTTGCATTCCATATCTCCTGTGAGTATATCTAGCTGGCAGAACCTGTATAACACCTGGAATATCACATGTCAGTGCAGATTGGTAAATGTAGTTTCTGGATTTCTAGTCTTTTAGATATTTGGAGTTGTAATGGATGCTGAAGAGCTTTCAAAATGGATCAGAGGTAAAGAATCCACCTGCAGGAGGTGCAGATTTGATCTCTGGGTTGGGAAGATCCCCTGGGAGGAGGGAATAGCAACCCATTCCCTTATTCTTGCCTAGAAAATTCCACGGACAGAGGAGCCTGGTGAGTTACAATCCATAGGGTCACAAAGAGTCGGACACAGAGCACTTCCCATGGATGCTGAAGACCAAAAGACACTATTTCAAATACATCCCTGAGGAAGGCTCCGAGTCAACAACTATAGAGCTGTTTGTGAAAAACAACAATATTTCCCATCGATGGTGTTTCCATGTGTCTGGGTTAAAAAGATGAAAAAGCCCCAGATCTCCAGATAGTAAGTCCCTGTAGAGGACTTCTTCTGTCAGTGGCCCATAGTTCCCTGGAGGGTTTGTCTTGTTACATCCATCACTTTTGAAGCCTTTCTTAAATTACGTGGAATCGTGCCAGTTCTGCATGCTTGGGCTCACAGCTTCATCTCCCTAAGTAAAATTAATGCACGAAGAATTGGCAACCCTGATGGCAGCAGTTAAGTGCAGTTTTTGCAGACACAATTAAAAGGTTAAGATAAATTTTAAACATAGAAATGGTTCAGTATGAGGAGCTATGAAAGTTTTCAGTGTGCAGTATATATATATATGGAATACTTAATTAAATGTTTTTATTTTTATTGTTTAGGCAGACACAGTGGAATGAGAGCTTAAAATGTCACACACACACACACACACACACACACACATAATACTAAACACTGAGAAGTTAAAGTTGGTCCTGGGCTTCCCCCGGTGGTCCAGTGGGTAAGGACAGAACCTTGCAGTGCAAGGGATGCCGGTTCGATCCCTGGCCTGGGAAGATCCCACGTGCTGCGGAGCAACTAGACTGATGTGTCCAATCACCGAGCCGGAGCTCTGGAGCGCACGTGCCCAGAGCCGGTGCTCTGCAACGACAGACGCCACCGCGATGGGAGGCCCACAGGAGCCAAAGAACAAAGACAGGTGAAAAATAGAGAAAAGAAAGACCAATAAAAGTGACCCGTAGGGCTTCCCCCGGTGGGTAAGGACACCGCCTTGCAGTGGAAGGGGCGCTGGTTCGATCCCTGGCCTGGGAAGATACCACGTGCTGCGGAGCGGCTGGACTGATGTGTCCAATCACCGAGCCGGAGTTCTGGAGCGCATGCGCCCAGAGCCGGTGCTCTGCAACGACAGACGCCACCGCGATGGGAGGCCCACAGGAGCCAAAGAACAAAGACGGATGAAAATAGAGAAATGAAAGACCAATAGAAGTGGCCCGCCCGCTCCCTTCCCTCCCCAACTCGATCCCTGCCCAAAATAAATAAATAAATAAATAAATCTTTAAAAAAAAAAAAAAAAGTGACCCGCCCATCCCCCTCCCTCCCCACCCAAACCCCCCAAAGGATAAATAAATAAAATAAATGTGAAAAAAAAAAGTTGGTCCTTGTCTGCTTGTATTATAATCATTTCTATTAAAGCTGAGACTTAAACATCAGTGGAAGTCTTCTAATGAAGAGAGCTATAACATCTTATTTGGGCAAATTAACAACCTTTGAAAGCCATAATGTCTTTGAGTATAAAACAGGAAGCATCACACATTGGTTAGGACTGAATAAAGGAAGTGTTGGCCACTGAGTCATGTCCAACTCTTTGTAACCACATGGACTGTAGCCTGCCAAGCTCCTGTGTCCATGGAATTCTCCAGGCAAGAATACTGGAGTGGGTTGCCATTCCCTTCTCCAGGGAATCTTCCTGACCCAGGAATCAAACCTGGGTATCCTGCAGGCCTCAAATTTCTTCATTAATGCTCTCCTAATGGCAGAAAGAGTGTAAGGATACCCATGGAAAATTCAAAGCTTCTTTGAAGTCTTTTCTTTCAGCATAAAATGTTAAGTGAATTCTACCTACAAATCCACAGTATATTCATTAATATCTTAGTTTTTTTTAATCAATGAAAATTGACATTCTGGAGGATGTACTATAATCCTATAGTTTCCAGTAGATTCTAGCATGCTTTCCTAAGAACCAAGATTAAAATTGGAAATGTTTCACCTGTAGGAGGCTCCTAATTACCCTTAGTTGATTTTTTTTAACTTTTATTTTACTTTAAACTTTTACAGAGTTTTGTTTTTTACAGATATGTATGTTCCCAGATTAGTCAGATGTATATTCCCTCCTTCCCACCCCTCCCAACCATCACACAGCACCCCTGAAGGATCTCCTTTTCTCACAGAGCAATGACTAGAGCTACTTTCTTCACTTATGATAGTACAGGCCTTCATGCTACTTCCTTTATGCCTCCCACCCTCTGTTCCTTCCCCACAATGTCCATATGTCCACTGTCCATATCTGTCTTTCTGTCGCTTCACTGCATGTGCCATCATCACCATCCTACTAGATTCCATATATATGTGTTAATATATTGTATTTGTCCTTCTCTTTCTGACTGACTTCACTTTTGATGATACGTTCTAGATCCAGCCACCTCGTTAGGGCTGATTCTTCTGCATTTCTCGTTACAGCTGTGTAGTATTCCATTGTATATATGTACCAGAGCTTCTTTATCCTTTCATTCATCGATGGACATCTAGGTTGCTTTCATGTTCTAGCTATTGTATAGAGAGCTGCAATGAACATTGGGGTACAGGTGCCTCTTTCAGTTTTGATTTCGTCAGGGTATAAGCCTAAGAGTGGGACTGCTAACTCGTACGGTGCTTCTATTATTAGTTTTTTAAGGAATCCCAATACTGTCTTCCATAGAGGCTGTATCAATCTACATTCCCACCAGCAATGCAGGAGTGTTCCCTTTTCTCCACACCCTCTCCAGCATTTATTGTCTGTCGATTTGTGGATGATGGCCATTCTGACGGGTGTGAGGTGATATTTCATTGTAGTTTTGATTTGCATTTCTCTAATTATAAGTGAAGTTGAGCATTGTTTCATGTGTTTTGGGGCCATTTGGATGTCCTCCTTAGAAAGGTGTCTGTTTAGGTCCTTTTCCCATTTTTTGATTGGGTTGTTTGTTTTTCCGGTGCTGAGTTGTCTGAGTTGCTTGTAGATTTTGGAGATGAATTCTTTGTCTGTTGTTTCATTTGCTATGATTTTCTCCCACTCTGTGGGCTGTCTGTTCAGCTTTTTTGTAGTTTCTTTAGCTGTACAAAAGCTTTTAAGTTTCATGAGGTCCCACATGTTCATTTGTCTTTTGAGTTCCGCTATTCTAGTAGGTGGGTCAGAGAAGATCTTGCTTTGATTTATGTCCTTGAGGGTTTTGCCTATATTCTCCTCTAAGAGTTTGAGGGTTTCTGGTCTTACATTTAGGTCTTTGATCCATTTTGAGTTGATCTTTGTGTATGGTGTCAGGGAATGTTCCAACTTCATTTTTTTGCACATAGCTGTCCCATTTTCCCAGCACCACTTGTTGAAGAGGCTGTCTTTGTCCTGTTTTCTATTTTCGCCTCCTTTGTCAAAAATAAGGTACCCATAGGTGCGTGGTTTATCTCTGGGTTCTCGATCTTGTTCCATTGGCCTATAGTTCTGTTTTTGTGCTAGGACCATATTGTCTTGATGACTGTTGCTTTGTAGTAGAGTCTGAAGTTGGGGAGGCTGATCCCTCCAGCTCCATTCTTCTTTCTCAGGATTGCTTTGGCTCTCCGAGGTCTTTTGTGTTTCCATATGGACTGTGTTACTCTTTGGTCTAGTTCTGTGAAAAATGTTATTGGTAGTTTGAAAAGGATCACACTGAATCTATAGATGACATTTGGTAGTATGGTCATTTCCACAATATTGATTCTTCCGACCCAGGACCATGCAGTATCTCTCCATCTGTTTAAGTCTTCTTTAATTAATTTCATGAGTGTCTTGTAATTTTCTGTGTATAGTTCTTTTGTTTCTTTGGGTAAGTTTATTCCTAGATATTTGATTCTTCTGGTTGCAATGGTGAAGGGGACTGCCTCTTTGATTTCGTTTTCTAATTTTTCATTGTTTGTGTATAGGAATGCCAGTGATTTCTGTATATTGATTTTGTATCCTGCAACTTTCCTGAATTCGCTGATTAACTCTAGTAGTTTTGTAATAGTGTCTTTGGGATTTTCTATGTATTAATATCACATCATCTGCAAAAACAAAGAGCTTGACTTCTTCCTTTCCAGTCTGGATTCCTTTGATTTCTTTCTCTTCTCTTATTGCTGTTGCTAGAACTTCCAGGACTATGTTGAATAGTAGTGGTGAAAGCGGACACCCTTGTCTTGTTCCTGATCTTAGAGGAAATGCTTTCAGTTTTTCACCATTGAGGATAATGTTCGCTGTGGGCTTCTCATATATGGCTTTCACTATGCTGAGATAGGTTCCTACTATGCCCATTTTCTGAAGAGTTTTTATCATAAATGGATGTTGTACTTTGTCAAAGGTTTTTTCTACGTCTGTTGAGATGATCATGTGATTTTTGTCTCTCAATTTGTTGATATGGTGTATTACATTGATTGATTTGTGGATATGGAAGAATCCTTGCATGCCTGGGATGAACCCGACTTGATCGTGATGTATGAGCTTTTTGATATGTCGTTGAATTCTGTTTGCTAGGATTTTGTTGAGGATTTTGGTGTCTAAATTCGTCAGTGCAATTGGCCTATAGTTTTCCTTTTTTGTGTTGTCATTGCCTGGCTTTGGTATCAGGGTGATGGTGGCCTCGTAGAATGTGTTTGTAAGTGTTCCTTCCTGTGCAATTGTTTGGAAGAGTTTTAGAAGGACAGGCATTAGCTCTTCTTTAAATGTTTGGTAGGATTCACTTGTGAAGCCATCTGGCCCTGGGCTTTTATTTTTGGGTAGTTTTTTAAACACAAATTCAATTTCTGAGCTTGTGACTGGTTTGTTCATAGTTTCTATTTCTTCCTGGTTGAGTCTTGGGAGATTAACCTTCTCCATGAAACTGTCCATTTTTTCCAGGTTGTCCAGTTTGTTGCCATAGAGTTGTTCATAATAGTCTCTTAGAATCCTTTGGATTTCTGCCTTCTCTGTTGTAATCTCTTCTTTTTCATTTTTGATTTTTTTGATCTCGTTCTTCTCTCTTTTTTTCTTGATGAGTCTGGCCAGTGGTTTGTCAATTTTATTTACCTTTTCAAAAACCAGTTGTTTGTTTTATTTATCTTTATTATAGTTTCTTTCATTTCTTTCTCATTTATTTCTGCTCTACTCTTTATAATTTCTCTTCTTCTGCTGGCTTTGGGGTGTTTTTGTTCTTCTTTCTCCAGTTGTTTTACATGTAAGATTAGGTCGTCTGTTTGAGATTTTCCCAGTTTCTTGAGGTAGGATTGAATTGCTATAAACATCCCTCTTAGAACTGCTTTTGCAGTATCCCATAGGTTCTGCACTGTCGTGTGTTAACTGTCGTTTTATTCCAGGAACTTTTTTATTTCTTCTTTGATTTGCTTGGTAATCAGTTGGTTTTTTAGGTATGTGTTGTTTAATCTCCATGTGTTTGTGTTTTTAGTGGTTTTTTTTCTGTAGTTGATCTCTAGTCTCATTGCATTGTGGTCAGAGAAGATGGTTGATATTATTTCCATTTTCTTGAATTAACTGAGGTTTGATTTGTGGCCCAAGATGTGGTCTATCCTGGAGAATGTTCCGTGAGCACTTGAGAAGAAAGTGTATTCTTCTGCTTTTGGATTGAAGGTCCTAAAGATATCCATGAGGTCCACTTTTCTAGTGTGGCATTTAAGGCTTGTGTTTCTTTTTTTTCTTATTTTAATTCTTTAAAGGTTTTACAGAGTTTTGTTGTTCACCAACATGCATGCTCCCAGATCAGTCATATGCATATCCCTGGTCCCCAAAACCCCCAGGTCCCCCATCCCACCCCTCCAGACCATAGCACCAAGCCATTGTGAGCACTCCTATTCCCTTAGCACAATGACAGTAGCTATCTTTTCCACACATGACAGTATAGGTTTCCATGTCACTCCCTCCATGCCTCCCACCCACTGTTCCTTCCCCACAATGTCCATATGTCTATTCTCTGTCTGTTTTTCCATGAGTTCACTGCGTGTGTTATCATGACCATCCTATTAGATTCCATATATATGTGTTAGTATACTGTACTTGTCTTTCTCTTTTTGACTTACTTCACTTTTTATGATACGTTCTAGCTCCAGCCACCTCGTTAGGACTGAGTCTTCTGCATTTCTTTTAACAGCTGAGTAGTATTCCATTGTATATATGTACCAGGGCTTCTTTATCCATTCATTCATCGATGGACATCTAGGTTGCTTCCAGGTTCTGGCTATTGTATAGAGAGCTGCAATAAACATTGGGGTACTGGTGTTTTTCTCAGTTTTGATTTCATCAGGATATAAGCGTAAGCGTGGGATTGCTGGGTCATAGGGTGCTTCTATTTTTAGTTTTTTAAGGAATCTCCATACTGTCTTCCATAGACGCTGTATAAATTTACATTCCCACCAGCAATGCAAGAGTATTTCCTTTTCTCTGCACCCTCTCCAGCATTTATTGTCTGTCGATTTGTGGATTATGGCCATTCTGATGGGTGTGAGGTGATATGTCATTTTAGTTTTAATTTGTATTTCTCTAATAATAAGCAAGGTTGAAGGTTTGTGTTTCTTTATTAATTTTCTGTTTGGATGATCTGTCCATTGGTGTGAGGGGAGTGTTAAAGTCTCCTACTATGATTGTGTTAGTGTCAATGTCTTCTTCTATGTCTGAAAGTGTTTGTCTTATGTATTGGGGTGCTCCTGTGTTGGGTGCATAGACATTTATGATTGTTATGTCTTTTTCTTGGATCAATCCCTTGATCATTATGTAGTGTCCTGCCTTGTCTCTTCTAATCTTCTTTATTTTGAGGTCTATTTTGTCTGATATGAGGATTGCTACTCCAGCTTTCTTTTGATTTCCATTTGCATGGAATATCTTTTTCCATCCTCTCTCTTTCAGTCTATCAGTGTCTCTCGGTCTGAAGTGAGTTTCCTGGAGGCAGCATATGTATGGGTCGTGTTTTTGAATCCATTCAGCCACTATGTGTCTTTTGGTTGGGGCATTTAGTCCATTTACATGCAAAGTAATTATTGATACAAATGATCCTATTGTCATCTTCTTAGATGATATGATGGGTTTGTTTTGTGGATCTTTTCCTTCTCTTATACTTGTCTATATAAGTCTCTTTGACACTTGTTGTAAGGCTGGTTTGGTGTGACTAAATTCTTTTAATTTTTGCTTATCTGTAAAGCTTTTGATTTCTCCATCAATTTTGAAGGAGATCCTTGCAGGGTAGATTCTTGGTTGCAGATTATTCTCTTTTAGCCATTTAAATGTGTCCTGCCAGTCCCTTCTGGCCTGCAGAGTTTCTGTGGAAAGATCAGCTGTTAAACGGATGGGCTTTCCCTTGTATGTCACTAGTTGTTTTCCCTTGCTGCTTTGAGAATTCTGTCCTTGTGTTTAATTTGTGTTAGTTTCATTAATATGTGTCTTGGTGTGTTTCTTCTCGGATTGATTCTGTATGGTACTCTTTGTGCTTCTTGGACTTGATTGACTATTTCTTTTCCCATGTTGGGGAAATTTTCAACTAGAATCTCTTCAAAAATTTCCTCATAGCCTTTCTTTTTCTTCTTCTTCTTCTGGAACCTCTATAATTTGAATATTGGTGCATTTGATATTATCCCAGAGGTCTCTGAGGCTATCCTCTGCTCTTTTCATTATTTGGGCTTGATTCTATTTCTCAGCAGTTACTTCCACCATTCTATCTTCCAGCTCACTTATCCGGTCTTCTGTCTCAGATACTCTGCTCTTGATTCCTTCTACAGTGTTTTTAAGTTTAGCAATTGACTTGTTTGTCTCTGTTACTTTTTTGGTAAGTTCTTGCATTTCTTTATTCAGTGTGTTAGTTGTGTCTTGCAATTTCTCTAATATTCTGTTTTCAGCGTTTTTGATCATCTTTACTATCATTCTTCTGAATTCACTTTCAGAAAGTTTGTCTAAATCCTCTTCGTTTATTTCAACTTGTGTGTTTGTAGATTGTTCTTTCATTTGTGTGGTATTTCTCTGCCATTTCATTGTTATTATTAATTTTTTAACTTTGGGTTATGTCTGTCAGTGTTTGCTGTTTGGATGGGGCTTCTTATTCTGGGTGATGCTGGTGGTTGGGTGATGTCAGGACTTGCATACAAGTGATTACCTTTGTTGGCGTTCTCACTTGTATACTGCTCTCTAGTGTTAGGCGTTCTCTAGTATTGTAGAGTTTTGGAGTCAGTGCTCCCTCCCTAAAACCCCAGGGCTTGTTGCCTGACCAGGAAATGAAGATTTCACGGCTGGTTTGTTATGGCATTAAATGATATTAAAACATATACATGCAAACGAGAAACAGAAGGTATACTTTTTACAAATGGCAATTAAAATATTATGCAAATACTATTTAGCATATTGAATTATACACACAAACATATACAGCTGTAACATAACCCAAGCATTCCAACCAAAAGTACAGTATAATACGTTAGCATGGCGAATAGAGAAAACCAAGAATGATATCCATCAGTTAATAACCAAACTAAGTAGAGCACCAATTGGAGAATAATGCTAGAGCAGGGTCCCCGTTTGGGATAAGGCAATGAGGACAGAACAGACTAAGAAATATGGTGGGAAAAGGGAAAAAGAGAAAGGGAGGATAGAAGAGAAATATAGAATAATACTGCAAAGTTAAATATACGGATATAAAGATTTGTATGTATTAGAGTTTATTGCTATAGCAAAGGAGCATCAGAGAAAGCAAAGAGTTATAGAGGAAGTAGTAGTACAAATAAAAAAATTTTTAAATTAAAACAGAGATAAGTATATAGAAAAATATAGAAAAACAAAGCAAAAACAATAAAAACAAACAGAACCCCCACAGAACCTTAAAAGACCAATGTGGAACCGGAAGTGTATACCAAAATAAAATGTGTGGTTTAAAAGGAAAAAGAAGAAAAAAATTATGTAAACTTGAATATATTCAGTCTTACTGATAAGATTAGTAGCCTCAATAGAATTCAATGGAGGAAATAAACACACCCACACTCACATACTCCCCCCTAAAAAAAAAAACGGGGGGGCGCTGAGGGGGTTTGGAAAAAAACAAAACAAAAAGGCAATAAAAAAGAATAAAGAATAAAGTGAAATTTTAAAAATCCAGCAGTAACTCCAGCTTCAGACAAAACATGAAAATAGTGTTTATGTTCTTCTGTCTCTTGCTGACTATTCAGGAATTATCAGTCTTTTTCTTGCCTGTGGCAGTGGTTGGATCTGTAGACCTCTTTGACTGCTTGTTTATTTTGGCCTATTCCAGAACTAAAAGGCCCGCCCAGGCTGGCCCTGGGAGTTTCTTAATCCAAATCCCTTTTCTTGCTGGATAGAGCTAAATTCCCTCTCTGTAGCTTGACCAGCAGCCAAACTACAGTAGGGAAAATGGCGTCTCTCTCACAAAGGATTTAGTCCCACACTCTCTATGGGAAGCACTTCCGCAGTGACCCCGACCCCGCTGCAGGCCACCATCGTCAGATTTCTCAGAGGTGACTCTGGCTCAGTCTCCTGCAGGATCGCTATTCCCCTCTCCCAGATCATGGTGCACACAGAGTTTCCAGTCCTACTCGGTGGCTCCGGTTAATGGTAACCTCCTTCAAAGGGAACTGAGTGGTGTCCTTCCGAGGACTGCTCAAGGGCACTTCTAGCTCAAGGGGGCACTTGGACCCTCCAAAGCAGGTCTGGCTCAGTCCCTTGTGGGCGTCACCGCTCCTTCCCAGGTCTTGATCTGCATCAGGCTTTGCGGCTTTGGCCCACCCAGCCTCTCTGGCAGGTATGAGGTTTGACTTTTAAAAGCGCGATTGCGCCCTTCCTACCATCTTGTTGCGGCTTCTCCTTTGTTATTCGATGTGGGGTATCTTTTTTGTGATCAGATCCAACCTCCTCCTGTCGCTGGTTTTTCAGGAATTTGTTGCAATTCAGGTGATTTTGCAGGAGAGATGAGTGCACGTCCTTCTATGCTGCCATCTTAGCTACAGCCCCCCTTAGTTGAATTTTTGAAGATGTTTTCAGGTACTGAGAATTTTTTTCTTCCAGTTTTATAAGTGTACTGCATGATGATTTGACTTACATGCATCATGACACGATTACCACAATAAAAGAATAATTTTTTCCTTACAATGAGAATTCTTCAGATTTACTCTTAACAACTTTCATATTTAATGTATAGCAGTGTTAATTATATTAATTATGTTGTACATTAGATCCCCAGCAAGTATTTTTCAGATATAGAGAATTTAGAATATAAACAGAGAAGAGTAGGCAGCAATTTCTATATTTTGAGGGTTTCTGTTTTGTCTTGTTTTTATGGCTGTGCTGGAGAAATTTTACTCTTCGGGAGTGCTGGGATGCCTTTTCCCATCCCATTCGGTTACTATAAAAATTTGAACTAAAGGCCGCCCAGGCTGGCCCTGGGAGTTTCTTAATCCAAATCCCTTCTTGCGGGGTTTTTGTAGCTTGACCAGCAGCCAAACTACAGTAGGGAAAATGGCGTCTCTCACAAAGGATTTAGTCCCACACTCTCTATGGGAAGCACTTCCGCAGTGACCCCGACCCCGCTGCAGGCCACCATCGTCAGATTTCTCAGAGGTGACTCTGGCTCAGTCTCCTGCAGGATCGCTATTCCCCTCTCCCAGATCATGGTGCACACAGAGTTTCCAGTCCTACTCGGTGGCTCCGGTTAATGGTAACCTCCTTCAAAGGGAACTGAGTGGTGTCCTTCCGAGGACTGCTCAAGGGCACTTCTAGCTCAAGGGGGCACTTGGACCCTCCAAAGCAGGTCTGGCTCAGTCCCTTGTGGGCGTCACCGCTCCTTCCCAGGTCTTGATCTGCATCAGGCTTTGCGGCTTTGGCCCACCCAGCCTCTCTGGCAGGTATGAGGTTTGACTTTTAAAAAGTGCGATTGTGCCCTTCCTGCCGTCTTGTTGAGGCTTCTTCATTCTTCTGTGTGGGGTATCTTTTTTTGTGATCGGATCCAATCTCCTCCTGTCGATAGTTTTTCAGGAATTTGTTGCAATTCATGTGATTTTGCAGGAGAGATGAGTGTACGTCCTTCTATGCTGCCATCTTAGCTACAGCCCCCCTTAGTTGAATTTTTGAAGATGTTTTCAGGTACTGAGAATTTTTTTCTTCCAGTTTTATAAGTGTACTGCATGATGATTTGACTTACATGCATCATGACACGATTACCACAATAAAAGAATAATTTTTTCCTTACAATGAGAATTCTTCAGATTTACTCTTAACAACTTTCATATTTAATGTATAGCAGTGTTAATTATATTAATTATGTTGTACATTAGATCCCCAGCAAGTATTTTTCAGATATAGAGAATTTAGAATATAAACAGAGAAGAGTAGGCAGCAATTTCTATATTTTGAGGGTTTCTGTTTTTGTCTTGTTTTTATGGCTGTGCTGGAGAAATTTTACTCTTTCGGGAGTGCTGAGGTATGTTTGAACCTGCCTTTTCCCATCCCATTCGGTTACAGATACTGAAAAATTTTACCCAGTGAGGTCTTCTCTGTCCAGCCCCTTAATTAATCCAGACCAAGACTGCTTTTATGCCTTTATGTTATGAGTCCTATACTCATTAATTGATGGTGTCTATTTATAAGCTCAAAAGTCTCTCATATGTAGAGTGTTGTCCAAGAACCCAAAAGGTATGTAAACCCCACCACACTGCCAATTCATAGTAGGACTGAACTTGCTCTCTGTTCCCTGAATGCACTCTAGGTCTGTCCTGAAGCAGGAGAACTTTCTGGATGAACAGACTATTCTACCGGGCTGGGGTGGGGTTGGGGGAGGGGCATCATGGTGGCAAAAAAAAACCCAAAACCATATTTAGTTTAGTTTGCAAACATGCTGGTCCTATTTTGCTCTCCCTGTGCTGACTAGCCAGATACAGGAAGTTTGTGTATTTCTCGGTCTTGGATACGTCTACTCAGAGTTTCTCAATCTTCACCTACTGTGCCTCCATGCTTTTATGGCTTTGTTCACCAGATCTACAAAAGACCGTGCTTCTTTTGGACTTGGAAAACTCCTGTTCTTCATCTAGGACCAAATTCAAATGGAAAGTGTCTAAGTGTTCCTTTCCCAGAGGCCTACTGCTTCACCTACCGTATCTTTTCCCTTTCCTTTCAACGAAGGTGTACAAAGATTTGTCATATAAGTGTTTCAGCATTTATCACATCATTTTGGTGGTTGTTACATGTTGTCTGTCACCCATGCTTGCCAGTGGAGACTTTAGGAGGGAGGGAACCCTGTCTCAGCTCTTATGGCATTCCCAGTGCTAACTGTGGGTGACCAAATGTTGACTGAAGGATGAATGAATAAATGAATGAACAACAGCCTAGATTACAAAGCAAAGCACAATCAGGCCAAAGGGTTGAAAGGCATCAGTACCACTGAAGATGCTTTCCTTTCTTGTGAAATATTTTTGAAAAAAAAACAATATGAAGAATGGAGACGAGTCTTTACATAAAAGTACTTCATTTGCAAATGAAGCCTACAGAAGGCATTGCCCGAATACCTTCAGTGTGCTTGACTAGGAGAATTACTGCTGAACAAAACACATCAGGGGGCTTCCCTGGTAGCTCAGTGGTACAGTTCACCTGCCAATGCAGGAGACACGGGTTCAATTCCTGATCAGGGATGATCCCACATGCTGTGGAGCAACTAACCCCATGAGCCACGACTATGGAGCCTGTGCTCTAGAGCCTCAGAGCTGTGCCTATTGAGCCCATGTGCCACAACTACTGAAGTCCATGAGCCCTAGAGCCCGAGTTCCACAACAAGCGAAATCACCACAACAAGAAGCCTGCTCACCTCAACCAGAGAATAACCCTCACTCCCTACAACTAGAGAAGAGCCTGCAGCAGCAGAGAAAACCCAGAATAGCCAAAAATAAATAAATTAACAAACAAACAAATAAGTAAAACACATTTCATCAAAAAAAAAAAAAACACATTGGAAAGATGACTACACTCCCCACACCCCCTACTACACTTCTCTTGTAAACTGTGTAGAAAATAGAACACGCATATATGAAATTCACTAATGTCTAGCTTCAGTTTATGAACTGGCACTGAATCTGTTTGTGGATTAATTAATGGTTAAAAATTAAATGAGACTGATGCAAAGCCACTTTTTCCAATATTAAATTTAATATTTAATAACTATTTCACATATTATTTATATGAGCAAAAGACAGTCGTATGGAACCTCCTTTCTGAAGAAAGTATCAAACATTTCCATTTTTAATTTAGCACTAAGATTGTGGTTTCTTTGTCTTAATAATTATGGGCTTTCCTGCCAGGGCCCCATTTTTGCTTCTACTTTAAACCATGATCATGCTTGAATAGCTTTAATCAGGCACCAATTAGTCTCAAATCTATAACTTATTTAAGTCTGGGATTTTGTTGATTGTTCTTTCTTTCAAACTGGGAGGGAAGTGTTAGAAAAGTTTTGAGAAAATGATCTCAATCCCTGATGAGTAGTTAGAAGAGAGATATTTCTGTAACCTGCCCAATAAACTGGTTATCATATTAAATTCACTTTTAGAAGCTTATATTCACTTAAGCCTTGCTCCAGATGGTGGCTGTCAAAATGTTTCTTATAATTAGCATCAATAAACTTCTCCTGGGCCTTTAAAATTCATTGCAAATCACATGTTGTCTATAATCATAATAAGATCGGAAATGTCATTAATATCCCGCTCAGTATTCTGCTATATCAGTTTCTGTAAAACTATATATATCAACAGAACCAACTTCTCTCTACCATGCTATCTCAAAGGCTGTTAAATGATAAATATAACTATATCTAGATATTGTTCAAACTAAATATAAAATGGAGACTGGACATGAGAATTCCCTGAACAGACAAAACCATCTAAGTCATGTAAGCAAAACTAAATCTAGCTTATTCCATGAACATAAGTGAACTTAACTTAGGTTATTTCTGTTAAATGTCTTTGACAATCATAAAGGAAACTTGGGCCACCTTCCAAAAAATGGTACAAAATCATCACTTTTAACCAATCCCTTGCCACCTGGAAACTGTCATTGTTAATAATTAATCACTGAAAAAGTTAATTAGCTTGCTCATTTTCACTTTATATGACATCCTATAACTTCATGAACCTGAGTTTCATATCCCTTTTTTATTCTTGGAGGCTCCCAGTTTACAAATTGTTCTTATACATACAATAAACTCTTACTTAATACTACTTACTGATTTGATAATTTTATTTAGCTATTTCTGGATTTTTACATATAAAAGTTGTATGGAACCTCCTTTCTGAAGAAAGTATCAAACATTTCCATTTTTAATTTAGCACTAAGATTGTGGTTTCTTTGTCTTAATAATTATGGGCTTTCCTGCCAGGGCCCCATTTTTGCTTCTACTTTAAACCATGATCATGCTTGAATAGCTTTAATCAGGCACCAATTAGTCTCAAATCTATAACTTATTTAAGTCTGGGATTTTGTTGATTGTTCTTTCTTTCAAACTGGGAGGGAAGTGTTAGAAAAGTTTTGAGAAAATGATCTCAATCCCTGATGAGTAGTTAGAAGAGAGATATTTCTGTAACCTGCCCAATAAACTGGTTATCATATTAAATTCACTTTTAGAAGCTTATATTCACTTAAGCCTTGCTCCAGATGGTGGCTGTCAAAATGTTTCTTATAATTAGCATCAATAAACTTCTCCTGGGCCTTTAAAATTCATTGCAAATCACATGTTGTCTATAATCATAATAAGATCGGAAATGTCATTAATATCCCGCTCAGTATTCTGCTATATCAGTTTCTGTAAAACTATATATATCAACAGAACCAACTTCTCTCTACCATGCTATCTCAAAGGCTGTTAAATGATAAATATAACTATATCTAGATATTGTTCAAACTAAATATAAAATGGAGACTGGACATGAGAATTCCCTGAACAGACAAAACCATCTAAGTCATGTAAGCAAAACTAAATCTAGCTTATTCCATGAACATAAGTGAACTTAACTTAGGTTATTTCTGTTAAATGTCTTTGACAATCATAAAGGAAACTTGGGCCACCTTCCAAAAAATGGTACAAAATCATCACTTTTAACCAATCCCTTGCCACCTGGAAACTGTCATTGTTAATAATTAATCACTGAAAAAGTTAATTAGCTTGCTCATTTTCACTTTATATGACATCCTATAACTTCATGAACCTGAGTTTCATATCCCTTTTTTATTCTTGGAGGCTCCCAGTTTACAAATTGTTCTTATACATACAATAAACTCTTACTTAATACTACTTACTGATTTGATAATTTTATTTAGCTATTTCTGGATTTTTTTACAATATAAAAGTTGATTTGGTCATCTTTATGGAGTTTCATATCTGAAATATAAAAACTCACTGAACCATTTGTTAGTCAAGCACATAAACTGTTCAGATTAATGTATTCTATAAAATAATCATTTACTTCACACCATATTCCATAAACTAGGTGTCTCAGTTGTTGAGTTAATCAGGTCTCTTTTGATTGCAAATAACGGAACCTCTACTTGAACCAGTTATGAAGAGTTGGCCAGGGCATTGTGACCAAGCTTCAGAGGTGCATCAAACAGTCCCAGGGATAAACTGGGACCAGTGACTCACCTGAATGCTGTCTTCATCTCTGCTTTTCATGTTCTTCGGAGAAACCAGGAAGGGAGTGTGAGAAGCAGGACAGGAAAGAGGAAGAAGTCAAACACATGCTATTCTGCGCTGTTTCAGCTTTAGCTTCATCCTGCAGGGTGGTCCAAAGCACAAATTATAACTCAGAATTTGCTCCAACTGGCAGCAAGGGAGCTTGGGCCTCTTACACCTGTACAAGTCAGCCATTAACTAAGCTCCTGACCGCCACCCTGGGGAAATGTCAACTCAGGCACTTCCAGCTAGCATCAGGGCAAATAAGCTCCATTAGCCAAAAAGATGGTGTCGTAAAAGAATCACAGGTGTGGACCGTTAAATGCTAATGCACAGAGAAGGTCCAGTAATCCTAAAGATATTGGCCTAATACAGTCTTATATGTGTAGACTATTAGAAGCAAATGCACAGAGTTGGAGAAAGAGTGCACAGAAACGGCTACAGGCGGTCTCAGAGGGGGACTTCCCTAGAGGTCCAGTGGCTAAGACTCTGAGCTCCTAATGCAGGGGGCCCAGGTTTAACCCCTGGTCAGGAAAGACTCCATATGCCACAACTAAAAAGAAAAAAAAAAAAAAACAAATCCCGCCTGCTGCAACAAAGATCTCACTTGCAGCAACTAAGATCTGGTGCAGCTAGTTAAATAAAAACCAAACCAACAAATAAACAAAGGCGGTCTCAGAGGGATATGAGTAGGATGCTCTGTACTCAGTGGCAACTAGAAAAGACAAGAGGAAGAACTTGCACTGTCCTGGTTTGAGTTCAGTGGCCACTTTTGTACCATTCAAGTATAGCTTTGGGAACAGGGTAATATAAAACATGGTGGCCCTATAAGTGTTACATGTGAGGGAATGGGTGAAGCAGTTTCCAAGAAAGGCTGTGCGATGTGGCTGAAAGAAAGTAAATATGTTGGGGTGACAAAAGGACACTTGTTACAGGTTGGGACAGAGTTATGTGTTCACTGGCTGAAGGACTGATCAGTCCTTTACATAGATAACCCTATTTCACATTATATCCTTGCTATGGCTGGTGACTGCAGGGGCTAGTTTCTGGTCAGAAAAATAAAAATTAAGGAAGAAATTGTAGATTGTTTGGGGGAAAAAATCTCTAAAGGACACTCTATTGTGATAGATATAAACATGAACTCATAGCAATATAGAACAGATATATGAACATGAATTCAATATTCATTCATTTATTCTACCGGATTACACACATGGAATTCCTTGCTAAAAACAAAATGGATTTCAAGTGTAGGGAATATATATGGAGGGAAACTGGACCATTTAGAGCATCTAAATTTATCTCTTAGCCTGATTTTTCATTGTGTGGCTATGGATGCTTAATAACTGTCTAATCCAAGGAGACCCCCCACTACTAATATCTTAGAGGTGAGATAACTACTTTTATTCCTCCAGTTCTAAAAGATTTCATCTTTGCTCATTTAACATCCCTTTCAACCTATATCCCCACTTCTGTTTATCAAGCATTTTTAGCACAATGTGCTCTGGTATTAGCACAGCCTTGCATGAATATTTCAATGTGCCAAGGGACAGCGTTGTTATCAAGCCCCAGCAGCTGCTGTTTATTGGTGATAAATGAGTTTTGTTCCATCGAGAGCAATTTCCCTGGTTTTCACTCTATTATCTAGGTAGAGATGAAGGATATAATATATCCTTAAAGTGATATTCACACAGTTATCCAGTTAATGAGGCATTGAGGAGTGGGGGTTGTGGAGAGAGGGACACACATGTGCACACACACACACACACACACCGAGGGAGAGGGAGAAAGTGGGGTGTGGGTGGGCAGAAGGAGAAGGAGACACACATGTCCACAGAGACAGAGACACAGAGACAAAGAAAGACAGAGACAAAGACCAAGGTGGAGAAAGAGGCAGAGGCAGAGGTAGGGAGAGAGAGAAAGCACAAACCACAGGCAGAACCTGAAAACACTGTGGACCCTCCACTGTGCAATCTCCAGGGATTTGCTATGATATAAATTGCAAGGAAATATTATCCAACATGGAAAGGCAGCGAATCACTAGTATTTACGATGAGTAAGTTTCCACAGTTGTATTTCACAGTAAGATGGGTGCTTCTGCTGCTGTTTGGAGTTAAGTCTCCCTTGTATTGACAGCAAAGGCTCAATTCAATGAGTAAATTCATGCCTACATGTTGACAGAGGCAACACTGTTTACTTCTGTCAAACGTGGACTTGAGGGAATGCAGTAGGAACAGTTTATCAATCTGGGTATCCCAATACACTGTATACAGGGTAGAGAAGCTTCACCTGTTGAAGGAGTTAGTTTAGGGGAGAAGGATTAGTTTGAAAGTTGGCTGCTTAGGAGATGCTCAGGATCCTAGGGCTCATTTGAAGAATGGCACTAATTCAGACCAACTCCATAAACGTTTCTTGAGCATGTGTCATTTGTCAGACCCCATGCCACATGCTAGAGGTTCCAAAGTAAATCAGAGTTTCTGCTTTGAGTAAGGTACACAGATTATTTCAAGTCACTGTGGTACATATGAGACAAGATGGAGAGGCTGACTGATCAGGAAGTATGGAGACTACAAATCCAAGATCTGAGTAGCCTGGCCTGAAGGAGAGATCCTGTATGGTTATCTGAATTTGTTATCCTTAACACTGGTCAAGATAATGTTTGCCCTTAGTGGTTACCATTAATGCTGGTTCATAATGGTTCTTATACTACTGATTAACATAATGCTTTTCCTGAATACAGTGGTCAACAGTAGTTACCCTTAATGCTGGTCAATGTAACATTTATCATTATGTTTTCCTAAATACTGTCAAAAATGGTTATTTTTAGAGGTGGGAGCCAAGATGGCAGAGGAATGAGGGGAAGATTCTACCAGCTCCCCAACAGAATCACCAGAACTAATTAAGAAATGAAACACCACCAACAAACCAGCCGCTAGATGACAGAAGAACTCCTCAGGTCTGCGAGGGTCGAAGAGGGAACAGCCAGGACTTTCCCGGAGCTACTGTTCTGAGAACCCTCTGTCCTAACCCCCACGCCGGACCGGACCAACAGAGAGCGCGCTAGCAAGTGCCCTAAAAGGGGGCCTGAGTGGAGCCTCGGGGGAGAGAGGGTAGCGCTCAGCGCAAAAATTCCAAGAATCTGGCCGGATCGTGGGCAGAAATACACTACGAAGATAGGATACTGGAGCAGGGCCGGGCAGAACGCAATTGGGAAGTTCCCGGTGGAGTGCTGCCTAGAGACCTGGAGCCAGAAGGGAGTGCCCAGTGCGAAAATCACGTCACTTGGCTGGGCGAAAATCGCGACTTTCAGCCTGGCACCGGGTAAGTTCAAACACTCCTAGTGGGGGGCTTGCTGAACGGAGAGGGGAAGTCGCCCACAGATTGCTGACCAGGGACCGGGCTCGAGCTGGATGGGAAAGCTTGTGCCTGCCTTTGGGACTTGGACGCGTAATTGGCAGTGCGTGCGCGCCAGTGGCGGAGGAGCCTGTGCACCCCCATAGCTACACCCGCAGTGGAGGAATCTGGGACAAGGGCAGGTATTGGGGGCTACCGGCGGGTGCGCGGTAGAGCCTGTGCACCCCCCTCCAACAGGGGACTGCACACGCAGCGGCCCCCTGCCAGACGGACTGGGATGAGCCCGCTGCCCTGGCCAGCACCTGAGCTTGCAGCAAAGCTATTGTCTTGCTAAAAACAAAAACAGAAACCATAGCAACTGGTGCTGTAAGGGAAAGGCTACATCATCAAGACAACACCATCCAGAGCAGATTGGCTTCCACCAAACAGATGAGAGGATAAAAACCAGGACAGTATTTAACTTTTTTCTGTTTGTTTATTTGTTGTGGATGGTTCTGTTTGCTTGATTGATCGGTCAGGTTTGGGTTTTTTTTTTTTTTTTTATCTCTTCTTATTAAGTTTTTCTTCCCTTTTTAATTTTTAATTTCTTTTTTTTTTGATTTTTAATTTTTAATTTTTTTCAAATTTTAATTCTTAGAAACTTCTAATTTTCTTTCCTCTTTGCCACTGCTTCCTCCCTCTATGTTCTAAATGTAAAACTTTCTCCTATCTACCACTATACTCGAGATAAATATTTCCTACCTTCCTGTCTCCACTATTCTCTTCCAGCTGCACTAAACAATACAACACACTAATCTTGGCTACGTAACCCATTAAATTCTTCCAAGACAAATCTATTCCCTTCTCATTACCCATACACTCACCTCCTCCTCACCCCCAACACATGTCTTAGTTAAAAATTGCTTTCAATGAAATAGTCCAAGCCAGGACCTTGCCCCGGATCTATTTCTCCAGGCACTATTTTAATTAATTCAGAGCTTAACGTGCAAGTATCACCTTTGATTGTGTCGTTTGCCAGAAAAATTTCCTATGCTTTATCTCTGTAACACTGGTTAGATGTGGTTATTGCTGTGTATGTATGTATATCTTATGACTATGTTAGAAAACATCTGCATGGTTTTATGACTGTCACCCATCAGGGATACAACTCTTGTTCCTCAGATGCTAATATCTGAACTAATATCACGGAACACCATAGCAAACCAGACATAGAGCCTACACCCCCTGACCAGACATCAAACCAAGGATCCTCAGAGTGGAAGCCTTGATTCCAAGACCCCACACTATCAAAGAACATACAACACTAGAGATTATTCACCTGTAAACGAGACCTAACACGACCCAAGACACAAACAACTGAACCCTTCTACAAGGACAGAAACCCAAAGGAAGGGAGAATTCAACCAAGAAGCCTGGTGGGAAAAGAACTCCATACACACAGACACACACACAAAGAAACAAAAATTAACCTAATAATGAAACAACAGAGAAACGCTGCACAAATGAAGGATGAAGCTAGAGAAACACAGCTTCAAATGACAGAGGAGGAGAAAGACAAATTATCTGAAAGAGAATTCAGAAAAGCTATACTAATGAGGATGCAAAACACTGAAAACAGAATATTAGAGGAAGTTGGTGCACTGAGAAGAGACATGGAAGAAATGAAAAATAAGCAAATAGAGACCACCAACGCAATTGCTGAACTCAAAAATACTATAGAAGGGCTCAACAGTAGAGTATCAGAGGCAGAAGAACGGATAAGTGAGCTGGAAGACAGAATGGTGGAAATAAGTGCTGAAGAACAGAACAAAGCTCAAAGAATTAAAAGAACTGAGGATAGCCTTAGAGACCTCTGGGACAATATCAAATGCACCAACATTAGAATTATAGGAGTTCCAGAAGAAGAAGAGGGGAAGAAAGGCTATGAAAAAATTCTTGAAGAGGTTATAGTTGAAAACTTCCCCAGCATGGGAAAGGAAATAGTCAACCAAGTCCAAGAAGCACAAAGAGTTCCATACAGGATAAACCCTAAAAGAAACACACCAAGGCACATTCTAATCAAACTAACGCAGACTAAATATAAAGACAGATTACTAAAAGCAGCTAGGAGCAAACAACAAATAACATATAAAGGAAACCCCATATGTCTAACTGCGGATCTTTCAACAGAAATTCTGCAGGCCAGAAGAGAATGGCAAGACACATCTAAACGGCTAAAAGAGAATAAACTCCAACCAAGAATTCTCTACCCAGCAAGAATCTCATTCAGAATCGATGGAGAAGTCAAAACCTTCACAGACAAACAAAAACTAAAAGAATTCTGTACCACAAAACCAGTCCTACAACAAGTGTTAAAGGGCCTGATATAGACAATAAATACAAGAGTAGGAGAAGTCCTACAAATCAAACCCCAAACTTCTAAGAAGATGACAATAGGAACATTTGTATCAGTAATTACTTTGAATGTCAATGGACTAAATGCTCCAACCAAACGACACAGGCTGGCTGAATGGATCAAGAAACATGACCCATATATATGCTGTTTACAAGAGACCCACTTCAGACCTAGAGACACTCATAGACTGAAAGTAAAAGGATGGAAAAAGATATTCCATGCAAATGGAAATCAAAAGAAAGCTGGAGTAGCAATCCTCATATCTGACAAAATAGATTTTAAAGTAAAGAAGATTCTAAGAGACAAGGCAAGTCACTACCTCATGATTAAGGGATCTATCCAAGAGGAAGACATAACAGTTATGAATATCTACGCACCCAACACAAGGGCACCACAATACATAAGACAGATACTTTCAGACATAAAAGAAGAAATAAATAATAACACAGTAATAGTAGGAGACTTTAACACTCCTCTCACGCCAATGGACAGATCATCCAAACAGAAAATTAATAAAAAAACACAAGCCTTAAATGCCACACTAGAAAAGATGGACCTCATCGATATCTTTAGGACGTTCCATCCAAAAGCAGAAGAATACATTTTCTTCTCAAGTGCTCACGGAACATTCTCCAGGATAGACCACATCTTGGGCCACAAATCAAACCTCAGTTAATTCAAGAAAATGGAAATAATATCAACCATCTTCTCTGACCACAATGCAATGAGACTGGAGATCAACTACAGGAAAAAAAAACGCTAACACCACAAACACATGGAGATTAAAAAACACATACCTAAAAAAACAACTGATCACTGAGGAAATCAAAGGAGTAATTTAAAAATTCCTAGAAGAAAATGGCAATGAACATACGACTGGGAAAAACCAATGAACATATGACCAGGCAAAAGCAGTTCTAAGAGGGAAATTTACAGCAATACAATCCCACCTCAAGAAACTAGGAAAATATGAAACAGATGACCTAACCCTCCACTTAAAACAATTGGAGAAAGAAGAACAAAAACACCCCAAAGCCAGCAGAAGAAGAGAAATCATAAGGATCAGAGCAGAAATAAATGAGAAAGAAATGAAAGAAACAATAGTAAAGATAAATAAAACAAAAACCTGGATTTTGAAAAAATAAATAAAATTGACACACCACTGGCCAGACTCATCAAGAAAAAGACAGAGAAGAACCAGATCAACAAAATCAAAAATGAAAAAAGAGAGATTACAACAGAGAAGGCAGAAATCCAAAGGATTAAAAGAGACTACCATGAACAACTCTATGGCAACAAACTGGACAACTGGGAAGAAATCAAAAGTTTCTTGGGGAAGATCAATCTCCCAAGACTGAGCCAGGAAGAAACAGAAACTTTGAACAACCCAATCACAAGCTCAGAAATCGAATTTGTGATTGAAAATCTACTCCAAAATAAACGCCCAGGGCCAGATGGCTTCACAAGTGAATCCTACCAAACATTTCAAGAAGAGCTAATGCCTGTCCTTCTAAAACTCTTCCAAACAATTGTACAGGAAGGAACACTTCCAAACACATTCTACGAGGCCACCATCACCCTGATACCAAAGCCAGGCAAAGACAACACAAAAAAGGAAAACTATAGGCCAATTTCTCTGATGAACTTAGATGCCAAGATCCTCAACAAAATCCTAGCAAACAGAATTCAACGACACATCAAAAAGCTTATACATCACGATCAAGTCTGGTTCATCCCAGGCATGCATGGATTCTTCCATATCCACAAATCAATCAATGTAATACACCATATCAACAAATTGAGAGACAAAAATCACATGATCATCTCAATAGACGTAGAAAAAACCTTTGACAAAGTACAACATCCATTTATGATAAAAACTCTTCAGAAAATGGGCATAGTAGGAACCTATCTCAGCATAGTGAAAGCCATATATGAGAAGCCCACAGCGAACATTATCCTCAATGGTGAAAAACTGAAAGCATTTCCTCTAAGATCAGGAACAAGACAAGGGTGTCCGCTTTCACCACTACTATTCAACATAGTCCTGGAAGTTCTAGCAACAGCAATAAGAGAAGAGAAAGAAATCAAAGGAATCCAGACTGGAAAGGAAGAAGTCAAGCTCTCTGTTTTTGCAGATGACGTGATATTACACATAGAAAATCCCAAAGACACTAATACAAAACTACTAGAGTTAATCAGTGAATTCAGCAAAGTTGCAGGATACAAAATCAATATACAGAAATCACTGGCATTCCTATACACAAACAATGAAAAATCAGAAAACGAAAAAGGAGAGATTACAACAGATAATGCAGAAATCCAAAGGATTCTAAGAGACTATTATGAACAACTCTATGGCAACAAACTGGACAACTGGGAAGAAATCAAAAGTTTCTTGGGGAAGATCAATCTCCCAAGACTGAGCCAGGAAGAAACAGAAACTTTGAACAACCCAATCACAAGCTCAGAAATCGAATTTGTGATTGAAAATCTACTCCAAAATAAACGCCCAGGGCCAGATGGCTTCACAAGTGAATCCTACCAAACATTTCAAGAAGAGCTAATGCCTGTCCTTCTAAAACTCTTCCAAACAATTGTACAGGAAGGAACACTTCCAAACACATTCTACGAGGCCACCATCACCCTGATACCAAAGCCAGGCAAAGACAACACAAAAAAGGAAAACTATAGGCCAATTTCTCTGATGAACTTAGATGCCAAGATCCTCAACAAAATCCTAGCAAACAGAATTCAACGACACATCAAAAAGCTTATACATCACGATCAAGTCTGGTTCATCCCAGGCATGCATGGATTCTTCCATATCCACAAATCAATCAATGTAATACACCATATCAACAAATTGAGAGACAAAAATCACATGATCATCTCAATAGACGTAGAAAAAACCTTTGACAAAGTACAACATCCATTTATGATAAAAACTCTTCAGAAAATGGGCATAGTAGGAACCTATCTCAGCATAGTGAAAGCCATATATGAGAAGCCCACAGCGAACATTATCCTCAATGGTGAAAAACTGAAAGCATTTCCTCTAAGATCAGGAACAAGACAAGGGTGTCCGCTTTCACCACTACTATTCAACATAGTCCTGGAAGTTCTAGCAACAGCAATAAGAGAAGAGAAAGAAATCAAAGGAATCCAGACTGGAAAGGAAGAAGTCAAGCTCTCTGTTTTTGCAGATGACGTGATATTACACATAGAAAATCCCAAAGACACTAATACAAAACTACTAGAGTTAATCAGTGAATTCAGCAAAGTTGCAGGATACAAAATCAATATACAGAAATCACTGGCATTCCTATACACAAACAATGAAAAATTAGAAAACGAAATCAAAGAGGCAATCCCCTTCACCACTGCAACCAAAAGAATCAAATATCTAGGAATAAACCTACCCAAAGAAACAAAAGAATTGTACACTGAAAATTACAAGACACTCATGAAATTAATTAAAGAAGACTTAAACAGATGGAGAGATATTGCATGGTCCTGGGTCGGAGAATCAATATTGTGAAAATGACCATACTACCAAATGTCATCTATAGATTCAGTGTGATCCTTTTCAAACTACCAATAACATTTTTCACAGAACTAGACCAAAGAGTAACACAGTTCATATGGAAACACAAAAGACCTCGAATAGCCAAAGCAATCCTGAGAAAGAAGAATGGAGCTGGAGGGATCAGCCTCCCCAACTTCAGACTCTACTACAAAATAACAGTCATCAAGACAATATGGTACTAGCACAAAAACAGATGGAACAAGATTGAGAACCCAGAGATAATCCCACACACCTATGGGTACCGTTATTTGACAAAGGAGGCGAACATATAAAATGGGACAAAGACAGCCTCTTCACCAAGTGATGCTGGGAAAATTGGACAGCTACATGCGAAAGAATGAAGTTGGAACAGTCCCTGACACCATACACAAAGATCAACTCAAAATGGATCAAAGACCTAAATGTAAGACCAGAAACCATCAAACTCTTAGAGGAGAATATAGGCAAAACCCTCAAGGACATCAATCCAAGCAAGATCTTCTCTGACCCACCTACTAAAATAGCGGAACTGAAAAGAAAAATGAACATGTGGGACCTCATGAAACTTAAAAGCTTTTGTACAGCAAAAGAAATCACAAAAAAGCTGAACAGACAGCCCACAGAATGGGAGAAAATCATAGCAAATGAAACAACAGACAAAGAATTCATCTCCAAAATCTACAAGCAACTCAGACAACTCAGCACCGGAAAAATGAACAATCCAATCAAAAAATGGGAAAAGGACCTAAACAGACACCTCTCCAATGACGACATACAGATGGCCCAAAAGCACATGAAATGATGCTCAACTTCACTTATAATTAGAGAAATGAAAATCAAAACTACAATGAAATATCACTTCACACCTGTCAGAATGTCCATCATCCACAAATCTTCAGACAATAAATGCTGGAGAGGGTGCGGAGAAAAGGGAACACTCCTGCATTGCTGGTGGGAGTGTAAATTGATACAGCCTCTATGGAAGACAGTATGGAGATTTCTTAAAAGACTAAAAGTAGAAGAACCAAACGACCCAGCAATCCCACTCTTAGGCTTATACCCTGATGAAATCAAATCTGAAAGAAGCACCTGTACCCCACTGTTCATTGCAGCTCTCTATACAATAGCTAGAACATGGAAGCAACCTAGATGTCCATCGATGAATGAATGGATAAAGAAGCTCTGGTACATATATACAATGGAATACTACACAGCTGTAAAGAGAAATGCAGAAGAATCAGCCCTAATGAGGTGGCTGGCTCTAGAACCTATCATAAAAAGTGAAGTCAAAAAGAGAAAGACAAATATAGTATACTAACACACATATATGGAATCTAGTAGGACGGTCTTGATAACACACACAGTGAACTCATGGAAAAACAGACAGAGCATAGACATATGGACATTGTGGGGAAGCAATAGGGAGGGGGAGGCATGGAGGGAGTAACATGGAAACCTATACTGTCATGTGTGGAAAAGATAGCTATTGTCATTGTGCTAAGGGGATAGGAGTGCTCACAATGGCATGGGGCGATGGTCTGGAGGGTTGGGATGGGGGGAACTGGGGGGTTGGGGACCAGGGATATGCATATGACTGATCTGGGAACATACATGTCTGTGAAGAAAACTCTGTAAACCCTTTAAAATAAAGAATTTTTTAAAAAAAGGTTATTTATAGTGGTGGTGAATAATGGTTGTCATTAATGCCGTTAACAATGGTTTTATCCATATAATGCCTGTGTGCGTGCTAAGTCACTTCAGCTGTGTCTGACTATGTGGGATGGGATCCTGTGGACTGCAGCCTGCTAGGCTCCTCTATCCATGGGACTCTCCAGGTAAGAAAACTGGAGTGGGTTGCCATGCCCTCCTCCAGGGATCTTCCCAACCCAGGGATTGAACCCATGTCTCTTATATCTCCTGCTTTGGCAGATGGGTTCTTCACCATTAGCACCACCTGAGAATGGACACTAAATCTGTATTGGTTAAAGAAATGAATACATGAATAAAGACAATCACACACAGTTTATTTGATTTTCCTGCACCAGGGTCTGCATACTGTTCCCTGTGCTATCTACTCTCTCTTCTAAAAGGATGCTTTGCTTTTGTTGCTTTGCTTATGTTCTAGCACCTGGATTTCTGCATATATGTCATTCCACCACTGTTTTGAGCCTATGTTTGCTACAAGTCCTGAAAAACGGATAACTAAGATGTACAGATGAATCCACAGAGGCAATAGACCATTACTTTATTCCCATGACCTTTGTCCTTCCTGCTTTTGGATTCTTCCCCTTCCCATAAACTTGGGTTGTGCATGATCCTATGAGTCTGGGCATTCACATGATTATATTCTTGTCGTTAATAATCATTGTTGTTATAACACATTTTTTAATACTTAGTCATTTTACATAGTTATTTACACACCTTTAAAAGTATTCATAGGGCTTCCCTGGTGGTCCAGTGGGTAAGGACACCGCCTTGCAGTGCACAGGCGCCAGTTTGATCCCTGGCCTGGGAGGATCCCACGTGCTGTGAAATGGCTGGCCGGATGTGTCCAACCACCGAGCCAGAGCTCTGGAGTTCATAAGCCCAGAGCCAGTGCTCTGTGACGAGAGAGGCCACTGTGATGGGAGGCCCACACAGGCCAAAGAACAAAGATGGATGAAAATAAATAAATGAAAGACCAACAGAAGTAGCCAAAAATTTTTTTAAAAAAATAAAAAATAGGGGGCTTCCCTGGTGGTCCAGTGGGTAAGGACACCGTCTTGCAGTGCAAGGGGCGCCGGTTCGATCCCTGGCCTGGGAAGATCCCACGTACCACGGAGTGGCTGGACCAATGTGTCCAATTACTGAGCCGGAGCTCTGGGGCGCATGCGCTCAGAGCTGGTGCTCTGCGACAACAGATGCCACCGCGATGGGAGGCCCACACGGGCCAAAGAACAAAGATGGATGAAACTAGACAAATGAAAGACCAATAGAAGTAGCCAAAAATTTTTTTAAAAAAATAAAAAATAGGGGGCTTCCCTGGTGGTCCAGTGGGTAAGGACACCGTCTTGCAGTGCAAGGGGCGCCGGTTCAATCCCTGGCCTGGGAAGATCCCACGTGCCACGGAGTGGCTGGACCTATGTGTCCAATTACCGAGACAGAGCTCTGGAGTGCACACGCCCAGAGCCGGTGCTCTGCGACAACAGAGGCCACCGCGATGGGAGGCCCACACGGGCCAAAGAACAAAGATGGATGAAACTAGACAAATGAAAGACCAGTGGAAGTGGCTGCCCACCCCCTCCCTCCCCACCCCCACCAAAATAAATAAATGAATAAATAAATAAAAATTTAAAAATAAATAAAAGTATTCATAAAAGTGTTATCCTGCTACATAAATGTATATAGCAACAACCTCAGAAGTGCATATGACACTACTCTAATGTCAGAAAGTAAAGAGGAACTAAAGAGCCTCTTGATGAAGTTGAAAGAAAAGAGTGAAAAGGTTGGCTTGAAACTCAACATTCAAAAAACTAAGATCACTTCATAGAAAATAGAAGAGGAAAATTAGAAGCAGTGACAGATTTTATTTTCTTGGACTCCAAAATCATTGCAGATGGTGACTGCAGCCATGAAATTAAAAGATGCTTGCTCCTTGGAAGGAGAGCTATGAGAAACCTAGACAGCATATTAAAAAGAAGAGACAGAAGAAGAAAAAAAAAAAAGCAGACACAGTACTTGGCTGACACAAGTCTGTATAGTCAAAGCTATGGTTTTTACACTAGTCATGTACAGATATGAGACTTGGACCATATAGAAGGCTGAGTGCTGAAGAACTGATGCTTTTGAACTGTGGTGCTGGTGAATACTCTTGAGAGTCCCTTGAACTACAAGCAGATGCAATCAGTTAATCCTAAAGGAAATGAACCCTAAATATTCTTTGGAAAGACTGATAGTGAAGCTCCAATCCTTTGGCCACCTGATGGGAAGAGCTGACTCATTGAAAGACCCTGATGCTGGGAGAGATTAAAGGAAAAAGGAGAAGGGCGTGGCAGAGGATGAGATGCTTAGTTATTGTCACCAACTCAGTGGACATGAATTTGAGCAAACTCCAGGAAATGGTGAAGGACAAGGAAGCCTGTTGTGCTGCAGTCCATGGGATCACAAAGAGTCAGACATGACTAACAACTGAACAACAATGACTATATAAATGTGCTTTATAAATTGTAGATCAGAACAGACTTGAAGTTCCTTTGCCACTGAAATTCAGAATCATGACTCTGGCATCCATAAGGATGTCAGAGTGAAACTTCTTACTGATATTGAGAGATAAATTTTAAAAATGGTCTCTTTTATCCCATTTTTAGCTTTCTTTTTATTCATCTTATTACCAGTGGAAGTGGCTGCCCACCCCTCCCTCCCACCCCACCAAAATAAATAAATGAATAAATAAATAAAAATAAATAAATAAAAGTATTCATAAAAGTGTTATCCTGCTACATAAATGTATATAGCAACAACCTCAGAAGTGCATATGACACTACTCTAATGTCAGAAAGTAAAGAGGAACTAAAGAGCCTCTTGATGAAGTTGAAAGAAAAGAGTGAAAAGGTTGGCTTGAAACTCAACATTCAAAAAACTAAGATCACTTCATAGAAAATAGAAGAGGAAAATTAGAAGCAGTGACAGATTTTATTTTCTTGGACTCCAAAATCATTGCAGATGGTGACTGCAGCCATGAAATTAAAAGATGCTTGCTCCTTGGAAGGAGAGCTATGAGAAACCTAGACAGCATATTAAAAAGAAGAGACAGAAGAAGAAAAAAAAAAAAGCAGACACAGTACTTGGCTGACACAAGTCTGTATAGTCAAAGCTATGGTTTTTCCAGTAGTCATGTACAGATATGAGACTTGGACCATATAGAAGGCTGAGTGCTGAAGAACTGATGCTTTTGAACTGTGGTGCTGGTGAATACTCTTGAGAGTCCCTTGAACTACAAGCAGATGCAATCAGTTAATCCTAAAGGAAATGAACCCTAAATATTCTTTGGAAAGACTGATAGTGAAGCTCCAATCCTTTGGCCACCTGATGGGAAGAGCTGACTCATTGAAAGACCCTGATGCTGGGAGAGATTAAAGGAAAAAGGAGAAGGGCGTGGCAGAGGATGAGATGCTTAGTTATTGTCACCAACTCAGTGGACATGAATTTGAGCAAACTCCAGGAAATGGTGAAGGACAAGGAAGCCTGTTGTGCTGCAGTCCATGGGATCACAAAGAGTCAGACATGACTAACAACTGAACAACAATGACTATATAAATGTGCTTTATAAATTGTAGATCAGAACAGACTTGAAGTTCCTTTGCCACTGAAATTCAGAATCATGACTCTGGCATCCATAAGGATGTCAGAGTGAAACTTCTTACTGATATTGAGAGATAAATTTTAAAAATGGTCTCTTTTATCCCATTTTTACCTTTCTTATTATCTTATTCATCTTGACTACTATTCCATTTCTGATCATAGACATGAAAAAGCAGAATAACACCCACAACTATTAAAGCTCTTTCCAGGCTTCCCAAATGACAATGAACTTTTAATTCTTTGAGCTTCTAAAGAAAGTCTGTGACCTGAACTAATCATCTTGGTACTTGGATTGTGTCTGACTATGTGTCTGTGTCTGTGGATATTAAGTACAGTGAAAAATTAAGTTTCCCTAGTAATTACTGTATATCTTCCATAGTGCTTAGCAGTAGAGTTGATAATAAATATATTAATAGTTACTCAGTAAATGCTTGAATGAGTACATCTATTCAAGTATTATAGCAAATATATGATAGTTGACTTACAGATTGAATGAATAGCAAAATAAATCATATATGTGTGTGTGTATGCATATATATATATATATGGCTTAACTACATTCATCAACTGGAAATTTATGGTTTACAACAAGACCATAATTATAGTGAAAGTATACTAAATCTTAAAGCTCATGTCAGAGTATTTAATCACTTATAAAAATTAAGAGTGTCCAAATTCAGACATCCATCATATTCTGTAGCATCTCACCACAACTATTGGTTGTGAATTTTAAGCAATACTCCAAGCAAGACTAATGTCTGAAGTGTCAAACATAATCAAACATTGCCTAGTTGTGCAACCCTGCTAAACACTTACAGGAAAAAGTTGCAGGTGCAGTTCTATTAGAGAATGGTTACTGTTAATGAATTCTCCACCAGAAACATAAATGCATAAATCTGGCCCCCAGCCAATCATTTCTTTCATTCCAGGAAAAACTACTGTGCTTTAAATAGAATGAGAGAATCTGTATATCATTGATATTAAGATTTTTTACAACCTTATTTTTAGCCACTTACTATAGCAGGTGTTTAATAAATTATAATTTTAAAAAATATTATTATTGTGAATAAAATTTTAACTTCTTGAGAAGAAAAATAGCAAACTTCCTGTAATTGAGAATAAAACAATCTTGGTCACCTAGAACAATGCTTTGAATAAGGATTATGTAAATTAAACTTTGCTGATTTCATCATTTATTAAACTGAATAAGTCAATATAGTTAAATGTGCATGCAACATTAATTTCACATTATCTGAAACAAACACATTTTAAATGAGCTATACTTCAATAAAAAAAGAAAAGAGGGCTTCCCTGGTGGTCCAATGGGTAAGGACACCACCTTGCAGTGCAAGGGGCGCTGGTTTGATCCCTGGCCTGGGAAGACCTCACGTGCTGCAGAGCAGCTAGACCGATGTGTCCAGCTACCGAGCCGGAGCTCTGGAGGGCATGCGCCCAGAGCTTGTGCTCTGCAGCGAGAGAGGCCACTATGATGGGAGGCCCACACAGGCCAAAGAACAAAGATGGATGAAAATAGATGAATGAAAGACCAATAGAAGTGGCCAAAAAAAAAAAAAGTCATCAAAGGAGAGGGGGAATTTGAAGAAGGCGGTAAAAGGTACAAACTTCCAGTTACAAAATAAATAAGTACTAAGGATGTAATGTGCAACATGATGAGTGTTGTACATTCCTAACATTCATGCATGATATATAGGAATATTAAGAGAGTAACTCCCAAGAGTTCTTATCACAAGGAGAACAAGTTCCCCCCTGTTTTCTTTTATTCCTTTTTCTTCTTATTACATCTATATGAGAAAATGGATGTTACCTGAACCTGTTGTGGTAATACTTTCACAATATATGTAAATCAAGTTATTATGCTGTATGCCTTAAAAACTTATATAGTAATATATGTCAATTATTTCTCAGTAAACCTGGAAAAAATATAATCATGTATTTAAATGAAAAAAGGGAACTGGATGCAGTACGAAATGGCTTTCCAATAAGATCCTGGCATCTTTTGATTGCGTTGACCTAGCAAAAGAGTTCAAGGCCTACTCACCCTATTCCAGTACTTGCATGTTTGCTATAGCTGGTAAAGCTCACTAGAATTAAAAAGATATGACCAACACTGATTTTAAAAAAAGGAAGGCTAACCCAAGTAATACATACAGGAAATGTAAGTCTAGCTCAGTGGTTTCCTAACTTAAGCATGAAACACCTGGAGAACCACAGATTTCTGGGCCACATCTCCAGAGGTTTTTATTTTTGTCCAAGATATTATATTTCCAATAAGTTCTAAGTAGTTTTGATCTGCTTTTCCACAGTTTGAAGTCTAGACTTTGTCACACTACAAATAGTAGTGTAACAGAAAATCTATTGAGTTCAGAGACTTGCTATTTGCAAGATCACAGAACATCATTGGAGAACTCCCACTTTAAAAGCAATGGAGAAGAAAGACAGGAAGTAAGTATGGTAGACACAATAATGGCTCCTGAAGATGTCCATGTCCTCATCTCTAGAATCTATAAGTATGTTGCCTTATAGAGACTTCGCAGATGTGATTAAGTACCTTGAGATAGGGAGATTATCCTGAATTATCTGGGTGAGCCCAAGGTAATCATAAGGTTTAAGGGAAAGAAGGGGACAGAAGAGTCAGAGATGGGGAAGGATATGTGAGAACAGAAGGGATAAAGAGAAAGAGAAGTGCCAAATGGAAGGAGAGATTGAACCAATGTGAAGAAGGGGCCATGATCCAAGGAATACAGACACTGGAAAAGGCAAGGGAAACAGATTTTCCCTGGGAGCCTCCAGAAGAAATGCAGCTCTGTTGACACCATTTTTTTTAGCCCAGTGGACCCATTTGAGATTTCTGATCCCCAGAACTATGAACAGTAAATTTGTGTTGTTTTGATCATTTGATACAGCATCAGTAGAAAACAAATGTAGCAAGAGACAACCTAGCTCTTTGTCCAATTTACCCAAGCAAGAGATTATTATCAATGCTTCAGAATGCAATTATTTATCCTTGCCTTTAAGGATGTTGGTAAATAGTTTAAATACAAAGCTTCTAAGCTATTTAAGGGGTTTATAGATATGGTATGCGGACTTCCCTGATGACTCAGCAGAAAAGAATCTGCCTGCCAATTCAAGAGACACAGATTTGATTCCTGGGTTGAGAAGATTCCCTAGAGAAGGAAACGGCAACCCACTCCAGTATTCTTGCATGTTTGCTATAGCTGGTAAAGCTCACTAGAATTAAAAAGATATGACCAACACTGATTTTAAAAAAAGGAAGGCTAACCCAAGTAATACATACAGGAAATGTAAGTCTAGCTCAGTGGTTTCCTAACTTAAGCATGAAACACCTGGAGAACCACAGATTTCTGGGCCACATCTCCAGAGGTTTTTATTTTTGTCCAAGATATTATATTTCCAATAAGTTCTAAGTAGTTTTGATCTGCTTTTCCACAGTTTGAAGTCTAGACTTTGTCACACTACAAATAGTAGTGTAACAGAAAATCTATTGAGTTCAGAGACTTGCTATTTGCAAGATCACAGAACATCATTGGAGAACTCCCACTTTAAAAGCAATGGAGAAGAAAGACAGGAAGTAAGTATGGTAGACACAATAATGGCTCCTGAAGATGTCCATGTCCTCATCTCTAGAATCTATAAGTATGTTGCCTTATAGAGACTTCGCAGATGTGATTAAGTACCTTGAGATAGGGAGATTATCCTGAATTATCTGGGTGAGCCCAAGGTAATCATAAGGTTTAAGGGAAAGAAGGGGACAGAAGAGTCAGAGATGGGGAAGGATATGTGAGAACAGAAGGGATAAAGAGAAAGAGAAGTGCCAAATGGAAGGAGAGATTGAACCAATGTGAAGAAGGGGCCATGATCCAAGGAATACAGACACTGGAAAAGGCAAGGGAAACAGATTTTCCCTGGGAGCCTCCAGAAGAAATGCAGCTCTGTTGACACCATTTTTTTCAGCCCAGTGGACCCATTTGAGATTTCTGATCCCCAGAACTATGAACAGTAAATTTGTGTTGTTTTGATCATTTGATACAGCATCAGTAGAAAACAAATGTAGCAAGAGACAACCTAGCTCTTTGTCCAATTTACCCAAGCAAGAGATTATTATCAATGCTTCAGAATGCAATTATTTATCCTTGCCTTTAAGGATGTTGGTAAATAGTTTAAATACAAAGCTTCTAAGCTATTTAAGGGGTTTATAGATATGGTATGCGGACTTCCCTGATGACTCAGCAGAAAAGAATCTGCCTGCCAATTCAAGAGACACAGATTTGATTCCTGGGTTGAGAAGATTCCCTAGAGAAGGAAACGGCAACCCACTCCAGTATTCTTGCCTGGGAAATCCCATGGACAGAGGAGCCTGGCAGGCTACAGTCCACGGGGTTGCAAAGAATTGGATACAACTTAGTGACAACAGATATGGTATCAGCCATCAGTCTATTCAGAATACCTCAATATCTCCTCATCATCTTTACCCCAGTCCAATTCCTCACCAAGTCAGCTGACCCTAGACTGTGGATTCAAGTAGCTCAATGTAAAATTGATATGAGGCTCAATGTAAAATTAAGTCTGTAATGTAATACTATTTTTTCGCTTGAAAATGTTTATAATGAATATTAAACTTGCATTTAGAATTTCCTGTGACCACTCAGAATAAAACTAAGCTAATGAAATGTATTTTAATACATGGATTTTTAACATTCACAGTCAAGATACACTTTATAAACATTTGAAAGCATTCCTAGGTCCAGAAGAGTTGAAGATGGTCTGAAGGTCTTTACTTCAGGGGTTATTGCTGATATAAAATGACAAATGTGCAGAGATTGGAATCTGAGTGAATTCTTTATGGAGACAAGATTCTTCTTTAGGGAGTGGGAATGCTGTTTATAAAGCAGGAGACAAAATATGTCAGATTTTAAATTTACAGTATATTGATTCTATAGATTTCTCTCTGTTGGGATACATAAGAACAAATGATCTCATTAATTTTTGAAAGTTTGCAATATTTATATGGTATATAGCCACAACAACAGTGGAGAATAAATTAGAATTATCCAAATTCCTTGGACTAAACTTTGGTAGGAATAAAGAACATGGTTGATTGCTTTCAATGTTAAGATACTAAGGGCATGATATTGGTTGGGCTCAAGCATTTAAAGGGATGTAGTGTGGTACAATGTTCTCCACCTCTCATTTGACACCAGTGGTCATTTTGTCTTTTCTAAGAATTAGGATAACTCAATGCTGTTGTTTAGTGGCTGAGTCGCATATGACATTTTGTGATCCCATGGACCATAGCATTCCAGGCTCTTCTGTCCATGGGATTTCCCAGGCAAGAATACTGGAGTTGGTTGCCATTTCCATCTCCAAATGATCTTCCCAATCCAGGCATCAGGCCTGTGTCTCCTTTATTACAGGCAGATTCTTCATCACTGAACCACCAGGGAAGTCCAAATCAATGTTATGTATTCATTTTATCATTATTTGTTCAAGTGTGGTTGACAGTCTACGCAGATCTCCATTTTGAGTCTCATTCTCATGCAGCATAGAGAAGAGTTCTCATTTAGACATATAAGGAAGAGGAAAAGAGAAAATGCCTGAAAAGTAATAGGCAAGTTGGTGGTACCCTTTAGAGATGATACTGATTTCACTACTTTAATCTGCCATTTATTTCTATTGGAAACACAATTTAGGTCAATAAATAATTTATATTAAATGAATGTTTGTTGACAAAATGAGAACCATAAAAATATATTTGATAGAATTGTTCCTCACCAGAGATTTACCCACACACAGAGTTCATTACAGGTATACAGTTAATCTGAGAGGATCATGAAGGCAAAACTGTATATATGAATTTAGACTTTGAAAAATTCTATTTTTCTTCCTATATTTTCCTTTGAAAGACTTTAGAATAATTTTCCCTTATCACATGAATGGCACTTTTTAAAAGTTTCCTTCCTTGCCTTTCTGTGTTGATGTGTGTCTCCTTTCATGAGACCTATATTTTCCTTCTGCTTCCAAATTTCCTGTTTTTATTGGTAAACCTATTATGGGTCTATTCTGATACAAAGACCTTTTCATTTACCACTGTAATATCAGCATCAACACCTAACAATTTAATGTACCAAGGTTGTCAGATTTTTTTGAGAACAGTAATTAACTAGATGCATGCATCATTGATGTTTACATGCAACAGATGGCTTAGCTGGGAGAAGTAGATAAATTTAACTTCTGTTGGGTATGTTTGAGTAATATACTGGAAGGCAACGTGTGTAGAAAAAAAAAAATGAATTGAATTTTCCTGTATTTTGAGAGATTTTTAAATTCAGCTTTGGGAAATGGTATCTTTTTATAATATTGAAGTTCCTTGAAGGTAGAGATATGGCATATGTTTGCTTTGGTAAAGAACTGGCATGAACAAAGGGCAGTTTGGGGCTTTGAAATCTGGAGCAGAATCCTTCGCTAATCATGTACTCTCAGGCAATTGGAAAGTAGCTGATCCAAAAAGACAAAAACTATTTATTATTATTGTAGTTAGAGTGTTAGGTTCTTAAGATATGATTTCTGGTAGATAAATAAATGAGTGAATGAATAAGTGACTTAAGATATGAATGAAGATAATTAGCAAGGGCCACTAAAGTCATGGGCTTCCCAGGTAGCTACTTCCCAGGTAGCACAGTGGTAAAGAATCTGCCTGCCAATGAGGAGATGCAGGTTTCATCACTGGGCTGGGAAGATCTCCTGGAGGAGGAAATGGCAACCCACTCCAGTATTCTAGCCTGGGAAATTCCATGGACAGAGGAGCATGGTGGCACAGTCACAAAAAGGCGGACATAATGGAGCAACTGAGCATGCATGCAAAGTCATAGTTTGCTTACAAAATTCTTTCATGTGCATTTTATTTGAACTTCATGACAAATCCATATGGTGGAAATTACTGTATCCATTTACTAGCTAAGAAAACTAGATTTCAGAATTATCCAAACTTCTTAGCTGGTAAATGGTGAAGGCAGACTTTAATCAAAAGGTTTAGCTCCAATTTCTCTATTCCTATGGTTACACCCTGCTCTGCCCTATTACTGGAGTTCAGTCTGGATTTGGGTGTCTAGGGGAATAACGGAAGGATTTCTGGTGGGCTATTTATGGGGCTGCAAGTTTCCTTGAAGTCCTAACCTAGGTCTCCCTTTCCTTACAGCTTATAAGAGAGGAGGCCCAATGATGTCTGACACTGGAGAAATAGACCTGAACCATCTGATGGCAGCAGCTTCCAACATAGAAACCAGAAGCCATTTATCTATGTATATATCTACCTATTTCACTGTTGAGTTATAAAAGACATATAAAACTGCATGATATTTAAAGTGTAGCATGTGATGATTTGATAAACTTTAAACATTGTGAATGGATTTTCCTTGGAAGGAAAAGAGAAAATGGCATATGTTTGCTTTGGTAAAGAACTGGCATGAACAAAGGGCAGTTTGGGGCTTTGAAATCTGGAGCAGAATCCTTCGCTAATCATGTACTCTCAGGCAATTGGAAAGTAGCTGATCCAAAAAGACAAAAACTATTTATTATTATTGTAGTTAGAGTGTTAGGTTCTTAAGATATGATTTCTGGTAGATAAATAAATGAGTGAATGAATAAGTGACTTAAGATATGAATGAAGATAATTAGCAAGGGCCACTAAAGTCATGGGCTTCCCAGGTAGCTACTTCCCAGGTAGCACAGTGGTAAAGAATCTGCCTGCCAATGAGGAGATGCAGGTTTCATCACTGGGCTGGGAAGATCTCCTGGAGGAGGAAATGGCAACCCACTCCAGTATTCTAGCCTGGGAAATTCCATGGACAGAGGAGCATGGTGGCACAGTCACAAAAAGGCGGACATAATGGAGCAACTGAGCATGCATGCAAAGTCATAGTTTGCTTACAAAATTCTTTCATGTGCATTTTATTTGAACTTCATGACAAATCCATATGGTGGAAATTACTGTATCCATTTACTAGCTAAGAAAACTAGATTTCAGAATTATCCAAACTTCTTAGCTGGTAAATGGTGAAGGCAGACTTTAATCAAAAGGTTTAGCTCCAATTTCTCTATTCCTATGGTTACACCCTGCTCTGCCCTATTACTGGAGTTCAGTCTGGATTTGGGTGTCTAGGGGAATAACGGAAGGATTTCTGGTGGGCTATTTATGGGGCTGCAAGTTTCCTTGAAGTCCTAACCTAGGTCTCCCTTTCCTTACAGCTTATAAGAGAGGAGGCCCAATGATGTCTGACACTGGAGAAATAGACCTGAACCATCTGATGGCAGCAGCTTCCAACATAGAAACCAGAAGCCATTTATCTATGTATATATCTACCTATTTCACTGTTGAGTTATAAAAGACATATAAAACTGCATGATATTTAAAGTGTAGCATGTGATGATTTGATAAACTTTAAACATTGTGAATGGATTTTCCCCAGCAACTTCAGGAAGGAAGAGCCATATCTCCAGAAAATAAAAAATGATTTCAACCATCTTCCCAGCCTAACTGTAAAACCTCAAGAGGACAGAGCCCATACCAGTCTCTGCTACAAGCTTTTCCTCAGGGCTTAGCACAATTTCTGAAGCACAATAGTTCCTCAGTAAACACACTTATTCCTCACTTCTGAAATTTAAATTATACCTGAAGACCTGACTGCAAAGTGAAAAGACTTTAAATGATATACTATTTCCATTAATATTAATGGGAAAGATGCTGTTCCACTGCATTTCAACCTGAGAACCTTAAGGAATTTTCTACAGGTAGGAAAATATCTGAACTGAACAGTGAAGGTAAGCTTTAATAAGTAATAAACAATAACTTGAAAGTAAATGAAAGGACTTTCCTCATGGTCCAGTGGTTAGGAATCCACACTTCCAATGCAGGGAGCACAGGTTCCATGCCTTGTCAGGGAACCAAGATCCTACATGCTGCATGGCACAACCAAGAAAAAACATTATTAAAAATGTAAATGAATCCTGTTCAACATGAAATATAATAAAAGCTTATTACACTTAACAAAGGCAGGAGAGATTTCTTGAGAATGGGTTTGGGTGGCAAAGAAAGGGTATTAGGGTATCATTGTTTATAAGGTGCATTTTTCTATCTGCCCAGATTCATACACTGATTTTTCAGCCTTTTGGTAGATTATCGTTATTTTGTACTCAAATTGGCCTAAAAAATATGATAGCACAGAAAATCTCTTACAGGTCAAAATTAATGCTAATATATGAGAAGACTTTGAAACAAGTGAAGGTACTTCATGTATCCAAGAGTTTGAAGATCTAAAAGTTTCTGTTATTAGATATATGAACCTGAAGCAAAGCATTTGGGTTCATTACAAGAAGTCACACAATTCACATATGTTCCATATGATTTTCTCCAACTAGGAAACTACTGTTTTCAGTAAATTGAGGAATGCATATTTTTCTGAAATGGCAATGTTGATAAATTATTTCTTTAGTGTATTTAGTGGTTTTTTTTTTCAAGTGAAAACAAAAAAGAATAATCTCAAAAGTAGAATAATTTTCTAAGAACTCTTAGGAAGACAACTATTAACTGGCAGTCACTATGGGAAATAAATCCGTATTTGATGACTGATTTAATCCTGACTCTGAGCAAACTAGAAGCTCTAAATTGACTTGGATGCTGCTGACCTCTGTGAGGAACATGCATGGCTCTGTTAACAACTTAGTAACTTTGCTTTTGTTGGAGCAAAGCCCAAAAGCAGTTGATCTGCTGCTTGAAGAGGGAAATGAGGGCACGGTAGGGACAACGGTTGGTTCCAAAGACCCCCACAGCCTAGTCTTTCCCCCCTCAGGTCCCATCTGTCTACCCAGATGTCTTTCTCCTTACTTCCTTGCACCCCTGTGATTCATCACATTTTCAGTTTTGAAAGTCTTGAAAACAGTTTGAAAAGGCAATTTGAATTTCAAACCCTGGTTTAGAAGCATATATTTTTTAAAAATTTTTCTAATGTTGGTAAAAAAAAAAATGCACTCAACTCTTCAATTAGAATTTAAAGGTAGATAGATATTTTTGTAGAACTTTTAGGCTATCTTTGTTTTTACTTTACATAATAATCACCAATTTGAGTATCTTTTTTTTCTCAGAGTGTATGCACCTTGTCCTGGGAGAAACTTTTTTCTTTCATTGCATTATCCCCTATGCACTGCTTGGAAAATATGAATGAAATAGATGTCACATGGAGAGCCTGAAAGAAAGGCTATTTTAAAGACTACCCATCTATTCATCCATAAAGTTACGCATTTATCTGCATGTTGAGCTCCCATAGAAGAATCCAAGTAGGTGGTAGGTATCCTAGCTTTTCTGGTTGAAGTGCATGCTAAAATTAACGTCAGGTTTCCAGTTTTAATCACAGCCTACTGCCTAAGTATCATGGCTCTAAGATATATTCTATAGGGTACATTTTATAGATATGGCTTATCTATCTAATCACATACTGTTCCATATGATTTTCTCCAACTAGGAAACTACTGTTTTCAGTAAATTGAGGAATGCATATTTTCTGAAATGGCAATGTTGATAAATTATTTCTTTAGTGTATTTAGTGGTTTTTTTTCAAGTGAAAACAAAAAAGAATAATCTCAAAAGTAGAATAATTTTCTAAGAACTCTTAGGAAGACAACTATTAACTGGCAGTCACTATGGGAAATAAATCCGTATTTGATGACTGATTTAATCCTGACTCTGAGCAAACTAGAAGCTCTAAATTGACTTGGATGCTGCTGACCTCTGTGAGGAACATGCATGGCTCTGTTAACAACTTAGTAACTTTGCTTTTGTTGGAGCAAAGCCCAAAAGCAGTTGATCTGCTGCTTGAAGAGGGAAATGAGGGCACGGTAGGGACAACGGTTGGTTCCAAAGACCCCCACAGCCTAGTCTTTCCCCCCTCAGGTCCCATCTGTCTACCCAGATGTCTTTCTCCTTACTTCCTTGCACCCCTGTGATTCATCACATTTTCAGTTTTGAAAGTCTTGAAAACAGTTTGAAAAGGCAATTTGAATTTCAAACCCTGGTTTAGAAGCATATATTTTTTAAAAATTTTTCTAATGTTGGTAAAAAAAAAAATGCACTCAACTCTTCAATTAGAATTTAAAGGTAGATAGATATTTTTGTAGAACTTTTAGGCTATCTTTGTTTTTACTTTACATAATAATCACCAATTTGAGTATCTTTTTTTTCTCAGAGTGTATGCACCTTGTCCTGGGAGAAACTTTTTTCTTTCATTGCATTATCCCCTATGCACTGCTTGGAAAATATGAATGAAATAGATGTCACATGGAGAGCCTGAAAGAAAGGCTATTTTAAAGACTACCCATCTATTCATCCATAAAGTTACGCATTTATCTGCATGTTGAGCTCCCATAGAAGAATCCAAGTAGGTGGTAGGTATCCTAGCTTTTCTGGTTGAAGTGCATGCTAAAATTAACGTCAGGTTTCCAGTTTTAATCACAGCCTACTGCCTAAGTATCATGGCTCTAAGATATATTCTATAGGGTACATTTTATAGATATGGTTATCTATATTCTATCTAATGCAATGATTTTCCATCTTTGTGTTCTATTCGTATGTGCTTTGAAACTCTCCCTGGAATCTCATGTAGATAACACTTGTTTTTAGGATTCCTTACCTTTGCTTCGGGTGGTTACAGTTCATCTTGGGATCTGGGCACATTTGCTACCTGGAATTATTTTTCAACACAGCATGCAATGAATTGACCTTTAGCTTTTAATTCTTTTGTGGCACTAAAATTGACTAACCATGTCACTTGCTTTTCAAGTCTTATCCACTTTTAGTTTCTATCCTGTAGCATGAAACTGGACATTCTATGTAGTAATATAAACAATTTGAGGAATCCGAAATTAGCAATATGCTACCCCTAAGGTGCATGCTCAGTCACTTCAGTCATGTCCAACTCTTTGCAATCCCATGGACAGCAGCCCCCACCCCGGCTCCTCTGTCCATGGGATTCTCCAGGCAAGAATACTGGAGTGGAGTGCCATTTCCGTCTCCAAGGTACACATTCTTAAATGTTAATTAAATACTTTAAAGTTGCAGAACACATTCAACATTCATGTTTGTTTTGTCTTTGATTAAAAAAAAGTTATTTTTGTTATACAAATGGTAATGGATTATAGGAACAAACAATGGAGAACCTGAATTTATGACAAAAGTCTTCGAGAAATAGATATACTGATATCTAAATAAAAATGAAGCATCCTTTGGTATTTGGGGAGGGAGACAGAATTTCAGAGATTGTTTTCCCCATCAAATGAGAGCTAATAAGAAGTGATGACTGAGACAGGTGGTAGAATTAACTAGGCCAACCATCCAATCATACAAGCTGACACAAATCACTTGAATGTACTTTTCAGGCTGAAAACATGGGTTCTGAAACCTATCAAAATAAATTTTACAGATGGTTTGACAAAATGTCTTCATGTAGGATAAAAATCATTTTCTGCACTCTTTCAATGCATATTTATTTTTTGTTTTTGAAATAAAATTCCATCCTAGAGGTTTCTTTTTGTTCCTAACTGTTCTAAACAAAAGTTATCAAAATAAATCTATCATAGATATATTCTATAGGGTACATTTTATAGATATGGTTATCTATATTCTATCTAATGCAATTTTTTTGTTCTATTCGTATGTGCTTTGAAACTCCCTGGAATCTCATGTAGATAACACTTGTTTTAGGATTCCTTACCTTTGCTTCGGTGGTTACAGTTCATCTTGGGATCTGGGCACATTTGCTACCTGGAATTATTTTTCAACACAGCATGCAATGAATTGACCTTTAGCTTTTAATTCTTTTGTGGCACTAAAATTGACTAACCATGTCACTTGCTTTTCAAGTCTTATCCACTTTTAGTTTCTATCCTGTAGCATGAAACTGGACATTCTATGTAGTAATATAAACAATTTGAGGAATCCGAAATTAGCAATATGCTACCCCTAAGGTGCATGCTCAGTCACTTCAGTCATGTCCAACTCTTTGCAATCCCATGGACAGCAGCCCCCACCCCGGCTCCTCTGTCCATGGGATTCTCCAGGCAAGAATACTGGAGTGGAGTGCCATTTCCGTCTCCAAGGTACACATTCTTAAATGTTAATTAAATACTTTAAAGTTGCAGAACACATTCAACATTCATGTTTGTTTTGTCTTTGATTAAAAAAAAGTTATTTTTGTTATACAAATGGTAATGGATTATAGGAACAAACAATGGAGAACCTGAATTTATGACAAAAGTCTTCGAGAAATAGATATACTGATATCTAAATAAAAATGAAGCATCCTTTGGTATTTGGGGAGGGAGACAGAATTTCAGAGATTGTTTTCCCCATCAAATGAGAGCTAATAAGAAGTGATGACTGAGACAGGTGGTAGAATTAACTAGGCCAACCATCCAATCATACAAGCTGACACAAATCACTTGAATGTACTTTTCAGGCTGAAAACATGGGTTCTGAAACCTATCAAAATAAATTTTACAGATGGTTTGACAAAATGTCTTCATGTAGGATAAAAATCATTTTCTGCACTCTTTCAATGCATATTTATTTTTTGTTTTTGAAATAAAATTCCATCCTAGAGGTTTCTTTTAGCTCCTAACTGTACTAAACAAAAGTTATCAAAATAAATCTATCATAGATATTTCATCTTACTACCTGAAAAACAGACAGGTACACAAATACATCCATTTTCCCCCTTGTTAGAAAGAATGAAATTGTGTTTTAAAGTGTTCTGATACTGTAATGTCAAAACACTTTAACAAGTGATAAGGATGCTCTCTGCTGAAAAAGAGAGCATATTTGTTATAACTTAACATTGTTGACCTAACCTTGGTCATCATTCTTTCCTGCAATTAGGATATGATAATATTCCTGCTTGGTCTCATATACTTCTTGACCCAGACAACCACGATGGTGTGGTTACTCACCTAGAGACAGACATCTTGGACTGTGAAGTCAAGTGGGCCTTAGGAAGCATTACTATGAAAAATGCTAGTGGAAGTAGGTGACAGAATTCCAGCTGAGCTATTTAAAATCCAAAAATATAATGCTGTTAAAGTACTGCACTCAATAATTGTCAGCAAATTTGGAAAACTCAGCAGTGGTCACAGGACTAGAAAAGGTCAGTTTCATTCCAATTCCAAAGAAGGGGAATGCCAAATAACATTCAAACTACCATACATTGTACTCATTTCACATGCTAGCAAAGTAATGCTCAAAATCCTCCAAGTTGAGAAAACTGTATGTGAGTCAACAGTTAGAACCTTACATGGAACAAAGGATTAGTTCAAGATTGGGAAAGGAGTATGACAAGGCTATGTATTGTCACCCTATCTAAATTATATGCAGAGTACATTATGTGAAATGCCAGCCTGGGTGAATGACAAGCCAGAATCAAGACTGCCAGGAGAAATATCAACAACCTCAGATATGCAGATGATACCACTCTAATGACAGAAAGCAAAGAGGAACCAAAGAGCCTCTTGATGAGGGTAAAAGAGGAGAGTGAAAAAGCTGACTTGAAACTCAACATTCAAAAAACAAAGATCAGGGTATCTGGTCCCATCACTTCATGGCAAATATATGGAAAAAAAGTGGAAGCAGTGACGTATTTTGTGTTTTTGGATTTCAAAACCACTGCAAAGGGTGACTGTAACCATGAAATTAAAAGATGCTTGTTCCTTGGAATGAAAGTTATGACAAATCTAGACAGTATATTAAAAGGAAAACACAGCATTTTGCCAACAAAGGTCCATAGTCAAAGCTGTGGTTTTTCTAATAGTCATGTATGGATGTGAGAGCTGGGCCATAAAGAAGGCTGAGCGCCAAAGAATTGATCCTTTGAACTGTGGTGTTGGAGGAAACTCTCAAGAGGCCCTTGGACTGCAATAAGATCTAATCAGTCAATCCTAAAGGAAATCAACACTGAATATTCACTGGAAGGACTGATGCAGAAGCTGAAGCTCCAATACTTTGACCACCTGATGTGAAGAACTGACTCACTGGTAAAAACCCTGATGCTGATAAAAATAGAAAGCAGTAGGAGAAGAGGATAAGATGGTTGGATGACATCATCAACACAGTGGACATGAGTTTGAACAAACTCCTGGAGAAAGGAAGGAGAGAGGGGCCTGGAGTGCTGCAGTCCATGGGTCTCAGAGTTGGACACTGGATCTCAGCAACTGAACAACAATATTCCTGATTGGTCTAATATGCTTTCAGGGAGAAGGTTAAATTCTGACTCTGGAAGAATCAACTATCTCACCAAATCACATAGCAGTTACAGGCCAAATAGACCTGAATTATGTTAGGCACAGCCTGGTTAACTGTTTCACTTAGACATAGCTGGGCAGGCTAATTCCTTAGACACAAAATGAAGATTGACTCTCGTGGGACTATGTGAACAGAATTTTCAACATAATTCTAGGAGAAGGGTATCCATATACTCTTTCACAGGGACTCAAGAGACATTTGGTAACTCATTCAAGTTTGGCTGTTGTTTCAGCAGGAATGGAACTTGGACACCAATCTAGAGACTCAACCCATGATATTTTGCTTTTCCCATTACATTACACATTTTTATCAGCACTGGTATACTGGTAGATGTCTAAAAACTGGGTCCCCAAGGGGAAATAAAAAAGCTCTGATTTGTAGTAAATTCTCCCAAATGGCCTATTTCAAGTTACCAATAGGATATCACTGTACCCAGAATTGGGGAGTGATGCACAGTAGCACATCATTATATAATATTTTCACCCAACAGATATAGTAAACACAAATAACTTCAAGGTCATGGTAACAGTAAAATAACTGATAAGTTATGAGCTTGAGTACTATTTTAGTTTTTGATAGTTTATTTCATTGTAAGTTTGTACAATTTAATTTTGAATAATAGCTATATTTAACCACTAGTTTGTGAAATTTCTGAATATTTAACAATTCTCTCCCATGAACCAGTACACACTGGATGCAGCACATTATTGCCTTATATTTGCATAAAGGCTAAAACCCTTTGACCTGATGTGAAGAACTGACTCACTGGTAAAACCCTGATGCTGATAAAATAGAAAGCAGTAGGAGAAGAGGATAAGATGGTTGGATGACATCATCAACACAGTGGACATGAGTTTGAACAAACTCCTGGAGAAAGGAAGGAGAGAGGGGCCTGGAGTGCTGCAGTCCATGGGTCTCAGAGTTGGACACTGGATCTCAGCAACTGAACAACAATATTCCTGATTGGTCTAATATGCTTTCAGGGAGAAGGTTAAATTCTGACTCTGGAAGAATCAACTATCTCACCAAATCACATAGCAGTTACAGGCCAAATAGACCTGAATTATGTTAGGCACAGCCTGGTTAACTGTTTCACTTAGACATAGCTGGGCAGGCTAATTCCTTAGACACAAAATGAAGATTGACTCTCGTGGGACTATGTGAACAGAATTTTCAACATAATTCTAGGAGAAGGGTATCCATATACTCTTTCACAGGGACTCAAGAGACATTTGGTAACTCATTCAAGTTTGGCTGTTGTTTCAGCAGGAATGGAACTTGGACACCAATCTAGAGACTCAACCCATGATATTTTGCTTTTCCCATTACATTACACATTTTTATCAGCACTGGTATACTGGTAGATGTCTAAAAACTGGGTCCCCAAGGGGAAATAAAAAAGCTCTGATTTGTAGTAAATTCTCCCAAATGGCCTATTTCAAGTTACCAATAGGATATCACTGTACCCAGAATTGGGGAGTGATGCACAGTAGCACATCATTATATAATATTTTCACCCAACAGATATAGTAAACACAAATAACTTCAAGGTCATGGTAACAGTAAAATAACTGATAAGTTATGAGCTTGAGTACTATTTTAGTTTTTGATAGTTTATTTCATTGTAAGTTTGTACAATTTAATTTTGAATAATAGCTATATTTAACCACTAGTTTGTGAAATTTCTGAATATTTAACAATTCTCTCCCATGAACCAGTACACACTGGATGCAGCACATTATTGCCTTATATTTGCATAAAGGCTAAGAATAATGAACATCTGCATTTTAAATATTTCATGTTAAATCTACACCTTATTCACCATTTAGTTCTGCTTATCTTATTTCTGTGCCTACAATCAGAATACTTAGATGACAAAAAAAGGAGAATGTGAGCTTCTTTAATAAACTTGATGAAACGGAAAATTTGGAAAACTGAGCCAGACTTTGAAGTCAGGTTTGGAGAGAGGAACTAAGTAAATTAAGAGCTATCCCAAAATTAGGAAGGATGTTTAGGAATTGAAGCAACAAGCAAAAAGGCCTTTTGCTCCTGGACAGATTCCTAAAATAATTTTTCTCATTGTCGATCACCAATGTGTTTTTCCTAGACAACTCATAGATATATATGCTATTTTTATTTTAGTGCTATGAACTGCTACAGGCCTACTGAAACTTCACTTCCTCTTTTCCCACATCCCTAGATGACTCAGAATTTTTCATTTCCACAATGTAAGAACATCTAGCTTCATTTCTGGATTCCACTCAACTCTTCCTCTGTAACATACAACTCTTTTCTGACACAAGTTCTGAATACTCAACTGCTTGTAAGAGCATCTCTACACAACGGGCCCCAAATGCCAATTTGGTCACAACAATCTCATCATATGGCACCCAAAGAAGTAGAACTCACCCAACTTTCTGACTTGTGTGGGTGGACCCACTGATCACATAGTCATCCACACTTAAAACTTCTGAGTTATTGTGACCTTTTTGCCTTCACCTGATTGATCCAATGTAGTCAATTCTACCACTGAAAAGTCTTCCTAATATGTCTCTTCCTTTCTATCAAGATATTACTGACATACTACATCACGTTAGTTTACAGTTTAGAGTATGTTCATTTGATATACTCACATACTGGAAAATGATAACCACCATAGCATGAGCTAACACATCCCCTGCATCACACAATTTGTTCTCTGGTGAGAAAATCTGAGATCTATACTCTTGGTATGTTTCAAGTAAATAATACAGTATTATTTACTGTAATAATAACACTGTGCATTATATACCCAGAACTTATTCACCTTGTAACTAATGGTTTGTGCCCTGTGACTAACATTTCCCTATTATTCCCTCCCCTGAGAGACACTGTTCTGAAGCCAAGTCTCCATAAAACTGAGTTCCTCCACCAAGTTTATGATTAACTTTTCTACCTAAAATGTCATTTTCTTTCACCTCCAACACCTGTTCCCCAAAAGACTGAGCAGTATCAAAGAAAAGGGATGATTAAAACTGCACACAAGCCCCCAGCCCCTGTCCCTTGAAGTAAAAGGCTTTTGTTATGGTCCTCCTGGCCTCCCCTGAGCCTCCAAAGACTGGCTCAAGAGTTAATAATTAGGAAATGTGAAGAAAAGTTGTAGAAACAGAGTACTTGTTAGGTTGGGAAACTGGTAACAGTGTAGACCATAAGCTAGCTACAAAGCAGAATCACTAAACTCTCAGTTCCCTGAAAGATATGAAGGTCTGACACACATGCCTAAGTTGTTTTTACAGTAAGCAGACCCCCACCAGGTGAAAACTGCTGACCATAAGCATGTAGACCCCAGGCGGGTTGAAACCAGAAGACTGGTAATGCACAAAACTACATCTTGATGTCAACCAATCTGAGAACTGAGCACAAGTTGATCACACACCCTGTGGCCGCCTCCATGCCACTGCCTATAAAACATTTGTCTTCCAACTGGTAATTTAGAGATGGTCTGAAGACATTAATCTACCATCTTCCTAGGTTACTAGCCTCCTGAATAAAGTAACTTTTCTTTTTTCACCAACATTTGTCTGTAAAGAATTGGTGCTTCAAGTGGTGAGCAGCCAAGCTTTGATTTGTTACTGGCCCCCTCTGGTTACAGTTCTATTTTCCATTTCTATGAGTTCGGCTTTTTTAGAATCCACACGTTACATCATGGGCTTCCCAGGTGGCACTAATGGTAAAGGACCCATCTCCCAAAGCAGGAGACATTTGAGACAGAGGTTTGAGCCCTGGGTCAGGAAGATCCTCTGGAGGAGGGCATGGCAACCCAAACCAGTATTCTTGCCTGGAGAATCCTATGGACAGGGGAGTCTGACAGGCTACAGTCCACAGGGTCTCAAAGAGGCAGACACAATTGATGTGACTTAGCACACATGCATGCATGTGCTATATCATACAGCATTTGTCTTTCTCTGTCTGACTTCAGACACTTAGTACAATGCCCTCTTTCTATGAAACTCTTTCTTTCTATATAACTGCCACCCACTAAGTCTAATAACAAGGCTTCTGTATCTTATAACCAGACACTGCAATGATTTCCCCTCTGGCTTCTTTGTTTCTAACTCCTCCAATCTGCTCATTTTGTCAAGTTTATCTTCTTCAAATATATACGTAAAATCTGTCATTGCCTTCCAAATCTAGCCCACATGTCTTCTTCTGGCTACTTAGTCTTATATTCCAACTCTGTGTCCCATGACTCCAATTTCTACTCTATACTATTTAAGGCCACTGTTTCCTGAATATGCCTATTCCTTTCCCAGCTCCCAACTTTAATCATTCTACTATTTCTGCCTGGAATTATCTTTTCACCAATGACATCACTCCCCCTCCCCTAATCTCAGGTTTCCATCTGGTGGAATTATTTTTTCTTAGAGATATATGCTAACTTATTGAGATAGGCAGTCAGACACATTTTAGAATTTTTTCTAGACTAACTTTGTTATGACTAATGCTGTGGAACATTGCTTGCCAGTTTGGGAAAAATCAATAAGAATAATAATATAACAGTATTAATAGATATAATTCTTCAGTGTTTGCTCTGTTGTCAAGACACTTGTTAGGTGAATTTTTTCTTTTTTCACCAACATTTGTCTGTAAAGAATTGGTGCTTCAAGTGGTGAGCAGCCAAGCTTTGATTTGTTACTGGCCCCCTCTGGTTACAGTTCTATTTTCCATTTCTATGAGTTCGGCTTTTTTAGAATCCACACGTTACATCATGGGCTTCCCAGGTGGCACTAATGGTAAAGGACCCATCTCCCAAAGCAGGAGACATTTGAGACAGAGGTTTGAGCCCTGGGTCAGGAAGATCCTCTGGAGGAGGGCATGGCAACCCAAACCAGTATTCTTGCCTGGAGAATCCTATGGACAGGGGAGTCTGACAGGCTACAGTCCACAGGGTCTCAAAGAGGCAGACACAATTGATGTGACTTAGCACACATGCATGCATGTGCTATATCATACAGCATTTGTCTTTCTCTGTCTGACTTCAGACACTTAGTACAATGCCCTCTTTCTATGAAACTCTTTCTTTCTATATAACTGCCACCCACTAAGTCTAATAACAAGGCTTCTGTATCTTATAACCAGACACTGCAATGATTTCCCCTCTGGCTTCTTTGTTTCTAACTCCTCCAATCTGCTCATTTTGTCAAGTTTATCTTCTTCAAATATATACGTAAAATCTGTCATTGCCTTCCAAATCTAGCCCACATGTCTTCTTCTGGCTACTTAGTCTTATATTCCAACTCTGTGTCCCATGACTCCAATTTCTACTCTATACTATTTAAGGCCACTGTTTCCTGAATATGCCTATTCCTTTCCCAGCTCCCAACTTTAATCATTCTACTATTTCTGCCTGGAATTATCTTTTCACCAATGACATCACTCCCCCTCCCCTAATCTCAGGTTTCCATCTGGTGGAATTATTTTTTCTTAGAGATATATGCTAACTTATTGAGATAGGCAGTCAGACACATTTTAGAATTTTTTCTAGACTAACTTTGTTATGACTAATGCTGTGGAACATTGCTTGCCAGTTTGGGAAAAATCAATAAGAATAATAATATAACAGTATTAATAGATATAATTCTTCAGTGTTTGCTCTGTTGTCAAGACACTTGTTAGGTGATATCTTTTTATCTATCTATCAATCTATCTCTCCAGATGCTTACTACTTAGCCAGGAATGCATTATATATGAGTAAACTGCAAAGAAGCTAAGTGAGCTCTGCTAGAATTTTGACTCAGGAGTCCCTTTAACTGAAGCTCATGTATTTCCAGTATCTTTTGGGAAGGAGGACAATACTAGCACAGAAATACCTGAGAATGGGAGGATGAACTCATCACTCTGTCAGTATTTTTTTCTGCACAAATGTTTAAAAATTGCCTAAATTTTACACTCACAAATTACTTGATTTCAAGAAGTGTGCATTCCTGATCTCCTCCTGTAGGAGGCACACCTGCTGGGTGTGCCTCAGGCTTTTTCAGCTTGGCCCTTTTCACATCCTCTTTCCCATGTACACAATACCTGCATCACCTCAGAAGAAGTTTATAAATATCAAGTATAATAAATCAAGTCAACCTACATATGAAAAATACTACTGAAACAAAAAATATGCCTAAGTATCAATAAATAAAATTCCAAAGTGTGATACTACAGAGGCCATTGGACACCCAGTTTCTGGGCTGGAAGACGGCAATTGAAGCTCAAATGACAACACTTCCCAATGTTGGCTACTGAGCAGTATTACTGAACTTGCATTCAGTGGGTTCTGAGATCATCTAGAAATCAAGAACTCTAAATTGGGCTTCCCCTGGTGATCCAGTGGGTAAGGACACTGCCTTGCAGTGCAAGGGGCGCCGGTTCCATCCCTGGCCTGGAAGATCCCACGTGCCGCGGAGCAGCTGGACCGATGTGTCCAATCACTGAGCCGGAGCTCTGGAGCGCATGCGCCCAGAGCCGGAGCTCTGCAGTGACAGACGCCATCGCGATGGGAGGCCCACAGGAGCCAAAGAACAAAGACGGATGAAAATAGAGAAATGAAAGACCAATAGAAGTGGCCCGCCTGCTCCCCTCCCTCCCCAACCCAACCCCCGCCCAAAATAAATAAATAAATAAATCTTTAAAAAAATAAAAAAGAACTCTAAATTTGCTACTTATTTTTATATTTTTACTTTATAAATATAATAATATAGGGAAAGGGAGCTTTGGGATTAGGCTGAATTTGATTCCTGGCTCCAACCCTTGCTAGCTAGGTGTTCTGGGGCCTTTTAGTCTATCAATCTATCTCTCCATTTGCTTACTACTTAGCCAGGAATGCATTATATATGAGTAAACTGCAAAGAAGCTAAGTGAGCTCTGCTAGAATTTTGACTCAGGAGTCCCTTTAACTGAAGCTCATGTATTTCCAGTATCTTTTGGGAAGGAGGACAATACTAGCACAGAAATACCTGAGAATGGGAGGATGAACTCATCACTCTGTCAGTATTTTTTTCTGCACAAATGTTTAAAAATTGCCTAAATTTTACACTCACAAATTACTTGATTTCAAGAAGTGTGCATTCCTGATCTCCTCCTGTAGGAGGCACACCTGCTGGGTGTGCCTCAGGCTTTTTCAGCTTGGCCCTTTTCACATCCTCTTTCCCATGTACACAATACCTGCATCACCTCAGAAGAAGTTTATAAATATCAAGTATAATAAATCAAGTCAACCTACATATGAAAAATACTACTGAAACAAAAAATATGCCTAAGTATCAATAAATAAAATTCCAAAGTGTGATACTACAGAGGCCATTGGACACCCAGTTTCTGGGCTGGAAGACGGCAATTGAAGCTCAAATGACAACACTTCCCAATGTTGGCTACTGAGCAGTATTACTGAACTTGCATTCAGTGGGTTCTGAGATCATCTAGAAATCAAGAACTCTAAATTGGGCTTCCCCTGGTGATCCAGTGGGTAAGGACACTGCCTTGCAGTGCAAGGGGCGCCGGTTCCATCCCTGGCCTGGAAGATCCCACGTGCCGCGGAGCAGCTGGACCGATGTGTCCAATCACTGAGCCGGAGCTCTGGAGCGCATGCGCCCAGAGCCGGAGCTCTGCAGTGACAGACGCCATCGCGATGGGAGGCCCACAGGAGCCAAAGAACAAAGACGGATGAAAATAGAGAAATGAAAGACCAATAGAAGTGGCCCGCCTGCTCCCCTCCCTCCCCAACCCAACCCCCGCCCAAAATAAATAAATAAATAAATCTTTAAAAAAATAAAAAAGAACTCTAAATTTGCTACTTATTTTTATATTTTTACTTTATAAATATAATAATATAGGGAAAGGGAGCTTTGGGATTAGGCTGAATTTGATTCCTGGCTCCAACCCTTGCTAGCTAGGTGTTCTGGGGCAAGTCACGTAGCCTTTCTCAACCTGAGTTTCTTCTTGAATAAAATGAAGTTAACACTACCTACCTGAGGTCACTGTTTCCAAAATAAAGACATACAGCCACTGTCTATGGATGTATAATTTAATGAATTAAAAAACAATCACGACTGTTGTTTATAAGTGTAAGACGGAGTGGTTCTTTGGATCTGGACCAGCCTTGGTTGATGATGTTTGGGCTCACTCATGCATCTGCCATTAGCAGGCAGGTCAGCTGGGTCAAGTTGGTCTAGGATGGCCTCACTCACGTGTCTCGTGACTGGCCACCTATTGGTTGGTATGAGAGAGCTGACCAGGCCACATGCTTCTAGTCACTCAGCATGCTAGTTTGGACTTGGCTATATGGAGGTGAAAGAGGATTCCTAAAGAGCTAGCCAGAGCAAGACATGATGCAAGTCCAGATTCAAAGGTGGAGGAAACAGACTCCACCTCTTGATGGGAGGAGCTACAAAGTTACATCATAAAGAGAAATGAATTCAGAAGGGATAGAAATTGTGACCATTTTTGCAATCTATCACATGATCACTTTGAAATGTTGTCAGTATTTTCTAAAATTGAGCACATGTATTCCTTTTGATCCAGTAATAGAATTTCTATACATATACCTAAAAGACACATTCATGTGAGCTCAAAAGAGATACACTGGAATGGTCATAGCAGCACTATCATAATATCCCCAAACTACCCAAATATCCATTAACTTGCCTGTTTATAATAAATACATTGTGGTATCTTCATATCATGGAATACAGTGTGCAATGAAAATGAGCAAACTACAATTACATGCAATAATATGGATGGACATTACAAGAATCATGCTGACAGTAAAAAGCCAAACACAGAGAAGTACATATTTTCTGGTTCCAGTTACATAAACTTCAAAATCAGGCAAAGTCAATCTATTCTATTAGAAATCAAGGTAGTGGTTACCTCTGGGATAAGGGACTGAAAATGTGCACAAGGCAGAAGGGGGACCTCAAGGGTGCTGGCCATGTTCTGTTTCTTGATCTGGATGTTGATTAAACAGGTGTGTTCAGTCTTTAAAAATTCACTGAGCTGTACTCTCATGAGTTAAGCACTATTTTGTATGCACATTTTATATCAATTAAAATGTTTCTAAAAGATAGCATATTTGAATGTACCTATTCATAGTAGGCTCTCAAATATTTATCTTTCCCCTTCACATTCCCCAAAGAGACTATGTATGTGGTAACAATTTCCACTGTTATCTATTTAGCATGAAACAATCAATCATTTATGTGAATGTAAACAAGACACCCAAAGATAATTAAAACAACAGGCACACCTAACTCTTGTTTTTTAAAATAACTACTCTGCCTGAGATATGATAATGGCATTCAAAGGGCTGACTACAGTATGACTGGACAGAGTGTCTCAGCTGTCTTGAATCTTCCTTTACCTGTAAAATCAGTGAGCGATCTCAGGGTTATATCCAATTTTCAGATCAATATCTTAGGTCCATTCCGTTTTTCTTTACTCCAAAAAATTGGAATGCAAGAAATCAAGCATAACTGTATTACAGAGATAACAGTTCATTCTCTCTAATACATAGAAGAGGGGAAAATCAGTCCAGACTCTGGAGATACAATGGTAATCTAGACAGATTGTATCCCTACTCTAAAGGAACTTGACATCATTCATAATGATAAAATACTTGCAAAATATCCATTAACTTGCCTGTTTATAATAAATACATTGTGGTATCTTCATATCGTGGAATACAGTGTGCAATGAAAATGAGCAAACTACAATTACATGCAATAATATGGATGGACATTACATGAATCATGCTGACAGTAAAAGCCAAACACAGAGAAGTACATATTTTCTGGTTCCAGTTACATAAACTTCAAAATCAGGCAAAGTCAATCTATTCTATTAGAAATCAAGGTAGTGGTTACCTCTGGGATAAGGGACTGAAAATGTGCACAAGGCAGAAGGGGGACCTCAAGGGTGCTGGCCATGTTCTGTTTCTTGATCTGGATGTTGATTAAACAGGTGTGTTCAGTCTTTAAAAATTCACTGAGCTGTACTCTCATGAGTTAAGCACTATTTTGTATGCACATTTTATATCAATTAAAATGTTTCTAAAAGATAGCATATTTGAATGTACCTATTCATAGTAGGCTCTCAAATATTTATCTTTCCCCTTCACATTCCCCAAAGAGACTATGTATGTGGTAACAATTTCCACTGTTATCTATTTAGCATGAAACAATCAATCATTTATGTGAATGTAAACAAGACACCCAAAGATAATTAAAACAACAGGCACACCTAACTCTTGTTTTTAAAGTAACTACTCTGCCTGAGATATGATAATGGCATTCAAAGGGCTGACTACAGTATGACTGGACAGAGTGTCTCAGCTGTCTTGAATCTTCCTTTACCTGTAAAATCAGTGAGCGATCTCAGGGTTATATCCAATTTTCAGATCAATATCTTAGGTCCATTCCGTTTTTCTTTACTCCAAAAAATTGGAATGCAAGAAATCAAGCATAACTGTATTACAGAGATAACAGTTCATTCTCTCTAATACATAGAAGAGGGGAAAATCAGTCCAGACTCTGGAGATACAATGGTAATCTAGACAGATTGTATCCCTACTCTAAAGGAACTTGACATCATTCATAATGATAAAATACTTGCAAAATATCCACAGGTAATCAGAATAACCAGTTGTATTTTGGCAGTAAACTAACAACTGCTAAATCAGAGCATGGCACTAATAAAGACTGTTAATCTGGACATGGCTGGATTTTGCTGCGGCAAAAATTATTCCCCTAATTCAGAAATACGAAAACAATGAAGATTTATTTCTTTCTTTTGTAGTATGTTTTTCAAGTTAACTGGGAATTTTGATCCATTTTACCCTCAACCTAGGAACAGTGTCAGTCTGGAACACTATATATTACCATGGTATAGCAAGAGAAAAGATGACAAAGCACACACTTGCTTTTAAAGCTCCCATCTGAAAATGACACATGTCACTGCAGTTCACCTTTTGCAGGCCAAAGTTAGTCATGTGGCCACACCTAACTTCACATGGTTAATGAAGTTCAAAACCATCATGTAGAAGAAGAGAGAGCCAGACCACTGGGGAACAACCTTAATGACTACCATGCATTGTCAGTGTGCAGGTGTTAATGTAGTGAAATAGCTTTCTTTCATTCTTGGTCACCGAAAATACCTTGATCCCTTCCCTTCCTACCCAAAATATATCTTAATAATCACAAGAAGGAATGACTTAGAATCTGAACATGGATTAGCATAAATCTATCCTGTTATTACTTAGAAGATGTCAGAGCTAGAAGAGACCTTCTATAGCACTTAGTTCAAACCTTTTATATTAAAGTTAGGGATTATGTAAGTCAGAGGTGACCCGTTTCAGGTCAGAGATACTTACAGTTTTAAGTTTAACACTTTTAACTCAAAATGTCAGCTTTGTATGTAAATGGAAGAAATTGCATGTTGTAGTAGTATCTGAAGCATAATTTATAATTTTGGCTGAATTATATTAAGCTTTTGTCCATTCAATAAAATTTATTCAGTACTTACAGGCAACAGACTAGATACTGTAGTAAATAAAATTGAAATAGCCACAGAATCTATACTCAAAGAGTCAGAGTCTGGGAGAATCAACCAAGTAATGGGATAAGTGTATTAAGAGTTACAAAGGAGGGCTTCCCCTGGTGGTCCAGTTGGCCTGGAAGATCCCATGTGCTGCGGAGCAGCTGGACCGATATGTCCAATCACCGAGCCGGAGCTCTGGAGCACACGTACCCAGAGCCGGCGCTCTGCAACGACAGACGCCACCGCGATGGGACGCCCACAGGAGCCAAAGAACAAAGACGGATGAAAATAGAGAAATGAAAGACCAATAGAAGTGACCGGTCCGCTCCCCTCCCTCCCCAACCCGACCACCGCCCAAAATAAATAAATAAATAAAAATCTAAAAAAAAAAAAAAGAGTTACAAAGGAAATAGCAAAGGTCATTTTTTTCCCTTGACAAGATTAACTGGTAATAATAGCTGGTCAAGAACTGGCATGAAACAAAAAGTCAGCTGATCTTTGATGAGGGAGCCAAAACCCTACAACTAAAAAAGGAGAGCCTCTTCAACAAGTGGTATGGGGAAAACTGGATATCCACATGCAAAAGAACGGAAATGGACCTTTATTTTACATTATACACAAGAATCAACTCAAAATGGATTAAAGGCTTAAACATAAGACCTGAAATGTAAAACTCCTAGAAGAAAAAGTAGGGGAAAATCTTCATGACATTGGTTTTGGCAATGATTTAACAGATATGGCACCAAAAACATAGGCAACAACAAAAACATCAAACTAAAAAGCTTCTGCACGACAAAGGAAATAATCAACAGGATGAAAAGATAACCTACAGAATGGGAGAAAATAATTGCAAACCACAGATTTGATAAGGGGTTATTTCTCAAAATACTAGGAATCCCTACAACTTAATAGTTAAGAAAAAAAAAAAAAAAACAATAGCTCAAAATGAGCTAAGGAACTGAACAGACATTTCTCCAAAGCAGACACACAAATAGCCAACAGGTATATTTAGAAAATGCTCAATTATATTAAGCTTTTGTCCATTCAATAAAATTTATTCAGTACTTACAGGCAACAGACTAGATACTGTAGTAAATAAAATTGAAATAGCCACAGAATCTATACTCAAAGAGTCAGAGTCTGGGAGAATCAACCAAGTAATGGGATAAGTGTATTAAGAGTTACAAAGGAGGGCTTCCCCTGGTGGTCCAGTTGGCCTGGAAGATCCCATGTGCTGCGGAGCAGCTGGACCGATATGTCCAATCACCGAGCCGGAGCTCTGGAGCACACGTACCCAGAGCCGGCGCTCTGCAACGACAGACGCCACCGCGATGGGACGCCCACAGGAGCCAAAGAACAAAGACGGATGAAAATAGAGAAATGAAAGACCAATAGAAGTGACCGGTCCGCTCCCCTCCCTCCCCAACCCGACCACCGCCCAAAATAAATAAATAAATAAAAATCTAAAAAAAAAAAAAAAAAAAGAGTTACAAAGGAAATAGCAAAGGTCATTTTTTTCCCTTGACAAGATTAACTGGTAATAATAGCTGGTCAAGAACTGGCATGAAACAAAAAGTCAGCTGATCTTTGATGAGGGAGCCAAAACCCTACAACTAAAAAAGGAGAGCCTCTTCAACAAGTGGTATGGGGAAAACTGGATATCCACATGCAAAAGAACGGAAATGGACCTTTATTTTACATTATACACAAGAATCAACTCAAAATGGATTAAAGGCTTAAACATAAGACCTGAAATGTAAAACTCCTAGAAGAAAAAGTAGGGGAAAATCTTCATGACATTGGTTTTGGCAATGATTTAACAGATATGGCACCAAAAACATAGGCAACAACAAAAACATCAAACTAAAAAGCTTCTGCACGACAAAGGAAATAATCAACAGGATGAAAAGATAACCTACAGAATGGGAGAAAATAATTGCAAACCACAGATTTGATAAGGGGTTATTTCTCAAAATACTAGGAATCCCTACAACTTAATAGTTAAGAAAAAAAAAAAAAAAACAATAGCTCAAAATGAGCTAAGGAACTGAACAGACATTTCTCCAAAGCAGACACACAAATAGCCAACAGGTATATTTAGAAAATGCTCAACTGCACTGGATCATCAGGGAAATGCAATATCAAGACCGCAATGAGATAGCACCTCATACCTGTTAAATGGTTATTATCAAAGAAACAAAAGATAATATCTTATAGCTTTGCAAAATGAGTTTGACAATTTTCTCTTCTTATTGGTATCTATCTATATGTAAATGTTATGAAAAATTTGGGGGACCAGTCTATTGATCAGAAATAAATCACTGTCCACATGTAATGGCAAGGGCATGTGGGCAACAGAGTCAGATATGTATCCAGTAAGAAAATTAGAACAGATATTGATTGGCACTGGTAGTCTGCTATAGTAATTTATATCATTTTAGAAAATTTCCATTGAATCTACATTTCTATATTTATTGGCAGAAATTTATTTATTGATTTATGATTTTTATAAATCTCCATTACCTTTGGTCATATGGATATAACAGTGTTTATTGGTATATCCTCTTTATCCATATATCTGTCTTGCTAGCAGTGTATTAACTTCTTACATAAAGCTAGGTTTTTGTCTTGTTGAGTTTATTATTTTCTATTTTCTGAATTCCTTTGGTATCACTATTGTGTTTTCTGGCATTCTATTCCTTGAGCTCTTCTGTTGATTTGGAATCCTCAATGTTTCACAAAGTTCTCTTTTCTCTCATAAACCCAGCTATACTCTTTCCCCTATTTGTACTACTGTGGTAACTAAAGAAAATTCCCAACCAGTCCTAACGGGGATTTTTCCCTGCCTAGCTAACACAAGGCAAATATACTAGAAGGCAATCTGTGGGAGCAATAATAATGATACTCAGCAGGACCCTGAGAGGCTCCCGGGCACAAAAGCCTTTCTGTGTCCACCATTTCTTGATTATATGAAGTAAGCCTGACCTTTCCTGAGTTCCAAGGAGCAGGTTCAAACATAAGCTAATAAGGGAAGAAGGGGATCCTGAGCCAAAAAGAAACAACAATGCAGCCTTGGGGCAGAGTCCTAGTCCCCCTACTCAAGGCATAGACAGAACAGTATCTTTGAGCTGTTTCGCAGAGACTGAAACCCCCACCAGGTGGAAGAAGGTAACTGCATGCTGCCAACAAGCACTAGACCCCAGACCTGCTGGAACAACAAGGTTGATAATGCTGACTTCCACTTATGTCACCACCAACCAACCAGAAGAATGCCTGGGAGCTGACTAAGCCCTTTTTGAACCATTACTATAAAACTCCTCACTACCCTGTCCAAGTCGGGACACAGCTGTGAGGACAGTAACTTGTTGTGGCCCCCTTTGCCTGGCAAAGCAATAAAGCTATTCTTTTCTACTCTACCCAAGACTGTCTGATTTAATTCAGTGTCAGGGTGCAGAAGCCAGGTTTGGCTTCAACATCACATGGCAATTTTGAGACATAAAGGCATTGATGTAAAACTCCCCCCACCCCAAAAAATTGTTAGCAAGAAAATACTCTTCATGGATTGGGGCTTGTGGGTTTCTCTGGGTGAGAGAGGTGAATGTAGGGAAATGTGTGGAATCAGTAAAAGTCATTAGGAAAGTAATTTCCAGCGATCTTGTAACATTTAGAGTTCATTTCCTCAAGAATGGCATTGCCTCAGTGCAGCTTTCCATGCTGCTCATTCAATCAGATCGCTCTTTTAAAAGGCAGGGGAATTTGCCCTTCTCAACACAACACTCAGAGGCTGGGGAAGTCGAGCTTATCATGGGGCTGAGGGCCCTTGCTGGGGGGAAGTTTTACATGCAACCCAGTAGCAGGAATACTCTTTCCCTATTTGTACTACTGTGGTAACTAAAGAAAATTCCCAACCAGTCCTAACGGGGATTTTTCCCTGCCTAGCTAACACAAGGCAAATATACTAGAAGGCAATCTGTGGGAGCAATAATAATGATACTCAGCAGGACCCTGAGAGGCTCCCGGGCACAAAAGCCTTTCTGTGTCCACCATTTCTTGATTATATGAAGTAAGCCTGACCTTTCCTGAGTTCCAAGGAGCAGGTTCAAACATAAGCTAATAAGGGAAGAAGGGGATCCTGAGCCAAAAAGAAACAACAATGCAGCCTTGGGGCAGAGTCCTAGTCCCCCTACTCAAGGCATAGACAGAACAGTATCTTTGAGCTTTTTCCCAGAGACTGAAACCCCCACCAGGTGGAAGAAGGTAACTGCATGCTGCCAACAAGCACTAGACCCCAGACCTGCTGGAACAACAAGGTTGATAATGCTGACTTCCACTTATGTCACCACCAACCAACCAGAAGAATGCCTGGGAGCTGACTAAGCCCTTTTTGAACCATTACTATAAAACTCCTCACTACCCTGTCCAAGTCGGGACACAGCTGTGAGGACAGTAACTTGTTGTGGCCCCCTTTGCCTGGCAAAGCAATAAAGCTATTCTTTTCTACTCTACCCAAGACTGTCTGATTTAATTCAGTGTCAGGGTGCAGAAGCCAGGTTTGGCTTCAACATCACATGGCAATTTTGAGACATAAAGGCATTGATGTAAAACTCCCCCCACCCCAAAAAATTGTTAGCAAGAAAATACTCTTCATGGATTGGGGCTTGTGGGTTTTTCTCTGGGTGAGAGAGGTGAATGTAGGGAAATGTGTGGAATCAGTAAAAGTCATTAGGAAAGTAATTTCCAGCGATCTTGTAACATTTAGAGTTCATTTCCTCAAGAATGGCATTGCCTCAGTGCAGCTTTCCATGCTGCTCATTCAATCAGATCGCTCTTTTAAAAGGCAGGGGAATTTGCCCTTCTCAACACAACACTCAGAGGCTGGGGAAGTCGAGCTTATCATGGCTGAGGGCTTGCTGGAAGGTTTACATGCAACCCAGTAGCAGGAATACCGCTTGGAGGAAAGAGGACAGGAAGCTCAAGACCACAGTCAGTTAAAAATGCCTCCTCATTAGGAGCAATTAGCACTCAGTCATGCCTGGGAGATTGTCCCCATAAAGCAGGTCAAATCAATTACTGCCTGCCTCTTAGATAAAGGAGGAGACCATTGCAGATGGCCATGGCTAGTTCTGAGCTTTTGTGTCTGGGACCAGGAGATTTGATGGCACTTTAAACCTCCTTCCCAGAGGAGGGCTTCCCTCTTTTATTCTGCTCTGTGTGCACAAAGAAATATAGCTGCTGTCAAAAAAGGCCTGTGAGTGTCTTGAAGGTTCTGGTTGCAGGAGAATTGGGGCCAGCTTCAAGGATGCTGGAAACTTTGTGACTTTGTGAATGGTTGCAGGGAGCTGGAGGGGTTTGTTCACCATGAGAGAGATGGAAAGAGAAGGAAATGCACACGTGACATGGATGCTAATTCCCTCCCTGACATAGATATAAACCAGCTTGAAAGAAAATCAAAGCATTGATCATGTCCCTGCTAATGGCTATGCTGGTGACAGAGTTTTTGTCTTTTTAGGAGGTGATGGAGAAGGGTCAGCCAAGGTGCTTTTATGAGCTTCTGGGAAAAAAAGAAATGTAAGTGCTGGCCAGGGCTCTAGTGTGGATTCTTAGCAGCTGGTGAATGTGCCCTGAGGCAGTCTCTGTCCTCCTGCACTGCTGGAACCCAGAGAATAAAAAAGCAGACTCCTTGAGAAAGAGGTGGAGATCTCTTCTTTTTATATAACATTTCATGTCATTAGCAGTTTGAGTAATTTTCATCTGGTCTTCACAATAAGGTGCTCTCAATTAATATTACCTTGCATTTATATAGTTCAGTTTATCAGATGCTAAATGTACTTTACAAGTGTCGGAAAGTAATTTCCAGCGATCTTGTAACATTTAGAGTTCATTTCCTCAAGAATGGCATTGCCTCAGTGCAGCTTTCCATGCTGCTCATTCAATCAGATCGCTCTTTTAAAAGGCAGGGGAATTTGCCCTTCTCAACACAACACTCAGAGGCTGGGGAAGTCGAGCTTATCATGGCTGAGGGCTTGCTGGAAGGTTTACATGCAACCCAGTAGCAGGAATACCGCTTGGAGGAAAGAGGACAGGAAGCTCAAGACCACAGTCAGTTAAAAATGCCTCCTCATTAGGAGCAATTAGCACTCAGTCATGCCTGGGAGATTGTCCCCATAAAGCAGGTCAAATCAATTACTGCCTGCCTCTTAGATAAAGGAGGAGACCATTGCAGATGGCCATGGCTAGTTCTGAGCTTTTGTGTCTGGGACCAGGAGATTTGATGGCACTTTAAACCTCCTTCCCAGAGGAGGGCTTCCCTCTTTTATTCTGCTCTGTGTGCACAAAGAAATATAGCTGCTGTCAAAAAAGGCCTGTGAGTGTCTTGAAGGTTCTGGTTGCAGGAGAATTGGGGCCAGCTTCAAGGATGCTGGAAACTTTGTGACTTTGTGAATGGTTGCAGGGAGCTGGAGGGGTTTGTTCACCATGAGAGAGATGGAAAGAGAAGGAAATGCACACGTGACATGGATGCTAATTCCCTCCCTGACATAGATATAAACCAGCTTGAAAGAAAATCAAAGCATTGATCATGTCCCTGCTAATGGCTATGCTGGTGACAGAGTTTTTGTCTTTTTAGGAGGTGATGGAGAAGGGTCAGCCAAGGTGCTTTTATGAGCTTCTGGGAAAAAAAGAAATGTAAGTGCTGGCCAGGGCTCTAGTGTGGATTCTTAGCAGCTGGTGAATGTGCCCTGAGGCAGTCTCTGTCCTCCTGCACTGCTGGAACCCAGAGAATAAAAAAGCAGACTCCTTGAGAAAGAGGTGGAGATCTCTTCTTTTTATATAACATTTCATGTCATTAGCAGTTTGAGTAATTTTCATCTGGTCTTCACAATAAGGTGCTCTCAATTAATATTACCTTGCATTTATATAGTTCAGTTTATCAGATGCTAAATGTACTTTACAAGTGTCAAGAGCTCCTATCTGGTAGAACAGCTATGCCCTAGATAATATAAAGCTTCCTTTCAGTTGCCCTCTGTCTCAATATTCTGAGAAAACTCCCTAGACACCTCCCCAAAGTGCCCCTCATAGGTGTCACTATTGGAACCGGAGGGGGAAGCTGCAGCAGGGTGATAAACTCAGGGCAGGGACACCCTGAGATGTGGCTGGGGTTCTGTATCTGCTTCTTCAGTCTCATCACATCAGACCTCCTCCAAAAAATATACTATCTCTGAAAAAGAAAAAAGTGTTCTTGCTATGCTCACAGAGTTTTATGACAAGTCCCTTATTCTGGGGCTAGATTACTGTCCTGAAATCACTGCAGTACTGGAATCCATTGGCAAAAAGCTTCAAATGGCATTTCTCAAAATATCTGAGACTACCTGCAGGACATTTACTGAGGTTGCTTGCTACAGTGCAAAAGGCCGGGTTCCTCCAACTCCTACTGAATTAGAATCAGAGGGTAAAGGTTTCACATAATTCTTACATCCACTAAAGTCTGAGAAGCACATGTTTGATTTCCTAGTGGCATGAAGTTTCACTTATAGTTAATAATACTGGGGCTGTGAGACTTGATATGTGCTCTGTGTGATTCCCCCATTCACAGGTTTTCCAATTCTTATTGTGAAGCACAAACTTTTTTTTTTTTTGATGAACCTTCTCTTTCTTTGGCCAAGGTTCCCAGGATGGAGGTATTGCCAGCCTAGGTCAGGGCCTGGGGCTGCCAAGAGACTAGAGGAGTTCTTAAGGCTCTAATCACCATAAATCAAGGAAATTTCCATGGGAAGAACAGAAATGTAAGTGCTGGCCAGGGCTCTATGTGGTTTTTGCAGCTGGAACCCAGGGGGGAAAAATAAAAAGCAGACTCCTTGAGAAAGAGGTGGAGATCTCTTCTTTTTATATAACATTTCATGTCATTAGCAGTTTGAGTAATTTTCATCTGGTCTTCACAATAAGGTGCTCTCAATTAATATTACCTTGCATTTATATAGTTCAGTTTATCAGATGCTAAATGTACTTTACAAGTGTCAAGAGCTCCTATCTGGTAGAACAGCTATGCCCTAGATAATATAAAGCTTCCTTTCAGTTGCCCTCTGTCTCAATATTCTGAGAAAACTCCCTAGACACCTCCCCAAAGTGCCCCTCATAGGTGTCACTATTGGAACCGGAGGGGGAAGCTGCAGCAGGGTGATAAACTCAGGGCAGGGACACCCTGAGATGTGGCTGGGGTTCTGTATCTGCTTCTTCAGTCTCATCACATCAGACCTCCTCCAAAAAATATACTATCTCTGAAAAAAGAAAAAAAAGTGTTCTTGCTATGCTCACAGAGTTTTATGACAAGTCCCTTATTCTGGGGCTAGATTACTGTCCTGAAATCACTGCAGTACTGGAATCCATTGGCAAAAAGCTTCAAATGGCATTTCTCAAAATATCTGAGACTACCTGCAGGACATTTACTGAGGTTGCTTGCTACAGTGCAAAAGGCCGGGTTCCTCCAACTCCTACTGAATTAGAATCAGAGGGTAAAGGTTTCACATAATTCTTACATCCACTAAAGTCTGAGAAGCACATGTTTGATTTCCTAGTGGCATGAAGTTTCACTTATAGTTAATAATACTGGGGCTGTGAGACTTGATATGTGCTCTGTGTGATTCCCCCATTCACAGGTTTTCCAATTCTTATTGTGAAGCACAAACTTTTTTTTTTTTTGATGAACCTTCTCTTTCTTTGGCCAAGGTTCCCAGGATGGAGGTATTGCCAGCCTAGGTCAGGGCCTGGGGCTGCCAAGAGACTAGAGGAGTTCTTAAGGCTCTAATCACCATAAATCAAGGAAATTTCCATGGGAAGAACAGAAATTGACACAGGTGAGGTATGGAGTAACGGGCTAAAAGCTGTGGTCAGTTAACTGAAGACACCAACATTGCAAATGTAGTGATATGAAAATGACTGTGAGCTTTTCCACAAGACTCCCTAAATGCAGACTTCACAACATGGGTGGGGTGAATGGATTTCATTGATGACATTTGCACCAGCCTCCTCCACTGTCAACACTCTTAATAGCACCAATGCCTATATCATTACCTGTTTACCCATGCAGCCTTTCATCCACTCAGTCATCGGGTGTTCTGATGATTCCACAGTGCTCCAGGCACAGAGCTCTGACCTGAGGACTCAGATGAAGGGTCACCGCACCTGAAGGGCATCAGAAGAGAACAGATGGGTGTATGAGGACCCAAGGAAATGTGCAAGTGGTTCCTTCCTCCACATTTACTTTACTTCCATCACAGCCATTTCTGAGTGCATTCTCAATGTGAATCTCAGAGCAGGCCACAGGTGTGACCTTGAAACACATCTTATTTCCTCAGACCCCAAGGCCTTTATCAGCCATTTCTCTAACTCTCTCCCACGAGTTCCTGCAGCACCAAGTTGGCATCTGCTTTCTTCCCTTTATTTTTAATGAGCAACTTGAACCTTGCTAGTACTTTCACTCATTTCACACTGGGTACATCCTTTAAACACTTCCTCCTTGATGTCTAGAATTCCTTTTATCCTTGAACTTATGTGGAGACTTTGCTAGCCAATTCAGGCTGCCAAGTTCCATTTTAATTTGCTTTCTCTATACATACAGTGGTCATTGAATAGGTGGAGAAAGTCATGAAAATGTACCGACTGGGACTGTTCCAAATCTATCCTCTGTGGCCTCTACTTGGCCCTTTCAGTGGCTCAGCTGTTCTTTTATTCATATTTCCTTTCTAGTTTCTGGAGACATTTTCTTCACTTCTCAAGGTCTTAGCATCACTCCTGTCTCCCTCACTCAGAGCAGTCAAGCTTGTCTCTGATCTTCTGCAGACCATACAGAAGACTCAGCTGAACTTTCTAATTCCTCCTCCTTCGTCATTATATCTATCTCAGTTAACTGAGACCAACATTGCAAAGGGGTAAGTGATCTAATCACATAAATCAAGGAAATTTCCATGGGAAGAACAGAAATTGACACAGGTGAGGTATGGAGTAACGGGCTAAAAGCTGTGGTCAGTTAACTGAAGACACCAACATTGCAAATGTAGTGATATGAAAATGACTGTGAGCTTTTCCACAAGACTCTAAATGCAGACTTCACAACATGGGTGGGGTGAATGGATTTCATTGATGACATTTGCACCAGCCTCCTCCACTGTCAACACTCTTAATAGCACCAATGCCTATATCATTACCTGTTTACCCATGCAGCCTTTCATCCACTCAGTCATCGGGTGTTCTGATGATTCCACAGTGCTCCAGGCACAGAGCTCTGACCTGAGGACTCAGATGAAGGGTCACCGCACCTGAAGGGCATCAGAAGAGAACAGATGGGTGTATGAGGACCCAAGGAAATGTGCAAGTGGTTCCTTCCTCCACATTTACTTTACTTCCATCACAGCCATTTCTGAGTGCATTCTCAATGTGAATCTCAGAGCAGGCCACAGGTGTGACCTTGAAACACATCTTATTTCCTCAGACCCCAAGGCCTTTATCAGCCATTTCTCTAACTCTCTCCCACGAGTTCCTGCAGCACCAAGTTGGCATCTGCTTTCTTCCCTTTATTTTTAATGAGCAACTTGAACCTTGCTAGTACTTTCACTCATTTCACACTGGGTACATCCTTTAAACACTTCCTCCTTGATGTCTAGAATTCCTTTTATCCTTGAACTTATGTGGAGACTTTGCTAGCCAATTCAGGCTGCCAAGTTCCATTTTAATTTGCTTTCTCTATACATACAGTGGTCATTGAATAGGTGGAGAAAGTCATGAAAATGTACCGACTGGGACTGTTCCAAATCTATCCTCTGTGGCCTCTACTTGGCCCTTTCAGTGGCTCAGCTGTTCTTTTATTCATATTTCCTTTCTAGTTTCTGGAGACATTTTCTTCACTTCTCAAGGTCTTAGCATCACTCCTGTCTCCCTCACTCAGAGCAGTCAAGCTTGTCTCTGATCTTCTGCAGACCATACAGAAGACTCAGCTGAACTTTCTAATTCCTCCTCCTTCCAGTCATTATATCCTTCTCACTGCTCTAGATTTCTTTTTCTCATTAAGTCACCCCTTTTGTCTGAAGAAATCATCCTTTTAAGACTAACTCTTGCATCTGGGTTCAACAAAAGAAAATATCACATTCAAATAGTTTTTGGAAGTCAAGTTTAGTTTACTCCTCCTTTAGGGGATTTACATGGCACATTAGCATATTAAAAGCTTTGAGAAGCTATGCAGTAATAAAAATGTTTAATTCTGTTTAAACCAATGTTTCTCATTAACTGTAGAATGTTTTCTTTGAGGAACACCTATTAATACTCTGAGTAACTCATTTTGGAAAACATTCCTTGAACATATATTACAGAAGCTCAAGAACTTGTTTTAACAAACTTTTCATCCCATTGATAGGTGACCGTAAATAACTTACCATGAATGGTGTCAGATTCTTAATCTCCAAAGCATAAGATTTCACATTGGGATCAAAAAGACTTGGCTTTGGTCACTCTGAGCTTCATGCAGTAAAAGGTTCATTAAAGAAAAAAGGGATAGAGAAAGCTTCCAGCTAAAGGAACGGGCAGGGGGAAAGAAGAGAACCCCCCAGAAGTTAGCTTAGGCGAGACTTTTTGTACTTTTCCAGTTGGTTATTAACAACAGATCAAAAGAATATCTTAAGGCTGTAAAGATCTTCCTAGGCCCAAACCCACAACATTAACATAAGATTAGCCAGAGGATGGTCTCTGGCCATCAGGACTAGATGAGACATTCCAAGGCAAAATAGTTTGCCTCCATAAGACAATAAAGTGTTTCAAAGTAGATCTTTATCATGGCAAATATTTTAGGCTAGAAAATGCTTGTTCCTCCTCTTCTTGCTCCTTCTGAGAAACCACTGGCTTCCTTATCAAGTCTGCCTATTTTCATCCCTTTCACCATCTTCTAGTATAAACCCCTTTCCTATGACCTGGTTTCTTTTTACGAATAATTGATCTTCAATAAATGTTTGCTATGTGAGCAAAAGAGTGAGTTTATTCAAATTTAATATTCTTAGCTTGCTCTCCTCAAGGGGATCTTCTGCAGACCATACAGAAGACTCAGCTGAACTTTCTAATTCCTCCTCCTTCCAGTCATTATATCCTTCTCACTGCTCTAGATTTCTTTTCTCATTAAGTCACCCCTTTTGTCTGAAGAAATCATCCTTTTAAGACTAACTCTTGCATCTGGGTTCAACAAAAGAAAATATCACATTCAAATAGTTTTTGGAAGTCAAGTTTAGTTTACTCCTCCTTTAGGGGATTTACATGGCACATTAGCATATTAAAAGCTTTGAGAAGCTATGCAGTAATAAAAATGTTTAATTCTGTTTAAACCAATGTTTCTCATTAACTGTAGAATGTTTTCTTTGAGGAACACCTATTAATACTCTGAGTAACTCATTTTGGAAAACATTCCTTGAACATATATTACAGAAGCTCAAGAACTTGTTTTAACAAACTTTTCATCCCATTGATAGGTGACCGTAAATAACTTACCATGAATGGTGTCAGATTCTTAATCTCCAAAGCATAAGATTTCACATTGGGATAAAAAAGACTTGGCTTTGGTCACTCTGAGCTTCATGCAGTAAAAGGTTCATTAAAGAAAAAAGGGATAGAGAAAGCTTCCAGCTAAAGGAACGGGCAGGGGGAAAGAAGAGAACCCCCCAGAAGTTAGCTTAGGCGAGACTTTTTGTACTTTTCCAGTTGGTTATTAACAACAGATCAAAAGAATATCTTAAGGCTGTAAAGATCTTCCTAGGCCCAAACCCACAACATTAACATAAGATTAGCCAGAGGATGGTCTCTGGCCATCAGGACTAGATGAGACATTCCAAGGCAAAATAGTTTGCCTCCATAAGACAATAAAGTGTTTCAAAGTAGATCTTTATCATGGCAAATATTTTAGGCTAGAAAATGCTTGTTCCTCCTCTTCTTGCTCCTTCTGAGAAACCACTGGCTTCCTTATCAAGTCTGCCTATTTTCATCCCTTTCACCATCTTCTAGTATAAACCCCTTTCCCTATGACCTGGTTTCTTTTTACGAATAATTGATCTTCAATAAATGTTTGCTATGTGAGCAAAAGAGTGAGTTTATTCATTTAATATTCAATATTTATTAGACAATTATTGTGTTCTAGACACTGGAGGTTCAGTGATGAATAAGACAAAATCTCTTGCCCCCATCAAGCTTTTTTTTTTTTCACAATCATGAGTTTTTATCTTGCTCTTTTGATTTTACAGAGTTTTGTTGTTTACAGATATGTATAATTCCAGTTTAGTCATATGCATATCCCATTCCTCCCGGATCCCACCCCTCCAGGTTGTCACATCAAGTTTCCTTTTTAGTGGAGAAGGGTGATTATAAAGAGATAGGTAAGTAATGTCAGGAGATGGCAGAATGCTTTGAAAACAAGTAAAGTGCAGAAACAGTGTAGAGAAGGACTTGGATACTATTTTAGATGGAATGGGGGAGGGGTCAACAAAAGGCCTCATTATAGTTGTGACATTTGAGCAAAGGCTTGAATAAAGTGGATAAATGAGGGCTTCCCCTGGTGGTCCAGTGGGTAAGGACACCGACTTGCAGTGCAAGGGGCGCCGGTTCCATCCCTGGCCTGGGAAGATCCCACGTGCCGTGGAGCAGCTGGACCAATGTGTCCAAGTACTGAGCCCAAGCTCTGGAGCACATGTGCCCAGAGCCAGCACTCTGCAATGACAGATGCCACCGCGATGGGAGGCCCACAGGAGCCAAAGAATGAAGACGGATGAAAACAGAGAAATGAAAGACCAATAGAAGTGGCCCGCCCACTCCCTGCCCTCTCCAACCCGACCCCCGCCCAAAATAAATAAATAAATAAATCTTTAAAAATAAATAAATAAAATAAAGTGGATAAATGAGATCTTTGAATATTTATACGTGGAATTCACGTAGAGGCAAAAGACAGTGTGTAGACACTTTATAATATGTCCACAAATTCTTCCATATCCTCTCCTCAAGAGATGGAACCAACTTTCCACTCCCATGAGTCCAAACTGACCTACTGACTTATTTTTCCTAAAGAGTATATGGCAGAAGTGATGGTTGTGCTTCCTGACACTAGGTCTTAAATGGCATTACAGATTCTTCCCTCACTTTTCTCTTGGATCACGTGCTCTGGAAAAAGTCAACTGCCATGTTGTAAGGATACTCAAGCAGCTCAATGGTATGATTTCTTCCATTCTCATCTGGCTTGATTTATGTATGATCTTGAATAAAATTAGATTATTCAGTCCTAAACTCCACTTGGTTGGCACAATCTCTTCTGTTGAGCCAACTTCAGCCTGTGAAATAAAATAACCCAAACTCCAAAGTCCTTTTGACGCTAAGGAGATAAATCTGTGTGGTGTTGGCAGAATCTGAATTGAAGGGTAAGCAAATAGCAGCAAGGGATTATAAATCCTTGCTTGCTTCAACTATAAACCAATCTGTCCACAGTGAGAAAGCATTTAAGAAAGGGCTTCATTGTACTGGAGGAAATGGAAAATTATACTCTGAGAACAGCCTGGAACCAGCAGCATGGGCGCCTTTTAATAGTTTTAAAAAATCAATAACTTTAGTCTTTCTAATTAAATTGCTGTAAGTGGGAAGAACACTTAATTAAAGCTTCTATCCCTTCATAAAATGTTCTCCATGAAGAACTAGCGTAATCTGATTTGGATTCTTCCCAGCCAACATACATATATATTTTTCATTGTATTAGTGGGCTGACTTCCATGTTTTTAGTGGCCTGGAGATAAAAATGAGAATAAATGAGGAAAAAAATAGCAAAATGAAAGCCTACCTAGACAGCATCTGTGACATCATAAATCCCAACTTGGGCACTAAGGAAAGGATGGAAAAAAAAAAAAAAAGATTTCAAGTAGCAGATACAGCATATTCTGTTGCTATTCTAAGCAAGAACCAGTGAGAATTAGCCAATGTCCAATCTTGGGAAGGCACCTAGAGATTTTTAATATACTAGTGAGAGGAGTGGGCATTTTCAGGGATAAAATGCTAGCATGGTGCTTCTAAATATATCCTTAATGCAATGGAAGTCATCTCTTCAGTTACTCTATTTTAATTAGATCTTCTCTGTTTATTTCTTATTTGTGCAGCTTTCTTTGTATTTTTCTCATCCTCCTGCTGTCCTGGGGGGCTCTTCCCCATTAACACAGACGGTGACACTCAGTGGTGCTGACAGGTTGCCAGGCCGATGTTGCTTATCTCCCCTGGAGCCCAGCTTACATTAGCCCCCCTGCTCTGATTCATGATCTAGAAAATTCCTTCAGATCAGGTAGGACAGAATTTACCCTGGACAGAAGCTAGCCATAGCTTAAAGACCCCCATCTTTCCTATTCCTTGTTCATCATTTTAAAAGCTACAAACCTGAAGGTAAAATAATATAAAACCTTCAAACTTTAAAACAAACAAACAAAACTTCTTTCCCTTACACATGAGCAAGTTCAATGTCAAAGTTCCTGACCATGCTATTAGGTGAAGAAATAGCATACCTGGTGGGGAGGTGACCCTTTCTTTTATTGCTATGCAAAGTGATAGCTTTCTGTGACTGTGTGAAAAACCCCAGAAGCTATTAATAACACAGGTTAGACAAGTTTGGTAAGTAAGACACACATAAACAGTTTTAAATAAAATCAAATAGTGTCATAGATGAGCTAGGAACATGGATTGAATATCTTTCTTGCTATATATAAAGTTGCAGCATCATCAACCAGAAATAGCACATAGGACATGGCAGCTAACCCTTGCCACTGCCTTAGCCCTGTTCATTTCAGAAGATGCACTTCATCTCACGAAAGATGAGGCCAACTCGCTCATCTTATTTTACTATTTAAGGGTCAGTCTTTTCAGTCTAAAAGCTCTTAAGTAGACACTCAGGAAAAGCACTGAGATGAACTGGTGATAAAATGCATCCTAGAAAGAATACTCACAGAAACAAAGACCCTAGCTTGGAAGAGAATAAGCTTATAACAATACTGGAGGGCTGATTTTTCTCACTCCATAAGTATCAGAAGAAAGCTGCCTGAATGGTAGTGAAAGATTGGTTCATGCTGCAGAGAAGTTCTCTGTGTGCACTTGACAGCTAGGGGAGGGCCCATTTTGCCAGCAAAGCTCACTCCTCAGCCAACATTCAGAAGAGGGCTCTGCTGGCCCAATATTTCCTTCTGTCCTCAACCTTCTGCAATCCCCATAGTTTTGCCATATTGGGGTTGAGTTGAGATCAGTCTCTTATTTTTGTATTGGGTAGGCCCAAAGCTTCAGTTGTGTTTTTCCCAAACGAAGGTTTTGGGCCAACCTAATAGATCCTTTGAAAGAACACTTATTGATAGCATTATAAGAGGACTATTATTTTAGTGTTGAGATTTGGATTTTTCTGTACCAGCATCAGTCTTTCCTAGAAGACTGGCAAATGCCCCAAAGAGAGTGATCTAGGTAAGGAGTCACCACTATTACCTAATTGCCCTTGAAGTTTGTCAGAATCTGGATTAGACAGACTTGTACAGGAGTGATTCACAGTGCAATCTGTCTGACTGAAGTATTAGTCAAAATTAGCAACTATCAATTCCTACTGACCTAATGGGAAGGAAAAGGTTGACCTTCCCAAAGCACAGGTTCCTGGGAGGGAGTCCAGTTGTTATGGAAGATTCCTTTTCAGGAATAAATTTTTCAGTTAAGAACAAGATTATACTCGAAAAAGTCAGAGGAAGAAGGAAAAAGGAAAACTATTGGTCTTTCCAAGAAATTGTACATGATGAAATTCAGAAGATGCCATCTGACATAAATCTATTTTAGATACCTTCTGGAATTCTGTGGTAGATCACTGGCTCTGTAGTCAACCTTGCCATGACTAAAAAGCATGTGCTGTTCCCCTTCCTTCATATCTCCATCAAACTACACCAAACACACACTTCTTAGAACAGTGGTTAGGATGACCAACTTGTCCTAGTTTGCCAGGGATTTTCCTGGTTTTAGCACTGAAAGTCGCACATCTCAGGAAGTCCCTCAGTCCTGGCTTGTCCACTACTTGGTTGTACAAGACAGTCATCAGAGTACCTTTGAAAAATCACACCACATTCCAGATCAATGACATCACAAACTCTGGAGGGTGACCGGGAAAGAAGAAGTAAAGCTCTTACTGTTTGCACAGGACATGCTACTATACACAGAAAACTCTAAAGATGCAACCAGAAAATTACTAGAGGCAATCAACAAATATAGTAAAGTCACAGGATATAAAATTAATACACAGAAATCTCTTGCATTCTTATATACTAACAATGAAAAATTAGAAAGAGAAATTAAGGAAACAGTTCCATTCACCACTGCAAAAAAAAGAATAAAATACCTAGGAATAAATCTACCTAAGGACACAAACGTCCTGTATACAGAAACCTGTAAGACACTGATGAAAGAAATCAAAGATGACACAAACATCTGGGGTGATAACCATGTTCCTGGATAGGAAGAATCAATATTGTGAAAATGAGCACACTATCTAAAGCAATTTACAGATTCAATGCAATCCCTATCAAACTACCAGTGATATTTTTCACAGAACTAGAACAAAACATTTCACAATCTGTATGGAAACACAAAAGACTCCAAATAGCCATAGCAATCTTGAGAAAGAAGAATAGAGCTGGAGGAATCAACCTGCCTGACTTTAGACTATACTATAAGCTACATTCATAAAGATAGTAGGGTACTGGCACAAAAACAGAAACTATACCAATGGAACAAGATAGAAAGCCCAGAGATAAAGCCCACTCACCCAGTGGACACCCTATCTTTGACAAAAGATCAACCTTGGGGCCATTGATGGAAGATTCCTTTTCAGGAATAAATTTTTCAGTTAAGAACAAGATTATACTCGAAAAAGTCAGAGGAAGAAGGAAAAAGGAAAACTATTGGTCTTTCCAAGAAATTGTACATGATGAAATTCAGAAGATGCCATCTGACATAAATCTATTTTAGATACCTTCTGGAATTCTGTGGTAGATCACTGGCTCTGTAGTCACCCTTGCCATGACTAAAAGCATGTGCTGTTCCCCTTCCTTCATATCTCCATCAAACTACACCAAACACACACTTCTTAGAACAGTGGTTAGGATGACCAACTTGTCCTAGTTTGCCAGGGATTTTCCTGGTTTTAGCACTGAAAGTCGCACATCTCAGGAAGTCCCTCAGTCCTGGCTTGTCCACTACTTGGTTGTACAAGACAGTCATCAGAGTACCTTTGAAAAATCACACCACATTCCAGATCAATGACATCACAAACTCTGGAGGGTGACCGGGAAAGAAGAAGTAAAGCTCTTACTGTTTGCACAGGACATGCTACTATACACAGAAAACTCTAAAGATGCAACCAGAAAATTACTAGAGGCAATCAACAAATATAGTAAAGTCACAGGATATAAAATTAATACACAGAAATCTCTTGCATTCTTATATACTAACAATGAAAAATTAGAAAGAGAAATTAAGGAAACAGTTCCATTCACCACTGCAAAAAAAAGAATAAAATACCTAGGAATAAATCTACCTAAGGACACAAACGTCCTGTATACAGAAACCTGTAAGACACTGATGAAAGAAATCAAAGATGACACAAACATCTGGGGTGATAACCATGTTCCTGGATAGGAAGAATCAATATTGTGAAAATGAGCACACTATCTAAAGCAATTTACAGATTCAATGCAATCCCTATCAAACTACCAGTGATATTTTTCACAGAACTAGAACAAAACATTTCACAATCTGTATGGAAACACAAAAGACTCCAAATAGCCATAGCAATCTTGAGAAAGAAGAATAGAGCTGGAGGAATCAACCTGCCTGACTTTAGACTATACTATAAGCTACATTCATAAAGATAGTAGGGTACTGGCACAAAAACAGAAACTATACCAATGGAACAAGATAGAAAGCCCAGAGATAAAGCCCACTCACCCAGTGGACACCCTATCTTTGACAAAAGAGGCAAGAATATACTATGGAGAAAAGATTGTGTCTTCAATAAGTAGTGCTGGGAAAACTGGATAGCTGCATGTAAAAGAATGAAATTAGAACGTTTCCTAACACCATACATAAAAATAAATTTGAAATGTCTCAAAGACTTAAATGTAAGACCAGAAACTATAAAACTATTAGAGGAAAATATAGGCTCTTGGACACTCTTTGACATAAATCATAATCATAACAAGATCCTCTATGACCTGCCTCCCAGAGTAACGGAAATAAAAACAAAAATAGACAGATGGAGCCTAATTAAACTTAAAATAATTTTTTTTTCACTGCAAATGAAACTATAAACAAGGTGAAAAGACAGCCCTCAGTATTGGAGAAAATAATAGCAAATGAAACAACTGACAAAGAATTAATCTCCAAAATATACAAGCAACACCTTCAGCCCAATATCAAAAGAGAAAAAAAAAAGACACCCCAATCAAAAACTGGGCAGAGACCAAAATAGACATTTCTCCAAAGAAGATATACAGATGGCTAATAAACTAATGAAAAGATGCTCAACATCACTTACTATTAGAGAAATGCAAATCAAAACTACAGTGACAATGCAACATTGTCAAACAACCAAACCTGAATTAAAAACAAATAAAAACTACAGTGAGGTATCACCTGACACTGGTCAGAATAGCCATCATCAAAAAACCTAAAAACAAAGCTGGAGAGGGCATGTAGAAAAGGGAATCCTCTTGCACTGTTGGTAGGAAAGCAAATTGATGGAGCTGCTATGGAGAACAATATGGAGATTTCTTAAAAAACCTAGGAATAAAACTACCATATGGCCCAACAATTCCACTACAGGGCATATACCTTGAGAGAATTGTAACTGAAAAAGATACTTGTAGTCCAATGTTCATTGCAGCATTGCAGCACTACTTATAGTAACCAGAACATGGAAGCAACCTAGATGTCCATTGACAGATGAATGAATAAAGAAGCTATGGTACATATACATGATGGAATATTACTCAACCATAAAAAGGAATGCATTTGACTCAGTTCTAATGAGGTAGATGAACCTAGAGCCTATTATACAGAGTAAAGTAAATCAGAGAAAGACAAATATCCTATATTAATGCATATATGTGGAATCTAGAAAGATGGTACTGATGAACCTATCTGGAGATAGCAATGGAGACAAAGACATACAGAACAGACTTGTGGACATAGGGATATGAGGAGAAGATTGGATGAATGGAGAGAGTAGCATTGAAACATACACATCACCATATGTAAAACCAGATAGCCAGTGGAAATTTGCCGTATGATTCAGGGAGCTCAAAATCTGGTCCTCTGTGACAACCTAGAGGGGTGGGATAGGGTGGAAGGCAGGAGGGAGGCTCAAGAAGAAGGGTATATACATATACCTATGGCTGATTCACACTGATATATGGCAGAAATCAATACAATATTATAAATTTTTTGAAGGCAGTAAAAAAAAGGCAAATGAAACAACTGACAAAGAATTAATCTCCAAAATATACAAGCAACACCTTCAGCCCAATATCAAAAGAGAAAAAAAAAAGACACCCCAATCAAAAACTGGGCAGAGACCAAAATAGACATTTCTCCAAAGAAGATATACAGATGGCTAATAAACTAATGAAAAGATGCTCAACATCACTTACTATTAGAGAAATGCAAATCAAAACTACAGTGACAATGCAACATTGTCAAACAACCAAACCTGAATTAAAAACAAATAAAAACTACAGTGAGGTATCACCTGACACTGGTCAGAATAGCCATCATCAAAAAACCTAAAAACAAAGCTGGAGAGGGCATGTAGAAAAGGGAATCCTCTTGCACTGTTGGTAGGAAAGCAAATTGATGGAGCTGCTATGGAGAACAATATGGAGATTTCTTAAAAAACCTAGGAATAAAACTACCATATGGCCCAACAATTCCACTACAGGGCATATACCTTGAGAGAATTGTAACTGAAAAAGATACTTGTAGTCCAATGTTCATTGCAGCATTGCAGCACTACTTATAGTAACCAGAACATGGAAGCAACCTAGATGTCCATTGACAGATGAATGAATAAAGAAGCTATGGTACATATACATGATGGAATATTACTCAACCATAAAAAGGAATGCATTTGACTCAGTTCTAATGAGGTAGATGAACCTAGAGCCTATTATACAGAGTAAAGTAAATCAGAGAAAGACAAATATCCTATATTAATGCATATATGTGGAATCTAGAAAGATGGTACTGATGAACCTATCTGGAGATAGCAATGGAGACAAAGACATACAGAACAGACTTGTGGACATAGGGATATGAGGAGAAGATTGGATGAATGGAGAGAGTAGCATTGAAACATACACATCACCATATGTAAAACCAGATAGCCAGTGGAAATTTGCCGTATGATTCAGGGAGCTCAAAATCTGGTCCTCTGTGACAACCTAGAGGGGTGGGATAGGGTGGAAGGCAGGAGGGAGGCTCAAGAAGAAGGGTATATACATATACCTATGGCTGATTCACACTGATATATGGCAGAAATCAATACAATATTATAAAGCAATTATATTACAATTAAAAATAAATAAATTTTAAAAAAGAAACTCTGGCAGTGGGACCCAGGTGACTCTAACGCAGAGTCAAGATTAGATTCTGAGACCTTGTGTACTAACTTTTACTGTGCTGAAGCCACAGCCTCCAAAGGTAAATAACAGAGATAAATTTAGCTTTCCTATCTGATTGGTGATAAATGGTGCCTGCATTATAACTAGATTAAATTTATCAAGAGTATTTCCTTAGTGTCCGAGATTGAAGACCACTTTGCATGACCAAGCCATTCATCCCCTGAAGAAACATTGTTTGATTGTAAAAGTGAGGAGCTTTCCAAGAGCTAGCAGTATTTGTCAGAACTTCTGGAATGCCATCCTCCCTTCTCAGTTTGATTTTCTTTCAGTTCGCTGAGATAAGACTCATTTGGAGCTTTTCATTTCAAATATTGGTCACCATTCACAGGCTCTTAGCAGCTTGCTGCCTTTCCCTGTCTATGAGATTATCACTAATAAAAAAATGTCACGTGCCCTAGTCACGTTACTTCATTTTTTAAAAGAGGTTGTTTGCTTGTACTTATTCTGAAAAATCTCCAAAAGAAGATAATAGTATAATTTCCCCTAAGAACAAGGAGGAGGACAGGTGTGGAGGGGTCCTCACCAACTATCTATTCCTTTCCTTTCCTGGCATTTTTTTTTTAAGTTACCTATTTTAAATATAGTAGTATGACATATCAATCCCAAACTCCCAGTTTATCCCTCTCCCTCATCTTTCCTCCATGGTAACCATAAGTTCATTCTCTAAGTCTGTGAGTCTGTTTCTGTTTTGTAAGTTCATTGGTATCATTTTTTTAGATACCACATATAAGCGATATTATATGATATTTGCCTTTGTCTGACTTACTTCACTTAGTATGATAATTTCCAGGTCCATCCGTGTTGCTTCACATGACATTATTTCATTCTTTTCAATACCTGAGTAATATTCCACTGCAAATACGTACCATGTCATCTTTATCCATTCATCTCTAGATTGACACTTAGCTTGATTTCATGTCTAAGTTATTTTAAACAGTGCTGCAATGGACACTGGGGTACATGCATTCTTTCAAACTATGTTTTCCTCTGGATATATACCCAGGAGTGGGATTGCTGGATCATACAGTAGTTATATTTTTAGTTTTTTAAAGGAACTTCCAAATTGTTCTCCATAGAGGCTGTTACCAATTTACATTCCTATCAATGGCATGTAGGCGGGTCCCCTTTTCTCCACTTTCTCACCAGCATTTATTATCATTCTGGCTGGTGTGAGGTAATACCTCACTGTAGTTTTGATTTGCATTTCTCTAATAGTTAGTGATGTTGAGCATCTTTTCATGTGCCTGTTGGCTATGTGTATGTCTTCTTGTCTTTGGAGAAATGTCTGTTTAGGTCTTCTGCCCATTTTTGGACTGGCTTGTTTTTTTGATATTGAGCTGCATGTTGCTGTTGTTGTTCAGTCACTAAGTCATGTCCGACTCTTTGTGAGTTCATGGACTGCAAAGAGGAGCACACCAGGCTCCTCTGCCCTTCTCTGGCTCTTGTAGCTTGCTCAAATTCATGCCACTGAGTCAGTATGGTATCTAACCATCTCATCCTCTGCCACACTACTCCTCCTTCTGACCTCAATCTTTCCCAGCATTTGGGTCTTTTTCAATAAGTAGGCCCTTCACATTAGATGGCCCAAGTATTGGAACTTCAACTTTAGCATCAGTCCTTCCAATGAATATTCATGGTTGATTTCCTTTAGGATTGACTGACTTGATCTCCTTCAACTGAATGAGATATTTGTAAATTTTGGAGATTCTTTGTGAGTTGCATCACTTGTAGATATCTTCTTCCATTCTGTGAGTTGTGACCAGATACATTTTTTAGGAATAAAGTTAATCTGAAAAATTCACTCATTGAGAAGCACTAAGATTCTATGGATTGACATTTCAAGGCTATTTGCCTATAGAGGGTAATGCTTTCCATTCATTTATACAACAAATATTTGAGTCCCTTTAAACCAGGCACTGTGACACTGACTGGGAATGACGTGGTGAACAAGGCCTTATATTGTCCTTGATTTCATGGATGTGATGTTCTAATGGAACTCTTATTATTAAAAAAGTACTGAATTATGTTATCTTGGATATCCTTATATCACTGTATGTGCTGTGTTCTGTCACTAAGTCCTGTCCTGCTCTTTGTGACCCCATGGGCTTTAGCCCACCACTGCCCATAGGGATTCCCAGGTAAAAACACAGGAGTGATTTTTCTTATAAACAAACTCTGTTTTTACAAATATGGCTGACCTATATTATTGTCCATGGCTGGTGGGGTCCTTTTCTCACTTTCTCACCAGCATTTATTATCATTCTGGCTGGTGTGAGGTAATACCTCACTGTAGTTTTGATTTGCATTTCTCTAATAGTTAGTGATGTTGAGCATCTTTTCATGTGCCTGTTGGCTATGTGTATGTCTTCTTGTCTTTGGAGAAATGTCTGTTTAGGTCTTCTGCCCATTTTTGGACTGGCTTGTTTTTTTGATATTGAGCTGCATGTTGCTGTTGTTGTTCAGTCACTAAGTCATGTCCGACTCTTTGTGAGTTCATGGACTGCAAAGAGGAGCACACCAGGCTCCTCTGCCCTTCTCTGGCTCTTGTAGCTTGCTCAAATTCATGCCACTGAGTCAGTATGGTATCTAACCATCTCATCCTCTGCCACACTACTCCTCCTTCTGACCTCAATCTTTCCCAGCATTTGGGTCTTTTTCAATAAGTAGGCCCTTCACATTAGATGGCCCAAGTATTGGAACTTCAACTTTAGCATCAGTCCTTCCAATGAATATTCATGGTTGATTTCCTTTAGGATTGACTGACTTGATCTCCTTCAACTGAATGAGATATTTGTAAATTTTGGAGATTCTTTGTGAGTTGCATCACTTGTAGATATCTTCTTCCATTCTGTGAGTTGTGACCAGATACATTTTTTAGGAATAAAGTTAATCTGAAAAATTCACTCATTGAGAAGCACTAAGATTCTATGGATTGACATTTCAAGGCTATTTGCCTATAGAGGGTAATGCTTTCCATTCATTTATACAACAAATATTTGAGTCCCTTTAAACCAGGCACTGTGACACTGACTGGGAATGACGTGGTGAACAAGGCCTTATATTGTCCTTGATTTCATGGATGTGATGTTCTAATGGAACTCTTATTATTAAAAAAGTACTGAATTATGTTATCTTGGATATCCTTATATCACTGTATGTGCTGTGTTCTGTCACTAAGTCCTGTCCTGCTCTTTGTGACCCCATGGGCTTTAGCCCACCACTGCCCATAGGGATTCCCAGGTAAAAACACAGGAGTGAGTTGCCTTCTCCAATATCAGTGTATATAAGATACCAAATACTCTGTTGACAGTATGGCTGACCCTATATTTATTGGATAGGCCAAAAAGTTCATTTCGTTTTATTTCATAACAGCATGTGGAAATGAACTTTTTGGCCAACTCAATATATAAATGCATTCATGTACAGGTACACAAACAATTGTATTTGAATATTATTTAATTTGTAGGATAAATATTTACTGAAAGTTTATTAAAGTCCAAGTCCTACTTGAACAGACATGGCAAAATGATTTTTAAGATAAAGAAAACCTTTAAAAAAAAAAAAAGAAAAAGAAAACGATGACCAATACTTCACCACTGATTCTCTTGTTTTTCTACCACTCTGTTATGTATTTCAGCCTGTAAAAAAAAAAAGAAAGAAAAAAAAAGACTCATAGGGCACCTGCCTATATTTGTTTTCACAACAGCTGTAAAGCATTGAACCTTTGGCAATCAGCACACTCCAGGCAGTATGACTCAAGAGATGGTTGATAAGCTTTTGAAGAAAACAAATCTTAGCGGGTTACTGAAGGGAAAAGATGAGAGACAACAAATGAAGCCTCCATGGAGTGGTGGGGGCATATCAAGGGCTGCTGCTTTCCATTGTCCTGCTGGCTCTCCAGTAGCATGGATTAGTTTTTTAAAGAGCCATTCAGGATTATCATTTAGTTGGATTAAAGCTTGGCATTTCAAGACTCTCTCTACTTAAAAAATTGCATAAATTATATCTTTCCCTTCTTTCCTCTTTATTATTTGTTTTCCTTAGTTTCTGACAAGATGAAGCTTTACTAAACACATATCTTGTATTTTCTTTTTCGCTTCTTTCCTCTATTTGCCTATAGAGGGTAATGCTTTCCATTCATTTATACAACAAATATTTGAGTCCCTTTAAACCAGGCACTGTGACACTGACTGGGAATGACGTGGTGAACAAGGCCTTATATTGTCCTTGATTTCATGGATGTGATGTTCTAATGGAACTCTTATTATTAAAAAAGTACTGAATTATGTTATCTTGGATATCCTTATATCACTGTATGTGCTGTGTTCTGTCACTAAGTCCTGTCCTGCTCTTTGTGACCCCATGGGCTTTAGCCCACCACTGCCCATAGGGATTCCCAGGTAAAAACACAGGAGTGAGTTGCCTTCTCCAATATCAGTGTATATAAGATACCAAATACTCTGTTGACAGTATGGCTGACCCTATATTTATTGGATAGGCCAAAAAGTTCATTTCGTTTTATTTCATAACAGCATGTGGAAATGAACTTTTTGGCCAACTCAATATATAAATGCATTCATGTACAGGTACACAAACAATTGTATTTGAATATTATTTAATTTGTAGGATAAATATTTACTGAAAGTTTATTAAAGTCCAAGTCCTACTTGAACAGACATGGCAAAATGATTTTTAAGATAAAGAAAACCTTTAAAAAAAAAAAAAGAAAAAGAAAACGATGACCAATACTTCACCACTGATTCTCTTGTTTTTCTACCACTCTGTTATGTATTTCAGCCTGTAAAAAAAAAAAGAAAGAAAAAAAAAGACTCATAGGGGCACCTGCCTATATTTGTTTTCACAACAGCTGTAAAGCATTGAACCTTTGGCAATCAGCACACTCCAGGCAGTATGACTCAAGAGATGGTTGATAAGCTTTTGAAGAAAACAAATCTTAGCGGGTTACTGAAGGGAAAAGATGAGAGACAACAAATGAAGCCTCCATGGAGTGGTGGGGGCATATCAAGGGCTGCTGCTTTCCATTGTCCTGCTGGCTCTCCAGTAGCATGGATTAGTTTTTTAAAGAGCCATTCAGGATTATCATTTAGTTGGATTAAAGCTTGGCATTTCAAGACTCTCTCTACTTAAAAAATTGCATAAATTATATCTTTCCCTTCTTTCCTCTTTATTATTTGTTTTCCTTAGTTTCTGACAAGATGAAGCTTTACTAAACACATATCTTGTATGTTGTGCTAGGTTTTAAATCTCAGCATGCATGGTATCTGAAATAACTGCACTTAAAATAGATTATATTGCATTATTAGGGAGAAAGTTCTTAATAAAGCAGAAATCATTTGGCAGAACAAAAACAGTCTTTAGGCTGTTTTAGAAGCTTGATATTTTTTCTGTCTATCTATCTGTCTATCAAACTATCTATCATCTATCAATCCAGTTATTTCTTTTAGCACATATACCTTTATGCTTAATATAATCAGGAATTATGTAGAAATGTGAGTTACAAAGATTAATAACCTTCTTCTCTTCTTCATTTTTACAAAGCCCAATCTTCTATATACTGTAATAATTACCAGATCTACTTTGGTGATGATGACTTGAAGGCAGTTCCTCACAACAGCAGGTCATGACAACTCAAGCACTCTTTCCTAAAGTCAACAAATGCATTGGTGCCTGAGATAGTCTTATGGGTCCCTCTGGGTAGTGTTGATCAATGAAACCATAATTAGTAATTAGTTGCTCTGTGCAAGGTACTCACCAAGTTCAATTTAAGAGATGGATGAATAATAATAATCCTTGCAATTTCTAAAAGATCCTAGGAATTCCACTGGATGCAAATGAACAGTAGAGGGGACAGGTATGATACCAGAAACCATCAAGGAAGTTTGAACTAATACAGAAGTTATAGGATGTTAGATGTTAAATAGGGGACTGAGAAGCGCAGAGGGACTAGCGAGGCATTCAAATTTAAATACATGATTGCCAAAAAAACTGGAGAACCAGAATTTCCCCTGGGCCCTGGGATTGATACATTAATGACTGGCACAGGGCACTGTAGTGACAGACACCTACTCATCATCTCTGTCAGGGGTTAACAAGCTTCTGTAAAGACCAGAGAGTCGATATTTCTGGCTTCAGGGGTCATGGATGGAGGTTCCTGCTGGCTCTCCAGTAAGCCCATGGGATTAGTTTTTTAAAGAGCCATTCAGGATTATCATTTAGTTGGATTAAAGCTTGGCATTTCAAGACTCTCTCTACTTAAAAAATTGCATAAATTATATCTTTCCCTTCTTTCCTCTTTATTATTTGTTTTCCTTAGTTTCTGACAAGATGAAGCTTTACTAAACACATATCTTGTATGTTGTGCTAGGTTTTAAATCTCAGCATGCATGGTATCTGAAATAACTGCACTTAAAATAGATTATATTGCATTATTAGGGAGAAAGTTCTTAATAAAGCAGAAATCATTTGGCAGAACAAAAACAGTCTTTAGGCTGTTTTAGAAGCTTGATATTTTTTCTGTCTATCTATCTGTCTATCAAACTATCTATCATCTATCAATCCAGTTATTTCTTTTAGCACATATACCTTTATGCTTAATATAATCAGGAATTATGTAGAAATGTGAGTTACAAAGATTAATAACCTTCTTCTCTTCTTCATTTTTACAAAGCCCAATCTTCTATATACTGTAATAATTACCAGATCTACTTTGGTGATGATGACTTGAAGGCAGTTCCTCACAACAGCAGGTCATGACAACTCAAGCACTCTTTCCTAAAGTCAACAAATGCATTGGTGCCTGAGATAGTCTTATGGGTCCCTCTGGGTAGTGTTGATCAATGAAACCATAATTAGTAATTAGTTGCTCTGTGCAAGGTACTCACCAAGTTCAATTTAAGAGATGGATGAATAATAATAATCCTTGCAATTTCTAAAAGATCCTAGGAATTCCACTGGATGCAAATGAACAGTAGAGGGGACAGGTATGATACCAGAAACCATCAAGGAAGTTTGAACTAATACAGAAGTTATAGGATGTTAGATGTTAAATAGGGGACTGAGAAGCGCAGAGGGACTAGCGAGGCATTCAAATTTAAATACATGATTGCCAAAAAAACTGGAGAACCAGAATTTCCCCTGGGCCCTGGGATTGATACATTAATGACTGGCACAGGGCACTGTAGTGACAGACACCTACTCATCATCTCTGTCAGGGGTTAACAAGCTTCTGTAAAGACCAGAGAGTCGATATTTCTGGCTTCAGGGGTCATGGATGGAGTCTTGGATACAACTACCCAATTTTACTGTTTTAGTGAAAGTAGCCACAGACAACATGCAAACAAATGGGCAATAAAACTATTCACAAAAAAAGGTGACAAGCCAGATTTTGCCTGTGGACTGTCATTTGTTGACTCTTTTCCCTACCAATCCAGTGTTTAACTGTCCCTCCTTTTTTTCACTTTGTAGTCAATGGGAGTAAAGCAGCCATTCTCAAAAAGAAGACTAAGAAATGAAATAAACCAGTCGATACAAATTAGCTTAGAAGATGAATATTAGAGAACAAATCATGGACCAACCAGAAGCCACAGATGCTCTTGTTTCTAGTTCATTTGTCCCTTTCTTGGCTCTAATGTCATCTTAACAAAGTCTAGTTTTCAGCTTATTTACAAAGGTGAAATGACCTATTGCATTTTGTGTTCAGTGAGTGGACAGAAGTTATCTGATTTACTCCTGTTCTGTCTGACCCTTGTCTTTTAGGGATGACCAGGCTGGGGTGGGATGTCACCAGGTTGCATCTTTGCAGCACATACTATTGTAAACAAGCGCCAAATTCTTATTCATTAACTCCCAACAAGAGTGAAAGAGACATTTCCTCAGAAATCACGATCCTTAGCATGCACAGTGACAAAGCCCATTCTTTTATGTAGTGCATAAATAAGACATTATTAATGAATATGCAGGTAGATTATATTAAAAGAGCATAATATCTTCAAATTTAGCATTCTATTTCCCACACAACAGTTTGAATCCATCAATCTTTATAGAATACAAGGTACAACGATAATTTACAACTGCCATAGTAGGCAACAGCTTTCTCACACACACTAGATATAAACCTTCCATTAATAGTAACAGAGAGAATTTAATATAAATAATATTCTCAGGCACTGGAAAATTTAAAAAACAAAAAGGAAACATATCATGGAGTTCTGGAGCAACTGTAAGAAGTACTATCATCTCTATGGCTCTGTGAAAAAAAGAGAGAAGGAGGATAAAGAGAAGAAAGAGAAGAGGCTGACATTATTAAAACTTAGAAATTTGAGAGTCGGGTCTCTGGGGAGATGGAAATACTTGGCTGGGTGTTGCTGTCCTATGAGCTCACAGCAGGGACTCTTGAGGCTGGAAAACCTAGGAACTTTTTTTGTTCCACAGACAACATGCAAACAAATGGGCAATAAAACTATTCACAAAAAAAGGTGACAAGCCAGATTTTGCCTGTGGACTGTCATTTGTTGACTCTTTTCCCTACCAATCCAGTGTTTAACTGTCCCTCCTTTTTTTCACTTTGTAGTCAATGGGAGTAAAGCAGCCATTCTCAAAAAGAAGACTAAGAAATGAAATAAACCAGTCGATACAAATTAGCTTAGAAGATGAATATTAGAGAACAAATCATGGACCAACCAGAAGCCACAGATGCTCTTGTTTCTAGTTCATTTGTCCCTTTCTTGGCTCTAATGTCATCTTAACAAAGTCTAGTTTTCAGCTTATTTACAAAGGTGAAATGACCTATTGCATTTTGTGTTCAGTGAGTGGACAGAAGTTATCTGATTTACTCCTGTTCTGTCTGACCCTTGTCTTTTAGGGATGACCAGGCTGGGGTGGGATGTCACCAGGTTGCATCTTTGCAGCACATACTATTGTAAACAAGCGCCAAATTCTTATTCATTAACTCCCAACAAGAGTGAAAGAGACATTTCCTCAGAAATCACGATCCTTAGCATGCACAGTGACAAAGCCCATTCTTTTATGTAGTGCATAAATAAGACATTATTAATGAATATGCAGGTAGATTATATTAGAGAGAGCATAATATCTTCAAATTTAGCATTCTATTTCCCACACAACAGTTTGAATCCATCAATCTTTATAGAATACAAGGTACAACGATAATTTACAACTGCCATAGTAGGCAACAGCTTTCTCACACACACTAGATATAAACCTTCCATTAATAGTAACAGAGAGAATTTAATATAAATAATATTCTCAGGCACTGGAAAATTTAAAAAACAAAAAGGAAACATATCATGGAGTTCTGGAGCAACTGTAAGAAGTACTATCATCTCTATGGCTCTGTGAAAAAAAGAGAGAAGGAGGATAAAGAGAAGAAAGAGAAGAGGCTGACATTATTAAAACTTAGAAATTTAAAGGAGGGGGCCCACAGAAGTGAGAGTCGGGTCTCTGGGGAGATGGAAATACTTGGCTGGGTGTTGCTGTCCTATGAGCTCACAGCAGGGACTCTTGAGGCTGAGACCTAGAACTCTGTGAGTGATGATATCTCCAGGGGTACATGGTGAGGCTAGTTCTGAGTGTCAGCAAAATTTCAAAGTGGGACCAACCGTTGCTTCTAGAATGAACTGCCAATGCTAGGATAAAGAAGCATTCCTAGGATGATGCTGACAGAAATAAAAGCAAACAGGAAGGAGCAAACCTTCCTCCTCCAGGCTTAAAAAGTTCCTCCAGCTCCCTGTATTGGCAGAGCCTAACACAGAGCTGCTGGAAAACTTGAGGTGTGGTTTCCAGAACACTAGCTCCAGCATCACAGCAGTGGGCTTAAAGCTGAGAGTCATGGGCTTAACAATGATGCCCCCTTTAAGAGAGGGCTTTGGAAAAGTTATATGTCAATAAAATTTTATTAAGTGGAGTAAATTTTTTTCACTGTCAAGATAATTTCAACAGCTGCTTCATCTGTTATTCTGGGCAGGGGGACACGCAAATAACTGACTTCTGGACATCTCGCTTTTCTTCACACCAGGGGTCACCAAACTTTTTCTGTAAAGACCAAAGAGTAACTCTTTTCAGCTCTGTGGGCCACACGGTCCCTGTGACACTACTCAACTACACAGTTGTTGCAGCTCAAAACTCTGTTGTGTGAAAACAGTCATAGACAATATACATGGAAATGACTGTGTTCCAATAAAACTTTATTAACAAAACAAAATGCCTGGTAGGAATTAGTCCACTTTTGCTTTAGATTTTCAATCCTGGATGCACATCTTGGAAAACCTTCAAAATACTGATGCCCAGTTGTAACTTCCAGAGACTGTTATTCAATTGGTTTCAAATGAGGCCAGAGCATTAGCATGTTCTAAAGGTTCTTTAACTAATTTGACTGTGCTACCAGAGTTGAGAACTCTGTACTGCTTCAGCCTCTGGATAATCCCTTAATCAAGTAATCAGTTTTCAATAACTCTTAAATGCCCTAAGGGGATTTACTATTTGAAAGAACTCAGAGGTGAATTATTTCACGAAAGTTTTTTGGAAATCAGAAATATCATTTCCTCATTTATCTTTCATAAGTTCAGCTTTTCATATATAAGAAAGGGCCCACAGAAGTGAGAGTCGGTTTGGGGAGATGGAAATACTTGGCTGGGTGTTGCTGTCCTATGAGCTCACAGCAGGGACTCTTGAGGCTGAGACCTAGAACTCTGTGAGTGATGATATCTCCAGGGGTACATGGTGAGGCTAGTTCTGAGTGTCAGCAAAATTTCAAAGTGGGACCAACCGTTGCTTCTAGAATGAACTGCCAATGCTAGGATAAAGAAGCATTCCTAGGATGATGCTGACAGAAATAAAAGCAAACAGGAAGGAGCAAACCTTCCTCCTCCAGGCTTAAAAAGTTCCTCCAGCTCCCTGTATTGGCAGAGCCTAACACAGAGCTGCTGGAAAACTTGAGGTGTGGTTTCCAGAACACTAGCTCCAGCATCACAGCAGTGGGCTTAAAGCTGAGAGTCATGGGCTTAACAATGATGCCCCCTTTAAGAGAGGGCTTTGGAAAAGTTATATGTCAATAAAATTTTATTAAGTGGAGTAAATTTTTTTCACTGTCAAGATAATTTCAACAGCTGCTTCATCTGTTATTCTGGGCAGGGGGACACGCAAATAACTGACTTCTGGACATCTCGCTTTTCTTCACACCAGGGGTCACCAAACTTTTTCTGTAAAGACCAAAGAGTAACTCTTTTCAGCTCTGTGGGCCACACGGTCCCTGTGACACTACTCAACTACACAGTTGTTGCAGCTCAAAACTCTGTTGTGTGAAAACAGTCATAGACAATATACATGGAAATGACTGTGTTCCAATAAAACTTTATTAACAAAACAAAATGCCTGGTAGGAATTAGTCCACTTTTGCTTTAGATTTTCAATCCTGGATGCACATTTTGGGAAAACCTTCAAAATACTGATGCCCAGTTGTAACTTCCAGAGACTGTTATTCAATTGGTTTCAAATGAGGCCAGAGCATTAGCATGTTCTAAAGGTTCTTTAACTAATTTGACTGTGCTACCAGAGTTGAGAACTCTGTACTGCTTCAGCCTCTGGATAATCCCTTAATCAAGTAATCAGTTTTCAATAACTCTTAAATGCCCTAAGGGGATTTACTATTTGAAAGAACTCAGAGGTGAATTATTTCACGAAAGTTTTTTGGAAATCAGAAATATCATTTCCTCATTTATCTTTCATAAGTTCAGCTTTTCATATATTAATTTTTTAAAAGCAGGAAGCAAGTGTACATATACAAATTAGACTCTTATGCATTTGTTGGTCTGAATAACATTATCTATAACAAGAAACTGGTGTCTTATTCATCTTTGTGTGTCCAGTGTTTAGTGTATGTCTGGCATGCAGCCATAGTCAAAAAATATTTATTGAAGGAATAAATAAACAAGTAAATGAAGAGAAGTGAAGTAGGAGTTGCTCAGTCATGCCCGACTCTTTGCAGCCACCTGGACTGTAGCCTGTAGGCTCCTCTGTGCATGGGATTCTCCAGGCACGAATACTGGAGCGGGTTGCCATGCCCTTCTCCAGGGGATCTCCCCAAGCCAGGGATAGAAGCTGGGTCTCCTGTGTCTCCGGCACTGTAGGCAGATTCTTTACGAGTGAAGGAAGGAAGGAAGGAAGGAATTAGCACCCTTCTTAACCATCTTAACTATCTTTCAATTCAGATTGCACTAAGGCTTAACTAACTACTACTATAAGGCTACCACTGATAATTTGTCATGGGTATAATAGCCTTTATTTCTGTACATAATTTCTTTCAGGATACTAGTAAAAGCAAGTTATATGACACCCTTAAGTCAGGGCAAGACCCAATGGCCATTACATTGCTTTAGGCCACACTTGTAAAATTCTCACTATTTTTATTTACAGTCTCATGCACAGAGTCCTCAAAATACAAGTGTTTTGGCTGCTGCTAGAGTTTCCATGGCAATGTGCTTATGGTATCCCTAGTATTATTAGAAGGCAAAGGAAGGGAAGATATAAATACTTAAGACAGTAATATTGTTTCACTTTGTCTTATTTGACTGCTCCAGGCACCAAGACCCATTGTTTGGGTATAATAAAGAACAGCAGCTGTGACTGCATTGGGGTTTATCCTTGGATATCGTTAGTAAGGAATTAGCACGGCCAAAGCTTTACAGTCCAAGGCTCCCTTATTACCTTACACTGAATTACCAACAAACTTCCTCTTTACAGTTTCAATAACTCTTAAATGCCCTAAGGTTTACTATTTGAAAGAACTCAGAGGTGAATTATTTCACGAAAGTTTTTTGGAAATCAGAAATATCATTTCCTCATTTATCTTTCATAAGTTCAGCTTTTCATATATTAATTTTTTAAAAGCAGGAAGCAAGTGTACATATACAAATTAGACTCTTATGCATTTGTTGGTCTGAATAACATTATCTATAACAAGAAACTGGTGTCTTATTCATCTTTGTGTGTCCAGTGTTTAGTGTATGTCTGGCATGCAGCCATAGTCAAAAAATATTTATTGAAGGAATAAATAAACAAGTAAATGAAGAGAAGTGAAGTAGGAGTTGCTCAGTCATGCCCGACTCTTTGCAGCCACCTGGACTGTAGCCTGTAGGCTCCTCTGTGCATGGGATTCTCCAGGCACGAATACTGGAGCGGGTTGCCATGCCCTTCTCCAGGGGATCTCCCCAAGCCAGGGATAGAAGCTGGGTCTCCTGTGTCTCCGGCACTGTAGGCAGATTCTTTACGAGTGAAGGAAGGAAGGAAGGAAGGAATTAGCACCCTTCTTAACCATCTTAACTATCTTTCAATTCAGATTGCACTAAGGCTTAACTAACTACTACTATAAGGCTACCACTGATAATTTGTCATGGGTATAATAGCCTTTATTTCTGTACATAATTTCTTTCAGGATACTAGTAAAAGCAAGTTATATGACACCCTTAAGTCAGGGCAAGACCCAATGGCCATTACATTGCTTTAGGCCACACTTGTAAAATTCTCACTATTTTTATTTACAGTCTCATGCACAGAGTCCTCAAAATACAAGTGTTTTGGCTGCTGCTAGAGTTTCCATGGCAATGTGCTTATGGTATCCCTAGTATTATTAGAAGGCAAAGGAAGGGAAGATATAAATACTTAAGACAGTAATATTGTTTCACTTTGTCTTATTTGACTGCTCCAGGCACCAAGACCCATTGTTTGGGTATAATAAAGAACAGCAGCTGTGACTGCATTGGGGTTTATCCTTGGATATCGTTAGTAAGGAATTAGCACGGCCAAAGCTTTACAGTCCAAGGCTCCCTTATTACCTTACACTGAATTACCAACAAACTTCCCTCTTTTACAAACACTCAGCTATTTACTGCCTCTTTTGATAACAAGATTTTAAAGTATTTTGAAAAGTTTATATATTTTAAAATTGAAGTCAAAAGTGGAAAGAAACCATTTTAAGTTCCTAATGTTATTTTCCTATTACGGTGATTCTGAGAAGTATTATCAGAACACAGAACAGCTGCCAAATCCGATGCCAGTTTCTGTGAGTACCGTACATTTTACTCATGTAGGTTTACTAGCCCTCCAGTCTCTTAGTCACTCCTGATTTTAGTTAGATAAAAGGTGGATGATATACCCACTACTCATCTATTCCCAGCCTTATTTTGACACTGGAAACACTCAGAGAGCTTGAAACATCACTGCTGACTATGTCCCACCTCTAATGATTTATTTGGTCTAAAAGAGTGTTCTGGTAATTTCCTCCAGATGATTTTAACATGAAGTCAATGCTGAGAACTTTCCCTCTATGTCCTGTGCAGAGAATCTGGTTTTATAATTTTAACCCTTTTGATGTTTTCTCTACTTCAAAGGCCTCTGTAGGACCGGAACTTCTTTTCTAAAAACCAGATCGCTATTTACTAGTGGTCTTGTAGCTGAGGCTATTGATTTGCTTGACCTTTATTATTTGTGCCTACAATTTTAATTTATTTATTCATTTCTGGCTGTGCTGGGTCTTTGTTGCTCCACACAGGCTTTCTCCAATTGTGGCAAGTGGGGGCTACTCTTCCTTGTGGTGGGCTTCTCATTGCAATGGCTTTTCTCGTTGCAGATCATGGGCTCTAGGGCCTGCGGGCTTCAGTATTGTGGCATACAGGCTTAGATGCCCCAAAGAATGTGGGATCTTCCTGAACCAGGAATCAAACCCATGTCTCCTGCACTGGCAGATGGATTCCTAACCACTGGACCACCAGGGAATTCCTGGACCTATAATTTGAGTTTGGTCTCTCTGTGGAGTCTCTTCTGGTCCTGCCTGTTAAAAAATCAAGTACTATATGCTTGGCTGAGTGGCACCTATTATCACCATATACAGGCCTTTTCCCTCTACCTCCCAGCTCTTTTTTCTTTTTCTTTTTTAACTTTAACAGAATTTTGTTGCTTATTACCACACATCAACCTGCATCAACCATAGGTATACATATGTCACCTCCCTCTTGAACTTCCCTCCCATCTCCCTCCCTATCCCACCCCACTAGGTAGTTACAGAGCACCTACTTGAGTTCCCTTAGTCTTACAGCAGATTCCCACTGGTCGTCTATTTTACATATGATAACGTAAGTTTCCACATTACTTTTGCCATACATCTAGTCTATTTCTCCCTCCCCTCAATGTCCATAAGTCTTTTCTTTATGTCTGTTTCTCCTTGGCTGCTCTGCATATGCATTTATCAGTAACATGTTTCTAGATATATGTGTTAGTATACAATATTTTTCTTTCTCTTTGTACTCCAGAAGATAGATCTCATTCTTGGCACCAATCTTTCTCAGTCTATCTCATTATGTCACAGTTTTCTGGACTGTGTCCAAATAAATAAAAAAATACAGATGATTTATATGTCTCTACATTTTATATAGAAAAATTCTTTTGCTCAAAGAACTCAGGTGTGTGCCAATGATGTTAGAATTCTTCTTCAAGTCTCTTCAAGCCACGTGGCTTTGAAAAGGAAGCAAAAGTTTTCCTCGAGTTCTTTAGAAAGAAGGAAGAGAATTCAATGGAAAGAAATATGAAAGGCTCAGTTCTAAATAAAAGTAATCAAAAGTCATATAAAGAAACTTACTTTGTCGACACTTTAACTTACTCTCCACTACTGCAGCAGAGACAAAACAATCTGTTTACCAAACTGTTTTATTTTCCTCCTTCTAGACAAAAAGGGAGACTCACTTTCATGGCTTCTTCATAGCTAAGAACATATGACTGTCCACTGGGAGGTTGGTGGAAGCTAAATAAGCCATTCTCAAACCAAGTCCTTAAAAGCATCCACCTAATTACTCAGTCTTCTCTTCTCCTGTTGTTGAACTCTTAGAAGTCAAGTGTCCTAGATGATGCAGCCCTAGTTGTCCACCACCATGTATGCCTGAATGAAACGAAGAGGAAAACCCAACTGACCACCTGTGTGGGGCTTTTAATGAGGGCAAAATAGGCCTTGGTTAAGCCACTGAATGTTCTGGTTACCAAAGCAGAGCCTAGCCAATGAATACATCTCATTTCTAATTTTTCCTTATAATTTTCTTCAAGATAAGATTGAGAAGAAACAGACTCACAGACTTAGAAAACAAACTTACAGTTACCAAAGGGGAAAGGTGGGAGGAGAGGATAAATTAGGAGATTGGGATTAACATATACACACTAATATATATAAAACAGACAATGAACAAGGACCTACTGTATTGGGATTAACAACCTATGTTTTTTTAGTCCATAGAGTCTTTTCTTTATGTCTGTTTTTTTCCTTGGCTGCTCTGCATATGCGTTTATCAGTAACATGTTTCTAGATATATGTGTTAGTATACAATATTTTTCTTTCTCTTTGTACTCCAGAAGATAGATCTCATTCTTGGCACCAATCTTTCTCAGTCTATCTCATTATGTCACAGTTTTCTGGACTGTGTCCAAATAAATAAAAAAATACAGATGATTTATATGTCTCTACATTTTATATAGAAAAATTCTTTTGCTCAAAGAACTCAGGTGTGTGCCAATGATGTTAGAATTCTTCTTCAAGTCTCTTCAAGCCACGTGGCTTTGAAAAGGAAGCAAAAGTTTTCCTCGAGTTCTTTAGAAAGAAGGAAGAGAATTCAATGGAAAGAAATATGAAAGGCTCAGTTCTAAATAAAAGTAATCAAAAGTCATATAAAGAAACTTACTTTGTCGACACTTTAACTTACTCTCCACTACTGCAGCAGAGACAAAACAATCTGTTTACCAAACTGTTTTATTTTCCTCCTTCTAGACAAAAAGGGAGACTCACTTTCATGGCTTCTTCATAGCTAAGAACATATGACTGTCCACTGGGAGGTTGGTGGAAGCTAAATAAGCCATTCTCAAACCAAGTCCTTAAAAGCATCCACCTAATTACTCAGTCTTCTCTTCTCCTGTTGTTGAACTCTTAGAAGTCAAGTGTCCTAGATGATGCAGCCCTAGTTGTCCACCACCATGTATGCCTGAATGAAACGAAGAGGAAAACCCAACTGACCACCTGTGTGGGGCTTTTAATGAGGGCAAAATAGGCCTTGGTTAAGCCACTGAATGTTCTGGTTACCAAAGCAGAGCCTAGCCAATGAATACATCTCATTTCTAATTTTTCCTTATAATTTTCTTCAAGATAAGATTGAGAAGAAACAGACTCACAGACTTAGAAAACAAACTTACAGTTACCAAAGGGGAAAGGTGGGAGGAGAGGGATAAATTAGGAGATTGGGATTAACATATACACACTAATATATATAAAACAGACAATGAACAAGGACCTACTGTATAGCATAGGGAATGCTACTCAGTACTATCTGTAGTGAGTAACTGACCTATTTTGTGCCATACACAAGGCTTCCCAGGTGGCGCTACTGGTAAAGAATCTGTCTGCCAATGCAGGGGATGCAAGAGACATGAATTCGATTCCTGAATCTGGAAGATCCCCTGGGAAAGAAAATGGCAACCCACCCCAGTATTCTTGCCTAGAAAATGCCATTGGCAGAGGAACCTTGCGGGCCACAGGCCATGGGGCTGCAGAGTTGGTATGACTGAGCACCATGCATACATACATGTAACAAATTCTTACAAACACAAATCAACATGGAACAAGATCTGATATGTTCCACATATGCTCCACACATGTTTCTATACATCCATAATATCATGAGGCCCTAGCATAGAGGTTACCACAATATTAATTGCACTCTTATTTTTGACAGTTTCTTCACTTGGTCTCTACATAGCTCATACTTCCGACTTTTTTTCATCTCAACAGCCACTCATTCTTAGTCTTTTTACTGTGGGTTTTTTTTTTTTTTTTTTTTTTTGTATCTCCTTGAACTCTGAAGGTTTGGCTGCTGCAGGCCTCAGTCCTTGAATCTTCTGTCTATATAAAATCTGCACTTGATCCTCTAAATTATTGTCATGGCTATAAATATTACATTTATATCAATAATTTCCAAATCCCCATCTCCTTTTTTGATTCTCCCCTGAATTTCAGACTTGTATACTCAGCACACACCCTGACATCTCCATCTGGATGTCTAACAGACATGTCAGACTTAGCATAAGCAAAACTGAATTCATGATTTCTCCTGGAAACCTACTCCTATACAATCTTTCTTGTTTCAGTGATAGGCAATGCTTTCTTTCCAGTTGCTTAGGCTAAAACTCTGGAAGCCATCTTTGGCTTCTCTCTCAGCACACACATTCCCAGACTGACTATATGAAGAACAGCCTTCCTGACCATCCATGGGGAAAACAGCTGCACTCTTGTCAATGAATACTAAATTTAATGATTTATTTTCCCACAGCTTTCACTATATTCTCTGTTCGCATTATTGCCTTTCACAGCAGTATCACAATCTACTCTCAACACAGGCACTAGAGCTGTCTTGTTAAAATATGAATCAAGACATATCACTTCCTTGTTAAAATCCTTCCACTGGCTTCCTATCACACTCATGATAAAGCCAAAATCCTTATAATGACATACAAACTCCTTCAGGATTGACACTTCACTGTCTCTTTCACATTCTCTCCTATAGCTCTCCCCCTGGTTTCAAGTCCAGTCAGACTGGCCTCTTTCCTATTCCTTGAACAAACTAGGCATCCTTCCAACTCAAGGCTTTGAGAGTGAAATCTGGCTGTTAACTCTGTCTGGAATGCTCTTCCTCCCTTGCCCCACCCCAATATCCACATGCTTTCTCCTTCAGCTCCACCAGTTTTTTAAAACGTTACTTTTACAGTGAAATCTTTTTTGATTAGCCCATTTAAAAATGTCCCCCTAATCCAGTCCTCCCTATTCTCCTTCCATTCTTTGAATTTCTCCATATCACTATTCACTATCTGAGACATTCATACTTACTTGTTTACCATCTCTCTTTCACTAAAATATAAATTCTATGGTTATTAAGATTTTTTTCTATTTTATTCACTATTATATCACCAGCACCTAGAACAAGACACAGCACAGAGTGATAAATAATTACTAAATGAATGAATGACTGAAGGAATGAAGAAATGAAGGAACAGATTTTCCTCTAGGATTTAAGTGATAGTATCCTTAAATTACTTCAGACAGATGCTTAAAATATCTCAGGATGGCCACTCATTCAGTGGATTCCAATTAAATTATATTACTGACTTACAGGATATATGCTGATGTTTAACAGTCTCCATTTTGTGAGAATTATTCCCATCTGACCTGCTGAAGTTTAAAGAGATTTCTATTTCTTATTCAGTGAAGATGGGTAAACTGATTATAATGCTTCTATGACTGTATTATCAAGGATTTGGTTAGAAAAACAGAAATCACAGTAAGTATTTCAACTTAAAAAATTTAATACAGGTAGATGATCATACAATGGGGATGGGGAAAATATTATAAAATTAGACTGTTTTGATGGTTGCACGATTTCGTGAATACACTAACAATCACTGAACTGTACACTTTAGATGGGTAATTTAATAGTATGTGAGTTATATCTCAATAAACCTATTTAAATCAAGAAGCTTGGAAGAGAGGTTCTGTGGATCTAGGGCTCAGATCTCTGATGAAGGGCCCAATCTGACTGCTTCTTTTACCTCTGGGGTAAATATGATAAAGCTGGTTTCTGAAGGGAAGATAGAGGCTGAAATCAACTGCATGCTGGGATAAAGGTCTACTGCACTGGGATGACACTCACAGAAACAGCACCCCCTAGCTGTTCTTCCCCAGCTATGTAATCTCTGTCTGGCTCCCTCTTCTTTGTGAACTTCACAGGAATCCCACTGGCAAAGAAGAAATGTAGTCTGATGAACTCTAGTCCCAAAACAGAGCCTATTAGGAAGCCAGATTTGAGCTATCATTGGCCTAATAACAGACAGAATACAGTGCCTGAGGATACACATACATGCTTTTCCATTTCATGCAACGAAATGAAGAAATTTATTATTCTTCCTAATAAGATAGAACTATTTTTTGCCTAAACAAAGATGTTCTCCTCTTCTTTTCAATGAGGGGACACACAAAATCCCAAATATCATGGTAGTCATCTCTGGTTGCCAGTCACTGTTTCTCTTTCTAAAGAATTTTATCACTCCTTGAGTTTATTTACAATCAAACTTGAATATTCTGTAAGTGAAAAGCTAAATTGACACATTTTGCAATTTGTAAGTGAGTCTAAATTACTTCAAAGTAAAACAAAAAGACTAAAATTTGAAGTTAACTGATCACCAACAATACTTATATAAAATAGAATGGGAAGAAGAGAGATAAAAAGGAAATAATATTAAATATATACACATACATGTATATATACAGTTATGGAGGCAAGGAAGAAAATGTAAATGAAAGTTTCATTTTTGTAACTGAAGACTTATAACAATTCACAATGCCATCACTGATATTTACAACTTTCTTCTGCTGATACCATTCCATATTCCTTGTTCCCTGAGAAGGCCAGTAGCTATTCTTTCACCTGGCTGGGTAGTTCAGTGTATTGTTACCATTAACTTAGTCCTGGACAAAGAAAGAAGCAGAAGGATTCTCAGAGAGTCCTGCAGATTCCAGATATAATCTCCTCTGACCCCAATGAGTGGCAGCAACTCAATCTTCCCTTGGTAATGTGTATCATTTATCTCAACCAGGACAGATCTTTACCCTTCTTTGCCTTTGGATTAAGGGTCATTAGAAGTCAAAAAAGGCAATGACAGTCTCAACTTCCAATTCAGTGAAATCATGTTGTGTCCCCTGCTTGGAATTAAGTCCTCCAAACCAGCAGAACCCAAGTTATGGGTTTAAAATCACATATGCTATGAGTAGGATAGCTGGTGTAAAGGTGAGAGGAGCTACACTTATGGCCACCCCTTGATTCCAGGCCCATCGATGCTTGTTGCTGATTCAAAGCTGTATGTCCTATGACACAGCTCCCAAATTCTATTTTTATCTCCCAAATGGTCACAACTAAATCTTTATTTGGGTTTTCCTCCTTCTATTAGACCAGCTGCTTCTGGGTGATTGGGTATGTAGCAAGATCTGTGAATTCCATGGCCATACACTCCTTTTTTCCCTCTGAACTGAGCTTTGGATCAGAAGCAATGATTTTGTGGGCATGACAATGGTGAACAAAGCACTCTGCCTGTGCACAGATGGTGGTGCTGGCAGAAGTATTAGCAGCAGGAAGGCAAATCAGTATCCAAAAAACCTGTCTGGTCAAGTGAAGAGAACACACAACTCTGGGTGAAAGAAGAGATCTAGCATAATTGCCCTGCCACCAGGTCACTGTTTGGTCCCTTGGAAGACTGATGCCATATTTGAGACCTAGCATTGGTTTCTGCTGTTGGTAGTTTACATGCTCAGCTGTAGTCATTGCTGGATCAGCTGGATCAAGAAGTTAGCTTAAAGGAAGAAGGAACTCCCTCTCTCCTCCCGCCTGCAAACCTTCCTAGTGTCCTGTACCACTAGATATTTACAACTTTCTTCTGCTGATACCATTCCATATTCCTTGTTCCCTGAGAAGGCCAGTAGCTATTCTTTCACCTGGCTGGGTAGTTCAGTGTATTGTTACCATTAACTTAGTCCTGGACAAAGAAAGAAGCAGAAGGATTCTCAGAGAGTCCTGCAGATTCCAGATATAATCTCCTCTGACCCCAATGAGTGGCAGCAACTCAATCTTCCCTTGGTAATGTGTATCATTTATCTCAACCAGGACAGATCTTTACCCTTCTTTGCCTTTGGATTAAGGGTCATTAGAAGTCAAAAAAGGCAATGACAGTCTCAACTTCCAATTCAGTGAAATCATGTTGTGTCCCCTGCTTGGAATTAAGTCCTCCAAACCAGCAGAACCCAAGTTATGGGTTTAAAATCACATATGCTATGAGTAGGATAGCTGGTGTAAAGGTGAGAGGAGCTACACTTATGGCCACCCCTTGATTCCAGGCCCATCGATGCTTGTTGCTGATTCAAAGCTGTATGTCCTATGACACAGCTCCCAAATTCTATTTTTATCTCCCAAATGGTCACAACTAAATCTTTATTTGGGTTTTCCTCCTTCTATTAGACCAGCTGCTTCTGGGTGATTGGGTATGTAGCAAGATCTGTGAATTCCATGGCCATACACTCCTTTTTTTTTCCCCTCTGAACTGAGCTTTGGATCAGAAGCAATGATTTTGTGGGCATGACAATGGTGAACAAAGCACTCTGCCTGTGCACAGATGGTGGTGCTGGCAGAAGTATTAGCAGCAGGGAAGGCAAATCAGTATCCAAAAAACCTGTCTGGTCAAGTGAAGAGAACACACAACTCTGGGTGAAAGAAGAGATCTAGCATAATTGCCCTGCCACCAGGTCACTGTTTGGTCCCTTGGAAGACTGATGCCATATTTGAGACCTAGCATTGGTTTCTGCTGTTGGTAGTTTACATGCTCAGCTGTAGTCATTGCTGGATCAGCTGGATCAAGAAGTTAGCTTAAAGGAAGAAGGAACTCCCTCTCTCCTCCTCCCGCCTGCAAACCTTCCTCTAGTGTCCCCTATTAGCAAATCCAAACAGGAAGCTAATTGGTAAAAGAGAACTGCTTAACTGAGTCCCAGCTACAGCCTCGTGAAGCGGAATCAAGTGAAGCAGAATTGGTGGATTTTACGGGCAGAGACAATAGCTTAATCACCGTTTGTACTTGATAAATGTAATTCTCCCCTTCCTAGTTGAGGGGAGGTTGAGCCTTCTTTATCTGAACTGAGAATCATGAAGGTGTACTAAAATGAGCATGGGCTTTGTTGTCAGAATAGTTATAATGGGCAATTGGGCAAATCACTTGATTCCTATGAGTTTTCCCATCTATGCATGAGGAATAAAAACTAGAACTTTGTGAAAATGACATGTATTACATGAGATGATATCTGTCAGAGCACTTTTTGTTCAAAAATTATTGTTTCCTATCCCCCAATACTTTCAATTTGAACCTATGGTCACTTATCTTGTGAATGGAATTATTCATTGCCTTTTAGCCATTGTTCTCCAAGGGAGTGATTTTCCCTCTCACCAGATTCACTTGGCAATGTTTGGAGACATTTTGATTGTCACACTTGGGGTGGGGGTGCTAATGGCATCTAATTGAGTAAAGACCAGGTGAGCCGCTGAACATCCTACAGTGTACAGCCCCCCACAACATCCAAAATATAAGGCACCACAGATCAGCAATGCTGAGGTTGAGAAAACCTGCCCTATGTTTACTTACATGAAAACTATTCTCTCAGATGGGAAGCCCTAAAGGAAGTCACTGCAAAAGTGGCTGAACTGGATTAACTGACTACTTGCCACAATGCCCCTGATTTAAGTTAGCAGCAGAAGGCAAATCAGTCCAAAAACCTGTCTGGTCAAGTGAAGAGAACACACAACTCTGGGTGAAAGAAGAGATCTAGCATAATTGCCCTGCCACCAGGTCACTGTTTGGTCCCTTGGAAGACTGATGCCATATTTGAGACCTAGCATTGGTTTCTGCTGTTGGTAGTTTACATGCTCAGCTGTAGTCATTGCTGGATCAGCTGGATCAAGAAGTTAGCTTAAAGGAAGAAGGAACTCCCTCTCTCCTCCTCCCGCCTGCAAACCTTCCTCTAGTGTCCCCTATTAGCAAATCCAAACAGGAAGCTAATTGGTAAAAGAGAACTGCTTAACTGAGTCCCAGCTACAGCCTCGTGAAGCGGAATCAAGTGAAGCAGAATTGGTGGATTTTACGGGCAGAGACAATAGCTTAATCACCGTTTGTACTTGATAAATGTAATTCTCCCCTTCCTAGTTGAGGGGAGGTTGAGCCTTCTTTATCTGAACTGAGAATCATGAAGGTGTACTAAAATGAGCATGGGCTTTGTTGTCAGAATAGTTATAATGGGCAATTGGGCAAATCACTTGATTCCTATGAGTTTTCCCATCTATGCATGAGGAATAAAAACTAGAACTTTGTGAAAATGACATGTATTACATGAGATGATATCTGTCAGAGCACTTTTTGTTCAAAAATTATTGTTTCCTATCCCCCAATACTTTCAATTTGAACCTATGGTCACTTATCTTGTGAATGGAATTATTCATTGCCTTTTAGCCATTGTTCTCCAAGGGAGTGATTTTCCCTCTCACCAGATTCACTTGGCAATGTTTGGAGACATTTTGATTGTCACACTTGGGGTGGGGGTGCTAATGGCATCTAATTGAGTAAAGACCAGGTGAGCCGCTGAACATCCTACAGTGTACAGCCCCCCACAACATCCAAAATATAAGGCACCACAGATCAGCAATGCTGAGGTTGAGAAAACCTGCCCTATGTTTACTTACATGAAAACTATTCTCTCAGATGGGAAGCCCTAAAGGAAGTCACTGCAAAAGTGGCTGAACTGGATTAACTGACTACTTGCCACAATGCCTTGATTTAGCTCCAAACCTTGTTTCCAAATGGGTCCATAATGGCACTTTGGGGTCATATTGCAATGAAATAGCACCAGAGCACTTAGAAAAGATAAACAGCTGACAACCTGGCCAAAGACCAGCCATCTTCCTTTCTAAATTTATAGCAGTTTGATAGTTTGCCTCATGGAGCAGAGGATGAGCCAGCCACATGGTCCCTTCCTGAGGTTAAATGACAGTGACATCTAGGACAGCTTTAGCAGCAACAGGAAGAGCTAAAATTTATGGAGCATTCACTGGGCACCAGGCACTCTGCTCAACACTTGCCATGCATTATTTCATTTTGCTTTTCTTCAGGGGTTCCACTTGCTTATACTTTTACATTCACCCATCCTATCAGATCAGATCAAAGTGTCAACTCTTTAAATGGTACAGTAGGGACATACACAGGGTGTAGGCATTCAGTACCCAAAATGGTAAGTGCTATGAAGATACTATGCTTTACCTATTCTCCTCTTTAACTACCTAAAGAGAAAAATAAATCACTGACTTTCAGACAATCAATTTGATGCAAGTATTGTCTACATGGGACTGAATGAAAAATAATACCTCAGAGTTTTCAATTTAAAAATTATTTTGCACTTGTGTTTTGGCTTCTATATTACAATAACTGAAAAGAAAATCACTTCACAAATCTTGATAAGGCAAGATCAGAGGCACTATGATGTTGTATAAGATGGAGTTTTCCATGAATTCTGATCACTAAATATTTGACTTGGTTAATCAATAACAGAGGATTATGTGACTCTATACATCTCTACCCTGAGAAGAAAACTGAGAAACTCTAGAAGTGTAGCAATTCACACCCATATGTGCTTGGTTTGCTGTTAATGGTTTCCCAGTTGGAGAAATGCTTATCTGTGCTGGGAAAGCCCTGCCTTTGGGAAGAGACATGTCTTTTATGACTCTCAGTGAGTTGCATATTTTTTAAAGACTGAAAAAAGTGGGGATAATGAGATTTACTTTACAGAATCTTTAGGAGGATTATAGAAAGAACAAAGGCAGAACACCTAGTATATAACTGACACTCTAGAAATAGTATTCCCACTCGCCTTCTGCAGCATTAGAATAGCACTTCTAAAGAGATCAAGGTCAACATCATGAGCAATAGGACATATCAACATCATGAGTCCCTTAATATGATGTACTCTTGCCAAAAATGCAAAACTTCAATCCAACTGTTAGAAACATGAGACAAAGCCCAATGAGCAACATTCTACAAGATAACCAATCGGTACTTTTCAAAGGTTTCAACATTATGAAAGATAGGGAGAAACTAAAGAACTGTTACAGACTGGAGGAGACTAAGGTGAAACAAGAACTGCATACAAAGTGAAACCTTGCATAAGATAAAAAAATACCTTAGGGAAGAAACTGATAAAATGTGAATAAGTTCTGTAGTTTAGTCAATATTAGTGCAATATCAACTTCCTGGTCTTAATAACTGTGATGCAACCACGTTTTAGAGAGGCATAAAAGGAGATTCTATGTTTTTTTTAAAAAATTTTTGGCACCCTTTATTAGTTTTTCATTTATTCACTTTCATCCATCTTTATTCTTTGGCCTGTGTGGGCCTCCCATTGCAGTGGCCTCCCTTGTCGCAGAGCACTGGCTCAGGGCTCATGAGCTCCAGAGCGCTGGCTCGTAATTAGACACACCAGTCCAGCTGCTCCATGGCATGTGAGATCTTCCTGGGCCGGGGATCAAAATTGCACTGCAAGGTGGACTCTTTATCCACTGGACCACCAAGGAAGCCCAGATTCTATGTTTTTCTGCAACTTTTTTATGCAAGTCTAAAAATTTTTTATACAAGTCGAGGGGCTTCCCTGGTGACTCAAATGTCTGCCTACAATGTAGGAAAACTCAGTTTGATCCCTGGGTCTGGAAGATGTCAGGTCTGAAAAAGGAAATGGCAACCCACTCCAGTATTGTTGCCTGGAAAACTCCATACCTAGGAGCCCGGCAGGCTATACAGTCCAAGAGGTTGCAAAGAGTCAGACATGACTGAGTGACTAATGCACAGAAAATTAGTTTAGATTAAAAAAAAAAAAAAAAAGAAAGGCAGAGTCAATAATCTGTAGGAGCTAATTAAATATGTGTGACTTGTGTTAAGGGTATTACATTAATTTTCCCAAATAGTGAATTTTCCCCAAAGAAATATTTTTTGATCTCTTTCATTCACATAAAAATGTATACAAACACACATATTATCTGAAGGACAACTTGGAAATATATATTTTAAAATATGCATATCAAAATATACTGCTACTTCACATCAAGAGATTTATCCCAAGGAAATCACAGTACTTTTATAATAGGTGCTCAATAAATATTTGTTCAATAATTAAATGCATTGACATGCATAAATAAAGGCATATTTCACAGGACTGTTTATCATAATAGGAAGAATAAACATCCTCAATCTATTTTAAGAAAGAATTGATCAAATAATGGTAGCTTCCATACAATGAAACAGCTTTTACCTGTTAAAAATGTTGATGTAGGGCTTCTCTGATGGTCCAGTGGGTAAAGAGTCTGCCTTGCAGTACTAGGGGTGCCAGTTTGATCCCTAGCCTGGGAAGATCCCACGTGCCGTGGAGCTGCTGGATCAGTGTGTCCAATTACCAGCCAGTGCTCTGGAGTGTATGCGCACAGAGCTGGTGCTTTGTAGCAAGGGAGGCCACTGCAATGGGAGGCCCACACATGCCAAAGAATAAAAGGATGGATGAAAAAAATAAATATAAATAAAAGAGGCATGATGGGGAAAAAGAAAAAACAATGGAAAAAATGTTGATATAGAGATTTATTGACACGGAAAGATACTAAAAACATACTGTTAACTGGAAAAAATACAGCTTATAAAATAACCTCATTTTTAATATAGGCAAAACCCTCAAGGACATCAATCAAAGCAAGATCTTCTCTGACCCACCTACTAGAGTAGCGGAACTCAAAAGAAAAATGAACATGTGGGACCTCATGAAACTTAAAAGCTCTTGTACAGCAAAAGAAATCACAAAAAAGCTGAACGGGCAGCCCACAGAGTGGGAGAAAATCATAGCAAATGAAACAACAGACAAAGAATTAATCTCCAAAATCTACAAGCAACTCAGACAACTCAGCACCGGAAAAACGAACAACCCAATCAAAAAATGGGAAAAGGACCTAAACAGACACCTCTCCAACGATGACATACAGATGGCCCAAAAGCACATGAAACGATGCTCAACTTCACTTATAATTAGAGAAATGCAAATCAAAACTACAATGAGATATCACCTTACGCCCGTCAGAATGGCCATCATCCACAAATCAACAGACAATAAATGCTGGAGAGGGTGTGGAGAAAAGGGAACACTCCTGCATTGCTGGTGGGAGTGTAAATTGATACAGCCTCTATGGAAGACAGTCTGGAGACTTCTTAAAAGACTAAAAATAGAAGCACCATACGACCCAGCAATCCCACTCTTAGGCTTATACCCTGATGAATTCAAGTCTGAAAGGAGCACCTGTACCCCAATGTTCATTGCAGCTCTCTATACAATAGCTAGAACATGGAAGGAACCTAGATGCCCATCGACGAACGAATGGATCCAAAAGCTCTGGTACATATATACAATGGAATACTACGCAGCTGTAAAGAGAAATGCAGAAGAATCAACCCTAATGAGGTGGCTGGATCTAGAACGTATCATCAAAAGTGAAGTCAGTCAGAAAGAGAAGGACAAATACAGTATATTAACACACATATATGGAATCTAGCAGGATGGTGATGATGGCGCACGCAGTGAAGCAACAGAAAGACAGACATGGACAGTGGACATATGGACATTGTTGGGAAGGAACAGAGGGTGGGAGGCGTAAAGGAAGTAGCATGAAGGCCTGTACGATCATAACTGAAGAAAATAGCTCTAGTCATTGCTATGTGAGAAAAGGGGATCCTTCAGGGGTGCTGTGTGATGGTTGGGAGGGGTGGGAAGGGGGGGATATACATGTGACTGATCTGGGAACATGCATGTCTGTAAACAACAAAACTCTGTAAAAGTTAAAAGTAAGATAAAGATTTAAAAAATAAAAAAGCAAAGACATCACTTTGGCAACAAAAGTCCATCTATAGTCCAGTCAAAACTATAGTTTTTTCCAGTAGTCACATATCAATGAGAGTTGGACCACAGGGAAAGCTGAGTGCCAGTGAATTGATGCTTTTGAATTGTGGTGTTGGAGAAGACTCTTGAGAATCCTTTGGACAACAAGGAGTTCCAACCAGTCAATCCTAAAGGAAACCAACCCTGAATATTCATTGATGCTGAAGCTGAAGCTCCAATACTTTGCCCGAATGATGCAAAGAGTCAAATCATTGGGAAAACTCTGATGATGGGAAAGATTCAAGGCAAGAGGAGAAGGGAGCAACAGAGGATGAGATGGTTAGATAGTCACTAACTTGTAAATTTGAGCAAACTGAAATATAGCAGAAGATAGAGGAGCCTGGTGTGCTGCAGTCCTTGGGGTCCCAAAGAAGTGGACATGACTGAGTGATTGAACAACAACAGTGACCCCTTTAGAACGAGGCAGATGTGAGGACATAGAAGAGGAGGAGGGTGAATTACTCATATTTTGTCTTATAGTACCTTAAGCTGTCATCGTCCTCTGTGAACTTCAGAGATGTTTAAAGCTACTGCCTGAAACGTGTGAGGTCCTCATCATTGTTTCCCAGCTGATCTACTCTGTACTGACTTCCCTTCACTAGAAAATACACTGGACATTTCCTGGTATAGCTCCTCCCAGTATTTCTCTCTCTCTCTCTCTCTCCCCCTTTCCCCATTTTCTCTCTGTCTCCAGGCAACACTCCAAATTGCATCTCATACATCCCCTAAGTAGAAATTCAGGCCATCTGAATACAAAAAAGCCTTCTCTTGGCTCTAGTAACAAAGTAGTTTCTTAACCCTTCCTGAAACCTCTTTTTCATTTCTTGGGCCGGAGTCAGACTGCAGTCTTTCTCAGACAAGACTCAGAAACCAGTCTCCATATATTCAAACAAAAATCTCAAACTCTCTCAGTACTTTTGCTTCCTGGCCCTCTGACAGGATGGGGCTAAAATATGGAAGGCTCCGACCCAGCTCTGAAGGAAATGAGAACCCACAGTTCTGCAACCATCCTCTTGTGAAAGAGAAATTGTTTCAGCGAACTCCTTTATAAAGTCCTCTCTATGATACCTTTTGTATTATAGCCCTGTTATGGTTGAGGTGTTCAGGAGTCCTAGAACAAAATCAAGGGGTCGATTCCTTCAAAATCACTTTTGATGATTTGGCTGACTCATTTTTGGACTTTCATATCTATTGTCATTTCTTGTTTGGCCTGAAACTTCAGTCTTAACATGGTTATACATGCAAAATTCCATCATCCAGAGACAACACTGAAAATATCCTTTTATATATTTTAAGTATTTATTTCTTAACAAAAATGAGATTATTTTTTTAAACCTTTATCTTACTTTTAACTTTTACAGAGTTTTGTTGTTTACAGACATGCATGTTCCCAGATCAGTCACATGTATATCCCCCCCTTCCCACCCCTCCCAACCATCACACAGCACCCCTGAAGGATCCCCTTTTCTCACATAGCAATGACTAGAGCTATTTTCTTCAGTTATGATAGTACAGGCCTTCATGCTACTTCCTTTACGCCTCCCACCCTCTGTTCCTTCCCAACAATGTCCATATGTCCACTGTCCATGTCTGTCTTTCTGTTGCTTCACTGCGTACGCCATCATCACCATCCTGCTAGATTCCATATATGTGTGTTAATATACTGTATTTGTCCTTCTCTTTCTGACTGACTTCACTTTTGATGATACGTTCTAGATCCAGCCACCTCATTAGGGTTGATTCTTCTGCATTTCTCTTTACAGCTGCGTAGTATTCCATTGTATATATGTACCAGAGCTTCTTTATCCATTCATTCATCGATGGACATCTAGGTTCCTTCCATGTTCTAGCTATTGTATAGAGAGCTGCAATGAACATTGGGGTACAGGTGCTTCTTTCAATTTTGATTTCGTCAGGGTGTAAGCCTAAGAGTGGGATTGCTGGGTCATATGGTGCTTCTATTTTTAGTTTTTTAAGAAGTCTCCAGACTGTCTTCCATAGAGGCTGTATCAATTTACACTCCCACCAGCAATGCAGGAGTGTTCCCTTTTCTCCTTAGCCTCTCCAGCATTTATTGTCTGTTGATTTGTGGATGATGGCCATTCTGACGGGCGTAAGGTGATATCTCATTGTAGTTTTGATTTGCATTTCTCTAATTATAAGTGAAGTTGAGCATCGTTTCATGTGTTTTTGGGCCATCCGTATGTCATCGTTGGAGAGGTGTCTGTTTAGGTCCTTTTCCCATTTTTTGATTGGGTTGTTCGTTTTTCCGGTGCTGAGTTGTCTGAGTTGCTTGTAGATTTTGGAGATTAATTCTTTGTCTGTTGTTTCATTTGCTATGATTTTCTCCCACTCTGTGGGCTGCCCGTTCAGCTTTTTTGTGATTTCTTTTGCTGTACAAAAGCTTTTAAGTTTCATGAGGTCCCACATGTTCATTTTTCTTTTGAGTCCCGCTACTCTAGTAGGTGGGTCAGAGAAGATCTTGCTTTGATTGATGTCCTTGAGGGTTTTGCCTATATTCTCCTCTAAGAGTTTGAGGGTTTCTGGCCTTACATTTAGGTCTTTAATCCATTCTGAGTTGATCTTAGTGTATGGTGTCAGGGAATGTTCCAACTTCATTTTTTTGCATGTAGCTGTCCAATTTTCCCAGCACCATTTGTTGAAGAGGCGGTCTTTGTCCCATTTTATAGTTACGTCTCCTTTGTCAAAAATAAGGTACCCATAGGTGCGTGGGTTTATCTCTGGGTTCTCGATCTTGTTCCATTGGTCTATAGTTCTGTTTTTGTGCCAGTACCATATTGTCTTGATGACTGTTGCTTTGTAGTAGAGTCTGAAGTTGGGGAGGCTGATCCCTCCAGCTCCATTCTTCTTCCTCAGGATTGCTTTGGCTATTCGAGGTCTTTTGTGTTTCCATGTGAACTGTGTTATTCTTTGGTCTAGCTCTGTGGAAAATGTCATTGGAAGGTTGATAGGGATCACATTGAATCTATAGATGACATTTGGCAGTATGGTCATTTTCACGATATTGATTCTTCCGACCCAGGAACATGGAATATCTCTCCATCTGTTTAAGTCTTGTTTAATTTCTCTCATGAGTGTTCTGTAATTTTCTGTGTACAGTTCTTTTGTTTCTTTGGGTAGGTTTATTCCTAGATATTTGGTTCTTCTGGTGCAGTGGTGAAGGGGACTGCCTCTTTGATTTCGTTTTCTAATTTTTCATTGTTTGTGTATAGGAATGCCAGTGATTTCTGTATATTGATTTTGTATCCTGCAACTTTGCTGAATTCACTGATTAACTCTAGTAGTTTTGTAATAGTGTCTTTGGGATTTTCTATGTATTAATATCACGTCATCTGCAAAAACAGAGAGCTTGATTTCTTCCTTTCCAATCTGGATTCCTTCGATTTCTTTCTCTTCTCTTATTGCTGTTGCTAGAACTCTCAGGACTATGTTGAACAGCAGTGGTGAAAGCAGACACCCTTGTCTTGTTCCTGATCTTAGAGGGAATGCTTTTAGTTTTTCACCATTGAGGATAATGTTCGCTCTGGGCTTCTCATATATTATATGGCTTTCACTATGTTGAGATAGGTTCCTTCTATGCCCATTTTTTGAAGAATTTTTATCATAAATGGATGTTGTACTTTGTCGAAGTCTTGATTGAGATGATCATGTGATTTTTGTCTCTCAATTTGTTGATATGGTGTATTACATTGATTGATTTGTGGATATGGAAGAATCCTTGCATGCCTGGGATGAACCCGACTTGATTGTGATGTATGAGATTTTGGATGTGTTGTTGAATTCTGTTTGCTAGGATTGTGTTGAGGATCTTGGCGTCTAAGTTCATCACAGAAATTGGCCTATAGTTTTCCTTTTTTGTGTTGTCTTTGCCTGGTTTTGGTATCAGGGTGATGGTGGCCTCATAGAATGTGTTTGGAAGTTTTCCTTCCTGTGCAATTGTTTGAAAGAGTTTTAGAAGGACAGGCATTAGCTCTTCTTTAAATGTTTGATAGGATTCACTTGTGAAGCCATCTGGTCCTGGGCGTTTATTCTGGAGTAGATTTTTAATCACAAATTTGATTTCTGAGCTTGTGATTGGGTTGTTCAAATTTTCTGTTTCTTCCTGGCTCAGTTTTGGGAGATTAATCTTCCCCAAGAAACTGTCCATTTCTTCCAGGTTTTCCAGTTTGTTGCCATAGAGTTGTTCATGGTAGTCTCTTCTAATCCTTTGGATTTCTGCCTTCTCTGTTGTAATCTCTCTTTTTTCATTTTTGATTTTGTTGATCTGGTTCTACTCTCTCTTTTTCTTGATGAGTGTGGCCAGTGGTGTGTCGATTTTATTTACCTTTTCGAAGAACCAGTTTTTTGTTTTATTTATCTTTACTATTGTTTCTTTCATTTCTTTTTCATTTATTTCTGCTCTGATCTTTATGATTTCTCTTCTTCTGCTGGCTTTGGGGTGTTTTTGTTCTTCTTTCTCCAGTTGTTTTAAGCGTAAGGTTAGGGCGTCTGTTTGAGATTTTCCTAGTTTCTTGAGGGAGGACTGAATTGCTATAAACATCCCTCTTAGAACTGCTTTTGCAGTATCCCATAGGTTCTGCACTGTCGTGTGTTCATTGTCGTTTTCTTCTAGGAATTGTTTTATTTCTCCTTTGATTTGGTGTGTAATCAGTTGTTTTTTTAGGTATGTGTTGTTTAATCTCCATGTGTTTGTGTTTTAAGCGGTTTTTTTTTCCTGTAGTTGATCTCTAGTCTCACTGCATTGTGGTCCGAGAAGATGCTTGATATAATTTCAGTTTTCTTGAATTGACTGAGGTTTGATTTGTGGCCCAAGATGTGGTCTATCCTGGAGAATGTTCCGTGAGCACTTGAGAAGAAAGTGCATTCTTCTGCTTTAGGATGGAAAGTCCTAAAGATATCAATGAGGTCCATTTTTTCTAGTGTGGCATTTAAGGCTTGTATTTCTTTATTCATTTTCTGTTTGGATGATCTGTCCATTGGTGTGAGGGGAGTGTTAAAGTCTCCTACTATGATTGTGTTAGTGTCGATGTCTTCTTCTATGTCTGAAAGCGTTTGTCTTATGTATTGGGGTGCTCCTGTGTTGGGTGCATAGACATTTATGATTGTTATGTCTTTTTCTTGGATCAATCCCTTGATCATTATGTAGTGTCCTGCCTTGTCTCTTCTAATCTTCTTTACTTTGAGGTCTATTTTGTCTGATATGAGGATTGCTACTCCAGCTTTCTTTTGATTTCCATTTGCATGGAATATCTTTTTCCATCCTCTCTCTTTCAGTCTATCAGTGTCTCTCGGTCTGAAATGAGTTTCCTGGAGGCAGCATATGTATGGGTCGTGTTTTTGGATCCATTCAGCCACTCTGTGTCTTTTGGTTGGGGCATTTAGTCCATTTACATGCAAAGTAATTATTGATACAAATGATCCTATTGTCATCTTCTTAGATGATATGATGGGTTTGTTTTGTGGATCTTTTCCTTCTCTTATACTTGTCTGTATAAGTCCCTTTAACACTTGTTGTAAGGCTGGTTTGGTGTGACTAAATTCTTTTAATTTTTGCTTATCTGTAAAGCTTTTGATTTCCCCATCAATTTTGAAGGAGATCCTTGCAGGGTAGAAGATTCTTGGTTGCAGATTATTCTCTTTTAGCCATTTAAATGTGTCCTGCCAGTCCCTTCTGGCCTGCAGAGTTTCTGTGGAAAGATCAGCTGTTAAACGGATGGGTTTTCCCTTGTATGTCACTAGTTGCTTTTCCCTTGTTGCTTTGAGAATTCTGTCCTTGTGTTTAATTTGTGTTAGCTTCATTAATATGTGTCTTGGTGTGTTTCTTCTTGGGTTGGTTCTGTATGGTACTCTTTGCGCTTCTTGGACTTGATTGAATATTTCTTTTCCCATGTTGGAGAAATTTTCAACTAGAATCTCTTCAAAAATTTTCTCATAGCCTTTCTTTTTTTCTTCTTCTTCTAGAACCTCTATAATTTGAATATTGGTGCATTTGATATTACCCCAGAGGTCTCTGAGGCTATCCTCTTCTCTTTTCATTCTTTGAGCTAGAGTCTGTTTTTCAGCAGTTACTTCCACTGTTCTATCTTCCAGCTCACTTATCCGGTCTTCTGTCTCAGGTACTCTGCTCTTGATTCCTTCTACAGTGTTTTTCAGTTCAGCAATTGAGTTGTTTGTCTCTGTTACTTTTTTGGTAAGTTCTTGTATTTTTTTATTCAGTGTGTTAGTTGTGTCTTGCAATTTCTCTAACATTCTGTTTTCAGTGTCTTTGATCATCTTTACTATCATTCTTCTGAAATCACTTTCAGAAAGTTAGTCCAAATTCTCTTCAATGATTTGATCTTGTGTGTTTGTAGATTGTTCCTTCACTTGTGTGGTATTTCTCTGCCATTTCATTGTTATTATTAATTTTTTAACTGACTCTGTTTGGGATTTCCTTTTCCCAGACTTTGAGCTACGTCTGTTGGCATTTGTTGTTTGGAGGGGGCTTCTTATTCTGGGTGATGCTGGTGGTTGGGTGATGTCAGGACTTGCATACAAGTGATTACCTTTGTTGGCGTTCTCACTTGTATATTGCTCTCTAGTGTTAGGTGTTCTCTAGTATTGTAGAGTTTTAGAGTCAGTGCTCCCTCCCTAAAGCCCCGGGGCTTGTTGCCTGACCAGGGAATGAAGATTTCACGGCGTCTTAATGCGGCTTCTCCTTTGTTCTTTGATGTGGGGTATCCTCTCCATGATCAGATCCAACCTCCTCCTGCCAATGGTTTTTCAGGAACTCATTGCAATTCAGGCGATTTTGCAGGAGAGATGAGTGCACGTCCTTCTGTGGCGCGGCGGCGCGGCGGCTTGGTCCGACGCAGCTTCTTGGTCCGACGCGGCTTCTCGGTCCCTGTCTTTGATTTTTAATATGCTGTTTGGGTGTGTCATAGCTTTTCTTCCAAGGAGTGTTCAGTCCTTACCATTTCTGTCTTTTATTATGCCCATCCTTGCATGAAATGTTCCTGATATATCTCCAATTTTCTTGCTTGAGATCTCTAGTCCTCCCCATTCTATTGTTTTCCTCTATTTCTCGGCATTGTTCATTTAAGAAGGTTTTCTTATCTCTCCTTGCTATTCTCTGGAACTCTGCTTTCAGTTGGGTATATCTTTCCCTTTCTCCCTTGCCTTTCACTTCTCTTCTTTCCTCAGTTATTTGCAAAGCCTTCTCAGAAAACCACTTTGCCTTCCTGTATTTCTTTCACTTTGGGATGATTCTGGTCAAAGGAAACAGAGGTTGGAGTATATAGCCCGTGGGTATTCTAATACACATTTGTCTAAAGAACAGTAATAGGCCAAACCTCTACCATATGATCCAGCAATCCCACTCCTGGGCATGTATCTGTGGCAAACCATAATTTGAAAAGATACATGCACCCTGAAGTTCATAGAGGCACTATTTACAATAGTCAAAATATGTAAGTAGCTTAAATGTCCACTGACAGATGAATAGATAAAAAAGACATGGTATAGACAAAAACGGAGTATTATTCAGTCATAAAAAAGAATAAAATAATACTATCTGCAGCAACATGAATGGACCTAGAGATTATCACACTAAGGGAAGTAAGTCAGACAGAGAAAGACACGTATCATATATCACTTATATGTGGAATCTAATAGCAAAAGATACAAATGAACTTATTTGTATGAATAAAATTTACCATATTTATATTCTTTGTTTAATAATGAATAAAATACAAAAATTAGAGAAGGAAAGAACTGTAGCTTGAAACAGACTCAGTTCTCAAAAATAAAACTTATAGTTACTAAAGAGGAAAGATGGTGAAGGGGGAGAGATAAATTAGGAAACTGGGATTAACATATATACACTACTATATATATATATATGTAGATATAGATATAGATATAAAATAGATAACTAATAAGGACCTACTATATACCACAGGAACTCGATATTCTATAATAACCTTTATGGAAATAGAATCTGAAAAAGAATGGATATATGTATATGCAGGGCTTCCCAGGTGGTTCAGTGGTAAAAAAAAATCTGCCTTCCGTTTAGGAGACATGGGCTCAATCCTTGGTTCAGGAAGATCCCCTGGAGAAGGAAACAGCAACCCACTCCAGGATTCTAGCCTGGGAAATCCCATGGACAGAGGAGCCTGGTGGGCTACAGTCCATGAGGTTGCAAAAGAGTGGGACACGACTTAGTGACTAAGCAACAACAATATGTATATATGTAACTGATTCATTTGCTATACACCTGAAATTAATACAATTATAAACCAACAATAATAAAAACTCAAAAAAGTCAAAAGAATTTCTCAAAAGATCAAATCACAATTGGAGGCCCCAGTCAGAAGTCTGGATGTTCAAATGTTGGTCCTTCTCCTGTCAATGATCTCAGGCTACATCAGTCCTAAGCATAGAGTGAAAAGGGGTTAACCCTTCAGGTAAAAATGGACAAAGTGGAGGTTCTGTAGGAACGGTTGACATGTATAAAATGGAAGCCTAAAGCCACTTGTATTCATGACAATAAATAAGGATTAATTATAAAGGATGTTCATGTTCTCCTGGAGAGATATAGGAAGATATGTACAAAGAAGTTAGAGATAGCAATTCATTTCTCACTGATACCATGCTCATTGGAGAAGATAAAAGCGTTCTCACTTGTATAAACTGCTTATTTTGGGCAATGTGGTAATTCCTTTGTTTGGGTTACCCTTGTTTCTCTTCTCTCTTAATTCCCATTTGGCTCATTCCAATACATTTTGACGATGTTTTCATGATGATTATGCTCTAATCAGCTTGACATTCCTTCAACAAGTGTACTAATTTCCATCCATAAAACTTACTCCCACTGCTATTCAAAGAGCATACCCATAACTGTGGGAGAGCACTGATCCCTCCTGGGAAGTCTCAATATGTTCCTTCTAGATCATGGACTAACTTATTTGAATTGGTCTTTTATCTTTGCTGAGGAAGAAAATGACAAATATATTACTTTGGAGGGTAGCTAAGCATGTTCTTGCTTTAAAAACTAAGAAAGGCAATTCTGCTAACTTCTTTCAATAAAAAGATGCAAAATCCTTATATGATTTTCCTTCCCCATATTTGGTTCAAACACTGGAAGAGCAGATCAGAAAGCAGTATACTCTACTCAACTAATTAATGGTCGCCACTTTCCTTCTCTGGAAAGTAGTGACTGATGCCTGCCCAGTGAATGCTTGTGCCTGGTAGGCTGGTCTCAGTCACACACACACACACACACACACACACACACACACACACCTGTTCCCATCATTAGGGTTTATGCTTATCAAGTATTCATTACATTTGCTTCTATACTTGTTTATGCCACTATTTTTTTGCCATAGAAATTATGCAATTTAATAAGGAAGATAATTGCTATTCTTTTCTAACAAATCAAGCTGGGTGCTTTGGGAAAACACTTGTAAAAGCAAGTTTCTGAAATGTTGCTGTCAAAAAGGGGGGGCACAGGCATAACAGATTGCAGAAGTTTAGAAAAACTACAAAGATGTTATGCCTTAAATGAATCAGCAAACAGCTTTAAATTCTCATTCTACTTGAGACTAAATCAAACTAGAAACTTTAATCAAAGTACAAAGGAAGGCCATCTGAAGGCTCACTGGCAGACTTCTGCGAAAACACAAAGTCAAGAACTGGGACATGACTTAGTGACTAAGTAAACGCGTATATACTGATGTGTTGTATTTAAAGTAATTTATTAAAATAAGTATTATTCTTTTTATGATTCCTTACTTCAACTGACTTTTTCAATTTAACAACCAACTTCCAGTCCTGAAGCATCAAAGAGGTGAAATTCTATCCTATGACCTAGACTCGGGGTTGGTACACCATAGCCCTTGGGCTAAATCCAGCCTATTCAGTTTTCAGATGGTTCATGAGCTAAGCATATTTTCCTAAATGGTTGAAAAATATTAAAAGAAGAACATCTTGAGGCACATGAAAATTATATAAAATTCAAATTTCTGTGTCCATTAATAATGTCTAAATCGAACATGACCACACCTCTTCTTTGAAGTATCATCTAGGATTACTTTCGAGCTACTCTGCTAGAATTGACTAGTTGGAACAGAGTTGATGTAGCCTGCAAAGCCAAAAATATTTACTATTTGATATTTTAAAGAAGTTTGCTGACCTCTGTGCTACACTATTGAGAACTTTCTTACCTACCATTTCTTTTCATGTGGTTTTGTGGGAGGCATTTAAGGCCACCTTCACTTGTCAAGGCTGGCTGGATGAATATTGCCTTTCTGTGGGCTCAGATTCACACCAGGACAAAATGCTCTTCTTGGCAATCAGACATTTTTTTTTACATCAGAACTTAGTGAAGAGAATCAAGAGTGACCTTTTAATGCACATTATTTACTCACAGGAAAGCTTTATTTAAGTCCAGAAAACTCTGAGTTCATCCTTTTCCTTCTGCTTCCTTGAGTCTAGGCTGTCTGAAAGAACAAAGCAATTCTTTTGTTTTGTTTCTATTCTGAAGGAATGATGTAGGTGAGTGACCTGGAGAAAATAAGACTTTTTTTTCTCTGTTGGTGCATCCTGGTTTGATTTTCCTTTCAGAGTTGACAGATAATCCTCCTTTCTGATTTACTGGAAAATACTGGTATTCAGAGTTAGATATCGGATAGCCAAATATATGATTTTAAAAAGGAGAAAAAAAAATAGAAAGAAAAGCCACATTGGTCTCTTTCTTTTTTTTCTGACAAGAAGCAATCAGCCAGAGGTGATAGGGAATTTCAATTGAGAATTGCAAGTGTTTTGTTTGTTTGTTTGTTTGTTTGTTTGTTTACGAGGCAAAGCAATACCTTATCGATTATTAAAAAGTGGGAGGACTTCACTGTTCAGGTGGAAGAGCACTAGGATAATATAGGATAATCAGCTCTGGTATAACAAGGCGTTAACTGAAAACCTTGGCTGGGGAACCAAGGCACACCATGTAGCTGTCTTAGATGGCATTCTGTAGAAGTAGAGCCTGAGACAGAGATTTTCATGTAAGTAATTTATTGAGAGTGCTTAGAGGAAAGGTCAGTAAAAAAAAGAAAAACTAGAGAAAACTGGCCAGGGAAGGAGAGATGAAGCAAGAATGTGGTTTCCAGGTGAAGTCTAGCCTTGGTTTGAAATTTTAGGGATCTTTGAACCATGAATAGCAACAGTCTGTCCCACCTTGAGGCAAGGAAGCAGAGCTTCGGTGCCTTCACATCACACAGTCCTTTGTTATCTTGGGTGATGGGGTGAAACTCCCAGGCATCTCTAGCCAGGCCACGATTGCTGAGGGCAATCGTCCAGTGAAGGTGGCAGGGGAGTGGGCAGCCACATTCACAGAAGAGGGTCAAGGGACCCATGGGACCAATACCATTGGCTATGGGATTAGATTTCACATCAGGTTGTGAGACTGATCATCATGTAGAACTTGTAAAGAGTAAACAAGTCTTAAACCTCTCAGATTCATCAAGGAGATGAGGGTGTTGAGGCAAATCTTTGCCTGCAGGAGAGAGCCAGACAGACGTATTTTTCTTTCTTTGTTTGTGCAACACCCCAGACCCAGGGGAGGGCAACGAGAATCTTCAAATGAAGTCTGAAGGATGCATTATCATACGGGACTGAGAACACACTGATTGGAGACTGTGTTCTGAGATTTAAAGTTAACATTGGCTCCGTTGAATCACCTAAGGATAACTAGAAAAATAACTGCATTTCCCAGTTTAAATTCTTGGACGGTGAAGAACTAGCCGCACCTGGGGGAACTGAAACAGGGCAGTGGGAAATAAAAATGTGCTTGCTTGGTGAAAGTGTCCCACTTGTCTTGCTCAATAATGTATCTATGTAGAAGATATAGAGACATGGAACAATTGGTTCAAAATCGGGAAAGGAGTACGACAAGGCTATATATTGTCACCCTGTTTATTTAACTTATATGCAGAATACATCATGTGTAATGCCAGGCTGGATGAATCACAAGTTAGAATCAAGATTGCCAGGAGAAATAATCAACAACCTCAAATATGTAGATGATATCACTCTAATGGCAGAATGTGAAAAGGAACTAAAGAGCCTTTTGATGAGGGTGAAAGAGGAGAATAAAAAAGCTGGCTTGAAAGTCAACATTCAAAAAACTAAGATCATGCCAACTAATTCCATCACTTGATGGCAAATAGAAGGGGAAACAGTGGAAGCAGTGACAGATTTTATTAAGATGCTTGCTCTCTGGAAGGAAAGCCATGACAAACCTAGATAACTTATTGAAAAGCAGAAACACCACTTTGCCAACAAAGACCTGCATAGTTAAACCTACGGTTTTTCCAGTAGTCATATACAGATGTGAGTGCTGAAGAAGTGATGCTTTCAAACTGTGGACCTCAAGGAGACTTTTGAGAGTTCCTTGGACTGCAAGGAGAGCAAACCAGTCAATCTTAAAGGAAATCAACCCTGAATATTCATTGGAAGAACTGCTGCTGAAAATGAAGCTCCAATACTTTGGCTACCTGATGCGAAGAGCTAACTCATTGGAAAAGACCCTGATGCTGGAAAAGATTGAAGGCAAGAGGAGAAGGGGGTAGCAGAGGATTAGATGGCTGGATGGTATCATCGATTCAATGGACATGAATTTGAGCAGACTCTGAGAGACAGTGGAGGACAGAGGAGCCTGGTGTGCTAAAGGCCATGGGTTTTGAAAGAGCTGGACACAACTTACTGACTGAACAACAACTAGGTAGAAGGAATTCAAATTACCTACCTAAAATATGTGGCTCCTACTTCTAGAATTGATCAAAATTGTCAAATCCAAGGAAAATCACTTTTCATGTTTAATATTCTAAAGTCTATGCCCTCAAGTTCTTTTTGTATTTTAAAACATCAAATTTGAAAATACATATGTAGACAGTAGCAGAAGGAAGAACCCAGAGATATGCCTGGCTTGTTAATGGTTTTGCACTTCCCGGTGTCAATCTTCTGTGTGCTCCAAGAGCTATGCTAGCATTCTTCCAATAAACTTTTGTTGAACTGGCTTAAATGGACTTCTGTATCTTACAACTAAAGTCTTCTAAGACTCTTCCAATGGAAGGTATTATTAACAAGGATCTAGTTCCCTGTGGGATGGATGAAGGAAGTGAGAAGAAGGAAGAGTTTAAGGATTTAACTTGAAGCTTTGTTTTCTGGGCAATCATATTATTTGTACTTAGTTTATCCTTACTTGTGATGGTTTTGGGGATGTGCAGTTAACGGAAATTATGGAGGTTCTCAAAGCATCCCAAGTCACCCTTGGGAGGTTGCCATTGTAAGATGGTATCATCTTTTTCAGAGATAAGGAAAAAGAGACTCTGAACTCCAAGTAAATTTCTGAAGACCACACAACAGCCAAGTGGCGAAGTCTGGGAGCCTAGCCTGTCTGGCTCCAATAGCCTTGCTCCTTCACTCATTTTACTCAGCCTACTGGAAAAGACCCAGCTTTGGGGAGAAGTCCCTCTGAATGTGTCTGCTGGATGCATCATGGAACAAAGCTTTTGTTTGGAAAGATTTGAAAACCTTTGGAGGAAGGTTATTTGTTTCCGTTCACGTGATGCAATTAGCCTGTTGAATGTGAAATGAGAATAAAACGTTTTTCTCCGCTTGGTCTCTCCATTTTTTTTTAAAACATTAATTAATTTATTTATTTTGGCGGGGGTGGGGGGGGAGTGGGGTGGGCGGGTCACTTCCACTGGTCTTTCATTTGACTAGTTTCATCCATCTTTGTTCTTTGGCTCCTGTGGGCCTCCCATCACGGTGGCCTCTGTTGTCGCAGAGCGCCAGCTCTGGGCGCATGCGCTCCAGAGCCCCGGCTCGGTAACTGGACACATCGGTCCAGCCGCTCCGCGGCACGTGGGATCTTCCCAGGCCAGGGATTGAACCAACGCCCCCTGCACTGCAAGGCGGTGTCCTTACCCACTAGACCACCCGGGAAGCCTGATCTCTCCATTTTTTAAAGCACACAGAGAACTAAGTATACCGATGCTGACACTAATGTGCATGCAGAAGCTCACCAGAAATGAAAACACTAATTTATCTCCATATAGTTACTACTTCGGCTCCTTCCTTCCTTCTTAATGTAAACTGCTAAGAACGTAAGACTATGTCCTGACTGGAGGTTTATCATTTTGCTTAATTAGATAACATTCTCTAAGGCATGGTGTTGTCATTATTTCCTCCATTTCTTATGCCTATTAGTTCAAATTCTCACATCTATTCCTAAAAATACAGTAGGTTTTTCTTCCTCTCGCTGCTGCTTCCAGCATAGTAGATATTTCTCGCTCTTTGATTTTTACTGTATTGGAACAGATTTTCATTAAACTTTATGGCAATTACTTGTACCACATCACAGGACTCATCTTTTCTCTATAGATGGCAAGATTCTCATCTTGGGCAATTTCCTCTGGAAGAGATCTTGATTATGTAATTTACAAATTCTATAAAATGAAAAGGGAGGAAAATATTATAAAGGGTATTTAAAAAAAAAAAAATAAGCAGCTGGTTTCATTATCATTTTTACCCTTGAATGTATACTGATGTACACAGTAAGCCTCTGCATTTAGGAAAATAATAATTTTTCATCAGAAAAACAAAGGATAATATCAGTATTGCAGGCATATTCCTTTATATGTCCATGAGTAGGGTAGGAGGCCTTCATTTAGCTAATAAATATTTCCCACTTAAGATAAACTCCTTTGGACAAATTCAAAATCAAAATCTTGGAGAATGAAATTTCTTCTATTAAGTTCTTTATGAAACAACAAAGTTATCTTTTCTAGGCAGAAAATACAAAAATAATACCTAACGATAGTAATAAATATTTGTGACTGACCCTGTGCCAAGCACTTTACATGTACTATTCAAATGTTTATTGATATGTTATAAGCTGCTGAATTAAGGTATGACTGACATGCCAAAAGCTGTACACCCATCAACTTGATGAGTTTGGGGATAAAGATGCATTTAGAAAATTACCATCATCATCATCATCGCCAAGGTCATAAACATATTCATCACCTTCCAAAGTTTCTTCCCACTATATTATTATTATTTTGACATGCACTATGCTATTTAAGATTCTATTTAATCTCTATAAAAATCCATGTGATTTAGGTATTATTATTCTCTCCATTTTAGAGTTAAGGAGAGGTAAACTTGCAGATTTCTCAAAGTCCCATGTCTTTATTAGGCAGAACTGGCATTTAAATCTTCACTTAATATGAGCTTAGATCTTAATGTCTGTCTTTTGGTCCCAGAATAAGGGAGGGGATTCTAGGGAGTCAATTAAGCTTGAGATCAGAAACCTTCACAGGCAGGCCTCGTTTTATTGTTCCTCACTTTTATAGCTCTTATATATCTTATATATATCTTATGTGTATATATATATATCTTGTATAGCTTTTATATATATAAAAAGAGATATATATATATCTCTTTTTATAGCAGATACTGTGTTTTCCACAAATTGAAAGTTTGTGGCAACCCTCCGTTGAGCAAGACTGTAAGCATCATCTTTTACAAAAGTATTTGCTCACTTCGTGTTTCCATGCCAATATGTTTCCTTATTATATTTGTGATGGTGATCTGTGATCAGGGATCTTAGATGTTAACTGTAATTGTTTTAGGACTTCATGAACCTCACCCACTTAAGATGGTAAATCTAATCAATAAATGTATATTCTGACTGCTACACCGACAGGCTGTTCCTCATTTCTCTCCTTCTCCTCAGGTCTCCCTATTTCCTGAGACATAGAAATATTAAAATTAGGCCCATTAGTAACATTACTAAAACATTCAAGTGAAAGGAAGAGTCACATATCCCTCACTGTAGGTCAAAAACTAGAACCGATTAAGCATAGTAAGGAAGGCATGTCAGAAATTAAGAAAGGTAAAAAGCTAGGTCTCTTGCACCAAACAGTGAGCCAAGCTATAAACGCAAAGGAAAAGTTCTTAAAGGACATTAAAATTTCAGTGAATACAGAATGGTAAAAAAGCAAACAGGGCTTCCCTGGTGGTCCAGTGGGCAAGGACACCGCCCTGCAGTGCAAGGGGCGCCGGTTCGAGCCCTGGCCTGGGAAGATCTCATGTGCCAAGGAGCGGCTGAACCCATGTGTCCAATTACCGAGCCAGAGCTCTGGAGTGCATGCACCCAGAGCCGGTGCTCTGTGACAACAAAGGCCACTGAGATGGGAGGCCCACGCAGGCCAAAGAACAAAGATGGATGAAAATAGATAAATGAAAGACCAATAGAAGTGGCCCGCCTGGCCCCCTCCCTCCCCAACCCACCCCCGACACACACAAAAAAAGAAAAAGTTTAAAAAAAAAAAAAGCAAACAGCCTTACTGTTGATGTAGAGAATGTTTTACTGCTCTGGATAGAAGATCTAACTAGCCACAACATTCTCTTCAACCAAAACCTAATCCAGAGCAAAGTCCCTAACTCTCTTCAATTCTGCAAAGGCTGAGAGAGGTGAGAAAGCTGCAGAATAAAAATCTGAAAGTAGCAAAGGTTGGTTCATGAGATTTGAGAAAGAAGACATCTCCATAACATAAAAGTGCACGGTGATACACAAAGTGCTCATGTAGTCAGAAGCTGCAGGTTACCCAGAGGACCTAGCTAAGATAATGAATGAAGGTAGCCACATTATATAACAAAATTTTCAGTGTAGATGAAACAGCCTTCTATTTCCATGCATGCTTTAAAATTTTTTTTCTTTTCAGGTCATGAACCTCACCCACTTAAGATGGTAAATCTAATCAATAAATGTATATTCTGACTGCTACACGACAGGCTGTTCCTCATTTCTCTCCTTCTCCTCAGGTCTCCCTATTTCCTGAGACATAGAAATATTAAAATTAGGCCCATTAGTAACATTACTAAAACATTCAAGTGAAAGGAAGAGTCACATATCCCTCACTGTAGGTCAAAAACTAGAACCGATTAAGCATAGTAAGGAAGGCATGTCAGAAATTAAGAAAGGTAAAAAGCTAGGTCTCTTGCACCAAACAGTGAGCCAAGCTATAAACGCAAAGGAAAAGTTCTTAAAGGACATTAAAATTTCAGTGAATACAGAATGGTAAAAAAGCAAACAGGGCTTCCCTGGTGGTCCAGTGGGCAAGGACACCGCCCTGCAGTGCAAGGGGCGCCGGTTCGAGCCCTGGCCTGGGAAGATCTCATGTGCCAAGGAGCGGCTGAACCCATGTGTCCAATTACCGAGCCAGAGCTCTGGAGTGCATGCACCCAGAGCCGGTGCTCTGTGACAACAAAGGCCACTGAGATGGGAGGCCCACGCAGGCCAAAGAACAAAGATGGATGAAAATAGATAAATGAAAGACCAATAGAAGTGGCCCGCCTGGCCCCCTCCCTCCCCCACCCACCCCCGACACACAAAAAAAGAAAAAGTTTAAAAAAAAAAAAAGCAAACAGCCTTACTGTTGATGTAGAGAATGTTTTACTGCTCTGGATAGAAGATCTAACTAGCCACAACATTCTCTTCAACCAAAACCTAATCCAGAGCAAAGTCCCTAACTCTCTTCAATTCTGCAAAGGCTGAGAGAGGTGAGAAAGCTGCAGAATAAAAATCTGAAAGTAGCAAAGGTTGGTTCATGAGATTTGAGAAAGAAGACATCTCCATAACATAAAAGTGCACGGTGATACACAAAGTGCTCATGTAGTCAGAAGCTGCAGGTTACCCAGAGGACCTAGCTAAGATAATGAATGAAGGTAGCCACATTATATAACAAAATTTTCAGTGTAGATGAAACAGCCTTCTATTGGAAGAAGATGCCATCTAGGACTTTCATAGCCAGAGAGGAGAAGTCAATGCCTGGCTTCAAACCTTCAAAGGACAAGCTGACTTTCTTGTTAGGGGCTGAAGCAGCTGGTGATTTCAAGTTGTAGTCAATGCTCATTTACAATTCTGAAAATCCTAAGACCCTGGAGAATCATGGTAAATCTACTTTGTTTGTGCTCTACAAATGGAACAATAAATTCCGGCTGACAGCACATCTGTTTACAACATGGATTACTGAATATTTTAAGCCCAGTGTTGAGACCTACTACTCAGGAAAAATGATTAATTTCAAAATATTACAGCCCACTGACAATGCATCTGGTCACCCAGCTGATGAAAATGGACAATGAAATCATTGTTTTCATACCTCCTGACACAACATCCATTCTGTAGTCCAAGGATCAAGGGCTTTTCTTTTACTTTCAAGTGTTATTATTTAACAAATACATTTCATAAGGCTACAGTTGTCACTGGTGGATCTGGGAAAAGTCAGTTGAAGACCTTTTAGAACTAGGTACCATTAAGAACATTTGTGACTCATGAGAAGAGGTCAAATTATCAACATTCACAGGAGTTTGGAAGAAGTTGATTCCAACCCTCATGGATGAGTTTGAGGGATTCAAGATTTCAGTGAAAGAAGCAGCTACAGATGTGGTGAAAAAAGCAAGAGAACTAGAATTAGAAGGGGAGCCTGAAGGTGTGGCTGAATTGTTATAATTTCATGACAAAACCAGTGGGTAAGGAAACTGCCCTGCAGTGCAAAGGGCGCCGGTTCAATCCCAGGCCTGGGAAGATCCCATGTGCCACAGAGCGGCTGGACCTATGTGTTCAACTACCAGTGGGAGCTCTGGAGGGCATGCGCCCAGAGCTGGTGCTTTGCAGTGAGAGAGGCCACTGTGATGGGAGGCCCACACAGGCCAAAGAACAAAGATGGAAATGAAAGACCAACAGAAGTGTCCAAAAAAAGAAAAAACTTTAACAGTTAAGGAAGTTGCTTCTTTAAATGATACACAAAGTGCTCATGTAGTCAGAAGCTGCAGGTTACCCAGAGGACCTAGCTAAGATAATGAATGAAGGTAGCCACATTATATAACAAAATTTTCAGTGTAGATGAAACAGCCTTCTATTGGAAGAAGATGCCATCTAGGACTTTCATAGCCAGAGAGGAGAAGTCAATGCCTGGCTTCAAACCTTCAAAGGACAAGCTGACTTTCTTGTTAGGGGCTGAAGCAGCTGGTGATTTCAAGTTGTAGTCAATGCTCATTTACAATTCTGAAAATCCTAAGACCCTGGAGAATCATGGTAAATCTACTTTGTTTGTGCTCTACAAATGGAACAATAAATTCCGGCTGACAGCACATCTGTTTACAACATGGATTACTGAATATTTTAAGCCCAGTGTTGAGACCTACTACTCAGGAAAAATGATTAATTTCAAAATATTACAGCCCACTGACAATGCATCTGGTCACCCAGCTGATGAAAATGGACAATGAAATCATTGTTTTCATACCTCCTGACACAACATCCATTCTGTAGTCCAAGGATCAAGGGCTTTTCTTTTACTTTCAAGTGTTATTATTTAACAAATACATTTCATAAGGCTACAGTTGTCACTGGTGGATCTGGGAAAAGTCAGTTGAAGACCTTTTAGAACTAGGTACCATTAAGAACATTTGTGACTCATGAGAAGAGGTCAAATTATCAACATTCACAGGAGTTTGGAAGAAGTTGATTCCAACCCTCATGGATGAGTTTGAGGGATTCAAGATTTCAGTGAAAGAAGCAGCTACAGATGTGGTGAAAAAAGCAAGAGAACTAGAATTAGAAGGGGAGCCTGAAGGTGTGGCTGAATTGTTATAATTTCATGACAAAACCAGTGGGTAAGGAAACTGCCCTGCAGTGCAAAGGGCGCCGGTTCAATCCCAGGCCTGGGAAGATCCCATGTGCCACAGAGCGGCTGGACCTATGTGTTCAACTACCGAGTGGGAGCTCTGGAGGGCATGCGCCCAGAGCTGGTGCTTTGCAGTGAGAGAGGCCACTGTGATGGGAGGCCCACACAGGCCAAAGAACAAAGATGGAAATGAAAGACCAACAGAAGTGTCCAAAAAAAGAAAAAACTTTAACAGTTAAGGAAGTTGCTTCTTATGGATGAGGCAAAAAAGTGGTTTCTTGAGACAGCATCTACTTCTAGTGAAGATACTGTGAAGTTTCTTGAAAAGACAACAAGAGATTTAGAATATCAAATAAACTTAGTTGATTATGTAGCAGCAGGGTTTGATAGGATTGATTCCAATTTTGAAAGAAGTTCTACTTGTGGGTAAAACACTATCAAACAGTTACATCCAGAGAAACTGTAAAAAGAAACCAAGATAGTAAACGTCATTTTTGCCTGATTTTAAGAAATTCCTACAACAACCACCACCCTGATCAGTCAGCAGTCACTGACATTGGGGCAAGACCTTCCACAAGTGAAAAAGATTAGAATTTGCTGAAGGCTCAGATGATGGTTAGCATTTTTTAACAATAAAGTATTATTTTACTTAAGATGTGTATATTGTTTTTTAGAGGCATAATGCTATTGCACACTTGATACACAGTGCAAATATAACTTTTTTTAAAAAAATAATAACTTTTAGGGCTTCCCTGGTGGTCCAGTGCGTAAGGACACCGCCTTGCAGTGCAAGGATTGCCGGTTCGATCCTTGGCCTGGGAAGGTCCCATGTGCCATGGAGCAGCTGGACCAATGTGTCCCACTACTGAGCCAGAGCTCTGGAGCGCATGCGCCCAGAACTCGTGCTCTGCGACGAGCGAGGCCACTGTGTTGAGAGGCCCACACAGGCCAAAGAACAAAGATAAATAAATGGGGCTTCCCCTGGTGGTCCAGTGGATAAGGACACCGCCTTGCAGTGCAAGGGGCGCCAGTTCGAGCCCTGGCCTGGGAAGATCCCACGTGCCGCGGAGCGGCTGGACCAATGTGTCCAATTACCGAGCCGGAGCTCTGGAGCACATGCGCCCAGAGCCTGTGCTCTGCAACGACAGATGCCACCGCGATGGGAGGCCCACAGGAGCCAAAGAACGAAGACGAATGAAAATAGAGAAATAAAAGACCAATAGAAGTGGCCCGCCCACTCCCCTCCCTCCCCAACCCGACCCCCGCCCAAAGTAAATAAATAAATAAATCTTTTAAAAAAAAAAAAAAAAAGATAAATAAATGAAAGATCAATAGAAGTGGCCAAAAAAAAAAAAAAAACCCATAACTTTTATATCCACTGGGAAACCAAAACATTCCTGTGACTTGCTTTCCTGTGATATTCACTTTACTGAACCTGCATTATCTCTGAGGTCTGACTGTACTATGGTATTATCCAATTAGAGAGTAAGATGGGAGTAAAGGGAGTAGTCAAAGAACAAGTCTGAGTTACTTTATTTGGGAGGGGGTCTAGAGATGCTAGTAATTTTGTAAGAAATAAACTCTCAAGATTAAACTTCTCTTATTCAAGAATAGTTCACAGAAGGTAACACATTGCATACTGAAATCTTAGGGCCTTTGTACTAGCTGTTCACTCTGCCTAAGTATTCTTTTTGCTATATCAATTTGCATTGGAGTATAATTGCTTTACCATCTTGTATTAGTTTCTGCTGTACAGAAAGTGAGTATTACCTCTTTCTTAGATTCCTTCCCATTTAGGTCATCACAGAGCACTGATTAGAGTTTACCTGAATATTCTTACCTAAGTCATTAACATTACAAATTCCTTTACCTCCCTGAAATCTTGGCTCAAATGTCAATCTCTGAATGGGCCTAATCTGGCTATCCTATTTAAAATTAGAATCCCCAAAGCCCAGAACTTTTGAACCACTTTGCTTTGTTTTAAAATGGCACTCATTGCCTTTTAATTGACTTAGACATCATCTGTTGTTTATTCCTGTCTATCCTCTCTAGAATATAAACACTCCAAGGCAAGGGATGTTTGTCTACCTTGTTCACAAATAGACCCCAAATTCCTAGAACTGTGCCTGGGACACAGTAGACACTAAATAAATTTACTCTGATGAATACATAAGGGAGATACATTCCCAGGAATTATGAACAAGCAACACACAAATGGGAAATCAAGAAGGCCTATCTCAGCTTTCATTAATGTCATAGCAGAAAGTCTTCTCTTGGTTAAGTTTGCTCTCTCTCTCTCACACACACACACACACCCCTACAGAAACACACATACATACACACCTCTTCCCTTTCAAGGCAAGGTCACTGGAGTATTTTACAGGTAGCAATTCACTATTGAGGAATCACATTTGTGTTTGGGAAAGTGAACCTGAAAGTAATTTTCTCTGTTCTTATAATGCAACTGCAAGATGCTCAGCTACTCTAGTAATCCGTGTTGGCCTGCATGCCAAAAGACCTACGTAGGAAGGGACAGGCAACAAAAGATCAGAAATGGTGTTCTTATCAGGAAATCCTGCTCACTGTGAACTGACTGTTGCTTCCAAGCAAAGTGTAATGTAGCTCACTCTCTATAGCTCAGAATGGCTCTCTCAGCCAATACCACTGATTATACCTTAATGCATAGCACAGTGCATCTAGTAAAGATATCTGGGAGGTAACTGAATTACTGGAAGATGTTTAAAGTTTGTAAGTGGAGTAAACCTGAGAGATTTGGGGCGAAGACGAAAGACAGATGAGAGGAAAGTCAGAAGGAAAACAGGAATAATCATTTAAAACCAGACTTTGACATGAACCTTACCAGAAAGCAGGTAGGCTAGAAGTTAAAGTAAAGCACTTACCTACAGTAGGTGCACTCAAGAGCATCAGAAAAATCGAGTAACTTGAAAGAGGTCTTTAAAAGTCAACCACTTAGAACAGGAGTTGACACACTATAGTTCACAGATCAAATATGGCTACCCTCTAGCTGTGTATGGTTCACAAGCTAAGAATGGTTTATCTTTCTAAATGGCAAAAAAGATTAATAATTGTAACACATGAAAATTATATGAAATTCACACTCCAGTTATCTATAACAAAGTCTTAATGGCACATAGTCACATTCATTTGTTTACATATTGTCTATGGCAACACAAATAGAGTGGAAGCTCCAATACTCTGACCACCTGATGTGAAGAGACCCTGATTCTGCAAAAGATGGAGGGCAAGAGGAGAAGGGGGCGACAGAGGATGAGATGGTTGGACGGCATCACTGACTCAATGGACATGTGTCTGAGCAAACTCAGGGAGATGGTGATGGACAGAGAGGTCTGGCCTGCTGCAGTTCATGAAGTCGCAAAGAGTCAGACACGACTTAGCAATTAAACAATAACAATTTGTGACAGTGGCTAGAGGGAACACAAAGTCAAAGATATTTACTATCTGCCCTTTAGAGAAAATGTTTGCCTCCTCCTGAGTTAGAACTTAAATTACTTTGCTATGTTTTTGTATCAGAGATGCAGTAAGTTTTTTCTTTTCCTACAAATACTTTAGCTTAATAAAACAAATCTTATAATAATACATTTCTATATTATAATAATATATCTTACACTTTCTTTTTATAATTTTGCTTCTGCACAGGCTTGTTAAAACTCTATTTCCTTGCAAACAGCTCATCATTTGAGAGCTATATATCTGGCAATGAGTAATAAGCATTACTCATTAATTTAAGTAAGATTCTAATCTTACTGAGTTTTCTTTCAAATTGTTTTCAATTTAATAAAATTGAACTGCATCTGATAAAGAATTAAATGTCTATATTTCACTCAAATGTTGAAGCCGCCTTTCCCTTCCAGACTTTCATTAGAATGTGCTGGAATTATTTTTTTCCTGAAGTCAGCAAGAGGTGTATATGCTATGTCTTCCAAAAGGATCTGAACCTTTTGCATCGTTGCTGTGGGTGCAGGAGGGTGTGGAAAGTGTGGGTTATATTCTGAGGATGCATCAATCAAAAGAGTTTAGCCTTATCTGTGGCTATAAGCATACCTGAATGTTCCCTTATGTATCAGCTTGTGAGGACAGATGTGGTTTTATGAATACTGAATACTGACTACAAATACAGATCTATTAATATTAATACTGGATTTTCCTTGGCTCCCAGTTTCCATCTGCTTATATGAAAATATCAGTGCATTGCAAATTTCCCCTCCCTGGGCATTTTGGGGGTCCTGAGGGCTGCCTTGCAGGTGCCCATTTATTAGACTCAGTTCTGGCTTGCTGTGTGACTCCCGGTCAAGTGGGATCTCTGAATGTGCAAGTCCTAAATCTCCTAGCAGGGCTGTGCAGTGGTGTCACTACACCAGGTATAACTGCTTCTGCTACCTCAGTGTTGCTGAGCTGAAGATTTGCTGCTTCTGTGGAACTTTCCACGATCCTGCTGGCCCTGACAGCCCTACAGAAAGAGTTGTAGACAATGTTTTCAAACCCTCATTCCTGTGACTCACTTAATATCAGACTCCAAAGAGAATCCTTCAAGTGAAAAGAAGGTTCCGTTTCTTCCACAGCAAGGCTGCTTGGCAACTATAGTCACACGAGGTTGAGGGTGCTGGCAGTTTCCACTCCCACTCATGGCTCTTCTGCTATCGTGGGTTCATCATATCAGGGTGTTAAGTTTCCAGAAAAGCTAAAACTATTTCCTCCCACCCTCAGACCATGTTCCTGAGTCTCACTGGTTACTCTGGCGGTCATCTTCCTCATCATAAATTCAACCTCAGGACGTGGATCAGGCCTCTCTGTAATCCAGCCTTCTTTGGGGCCTTGCCAGGGTGTTGAACATGTTTAGACATATCTGAACTCAAGTTGTGGTGAGAGTTAACTATACCTCACCCCTGCTTTCCAGTATCCAAGTAAATATGTATACATAAACAAATAAATATGTGTACATGCATGCGTGTGCATGTGTGTGTGTCTGACCTATCAAACTTTGAAATCTGGCCCGGCCAGGCACCCCTGTTACAGAAAAATCAAAAGAATTTTTTTTGTTAATGGAAAGTGTTGATAAAATATATATTTTACATTATTAGTCCGTTATTCTCATATTCAAAAGCAGAAACATCATTTTTCTGACAAAGCATCATCTAGTCAAAACTATGGTTTTCCCAGTAGTCATGTATGGATGTGAGAGTTAGACTATAAAGGAGGCTGAGCACCAAAAAATTGATGTCCTTGAACTGTGGTGTTGGAGAAGACTCTTGAGAGTCTCTTGGACTGAAAGGAGATCAAACCAGTCAATCCTAAAGGAAATCAACCCTAAATATTCATTGGAAGGACAGATGCTGAAACTGAAGCTCCAATACTTAGGCCTGATGCAAAGAGATGATTCCCGGTCAAGTGGGATCTCTGAATGTGCAAGTCCTAAATCTCCTAGCAGGGCTGTGCAGTGGTGTCACTACACCAGGTATAACTGCTTCTGCTACCTCAGTGTTGCTGAGCTGAAGATTTGCTGCTTCTGTGGAACTTTCCACGATCCTGCTGGCCCTGACAGCCCTACAGAAAGAGTTGTAGACAATGTTTTCAAACCCTCATTCCTGTGACTCACTTAATATCAGACTCCAAAGAGAATCCTTCAAGTGAAAAGAAGGTTCCGTTTCTTCCACAGCAAGGCTGCTTGGCAACTATAGTCACACGAGGTTGAGGGTGCTGGCAGTTTCCACTCCCACTCATGGCTCTTCTGCTATCGTGGGTTCATCATATCAGGGTGTTAAGTTTCCAGAAAAGCTAAAACTATTTCCTCCCACCCTCAGACCATGTTCCTGAGTCTCACTGGTTACTCTGGCGGTCATCTTCCTCATCATAAATTCAACCTCAGGACGTGGATCAGGCCTCTCTGTAATCCAGCCTTCTTTGGGGCCTTGCCAGGGTGTTGAACATGTTTAGACATATCTGAACTCAAGTTGTGGTGAGAGTTAACTATACCTCACCCCTGCTTTCCAGTATCCAAGTAAATATGTATACATAAACAAATAAATATGTGTACATGCATGCGTGTGCATGTGTGTGTGTCTGACCTATCAAACTTTGAAATCTGGCCCGGCCAGGCACCCCTGTTACAGAAAAATCAAAAGAATTTTTTTTGTTAATGGAAAGTGTTGATAAAATATATATTTTACATTATTAGTCCGTTATTCTCATATTCAAAAGCAGAAACATCATTTTTCTGACAAAGCATCATCTAGTCAAAACTATGGTTTTCCCAGTAGTCATGTATGGATGTGAGAGTTAGACTATAAAGGAGGCTGAGCACCAAAAAATTGATGTCCTTGAACTGTGGTGTTGGAGAAGACTCTTGAGAGTCTCTTGGACTGAAAGGAGATCAAACCAGTCAATCCTAAAGGAAATCAACCCTAAATATTCATTGGAAGGACAGATGCTGAAACTGAAGCTCCAATACTTAGGCCTGATGCAAAGAGATGATTCATTGCAAAAGACCATGATGTTGGGAAAAATAGAGGCAGAAGGGGAAGGGGACGAGGATGAGATGGTTGGATGGCACCATTGAGTCAATGGATACGAGTTTGAGCAAGTTCTGGGAGATGGTGAAGGACAGGGAAGCCTGGCGTGTGGCAGTCCATAGAGTCGTAAAGAGTTGGACACGACTGAGCAACTGAACTGAAGTGATTCTGAGAAAAATTTTATGGCTAAAAATAGCTTTTATGATGGTTTTAATAAATGTGTCACAAATATTTTTTAAATGAAAATTAAAGTATACTTTATTCAATACATCATTTTTCATCTATTTAGAAGTATTCTATTAAAATCATCATTGAAAATTTATTCATTATGGATTTATTATCTGCCAGGCACTGGGGACACTATGGCAAAACAAGAGGTCTCTGCCCTTATGGATCTCATATTCTAGTAGGGGAATAATAAGCAAGTAAAGAAATACATAGATAACTTTCAAGTTCTGACAATTTTCATAAAGAAAATTAAAGTAGGGTAAGGGGGTAGAGAGCAACAGCAAGGGGATGCTACTGTAGAGAGATAGGATGAGAAAGGCCCCTCCAAGGATGTAACTTTGGATGGAAGACTTTAAAGAAGCGAGCAAAGGAAGCTTGGACCAGTCTTGGAAGAGACAGGCAGAAGGAAAGTATGTGCAAAGGCACTGTGGGTAAGGAGAGAGAATAGATGGAACTTTGCCTAGAAGTTCACATGGATGGGTATTCCTCTAGGCCAACCTTCAATTTAAATCATACACTCCTCCTTCTTTTCCTTTCAGAAACTTTAAGCCTGCTGCTTGAAATTAGTCCATTAGTCCATTAAACACCCAACAAAAAACAAAAATGTTGGTTGGTAGCTGAAAGTGTTCCATCTCCCACTGGGGCCAGAAGCCCTCGTCTGCTGGCAGAGGTGGCTCTTCCTCACAGAGCACCCTGGACACAGCTGGAGGAGACATCTTTTTTTTTTCAGATTCTTGGCAGCAAGATTTTCCAGCTGTACCAGTCGGGCAAACCAGCCCGTTTTTGGGTTGGGAATACTTAGGCCTGATGAAAGAGATGATTCATTGCAAAGACCATGATGTTGGGAAAAATAGAGGCAGAAGGGGAAGGGGACGAGGATGAGATGGTTGGATGGCACCATTGAGTCAATGGATACGAGTTTGAGCAAGTTCTGGGAGATGGTGAAGGACAGGGAAGCCTGGCGTGTGGCAGTCCATAGAGTCGTAAAGAGTTGGACACGACTGAGCAACTGAACTGAAGTGATTCTGAGAAAAATTTTATGGCTAAAAATAGCTTTTATGATGGTTTTAATAAATGTGTCACAAATATTTTTTAAATGAAAATTAAAGTATACTTTATTCAATACATCATTTTTCATCTATTTAGAAGTATTCTATTAAAATCATCATTGAAAATTTATTCATTATGGATTTATTATCTGCCAGGCACTGGGGACACTATGGCAAAACAAGAGGTCTCTGCCCTTATGGATCTCATATTCTAGTAGGGGAATAATAAGCAAGTAAAGAAATACATAGATAACTTTCAAGTTCTGACAATTTTCATAAAGAAAATTAAAGTAGGGTAAGGGGGTAGAGAGCAACAGCAAGGGGATGCTACTGTAGAGAGATAGGATGAGAAAGGCCCCTCCAAGGATGTAACTTTGGATGGAAGACTTTAAAGAAGCGAGCAAAGGAAGCTTGGACCAGTCTTGGAAGAGACAGGCAGAAGGAAAGTATGTGCAAAGGCACTGTGGGTAAGGAGAGAGAATAGATGGAACTTTGCCTAGAAGTTCACATGGATGGGTATTCCTCTAGGCCAACCTTCAATTTAAATCATACACTCCTCCTTCTTTTCCTTTCAGAAACTTTAAGCCTGCTGCTTGAAATTAGTCCATTAGTCCATTAAACACCCACCAAAAAAACACAAAAATGTTGGTTGGTAGCTGAAAGTGTTCCATCTCCCACTGGGGCCAGAAGCCCTCGTCTGCTGGCAGAGGTGGCTCTTCCTCACAGAGCACCCTGGACACAGCTGGAGGAGACATCTTTTTTTTTTCAGATTCTTGGCAGCAAGATTTTCCAGCTGTACCAGTCGGGATTCCTCAGAGATGGAACTCAATATTCTCTACTGTAAATCCAGCTTAGCCAGGTGGGTAGCACCCTCTCTAGTATCTTTCTAAGAACAGGAATCTGTTTTATGGTTCTGAAATCCCAACCATGCTCTAGAAGTCTCTCAAGTCCTCTGTCACCAAATGGGAATCCTAATTAGGTAAGTACTCATTATTCAAAGAATGTAATTGTTCACAAACCCAATAGTTTATTCATTACTCCTTGTGTTCTTCTGCCCTTTGGGCCATCCCATTCAATTATCTAATACAGGGAATGTAATTGAACAGTTCTCAGCATCTTCATGTGGCTGTTCAGCATTATTTGGAAAAAACTACACACTTGTGAAGATGAGTACAAGGACAAAGTAACTGCTATGATATTGTTGAGAGATACATTTCACTCAGTCGTGCACAACTCTTCGCGACCCCATGGACTGTAGGCTGCCAGGCTCCTGTGTCCATGGGATTTTCCAGGAAGAATACTAGAGTGGGTTGCCATGTCCTTCTCCAAGGGAACTTCCTGACCCAGGGGTTGAACCCACATCTCACTTTTCCTGCACTGGCAGGGAGATTCTTTACCACTGGTCCCACTTGGAAAGCCCAACTGCTATGATGAGCCACCTTCAAATTTTATGAGAGTAATATAGCAAATATGAAGGTCTCACTTACATAAGAGAACATCATGTGTATTCTCACTCCAATGACTTCCCTGGGAGCCTCCTTTCAAATTGCTTACTCAAGAACTCAGGCTCCTGCCATGCTGTGGCTCCATCTTCCTCTAAATCTTTGGAGTTCTCTCTATTCAATCATCTATGAAAAAAGAAAAGGAAAGATAATATTCACGAGGACTGTGGCAAGTCATGAAGGGGGCTTATATCCCCTATGTCTCGTATTCTATGGGTTCAGACTCAACCATTTGGTTACATCATAGGTTGTCAAACTCAGTTTAGCTGGCAACCCTAAAGGAAAAATAAGTGATTTGGTGAAAAAACTGGCTATCCAATGTAAATTCATGGTCTCTAAAATCAACTGGGATGCTACCTGCCCAGAATCTCATGGTGCCCTAACTAGCTCTCCCTTCTTTCAGTTACTTCAAATCTTAGTGTTTCCCAAATTTTGGACTCTGCCATACTTCCCATTATTCTTTTTTCAAAATAAAATATTCCAGACATATGCAACAGTATAAAGAATGAAGCTCAACTGCATATTGACCACTCACTTGGGAAATAAAATACTGCAAAGACAGCTGAAACTTTCTGTATATGTATTCCTGATTCTTTCTTAGAAGGTGAAAATGTCTCTTATTTAGAAAAGAAAACCCCACAATATTGTAACTCCTTCAATGTTCTGCTATCATATAAGACAAACATCCTTGCTTTCATCATCATTTCTTCCTTTTTTCAGTCACCCCAGGAGATTCTCTCTCCTCTCCTTAGTCCACCCTTCAACTTGCTATCTTCTCTCTTGCTCATTATCAGAAACCTCAGTGTTTATATACAGAAATCCCAACCCTCACTCTGTATATTCACTTTATTCCTTCTCATCAACATTGAATTATCTTTCTGATTCAAGAAATGACAACATCATCCATTAAGATATACAAACCAACACTCCTTACCCAAAATTATACTTAATAATTTCTCCTCCTTCTCCCTGTAAGTCCTCTTGTTGTCTGGTCAGTTTTGCCTCTTAAATACCTTGCCAATCTGTCCATTTCTCTCCATATCTACCAACACCTCTCTATACTTTGCTGTTTAGTTGCTCAGTTATATCCAACTCTTTGTGACCCCATGGACTATAGCTCACCAGGCTCCTTCTGTACATGGGATTTCCCAGGCAAGAATACTATGGTGAGTTGCCATTTCCTTCTCCAGGGGATCTTCATGACCCAGGGATGGAACCTGAGGCTCCTGCATTGGCAGGCAGAATCTTTACTGCTGAGCCACTGGGGAAGCTCTATACATATTATGTGTCAATTTTCCTTCCAACCTAACTTCCTGCGATCCTGCCATACTGACTTGAGAGGCCTTTAAAACTGGGTTCAGTCTACCCAGGTGGCTCAGTGGTAGAGAGTCACCTGCCAATGCAGGAGCCACAGGAGACATGGGTTCAATCCCTGGGTCAGAAAGCTTTCCTGGAGAGGAAGTGGTTATCCACTCCGTAATTTTTCCCTGGAGAATCCCACGGACAGAGGAGTGTGGTGGGCTTTAGTACATGGGGTTGCGAAGAGTCGGACACAATTGAGTGACAGAACACACATGCAAACTAGGTTCACTGCTCCTGTCCTGTTTCATGGAACATTTTCTTTTTCTATCTGATCTTTCCCTGTGACTTTGGAAAATCCTCTCATAATTCTGATTTCAGCTTGAACACTTTTCCTCACCCTGGGAATTATTCCTTTATTCTTCAGACTGGATCAAGTTGCTTTGTTATATACTCATGGTTTAGTGTATTTTTCTTTCAGTAACTAAAACACTACATTTATATCTGCGTGATTATCTGACCAATGCTGAACCTTCTCCACTAGATTATATAACTTAGTCTGTACTGCTAAACTCCATATTCCTGGCACAGACTTCATCACATGACACATATCAGGCACTCAGTGTATGTTTAAGTGGTTTCAATTACCAGCTGTAAGCTGACAACTGTCCCAAGTATCTCAAACCTCAGTTGCTCTCTTGACCTTCAGATCTATACAACCAACTCTTTGCTAGGTATCTCTGTCTGAGTATCACACTGGCATCTTAATAAATCCTGAACTATGTTTATTATCTCCTCTGTTCCCATCCAAACTTCAATCACCCCTTGAGCTTTTGTCAGAGAATGAGTCCCACTTAGCCTTTTATTTGCCCAAATTAGACATCAGGCATCAGCTTTAAACTTTTTCTCTCCTTCATCTCTCACTTTAGATAAAGCATCAATTCCTACTAATTTTATCCTCAATTATGCTTCCAATCTGTTCATTTCTACTCCACCTCATGGTCTGTATTTTAGTTAGAATATGATCAATGCTAGCTTGCATCACTACAAATGGTGATCCCTTTACTGGCCTCGCTCGTCCTAGCTTTGTGTTCCTCTCAGGTGTTGACTTTTACAAGCAGTAATATGTCAAAAATGAAATTCTGATCACATATCTTCTACAAATCCCTAGAGTGGTTCCCATCACTTAATAAGGCTTATAAAACTCTGAAGAATACAGTTCTTGCTTGGCTGTCTATCAGCATCTTTCATCCTCTCCCTCCATATTCCTCTATCTGTCTTACATTTATTCTGGTTTATTGAAAGGACCTTGTTCTCTTATGACTTCAGGTTTTCTGTATTAGTGACTGTAGGGGCGTGCATGCTCAGCTGCTCCAGTCATGTCTGACTCTTTGCCATCCTATGAACCACAGTCTATCAGCCTCCTCTGTCCACGGGATTCTCCAGGCAAGAATATTGGAATGGGTTGCCATGGCTTCCTCCAGGGGATCTTCCTGACCCAGGGCTTGAACCTGCATCACCTGCATCCCCTGCATTGCAGTTTGATTCTTTACCCACTGAGCCATCTGAGAAGCCCAGTAAGTGACTGCTTCATAACAAATAATTCCAAAACTCAGTGTCTTATAATAGCAATCATTTATTACTTCCCATGGACCTATGGGCAATTCTGATTTGGGCCAGATTCATCCGATCTCCAGTGGACTAGCATGACACATATCAGGCACTCAGTGTATGTTTAAGTGGTTTCAATTACCAGCTGTAAGCTGACAACTGTCCCAAGTATCTCAAACCTCAGTTGCTCTCTTGACCTTCAGATCTATACAACCAACTCTTTGCTAGGTATCTCTGTCTGAGTATCACACTGGCATCTTAATAAATCCTGAACTATGTTTATTATCTCCTCTGTTCCCATCCAAACTTCAATCACCCCTTGAGCTTTTGTCAGAGAATGAGTCCCACTTAGCCTTTTATTTGCCCAAATTAGACATCAGGCATCAGCTTTAAACTTTTTCTCTCCTTCATCTCTCACTTTAGATAAAGCATCAATTCCTACTAATTTTATCCTCAATTATGCTTCCAATCTGTTCATTTCTACTCCACCTCATGGTCTGTATTTTAGTTAGAATATGATCAATGCTAGCTTGCATCACTACAAATGGTGATCCCTTTACTGGCCTCGCTCGTCCTAGCTTTGTGTTCCTCTCAGGTGTTGACTTTTACAAGCAGTAATATGTCAAAAATGAAATTCTGATCACATATCTTCTACAAATCCCTAGAGTGGTTCCCATCACTTAATAAGGCTTATAAAACTCTGAAGAATACAGTTCTTGCTTGGCTGTCTATCAGCATCTTTCATCCTCTCCCTCCATATTCCTCTATCTGTCTTACATTTATTCTGGTTTATTGAAAGGACCTTGTTCTCTTATGACTTCAGGTTTTCTGTATTAGTGACTGTAGGGGCGTGCATGCTCAGCTGCTCCAGTCATGTCTGACTCTTTGCCATCCTATGAACCACAGTCTATCAGCCTCCTCTGTCCACGGGATTCTCCAGGCAAGAATATTGGAATGGGTTGCCATGGCTTCCTCCAGGGGATCTTCCTGACCCAGGGCTTGAACCTGCATCACCTGCATCCCCTGCATTGCAGTTTGATTCTTTACCCACTGAGCCATCTGAGAAGCCCAGTAAGTGACTGCTTCATAACAAATAATTCCAAAACTCAGTGTCTTATAATAGCAATCATTTATTACTTCCCATGGACCTATGGGCAATTCTGATTTGGGCCAGATTCATCCGATCTCCAGTGGACTAGCTCCTTTGTCTTTATTCATTTAGCAGGCTAGGTGGGGACTGGCTGGTCTAGAATGACCTGGCATGGCCTGATCTGGCTTTCCTCCAGAGTATCTCACCTCCAGTATGTAAACCCTGTTTAATTCTCATGGTGGTGGCAGAGTTAAAAAGAAAGAGAGAAAAAAAAAAGAGAGAGAGAAAAAGTAGAAACACACAAGGTCTCCTGATGTGTAGCCATGAAACTAACATATGATGATTTCCCCTGCAGTCTAACAAAGTAATTCACAAAGTCATCCCAGAATCAAGTTGGAAATAGACTCCACTAATTTGATGGGAGGAGCTGCAAATCTACATTGCAAAAAGGTGGGCACATAAATGAATGGAAAATCTGGGCCATTTTTGCAGTCAGTCTACCACATCACCTTTCATGTTTCTTTTGCACAAGATATTTGTACCCCAGCTCTTCTTTTTAATAACTCATAATTTTCCCTCTGGTCTCAATTTAGGTGGCACTTCTGGGAAGCTTTCCTAGATTCCTCTACATGTCCTCCTCTGGACTTCAATCATTACAGCACATATATTAAATATCTGACTACATATCTGATTCTCCATTAGTCTTTGAGGACAGAGACTGTGTCTCATTTGGTCACTTACAAGTACAATACCACAATAGCAGGTACTGTGATAGGTAAATTTAAATTTAAAATGCACAATAAAAAACAACCAAGCAAAGTCTCAATAAGTAAATTTAAATGGAAAATACACAATAAAATAAATTAATATTAGCATGTGCTTTCCCTGTCACTTAAATCTGTGATTACAGATGAAGCAGCAGCAAATATTTCCACCAACTCATCTTTACCCTTTTAATTTCCTTTCTGCTTTTCTTCTTCAGTAGAAGCAAGGGAGCACAATTTGAACTTTACTGTGTGATTCTACTCATGGTCACAGAAATATAATATAAACACAAGGATAATGGACATGAATCTACCTTATTTTCTTAGTGGGGTAGGAGTATTTATTTCAAGCCCTCTCTTGTTTTTTTGCTGCACTGCTCTCATCACTGATCTGATAAGAAGTAATGCACTGTTTTATCTATAAATTACTTTTTCTCAGGGCTCAGTAATTTTCATCATTATTCTCATGTCTTCTGCAGATCCTTGATATCTCACAACAGAGCTAAATCTGGTATTCATGTTGCAATCTCCAGAGTAGTGAAGTACAAGATGACTCCAGCTTCCTTCAGTCAGCTGGCTTCCTTTTTGCCATCTTATCACATTAATTTCCAAGTTGTTATTGACTTTTCTTAATCACCCTTTTCACTTTGTAATTACTCTTCCCTTGCTATAGCTGCTTCCGTCATCACATATGTCACCTCACCCCATACACAGGTTATTACGTGTTGCAGAATCTTCCTCTTAGAGGACACGCAAGGTGAAAATTTTCTAGTCACCTTTCCATCCACCTATTTGTTTTTTTTGCTTTCCCATCCGCATTTTTTTTTTCTCTCACAAGAGAAAGCATCTGATCCAACAGAAAATGCTAATTCTGCCATTCCTATATCATTCATTTTAAAAGCAAGTTGTAATGAAATAGGCAGTTATCGCTCTCATGTCTTTTAGCCCATCTAGGCTAATACTGTCCTCTCCTCACAGGGTTCCACTCTCAGGATTCCCACTATTGTCATTCTAACACATCTTATTGTCCTTTCACCACATGCCCCCAAGGACAAACACAAAAGAGAAGATTTACCACAAAAGAGAGGATTAGTAATAAGAACAACCATGCAAAAAGTATTTCTCAGAAACTCCTCAGAAAGAACATTAGAATTAGTCAACCAGGATTCTATTCAGCAAGATAATGCTTAGATTCTCAAAGTGACAGGATGAACTCTAAGTGAGCCACTGTTCCCAGCCAGTAGAAGGTTCAGTATTCATATAATATGCTAAAGTAGTCCCATTTACCTCTTTGACAAATGTACAAGACTAAGACCTGAGTAAAATACTTGACGAAGATTCCTTGGTCATCTTGAAAACCATGAGGGAGAATATATTGGGTTGGTCAAAAACTTAGTTTGGGTTTTCTGTAACAGCTTATGGAGAAACCCAAACAAACTTTTGGCTAACCCAACAGCTAAGATGATCCCATGGCTGCATAATTATGTGGATGACTAATCACTCCTGTACATAAGAAGTTGATCAGTAGGGCTAGGAAAAAAAATTTTTTTAAATGAAGGGTCTCTTAGAAATTATTTATGGGCTGAATTTGCTCTGTGGACATAATTTGTCGTCTGGTGTCTTAGGGTCTAAACTACCGGGGAACATACTATTTCTCGCAACTTTTACTGACCAGTAAAGCATAAGAATTCCAAAACTTCAATCTGCAACTAGACTGTTCTCATTCATTACTGTACCTCATAGCACTGTATTAGTGTTCACACGAGCTAACACACACATGTTCACACACAGACGCTCAGTTACTATACAGGGGTTTTCTGTTATGCAGGTTACTATCATATATCCTTAGAGAGAAAAGAAACATTGAGTCCTTTTTCTACAGAAATAGATGAGCTCATAAAACACATAAGACAACATTAGGGAGGAGCCGCTGGAACCCGCCGCCGCGAGGAGCCGCCAGAACCCACAGCCGCGAGGCGCCGCAGCGCGGGTAAATTCAGCCACTCCAACTGGAGGGTTTGCTGAACGGAGAGGGGAAGTCGTCCACGGGTTGCTGACCAGGGACCGGGCACGAGTTGGACGGGAAAGCTCACATCCGCCTTTGGGACTTAGACACGTAACTGGCAGTGCACGTGTGCCAGTGGTGGAGGAGCCCGCGCACCCCTAGAGCTGCAGCAGCAGAGGAGGAAGCCGGGGAAAGAGCAGGGATTGGAGACTACAAGTGGGTGCGCGGTAGAGCCAGGGCGGCCCCCTCCAACACGGGACTGCGCACGCCGCGGCCTCCGCCTGACTGACTGGGATCAGCCCACCGTCCCAGCCAGCACCCAGTATGGCAGCAAAGCCCTCATTTTGCTGAACACAAAAACAGAAACCATAGCAACAGGCGCTATAAGGGAAAGACTACTCCATCAAGACACCACCATTAAGAGCAGATTGGTTTCCAACAGGCAGATAAGATAAAAACCAGGGACAGTATATTGGGTTGGTCAAAAATTTTTTCTGAACAGCTTATGGAGAAACCCAAACAAACTTTTGGCTAACCCAACAGCTAAGATGATCCCATGGCTGCATAATTATGTGGATGACTAATCACTCCTGTACATAAGAAGTTGATCAGTAGGGCTAGGAAAAAATTTTTTAAATGAAGGGTCTCTTAGAAATTATTTATGGGCTGAATTTGCTCTGTGGACATAATTTGTCGTCTGGTGTCTTAGGGTCTAAACTACCGGGAACATACCATTTCTCGCAACTTTTACTGACCAGTAAAGCATAAGAATTCCAAAACTTCAATCTGCAACTAGACTGTTCTCATTCATTACTGTACCTCATAGCACTGTATTAGTGTTCACACGAGCTAACACACACATGTTCACACACAGACGCTCAGTTACTATACAGGGGTTTTCTGTTATGCAGGTTACTATCATATATCCTTAGAGAGAAAAGAAACATTGAGTCCTTTTTCTACAGAAATAGATGAGCTCATAAAACACATAAGACAACATTAGGGAGGAGCCGCTGGAACCCGCCGCCGCGAGGAGCCGCCAGAACCCACAGCCGCGAGGCGCCGCAGCGCGGGTAAATTCAGCCACTCCAACTGGAGGGTTTGCTGAACGGAGAGGGGAAGTCGTCCACGGGTTGCTGACCAGGGACCGGGCACGAGTTGGACGGGAAAGCTCACATCCGCCTTTGGGACTTAGACACGTAACTGGCAGTGCACGTGTGCCAGTGGTGGAGGAGCCCGCGCACCCCTAGAGCTGCAGCAGCAGAGGAGGAAGCCGGGGAAAGAGCAGGGATTGGAGACTACAAGTGGGTGCGCGGTAGAGCCAGGGCGGCCCCCTCCAACACGGGACTGCGCACGCCGCGGCCTCCGCCTGACTGACTGGGATCAGCCCACCGTCCCAGCCAGCACCCAGTATGGCAGCAAAGCCCTCATTTTGCTGAACACAAAAACAGAAACCATAGCAACAGGCGCTATAAGGGAAAGACTACTCCATCAAGACACCACCATTAAGAGCAGATTGGTTTCCAACAGGCAGATAAGATAAAAACCAGGGACAGTATTTAACTTTTATTTCTTTTTTTTTTTCTTTTCTTCTGATTGTTTATTTGTGGTGGACTATCTTGCTTATTCAATTGATTGGTCTAGTATGGGGTTTATTAGTTTTTTTGTTTATTGGGGGGTTTTTTGGGTCTTTTTTGTTGTTGTTGTAGTTGTTGTTTTCATTTGTTTGTTTTATGTGTTTTTTCTTTGTTTTTTGGTCTCTTATTAATTTTCTCAGCCCTTTTTAATTTTTAATTTCTTTTTCTGACTTTTATTTTATTGTATTTTTTTTTAATTTTAATTTTAATTCTTGAAAACCACTAATTCTCTTTTCTCTTTCTTCTTTCCCACTGCTTTATTCCTCTATGTTCTAAATGTAAAACATTTTCCTATCTACCAATATCCTCTAGATAAATTATTTCCTATCTTCCTGTCTCCACTATTCTAACCAAATACACTAAACAAAACACACACTAATCTTTGCTACCTAATCCTATAAAATACTTCCAAGACGAATCTTTTCCTTTTTATTACCTATAGACTCTCCTCCTCGTCACCCCCAACACATGTCCTAATTAAAAATTGCTCTCATTGTAATTATCCAAGCCAGGACCTTGTGCTAGATCTATTATTCAGGCACTATTTCAATTAATTCAAAGCTTAACAGGCAAGTATCATCTATGATTGCATGAATTGCCAGAAAGATTTCCCGTGCCTTATCTCTGTAAAACTGGTCAGTTGTGGGGATTGCTGTGTATATATGTATATCTTACGATGATGTTAGAAAACATCTGCATGCTTTTATGACTGTCACCCATCAGGGATGCACCGCTTGTTCCTCAGATGCTAGTATGTGAACTAATATCACGGAATACCATAGCAAACCAGACATAGAGCCTACACCCCTTGACCAATCATCAAACCAAGGATCCGCGGAGTGGAAGCCCTGATTCCCAGAACCCACACTATCAAAGAACATACAACACTAGAGATTATTCACCTGTAAACAAGGCCTAACACCACCCAAGACACAAACCACTGAACCCTTCTACAAGGACAAAAACCCAAAGGAAGGGAGAATTCAACCAAGAAGCTTGGTGGGAATAAGAACTCCATACACACAGACACACACAAAGAAACAAAAATTAACCTAATAATGAAACGTCAGAGAAACACTGTACAAATGAAGGACCAAGCTAGAGAAACACCGCTTCAAATGACAGGGGAGGAGATAGACAAACTGTCTGAAAGAGAATTCAGAAAAGCTATACTAGGGCTTCCCCTGGTGGTCCAGTGGGTAAGGACACTGCCTTGCAGTGCAAGGGGCGCCGGTTCGAGCCCTGGCCTGGGAAGATCCCACGTGCCGCGGAGCGGCTGGACTAATGTGTCCAATTGCCGAGCCGGAGCTCTGGAGTGCATGCGTCCAGAGCCGGCGCTCTGCAACGACAGATGCCACAGCGATGGGAGGCCCACAGGAGCCAAAGAACAAAAACAGATGAAAATCGAGAAACGAAGGACCAATAGAAGTGGCCCGCCTGCTCCCCTCCCTCCCCAACCCAACCCCGGCCCAAAAATAAATAAATAAATAAATCTTTAAAAAAAAAAAAAAAAGAAGAAAAGCTATACTAATGAGGATGCAAAACACTGAAACCAGAATATTAGAGGAAATTAGTGCATTGAGAAGAGACATGCAAGAAATGAAAAATAAGCAAATGGAGACAACTAACTCAACTGCGGAACTGAAAAATACTATAGAAGGTCTCAACAGTAGAGTATCAGAGGTTGAAGAACGGATAAGTGAGCTGGAAGACAGAATGGTGGAAATGAGTGCTGAAGAACAGAACAAAGCTCAAAGAATTAAAAGAACTGAGGATAGCATTAGGGACCTATGGGACAATATCAAATGCACCAACATTAGAATTATAGGAATTCCAGAAGAAGAAGAGGAGAAGAAAGACTATGAAAAAATTCTTGAAGAGGTTATAGTTGAAAACTTCCCCAGCATGGGAAAGGAAATAGTCAACCAAGTCCAGGAAGCACAAAGAGTTCCATACAGGAGAAACCCCAGAAGAAACACACCAAGGCACATTCTAATCAAACTAACACAGACTAAATATAAAGACAGATTACTAAAAGCAGCTAGAAGCAAACAACAAATAACAAATAAAGGAAACCCCATACGTCTAACTGTGGATCTCTCAACAGAAACCCTGCAGGTCAGAAGAGCATGGCAGGACACATTTAAAAGGCTAAAAGAGAATAACCTGCAACCACGAATTCTCTACCCAGCAAAAATCTCATTCAGAATCGATGGAGAAGTCAAAAGCTTCTCAGACAGACAAAAACTAAAAGAATTCTGTACCACAAAACCAGCCCTACAACAAGTGTTAAAGGGCCTGATATAGCCAATAAATACAAGAGTAGAAGAAGTCCTACAAATCAAACCCCTAATTTCTAAGATGACAATAGGAACATTCATATCAATAATTACTTTTAACGTAAACGGACTAAATGCTCCAACCAAATGACACAGCCTGGCTGAATGGATCCAGAAGCAAGACCCATATATATGCTGTTTACAAGAGACCCACTTCAGACCTAGAGACACTCATAGACTGAAAGTGAAAGGCTGGAAAAAGATATTCTATGCAAATGGAAATCAAAAGAAAGCTGGAGTAGGAATCCTCAGATCAGACAAAATAGACTATAAAGTAAAGAAGATTCTAAGAGACAAGGCAGGTCACTACATCATGATTAAGGGATCTATCCAAGAGGAAGACATAACAGTCATGAATATCTACGCAGCCAACACAGGGGCACCTCAATACATAAGACAGGTACTTCCAGACATAAAAGAAGAAATCAACAACAGCACAATAATAGTAGGAGACTTTAACACTCCTCTCACACCAATGGACAGATCATCCAAACAGAAAATTAATAAAGAAACACAAGCCTTAAATGGCACACTGGAAAAGATGGACCTCATCGATATCTTTAGGATGTTCCATCCAAAAGCAGAAGAATACACTTTCTTCTCAAATGCTCACGGAACATTCTACAGGATAGACCACATCTTGGGCCACAAATCTAACCTCAGTCAGTTCAAGAAAACCGAAATTATATCAACCATCTTCTACAGGAGAAACCCCAGAAGAAACACACCAAGGCACATTCTAATCAAACTAACACAGACTAAATATAAAGACAGATTACTAAAAGCAGCTAGAAGCAAACAACAAATAACAAATAAAGGAAACCCCATACGTCTAACTGTGGATCTCTCAACAGAAACCCTGCAGGTCAGAAGAGCATGGCAGGACACATTTAAAAGGCTAAAAGAGAATAACCTGCAACCACGAATTCTCTACCCAGCAAAAATCTCATTCAGAATCGATGGAGAAGTCAAAAGCTTCTCAGACAGACAAAAACTAAAAGAATTCTGTACCACAAAACCAGCCCTACAACAAGTGTTAAAGGGCCTGATATAGCCAATAAATACAAGAGTAGAAGAAGTCCTACAAATCAAACCCCTAATTTCTAAGATGACAATAGGAACATTCATATCAATAATTACTTTTAACGTAAACGGACTAAATGCTCCAACCAAATGACACAGCCTGGCTGAATGGATCCAGAAGCAAGACCCATATATATGCTGTTTACAAGAGACCCACTTCAGACCTAGAGACACTCATAGACTGAAAGTGAAAGGCTGGAAAAAGATATTCTATGCAAATGGAAATCAAAAGAAAGCTGGAGTAGGAATCCTCAGATCAGACAAAATAGACTATAAAGTAAAGAAGATTCTAAGAGACAAGGCAGGTCACTACATCATGATTAAGGGATCTATCCAAGAGGAAGACATAACAGTCATGAATATCTACGCAGCCAACACAGGGGCACCTCAATACATAAGACAGGTACTTCCAGACATAAAAGAAGAAATCAACAACAGCACAATAATAGTAGGAGACTTTAACACTCCTCTCACACCAATGGACAGATCATCCAAACAGAAAATTAATAAAGAAACACAAGCCTTAAATGGCACACTGGAAAAGATGGACCTCATCGATATCTTTAGGATGTTCCATCCAAAAGCAGAAGAATACACTTTCTTCTCAAATGCTCACGGAACATTCTACAGGATAGACCACATCTTGGGCCACAAATCTAACCTCAGTCAGTTCAAGAAAACCGAAATTATATCAACCATCTTCTCGGACCACAATGCAATGAGACTAGAGATCAACTACCAGAAAAAAAACCCTAAAAACGCAAACACATGGCGATTAAACAACACATACCTAAAAAACCAACTGTTCACTGAGGAAATCAAAGGAGAAATTAAACAATTCCTAGAAGAAAATGACAATGAACACACGACAGTGCAAAACCTATGGGATACAGCAAAAGCAGTTCTAAGGGGGAAATTTATAGCAATACAATCCCACCTCAAGAAACTAGGAGGGCTTCCCCTGGTGGTCCAGTGGATAAGGACACCACCTTGCAGTGCAAGGGGCGCCAGTTCGATCCCTGGCCTGGAAGATCCCACGGGCCGCGGAGCGGCTGGACTGATGTGTCTAATTACCGAGAAGGGAACTCTGGAGCGCATGCGCCTAGAGCCGGCGCTCTGCGACAACAGACGCCACCGAGAAGGGAGGCGGATGAAAATAGAGAACAGGAGTCAAAGAACAACGACGGATGAAAATAGAGAAATGAAAGACCAATAGAAGTGGCCCGCCCGCTCCCCTCCCTCCCCAACCCGACCCCCGCCCAAAATAAATAAATAAATAAATCTTAAAAAAAAAAAAAAAAGAAACTAGGAAAATATGAAGCAGATGACCTAACCCTCTGCTTAAAACAATTGGAAAAAGAAGAACAAAAACACCCCAAAGCCAGCAGAAGAAGAGAAATCATAAAGATCAGAGCAGAAATAAATGAGAAAGAAACAAAAGAAACAATAGTAAAGATAAATAAAACAAAAAGCTGGTTCTTTGAAAAGGTAAACAAAATTGACAAGCCACTGGCCAGACTCAATAAGAAAAAGAGAGAGAAGAACCAGATCAACAAAATCAAAAACAAAAAAGGAGAGATTACAACAGACAATGCAGAAATCCAAAGAATTCTAAGAGACTATTATGAGCAGCTCTATGGCAACAAACTGGGCAACCTGGAAGAAATGGACAGTTTCTTGGAGAGGATTTATCTCCCAAGACTGAGCCAGGAAGAAATAGAAACTTTGAACGACCCAGTCACAAGCTCAGAAATCGAATTTGTATTAAAAATCTACGCAAAAATAAAAGCCCAGGGCCAGATGGCTTCACAGCCGAATTCTACCAAACATTTAAACAAGAGCTAATGCCTGTCCTCCTAAAACTCTTCCAAACAATTGCACAGGAAGGAACACTTACAAACACATTCTATGAGGCCACCATCACCCTGATACCAAAACCATGCAAAGACAACACAAAAAAGGAAAAATATAGGCCAATTTCACTGATGAACTTAGATGCCAAGATCCTCAACAAAATCTTAGCAAACAATTCAACGACACGTCAAAAAACACATACATTACGATCAAGTCGGGTTCATCCCAGGCATGCAAGGATTCTTCAACATCCGCAAATCAATCAATGTGATACACCATATCAACAAATTGAAAGACAAAAACCACATGATCATCTCAATAGATGCAGAAAAAGCCTTTGACAAAGTACAGCATCCATTTATGATAAAAACTCTTCAGAAAATGGGCATAGAAGGAACCTATCTCAACATAGTGAAAGCCACATATGAGAAGCCCACAGCGAACATTATCCTCAACGGTGAAAAACTGAAAGCGTTCCCTCTAAGATCAGGAACAAGACAGCGGTGCCCACTTTCACCACTACTATTCAACATAGTCCTGGAAGTTCTAGCAACAGCAATAAGAGAAGAGAAAGAAATCAAAGGAATCCAGATTGGAAAGGAAGAAGTCAAGCTCTCTCTTTTTGCATACGACATGATATTATACATAGAAAATCCCAAAGACACGGTTACAAAGCTACTAGAGCTAATCAATGTATTCAGCAAAGTCGTAGGATACAAAGTCAACACACAGAAGTCACTGGCATTCCTATAAACAAACAATGAAAAATCAGAAAATGAAATCAAAGAGGCAATCCCCTTCACCATTGCAGCCAAAAGAATCAAATATCTAGGAATAGACCTACCCATAGAAACAAAAGAACTGTACACAGAAAATAACAAGACATTCATGAGAGAAATTAAAGAAGACTTAAACAGATGGAGAGATATTCCTTGTTCCTGGATCGGAAGAATCAATATTGTGAAAATGACCATACTACCAAATGTCATCTATAGATCAATGATCTATCCAACTACCATCACTACCAAATAAAAGCCCAGGGCCAGATGGCTTCACAGCCGAATTCTACCAAACATTTAAACAAGAGCTAATGCCTGTCCTTCTAAAACTCTTCCAAACAATTGCACAGGAAGGAACACTTACAAACACATTCTATGAGGCCACCATCACCCTGATACCAAAACCATGCAAAGACAACACAAAAAAGGAAAAATATAGGCCAATTTCACTGATGAACTTAGATGCCAAGATCCTCAACAAAATCTTAGCAAACAATTCAACGACACGTCAAAAAACACATACATTACGATCAAGTCGGGTTCATCCCAGGCATGCAAGGATTCTTCAACATCCGCAAATCAATCAATGTGATACACCATATCAACAAATTGAAAGACAAAAACCACATGATCATCTCAATAGATGCAGAAAAAGCCTTTGACAAAGTACAGCATCCATTTATGATAAAAACTCTTCAGAAAATGGGCATAGAAGGAACCTATCTCAACATAGTGAAAGCCACATATGAGAAGCCCACAGCGAACATTATCCTCAACGGTGAAAAACTGAAAGCTTTCCCTCTAAGATCAGGAACAAGACAGCGGTGCCCACTTTCACCACTACTATTCAACATAGTCCTGGAAGTTCTAGCAACAGCAATAAGAGAAGAGAAAGAAATCAAAGGAATCCAGATTGGAAAGGAAGAAGTCAAGCTCTCTCTTTTTGCATACGACATGATATTATACATAGAAAATCCCAAAGACACGGTTACAAAGCTACTAGAGCTAATCAATGTATTCAGCAAAGTCGTAGGATACAAAGTCAACACACAGAAGTCACTGGCATTCCTATAAACAAACAATGAAAAATCAGAAAATGAAATCAAAGAGGCAATCCCCTTCACCATTGCAGCCAAAAGAATCAAATATCTAGGAATAGACCTACCCATAGAAACAAAAGAACTGTACACAGAAAATAACAAGACATTCATGAGAGAAATTAAAGAAGACTTAAACAGATGGAGAGATATTCCTTGTTCCTGGATCGGAAGAATCAATATTGTGAAAATGACCATACTACCAAATGTCATCTATAGAGTCAATGTGATCCCTATCCAACTACCATTGACATTTTTCACAGAACTGGACCAAACAATAACACAGTTCACATGGAAACACAAAAGACCTCGAATAGCCAAAGCAATCCTGAGGAAGAAGAATGGAGCTGGAGGGATCAGCCTCCCTAACCTCAGACTCTACTACAAAGCAACAGTCATCAAGACAATATGGTACTGGCACAAAAACAGAACTATAGACCAATGAAACAAGATCGAGAACCCAGAGATAAACCCACGCACCTATGGGTACCTTATTTTTGACAAAGGAGGAGAAACTATAAAATGGGACAAAGACAGCCTCTTCAACAAGTGGTGCTGGGAAAATTGGACAGCTACGTGCAAAAAAAATGAAGTTGAAACATTCCCTGACCCCATACACAAAGATCAACTCAAAATGGATTAAAGACCTAAATGTAAGACCAGAAACCATCAAACTCTTAGAGGAGAATATAGGCAAAACCCTCAAGGACATCAATCAAAGCAAGATCCTCTCTGACCCACCTACTAAAATAGTGGAACTGAAAAGAAAAGTGAACATGTGGGACCTCATGAAACTTAAAAGCTTTTGTACAGCAAAAGAAATCACCAAAAAGCTGAACAGACACCCCACAGAGTGGGAGAAAATCATAGCAAATGAAACAACAGACAAAGAATTAATCTCCAAAATCTACAAGCAACTCAGACAACTCAGCACAGGGAAAACGAGCAGCCCAATCAAAAAATGGGAAAAAGATCTAAAGAGTTGCCTCTCCAAAGAGGACATACAGATGGCCCCAAAACACATGAAACAATGCTCAACTTCACTTATTATTAGAGAAATGCAAATTAAAACCACAATGAGATACCACCTCACACCCGTCAGAATGGCCATCATCAACAAATCGACAGACAACAAATGCTGGAGAGGGTGCAGAGAAAAGGGAACCCTCTTGCATTGCTGGTGGGAATGTAAATTGATACAACCTCTATGGAAGACAATATGGAGATTCTTGAAAAAACTAAACATAGAAGCACCCTATGACCCAGCAATCCCACTATTAGGCCTATATCCTGATGAAATCAAAAATGAAAGAGGCACTTGTACCCCAATGTTCATTTCAGCTCTCTACACAATAGCCAGAACATGGAAGCAACCTAGATGTTCATCGACAAATGAATGGATCCAGAAGCTCTGGTACATATATACAATGGGATACTACTCAGCTGTTAAAAGAAATGCAGAAGACTCAGTCCTAATGAGGTGGCTGGCTCTAGAACCTATCATAAAAAGTGAAGTAAGTCAAAAAGAGAAAGATAAGTATAGTATACTAACTCATATATATGGGATCTAGTAAGATGGTCATGATAACACACAGTGAACCTATCATGAAAAACAGTGAAGTAAGTACAAAAGATTGGGAAAGATACATGTATTTCTAGGGATCAAAAACTATAAATGGGACAAAGACAGCCTCTTCAACAAGTGGTGCTGGGAGAATTGGACAGCTACATGCAAAAAAATGAAGTTGAAACATTCCCTGACCCCATACACAAAGATCAACTCAAAATGGATTAAAGACCTAAATGTAAGACCAGAAACCATCAAACTCTTAGAGGAGAATATAGGCAAAACCCTCAAGGACATCAATCAAAGCAAGATCCTCTCTGACCCACCTACTAAAATAGTGGAACTGAAAAGAAAAGTGAACATGTGGGACCTCATGAAACTTAAAAGCTTTTGTACAGCAAAAGAAATCACCAAAAAGCTGAACAGACACCCCACAGAGTGGGAGAAAATCATAGCAAATGAAACAACAGACAAAGAATTAATCTCCAAAATCTACAAGCAACTCAGACAACTCAGCACAGGGAAAACGAGCAGCCCAATCAAAAAATGGGAAAAAGATCTAAAGAGTTGCCTCTCCAAAGAGGACATACAGATGGCCCCAAAACACATGAAACAATGCTCAACTTCACTTATTATTAGAGAAATGCAAATTAAAACCACAATGAGATACCACCTCACACCCGTCAGAATGGCCATCATCAACAAATCGACAGACAACAAATGCTGGAGAGGGTGCAGAGAAAAGGGAACCCTCTTGCATTGCTGGTGGGAATGTAAATTGATACAACCTCTATGGAAGACAATATGGAGATTCTTGAAAAAACTAAACATAGAAGCACCCTATGACCCAGCAATCCCACTATTAGGCCTATATCCTGATGAAATCAAAAATGAAAGAGGCACTTGTACCCCAATGTTCATTTCAGCTCTCTACACAATAGCCAGAACATGGAAGCAACCTAGATGTTCATCGACAAATGAATGGATCCAGAAGCTCTGGTACATATATACAATGGGATACTACTCAGCTGTTAAAAGAAATGCAGAAGACTCAGTCCTAATGAGGTGGCTGGCTCTAGAACCTATCATAAAAAGTGAAGTAAGTCAAAAAGAGAAAGATAAGTATAGTATACTAACTCATATATATGGGATCTAGTAAGATGGTCATAACAACACACGCAGTGAACTCATGAAAAAACAGAGAATAGACATAAAGACATTGTGGAGACCAAACAGTGGGAGGGAGGCATGGAAGGAGTAACATGGAAACCTATACTGTCATGTGTGGAAAAGATAGCTATTGTCATTGTGCTAGGGGAATAGGAGTACCTACAACCACTTGGGGCGATGGTCTGGAGGGGTGGGAGGGGGAACTGGGTGGGGGGAGGGTCCAGGGATATACATATGAATGATCGGGGAACATACATGTTGGTGAAAAACAAAACTCTGTAAAATCTTTAAAAAAAAAAAAGAATTATGGGATAAATTAAAAAAAAAAAAAAAAAAGACAACATTAGCAGTTAACTAGAAATGAATGCTAAAATGCTAAATGAAGTTCTTAGACTGAAGCAACTACATCGCACTTGAATTGTTAATATGGCAATTAGCTCCGGTGTCTACAAAGTACTTGTTAATAAATACCTCATAAAGACTTCTGATAAATAAGAGCACAGCAGGTTCAGAAACTAAGTTTATATGTTTTTTTTAAAACATACTCAATTCCCTAGTAGCTCAGTGGCAAAAGAGTTCACCTGCCACTGAAGGAGACACAGGTTTGGTCCCTGATTCGGGAAGATCTCACTTGCTTCAGAGCAAGTAAGCCTGTGAGCCACAACTATTGAGCCTGTGCTCTAGAGCGTTGGAGCCACAACTACTGAGCAAATGTGCCACAGCTTCTGAAGCCTGTGTGCCCTAGAGCCCGAGTTCCACAACAAGAGAAATCACCACAACAAGAAACCTGCTCACTTCAACTAGAGAGTAGCCCCAACTTCCTGCAACTAGAGAAGATCCTGAAGCAGCAGTGAAAACCCAGCATAGCCAAAAATAAAAATTAAATAAATAAATTAAAAATACTCAATATATGCTTTCTTTTTATAAAGTCTAGTCATAGCAGCTTCTTGAAAGAATTCACGCCACAACTAAATTTCAAATTTATTTTTCCTTTCTGAGACTGAAGCCAATATTTTACAATAAGGGCTCTTAAACTATGGCCTAAAGACCAGCAGCATCAGCATCACCAGGGATCTTGTTAGAGATGTCAACTCTTGGGCTTCCAACCCACACTTGCTGAATCACATGGTGTGGGGTAGAGCCCAGATACCTGGTTTTTTGGTTTTTTATTTTTGGCCTGTAAGTCACCGTTTATTTTTCATCCATCTTTATTCATAAGCATATGTGGGCCTCCTGTCACAGTGGCCTCTCTCATTGCAGAGCACTGGCTCTGGGCATATGTGCTCTAGAGCGCTGGCTTATAATTGGACACACCAACCCTGTCATTCCTTGGCACGTGGAATCTTCCAAGGCCGGGGATTGAACTGCTGCACTGCAAGGCAGACTCTACCCACTGGATAACCAGGAAGCCCCAGATAACTGTTTTAAGAAGCCTTAAAAAAAAAAAGAATTATGGGATAAATTAAAAAAAAAAAAAAAAAAGACAACATTAGCAGTTAACTAGAAATGAATGCTAAAATGCTAAATGAAGTTCTTAGACTGAAGCAACTACATCGCACTTGAATTGTTAATATGGCAATTAGCTCCGGTGTCTACAAAGTACTTGTTAATAAATACCTCATAAAGACTTCTGATAAATAAGAGCACAGCAGGTTCAGAAACTAAGTTTATATGTTTTTTTTAAAACATACTCAATTCCCTAGTAGCTCAGTGGCAAAAGAGTTCACCTGCCACTGAAGGAGACACAGGTTTGGTCCCTGATTCGGGAAGATCTCACTTGCTTCAGAGCAAGTAAGCCTGTGAGCCACAACTATTGAGCCTGTGCTCTAGAGCGTTGGAGCCACAACTACTGAGCAAATGTGCCACAGCTTCTGAAGCCTGTGTGCCCTAGAGCCCGAGTTCCACAACAAGAGAAATCACCACAACAAGAAACCTGCTCACTTCAACTAGAGAGTAGCCCCAACTTCCTGCAACTAGAGAAGATCCTGAAGCAGCAGTGAAAACCCAGCATAGCCAAAAATAAAAATTAAATAAATAAATTAAAAATACTCAATATATGCTTTCTTTTTATAAAGTCTAGTCATAGCAGCTTCTTGAAAGAATTCACGCCACAACTAAATTTCAAATTTATTTTTCCTTTCTGAGACTGAAGCCAATATTTTACAATAAGGGCTCTTAAACTATGGCCTAAAGACCAGCAGCATCAGCATCACCAGGGATCTTGTTAGAGATGTCAACTCTTGGGCTTCCAACCCACACTTGCTGAATCACATGGTGTGGGGTAGAGCCCAGATACCTGGTTTTTTGGTTTTTTATTTTTGGCCTGTAAGTCACCGTTTATTTTTCATCCATCTTTATTCATAAGCATATGTGGGCCTCCTGTCACAGTGGCCTCTCTCATTGCAGAGCACTGGCTCTGGGCATATGTGCTCTAGAGCGCTGGCTTATAATTGGACACACCAACCCTGTCATTCCTTGGCACGTGGAATCTTCCAAGGCCGGGGATTGAACTGCTGCCCGGTGCACTGCAAGGCAGACTCTACCCACTGGATAACCAGGGAAGCCCCCAGATAACTGTTTTAAGAAGCCTTTCCAATGATTCTGATGCACAGATAAAGATTGAGAACTACTGCTATAAAACGGTGAGGATGAACTGCAAGTAAGGTTTAGCTGTGTGTTCCTGAACTATGTGTGTTCATACTATGTTGCTATGGGGGAACCACCCAGAGTACATTGTAAATATTGATGTTTGTGTCCTATGCAGGGGTTTTAATTGTTCTGAGTATGTCTGGGCTTTGAAGTGTTAAAAAAAAACTTCCCAGATGATTCTAACCAGCAAATGTGTTTAGTAAACGCTGGAGTACAAGCCACATTCCAACACAGACATGGCAGAAATAACTATCTGTGATAGTATGGACTTTCTGCTTCCTACATTCCTCCCAGGTTAGATTTAGGTGTGTTTTCATTGCAAGATGGTTTGTTTTCTGTATCTGTCTTCAGGAAAATCCTAGAGTCTTAATAGAATCAACTTAGGCATGCTATTTGTGATGCTATAGAGTGGAATATAATCTATAGGTACATATGTGGTTTTTTTTGTTTTATATACATTAAAATATAGTTTATTTTATCCTTAAAACATGTACTCATGGGCTTCCCTGGTAGCTCAGTGGTGAAGAGTTTGCCTGTCAATGCAGGAGACACGGGTTCAATCCCTGACCTGGGAAGATTCCATCTGTTGTGGAGCAACTAAACCCGTGAGCCACAGCTATAGAGCCTGTGCTCTAGAGCCTCAGAGCTGCAACTACTGAGCCCATGTGTCACAACTCCTGAAGCCCGTGTGCCCTAGAGCCCGAGTTCCACAACAAGAGAAATCATCACAACAAGAAACCTGCTCACCTCAACCAAAGAATAGCCTCGACTCCCTGTAACTAGATAAGAGCCTATGGAAGCAGTGAAACCACAGAATAGCCAAAAATCAATCAATCAATAAATAAAAATTTTTAAAAATCTACTAATGTATGAACATACAGACACTTATCTGTAAGTCCATAGTGGCATGTAAACCATGCTTTCTTTTTTTATTAATTTTACATAGAGGTTGTTTGTTGTTTTTCAGTCACTCAGTTGTGTCTGACTCTTTGCAAGGCCATGGACTGTAGCACACCAGCCTTTCCTGTCCTTCACTATCTACTGAAGTTTACTCAAACTCATGTCCTAAGTCAGTGATGCCTTCCAACCCTCTCATCCTGTCATTTCCTTCTCCTCCTGCCCTCAGTCCTTCCCAGCATCGGGGTCTTTTGCAACAAGTTGGCTCTTTCTATCAGGTGGCCAAGGTATTGGAGCTTCAGCTTCAGCATCACTTCTTCCAGTGAATATCCAGGGTTGATTTCCTTTCGGATTGACTGGCTTGATCTCCTTGCTTTCCAAGGGACTCTCAAGAATCCTCTCCAGCATCACATTTCGAAAACATCAGTTCTTTGGCACTCAGCATTTTTTATGGTCCAACTCTCACATTCATACATGACTACCAAAAAAAGCATAGTTTTGACTAGATGGAACTTTGTTGGCAAAGTGATGTCTCTGCTTTTTAATACACTGTCTAGGTTTATCATAGCTTTTTTTCCAAGGAGCCAGCATCTTTTAGTTGCATGGTGGTAGGCACTATCTACAGTGATTTTGGAGCCCAAGAAAATGTCTGTCACTGTTTTCATTTTTTTCCTTTCTACGTGCCATGAAGTGATGGGGCTACCATGATCTTAGTTTTTGAATGTTAATTTTTAAGCCAGCCTTTTCACTCTCCACTTTCACCTTCATCAAGAGGCTCTTTAGTTCCTCTTCACTTTCTGACATAAGAGTTGTGTCATCTGCATATCTGAGGTTACTGATATTTCTCCCAGCAATCTTTTTTTCTTAATTTTATTTATTTATTTATTTATTTATGGTTATTCTGGGTTTTCACTGCTGCCTCAGGCTCTTCTCCAGTTGCAGGGAGTGGGGGCTACTCTCCAGCTGAAGTAAGCAGGCTTCTCATTGCGGTGACTTTTCTTGTAGAACTCGGGCTCTAGGGCACACGGGCTTCAGGAGTTGTGGCACATGGGCTCAGTAGTTGCAGCTCTGAGACTCTAGAGCACAGGTTCTACAGTTGTGGCTCACGAGCTCAGTTGCTCCACAACATGTAGGATCTTCCCAGATTAGGGATAGAACCCATGTCTCCTGCATTGGCAGGTGAACTCTTTACCAGTGAGCTACTAGGGAAGCCACTCTCCTAGCAATCTTGATCCCAGTTTCTTATTCATCCCACCCAGCATTTTACCTGATGTACTCTGCATATAGGTAAAATAAGCAGGGTGACAATATACAGCCTTTATATACTCCTTTCCCAATTGTGGAACTAGTCTGTTGTTCCATGTCTGATTTTTCTGTTGCTTCTTCACCTGCATATAGATTTCTCAGTAGGTAGGTAAGGGTATCTAGTATTCCCATCTCATTAAGAATTTTCCACAGTTTGGTGTAATCCATACAGTCAAAGGCTTTAGTGTAGTCAGTGAAGAAGTAGTAACTGTTTAGGAGTCTGCTGTGGAGGCGTGAATTGACAGTAGTCGGGGCACTGGCAGTAGCAGTCCTGGGAGATGCAGTGTGTTGGCCTAAGTTCTCTTGGTGGAAGTCGCCATTAGCCATATTGGAGTGGGTTGCCATTTCTTTTGTTTTTCTGATGTTTCATATTTTCTTTTTATATTTATTCATTATTAATTTTTATAGGAGGATAGTTGCTTTACAATGTTGTGTTAGTTTCTGCTATACATAGAGACTGAATATGAACCATTAACTGATCTAATTAAGAAAAAAAGATGAAACTCAGTGTCAGCTACAAACTGGCATTTACCAATTACATTGCCAATGACTGGACAACAAGGGTATTTGCCATCTGCCTCTGCAGAGATTGAAGGCTGCACAGTTGAGAGCTGCTAACTTTCAACACCCCTTGAAGGAGATCAGGGTGGGGCAAGGCACTCTGCTCCTAGGAATCAGGTGGGGCAGGTTTTTAGATAGGTAAATAGCTCTTAGGAACAGATTTTATTATCTCAATCCTTGTATCTCCTCACACCTAGAAAAGTACTAAATTCCTTCATGAAGACATCACATCCTCATGGCTGACCCAAACCATCTGCAAAACAAAATCATTTGGAAACCCTATGTTTAATAGCATTTGAACTCCCCCACAACAAAATCCTTATATTGACTTTACTCCTCTGCCTCTTTGGAACAGTCTCTCAGAGCCATCTGAGATGCTGCCTCTGGGGTTGCAATCCTAATTATGCCCCAAATAAAACTTAGCCCACATCGCTCAAGTTGGTCATCTTTTTTTAGTTGACATCAGCAAACAAAATTAGGAATATAATAGGAGCATCATGTATACATAGGAAATAGAAAGGAACTATACAAATATGCTACATAATTTAAAAACATAGCATAAAAAGTAAAAATTTCCAGGGCTAAACAGTTGTAAAAAAATGATGCAGAAAGATTTAAAATGCTTAAAGAGATCAATAACGATGGGAGAAACTGAAAAAAAAAAAAAGTTTTCACAGGTACATTTTTTTCAAATCTTAAGTTCCAAATATTCCTAAACCATTGGGACAGTTGCAGGGAAAAGGTGAAAAAACAGAACATTTCATCTTTATTTACAAAGCTAGAAGCTAGAGTAATGCTGACAAGCACACCTGACATTCACAAAGATTTTCACAGGCTGGAAAGAGCAAAAGAGCAAACAAGAGAGAGGGAGAAACTGGCGATTTCACAAGGACTTCACAAAATAGATCTAAGGGGAACTAAATTTTATTACCGCAAGTGGGAGGCCAGGAAAAGGCCTTGAGCCTTCTGGAACTCCCACTGTGCAGGAATGAATGGCCTGTGGGAAGGAAGTATTTCCTTGATTCTAAACCTCCATTGACTGTAAAAGCACCAATTTAATTATAGATATTTTAGGGATAAAATAAACTATACTGAATGCACCTAAAATAAGAAAACATACATTCATATAGTAATATACCACACTTTTTAGCATCACCAGATTGCATCTAAGCCTTCTTTATACTGAAAGCTCCTGGGACTCATTGTCAGTGGTTTTAGTGATGCACAGCACACAGTGATAGACTGCTTTCAACTTCTGAGCTGCTAGACCTGACCTCTCTACCAAAAGGACGACAGTATGTTTGGAGGGCTATCTAAGAACACCAAGGTTAGCTTATATTTCTTATTTAGATAAACTCGGGTTTTATTCTTTGCTTTAATCAAATGCTGTGTTTTTTTTTTTTTATTTTTATTCTTTATTTTAAAGGTTTTACAGAGTTTTGTTGTTCACATACATGTATGTTCCCAGATCAGTCATATGCATATCCATGGTCCCCACCCACCCAGATCCCCCCATCCCACCTCCAGACCTTTGCCCCAAGCCATTGTAAGCACTCCTATTCCCTTAGCACTGTGACACTAGCTATCTTTTCCACACATAACACTATAGGTTTCCTTGTTACTTCCTCCATGCTTCCCCCTCCCTATTTATTCACCACGATGTCCCTATGTCTATGCTCTGTCTTTTTTTTTTTTTTTTCATGAGTTCCCTGTGTGTGATATCAAGACCGTCCTACTAGATTCCATATATGTGTGTTAGTATACTGTATCAAATGCTGTTTTTTCTGGAAGAGATTCAGCTTCTTTGGAAAGTCAGCCAGAAGCTTAAGATTAGTAGCTCTTTGGTGCCTGGGAAACAGTGCCTTGTCATATGTGTAGGAGCCACATCAACCACTCTTGGCTTTCAAAATCCTGTAGTGTCTTCTAAGAATCTACTGCCTTTGCTGCATGTCCTGGTCATAAGAAATGTACTTGCACAGCAATGTTTCTTTCCAAGCAACATGAGTGTAATATTTTTAAAAGCCATTTTAAAGGACAAAGTACCTACCGCCCAGATCTTTGATTGTAATATTGTAAGGGTTAAGGAAAGCAGCAGAGCACAATTTTTGAAAAAATGACATAGCCCAAGGACACAGCATAAACCCATTAGAATCCAATGGGTCCAAGATGGCAGATCAGACCTTGATCCTCAGTCAGCAAGCTAAATGGCACACCCAGAGGCTCCATGACAGTTCTGCCCCTTCCCTAAAAGAGCTGGAATAATCCTCTCACTTATTAGCATGTGGAATTACCCAGCCCATAAAAGCTAAGAACGCCATGTTTTCAGGGCCGCTGGATTCACTCCACGATGGCCCACACTCTGTCTGTGGAGTATGCTTTCTCTGAATCTGAATAAATCCATTTCTTACCTATTGCTTTGTCTCTCACTGAATTCTTTTCTGCAAAGAGACATGAAGAACCTGAGTCTCAGTGGGTCCAGACGTTGGGTGAGTGATTTTATTTATTTATTTTTTTTAACTTTTATTTTACTTTTAACTTTTACAGAGTTTTGCTGTTTACAGATATGTATGTTCCCAGATTAGTCATATGTACATCCCCCTCTTCCCACCCCTCTCGACCATCACACAGCACCCCTGAAAGATCTCCTTTTTGGTGAGTGATTTTAATACCAGGGTTTTGGCTGGGTTCAAGTCCCAAGCAGGGTTTGTATTAGGTCTGGACCCTGGGTTTAGTCCCAAATCAAGGTAGAACACTTTCAATATCATTCTCAAATAAAAGGAGCTAGGGTTTTTGGACAAACAGTTGATTCGAGGACAGGGGCAGGAAATACACAAGACAGGTCTGAAGCATTTTGCAGAGACAGAAATAAAGAAACTGCTTTTTAAAAAATCACACAAAGGGAGTACATCAAGGGAAGTAACGGTCAACTGAAAGCTGGTGATGGACAAAGCTGGAATAATCTGAGCAACAAAATCAAGCAGTACAGGATTATAATCTAAAATATAGAATAAATATCCATGAGTTCATATGGATATGGGCTCCCCAGGTGGCACTAATGGTAAAGAATTCACCTGTCAATGTAGGAAACATAAGAGACTAGGGTTTGATTCCTGGTTCAAGAAGATCCCTTGGAGGAAGAAATGGAAACCCACTCCAGTTTCTTAGCCTAGAGAATCCCATGGACAGTGGACCCTAGCAGGCTACAGTCCATAGTGTCGCAAAGAGTTGGACATGACTGAAGTGCCTTAGCACTCATATGGCTATAAGTATTAAATAATTGTATTACTAAGTAACTAAATAACTAGAGGAAATGCAGCACGTTCCCTCCCTGCAAAAAAATTTCAAATAATTTATGTAGATACTCTTTCCTCAAAGAAGTGGAACATTACTCCCTACCTAAGTGTGGGCTATGCAAAGTGACTTATTTCTAAAAATTACAATATGGAGTCAGAAAAGAGAGTAACTTTATGATGGAGACACCATTAAATACAAATACTACCTCAGTCAGGTGATCAAGGTGACTGTCAGTCACGTTAAGTCGTTTTGATAGCTTGGATGACAAGCTGAGAATGGTACTTTACCTCTGTAGACTTTTCCCTCAAAAGTCACAGCCCTAATCTAATCAGGAAACAAAACATCAGACAAATTTCACTAGAGAGACAGTTTATAAAATGGTTGATCAGTTTTGTAAAGATAACAGAAAATTATGAAAAAGCAAGAAATTAAGATAAACTGTTATAGTCAACAAGAGTCTAAAATGATATGATAAATGTAGCATGATATCCTGGATGGGATCCTGGTAAAAGGATATTAGACAAAAACTAGGGAAATGTGATATGGACTTCAGTTAGTAATAGTATATCAAAAGTGTTTCATTAATTGAGACAAATGTACCATATCAGTGTGAGAAACTAATAATATGGGAAACTGGTTATGGGATATGTGGGACTCTCTGTTACATTCCTACTTTTCTGTAAGCATAAAACTATTTTAAACAAAAAGCTTATGTAAAAAATTAAGCAAGTAAATATACATTAACATTCAACTATATGTAGCACTTTCAAAGCAAGTATCTCAGCAGAGGTGGCAATGAGATGAATGGATTCCTTTAATACATGGCTAAATTCAAATATTCAAGCTAACAATGCAGCATTTTCTCTCTCTAATCTTTTGCAACTGATTTCAAAAAAGTAAATTGTTCACCTGTCAATGTAGGACACATAAGAGACTAGGGTTTGATTCCTGGTTCAAGAAGATCCCTTGGAGGAAGAAATGGAAACCCACTCCAGTTTCTTAGCCTAGAGAATCCCATGGACAGTGGACCCTAGCAGGCTACAGTCCATAGTGTCGCAAAGAGTTGGACATGACTGAAGTGCCTTAGCACTCATATGGCTATAAGTATTAAATAATTGTATTACTAAGTAACTAAATAACTAGAGGAAATGCAGCACGTTCCCTCCCTGCAAAAAAATTTCAAATAATTTATGTAGATACTCTTTCCTCAAAGAAGTGGAACATTACTCCCTACCTAAGTGTGGGCTATGCAAAGTGACTTATTTCTAAAAATTACAATATGGAGTCAGAAAAGAGAGTAACTTTATGATGGAGACACCATTAAATACAAATACTACCTCAGTCAGGTGATCAAGGTGACTGTCAGTCACGTTAAGTCGTTTTGATAGCTTGGATGACAAGCTGAGAATGGTACTTTACCTCTGTAGACTTTTCCCTCAAAAGTCACAGCCCTAATCTAATCAGGAAACAAAACATCAGACAAATTTCACTAGAGAGACAGTTTATAAAATGGTTGATCAGTTTTGTAAAGATAACAGAAAATTATGAAAAAGCAAGAAATTAAGATAAACTGTTATAGTCAACAAGAGTCTAAAATGATATGATAAATGTAGCATGATATCCTGGATGGGATCCTGGTAAAAGGATATTAGACAAAAACTAGGGAAATGTGATATGGACTTCAGTTAGTAATAGTATATCAAAAGTGTTTCATTAATTGAGACAAATGTACCATATCAGTGTGAGAAACTAATAATATGGGAAACTGGTTATGGGATATGTGGGACTCTCTGTTACATTCCTACTTTTCTGTAAGCATAAAACTATTTTAAACAAAAAGCTTATGTAAAAAATTAAGCAAGTAAATATACATTAACATTCAACTATATGTAGCACTTTCAAAGCAAGTATCTCAGCAGAGGTGGCAATGAGATGAATGGATTCCTTTAATACATGGCTAAATTCAAATATTCAAGCTAACAATGCAGCATTTTCTCTCTCTTCTAACATTCTGTTTTAGAGTGCATACTGATTTCATAAATATTAAAGTCTAAAAAAGATTATTTAGTCTTAGGATAATTAATTTTAGCATTTACTAAGTTTAATTATAATTTATAGCAGAAAAATATTTATTTCTGTGCTCTGAACTCCTCAAGAGTAGAAATGACTCCCATTCATCTTTGTCTCCTCTGTACCCCACAACACAGGTGCTCAACTATATTTGAAGTATGTGAAGTTGAATGCATAATGGCACAAATTTATTGACTGCCTGGCTATGTCAACCAGGGTGATTACAAAAATGGGAGAAGTGAAACTAAGCAAGACCCTGTGGGGCTCCTGAACACAAAAGCCTTTCTGAGACCCTCATTTTTTTTGGCCACACAATTTGTGGTAGTTCCCCCACCAGGCACTGAACCTGATCCCGAAACCTCAGTCTCTCTGTGCACCACAGCCAAAACGAATCTCAGAGATAGAGTTTTGGGTGAAGTAGTACAGAATAGTTTTATTGCTTTGCCAGGCAGAGAGACATAGGCTCCTGCCTCGAAAAACTATGTGTGCTAACCCAGGGGCCGTTAGTGAGGAGTTTGATGGCAATAGTTCAAGGGTGGGGTTGCTGTCAAGATGAAGGTATGTGCAGGTTCTTAGGTGGTTGGGTCTCCTAACCTTGATCAGCTTCTCTGTCCCTTTTATCTTGCCTCAAGTAGTTTCTTGGCTGCTCTTCCCTTGATAATCAACTGTTCAAATCTGTCCTTTGGAACTCAGGTAAGGTCATGGAGGCTGAAGTCTGGAGTCTTGCCTCCAAAAAACGGGGGGCAAAAAGAAGCTCTGTGGCTAGAAGCCCCAGAGGTCCCCACTCGGTTTCAAACCCACATCTTCAGCAAAAACATTTGTAAGATGTATTTAAATGAAACAACAATGAGGGAAAAAAATGTAAGATATATTTAAATAAAACAACGAGAAAAAAATTCAGAAGCTTCAAATTTTCTTGAGGATATCTGGAGAACAGTCCCTCAATATCCACCTTATGTGCTAGAGGAAATGTGGCTTCTGTGTATGATAATTTTAAACAAGAAGAATCAAAGAAGAGTTTAAAAGGTGGCAATGAGATGAATGGATTCCTTTAATACATGGCTAAATTCAAATATTCAAGCTAACAATGCAGCATTTTCTCTCTCTAACATTCTGTTTTAGAGTGCATACTGATTTCATAAATATTAAAGTCTAAAAAAGATTATTTAGTCTTAGGATAATTAATTTTAGCATTTACTAAGTTTAATTATAATTTATAGCAGAAAAATATTTATTTCTGTGCTCTGAACTCCTCAAGAGTAGAAATGACTCCCATTCATCTTTGTCTCCTCTGTACCCCACAACACAGGTGCTCAACTATATTTGAAGTATGTGAAGTTGAATGCATAATGGCACAAATTTATTGACTGCCTGGCTATGTCAACCAGGGTGATTACAAAAATGGGAGAAGTGAAACTAAGCAAGACCCTGGGGGGCTCCTGAACACAAAAGCCTTTCTGAGACCCTCATTTTTTTTGGCCACACAATTTGTGGTAGTTCCCCCACCAGGCACTGAACCTGATCCCGAAACCTCAGTCTCTCTGTGCACCACAGCCAAAACGAATCTCAGAGATAGAGTTTTGGGTGAAGTAGTACAGAATAGTTTTATTGCTTTGCCAGGCAGAGAGACATAGGCTCCTGCCTCGAAAAACTATGTGTGCTAACCCAGGGGCCGTTAGTGAGGAGTTTGATGGCAATAGTTCAAGGGTGGGGTTGCTGTCAAGATGAAGGTATGTGCAGGTTCTTAGGTGGTTGGGTCTCCTAACCTTGATCAGCTTCTCTGTCCCTTTTATCTTGCCTCAAGTAGTTTCTTGGCTGCTCTTCCCTTGATAATCAACTGTTCAAATCTGTCCTTTGGAACTCAGGTAAGGTCATGGAGGCTGAAGTCTGGAGTCTTGCCTCCAAAAAACGGGGGGCAAAAAGAAGCTCTGTGGCTAGAAGCCCCAGAGGTCCCCACTCGGTTTCAAACCCACATCTTCAGCAAAAACATTTGTAAGATGTATTTAAATGAAACAACAATGAGGGAAAAAAATGTAAGATATATTTAAATAAAACAACGAGAAAAAAATTCAGAAGCTTCAAATTTTCTTGAGGATATCTGGAGAACAGTCCCTCAATATCCACCTTATGTGCTAGAGGAAATGTGGCTTCTGTGTATGATAATTTTAAACAAGAAGAATCAAAGAAGAGTTTAAAATTTTGTGGTGGGCTTCCCTGGTGGTCCAGTGGGTAAGGACACTGCCTTGTGGTGCAAGGGGCACTGGTTTGATCTCTGGCCTGGGAAGATCCCACATGCCATGAAGCGGCTGGACCGATGTGTCCAATTACTGAGCCGGAGCTCTGGAGTGCGTGCACTCAGAGCCGGTGCTCTGCAGCAAGAGGCCACTGTGATGGGAGGCCCACACAGGCCAAAGAACAAAAAAAAAAAAAGATAAATGAAAGATCAATAGAAGTGGCCAAAAAAATTTTTTGTGTGTGGCAACAGACTGTTGTTAAATTATTAAAGAAGACTTTAGTATTCTTTTGCTGATCTTCTCCTTCAATTATCCCATTCCCAGAAATCAAGCTTCATTCTCCCAGTGAATGCTTCCAGAAGCCCATGGCCCATCAGGACCCTTCCTTCTCCACATTTCAACCACAAATTAATCACAATATCTTGTACTTTCTAAGCACAAAGTGTCTTTTGAATTTTCCCACCTCTAAAGGTGGTTTCTCTTTCTGTCTGAGCAACCACTGTTCACTAACAGATGACTTTTCTTTGATTATTCTTCTTTCTGATCCACTACCACACAGGAGTCAAAGGAACTGTTACCAAATGCAAATTGTATTATGTCATTCTGAATGACTTCCTGTTGTTCTTGGTAGAAAGTTTAAAACCTTTCTGTAGCCTCTCTTCTGTGCTGAACATCAAAAGGCAATGCTTGGACACCCCTTCCTTCACGATCAAGGCATTCATTTCCCACTTGGCTGCCATGGGGTTCACAGCTGTCTCTCCCTGGGAATCACCCTCAGTTAGGGGCAATTATCATCTAATGGCTGGTCAATGGCAGGAGGTACAAAGGACTGCCCCCCTTGTCTCAATGTCGGACAACCCTGAAAAGCCATCCCAGTTTCCCATGTTGTCTGTTGAGTCCTCTACTGCAACAATGTTGAAGTTCAAATTCTCCCTCTGCTTAATCGTGCTTCTCCTCACCTTCTTTAAAGATACTGTCCCTAGTACATACCCTAACAATTCCCCCAACCACTGAAATTTGCATCTCAGAGGCTGTTTACCATGATGGAATGCATCCTCTACCCCATCTCTGTGGCAACCTGGATTTCAGTCCTGCATCTGCAACAGCTGATGGAGTTGAGGCCCATCATTTGACACATTTACTCTTCTGTACAAGGAGGCATTCTAAACCAGAGTTTCTTAAACTTTCATATGCCTACAAACCACACTGGTCTTATTAAAATGCATGTTTGGATTTCCTGAGATTCTGCATTGCTGATGCTCCTGGTCTACAGACCATCCTCTGGTATTAAGATTCTGGAAATTGTCTTAGATTTATTATAGCTCTACTAGATTGACAAGCAGCAGCACAGAATTCTGGATCAAAAATTCTGAAGTCACAGAAAATTGGCTTCAAATCCTCACTCTGCTCCCTCTCAGCTATGTGCCTTTGACCTGGGTATTTAGTCCAAGTCTCAGTTTCCTCATTTATGAAATGGGACGAAACAGTGTCTACTCTTGGGTACTAGTGGGACTGAATGATATACAGTCAGAATACTTAGCACAGTGCCTGACACAGCCCTCAAAACTTGTCATCTTCACATTATAACTATACATCAGCATTCCAGGTGGAAATGTGGACTGTTGTTACAGATCAGTCCCTCGAGCTGCAGTCAGACATTCAGATGGGCACTGCTGGTGGCAGCACCTTGTCATGGGCAAGTGAAGGCATGTTCACTTCTCACAGGAAAGATCAAGAAAAGATATCTGGTATGAGCAGGCAAATGTCTCCTCACACTAACGATAAGTGCTGCCTGCAAGCCTTGCTTCTCTAAAACCTCCTCCAAGGATTAATAGGTAGCTAGTTACTGATAAAAGCCTGGGTCGAAATAGCCCCACTCATAAGATTAGCAGTTTTAAACTATTACCTTTGGCAAACATTGATAGAAGTGCTAATGTAGAGCACAAAACCTCTTCCTCTTACCCCTTTTCAATGATAATGTAAACTCTAGTTCCCTTTGTAGATTAAGAATTGTAAGAATGTTTTTTCTATAAGTTAATGTTTCCCCTCGAGAACAAAGGTGTTGATGGAGGAGCAAAGGGCTCTGATGATGACCTCTTTTACATCTCTAGAGAAACAAAAAGTTTCTTTATGATTACTAGTTAACTTGAGATTTCTAGTTGAAAAAAATACAAAAAGGGTAAAGGAAGATTGTGCGGGAGGCTTGCTCACGGAGATGGAAATCGGCTTCGCCCTATGTGAGACTGAGACTCTCCAGCTCTGGGGTAAAAGCATCTGTTTGCATTTGATTGAGTTCTGATTTTACTTAATTGAGTTCTAATTATTTGTGCTTGCCTTTATTTAAATCCTGATTAATGCAATCTTGATTCTGATTATTATATGTTTTATGATTAAGAAAACTACTCTTCGTTTGACAGTACTTGAGACCATGACATCTTATTGTCCAAAGCCAAGGCTCACGACTCTGAGGGGACTACGCTGTGACTCTGGAAAAGTCTCTGATATATTTAACATAGTGCCTCTTAGTGAGAACTAGTAAAAATAAGAATCAGGGTAAGCTCCAGCACAGTGCCTGTGACAACCTCTGAACTCAAAGTGGCACAGAGCTGCAGAGAGGAATCCAGAACAGAACTGACCACTTGGGTACAGAGAGATAAAGAGGGGCCCCTATTTAACAGAAGCTAAGAAGGAAGATGCCACTGCTTTCTGGAATTTTCCATGTCATGTCACAAGTAAAGAAAGGCATGTAAGTCTCAGCTACTTTTGGGTCTGATGACCTGGGAAGTGGGGAATGGATTCCTCACAGAAGCACAAGGGAACCCATCATATAAAATAGATAATCTGCTATGGAAGACAGCATGGAGATTCCTTAGAAAACTAAAAATAGAAGCACCATACAACCCAGCAATCCCACTCTTAGGCTTATACCCTGAGGAAATCAAAACTGAAAGAAGCACGTGTACCCCAATGTTCATTGCAGCTCTCTCTACAATAGCTAGAACATGGAAGCAACCTGGATGTTCATCAATGAATGAATGGATTAAAAAAACTCTGGTACATATATACAATGGAGTGCTTTTCAGCTGTAAAAAGAAATGCAGAAGAATCAGTCCTAATGAGGCAGATGGATCTAGAACCTATTATAAAAAGTGAAGTCAGTCAAAAAGAGAAAGACAAGTACAGTATACTAACACATATATATGGAATCTAGTAGGATGGTAATGATAACACATGCAGTGAAGCAATGGGAAAACAGACAAAGAGAACAGACATATGGACAGTGGGTGGGAGGCATAGAGGGAGTAACATGGAAACCTATACTATCATATGTGAAAAAGATAGCTATTGTCATTGCCCTGAGGGAATAGGAGATCCTGCAGAGGTGCGGTGTGATGGCCTGGAGGGGTGGGGTGGGGGGGACTGTGAGGGGGAAGGGTGCCAGGGATATGCATATGACTCAGCTGGGAACATACATGTCTGTGAACAACAAAATTCTGTAAAAATTTTTTAAAAAATAAAATTAAATGATAAAAAATAATCAATAAGGATCTACTCTATAGCACAAGGAACTATATTCAATATTTTATAATATATATGATAAAAGAATCCAAAAAAATAGATATGTATGTGTAAGTATCACTTTGCTGTACACCTGAAACTAACATAACATTGCTAATCAATGATACTCTAATAAAAAATTAAATTAAAAATAGAACTCATCATGTTATTGATCTTTTCTGCCCTTTGTGCTTTGTAACCCCTTCCCGAATATACCATGCTGGATTTAATCGTAGCAAGGGTATGTATGATCAAAAACCAATGGCTCCCAGAGACAGCATTAAATAGGATTCCATGGCCTTAACATCTTTTCTTTGATTCAGAGCAAAGGAGCTCTATCAACAGGAAGCACCGTTGTTTTCTCTCAGTAGGGATGGCTGAGAGCAGCAGCTGTTGTTGAATGAGCCAGCATGCTGACAAAGGGACAAAAGGACACATCTTGGAGCTGTGTGAGACAAACAGGCAAACAGCGAATGTCATTAATTCCATTTCAACCAAGAGCAAGTACAGATGGGCTGAGGCAAGGTCACCTGAAGCAAAGTCACGTGTACCCCAATGTTCATTGCATTTAAAGTTAAAAGGGAATGAATGGATTAAAAACTCGGAAATTTTGGAGTGCTTCTCAGCTGTCAAAACAAATGCAGTAGAATCAGTCCTAATGAGGCAGATGAGTCTAGAACCCATTACATAAAGTGAAGTAAGTCAAAAAGAGAAAGACAAGTACAGTATACTAACACATATATATGGAATCTAGTAGGATGGTAATGATAACACATGCAGTGAAGCAATGGGAAAACAGACAAAGAGAACAGACATATGGACAGTGGGTGGGAGGCATAGAGGGAGTAACATGGAAACCTATACTATCATATGTGAAAAAGATAGCTATTGTCATTGCCCTGAGGGAATAGGAGATCCTGCAGAGGTGCGGTGTGATGGCCTGGAGGGGTGGGGTGGGGGGGACTGTGAGGGGGAAGGGTGCCAGGGATATGCATATGACTCAGCTGGGAACATACATGTCTGTGAACAACAAAATTCTGTAAAAATTTTTTAAAAAATAAAATTAAATGATAAAAAATAATCAATAAGGATCTACTCTATAGCACAAGGAACTATATTCAATATTTTATAATATATATGATAAAAGAATCCAAAAAAATAGATATGTATGTGTAAGTATCACTTTGCTGTACACCTGAAACTAACATAACATTGCTAATCAATGATACTCTAATAAAAAATTAAATTAAAAATAGAACTCATCATGTTATTGATCTTTTCTGCCCTTTGTGCTTTGTAACCCCTTCCCGAATATACCATGCTGGATTTAATCGTAGCAAGGGTATGTATGATCAAAAACCAATGGCTCCCAGAGACAGCATTAAATAGGATTCCATGGCCTTAACATCTTTTCTTTGATTCAGAGCAAAGGAGCTCTATCAACAGGAAGCACCGTTGTTTTCTCTCAGTAGGGATGGCTGAGAGCAGCAGCTGTTGTTGAATGAGCCAGCATGCTGACAAAGGGACAAAAGGACACATCTTGGAGCTGTGTGAGACAAACAGGCAAACAGCGAATGTCATTAATTCCATTTCAACCAAGAGCAAGTACAGATGGGCTGGAGAGGCAAGGTCATGCTGAGGGCAAAAAAGTTGGGGATTGGGGTGAGATTTGGGGAGTGAGTGGGTAGGGAACTGCCTAATAAAACTTTTATGCCTATAAGTCACTGGTAGTCCCCAACACGAGCAAACATACTGTCAAAGGAAGGGCAAAGGTAAGGCAGGCCTGAATGAAATCATACTGTTAACTGGTGAAAGGAAATTCACATTCAACATCCCTAAAAATGCCAAGGGGAAAAAGGAACTGGATATAACTCAGTTCTGCTTGCTTTTTAACAAGTTCAGTTGGTAATTAATGTTTTTAGTCATCTACCAAGAGCCAAACGAATGAGATTTTCTTATACTCATAACTCATTCATTTATTCAATGTCCTCTGTAGCTCCCTCTGTTGTTACATGTGGCAAAGAATGGGGCCCTCACCAATGGAACAGGAGCAGAGAGGATGCACTGCAAGCCTGGACCATGCAGCTGCTCACTCACAGTCCTTACTTTATTCTTCAGCTGACTGCAGAACAGGAAAGATGCACAAGACAGGAGAATGAGTCATTAAATGACTGAACAGAGTAGAGCTCAAATGCCCGATTCCATGGCCCTGCAATATGGGTGAGAAAGAAGCATTGATTGTGCTAAGCAATTTAAATCTCAGCACTGTAAGCTACAACAGCTCATCTACCCAGACTAACACATGTACATATACATGTGCATATATCTATATCTATATATGTATACACACATACACACAAAATGAGGGTATAGAACATGAATCACTTTAGTCCCAGGGAATCTGGGAAGGCACCGCAGATATGAAAACACTCAATAAGTAGAAGAAGGACTAGAAGTTTCCTAAACAGGCAAGGGAGAGTGGAAGGACATTCTGAGGGCAGGCTAGAACAAACACAAGCGTTACACTATATCAAATCCATTGTTTGGGAAACTATGCTTTCATAAGGCTGGAATCTTAGATGGCAGGTGACACTTGAGAGGCAGCAGACAGTTGAGGGGCAGGGGTGGGCAAACTATGGCTCATGGGTCACTTTCAGGCTACTGCTTATTTTTTGTGCAACTTGTGAACTCATAATGGTTCTGTATTTTTAAATGGTTGGAAAAAATGAAATGAAAATAATATTTTTTAATATATGAAAATCATATTAAATTCAAATTTCAGAGTCAGTAAATTAAGATTTATTGGAATACTGCCATGCTCATTCATCTATGTATCATCTATGGCTGCTTATACACTATGATGGCAAATGGCAATGATGAATAGTTATGACAAGACCATATGGCTCACAAAGCCTAAATATTTACTATCTCCATTTTTAGCAGAACAAAATTTCTAACCTCTGATTTAGAGTTCATAGTTGATAACGTGTGCTATACTACATTATTATTCTCATTCTTTGGTTCTCCTGGAATCCACACTCTTGTCATGTGACTGAATTTCATACCACTACATAGAGTATATTTTTCTGCTTCATTGATGTTGGGCTCGAGCCATATGACTTGCTTTGGTCAATGGGACATGGAAGAAAGTAATAGAACACTTGTTTCAAGACTTGGCAATAATAGAAATCACATGTTTTTGCTTTTCCTCCTTACAACATCACTGTAACTAACATCTAGTAACATCACTGTTACTAGAAGGACACATTCCTCATAGCCATATAAATGAAAAGAATATGGAGTAGAGTCACTTGGAACTTCTAATCCAAAATCTCAAGTAGAGTCATTCCAGCCAATTCTGAGAACTATGATTGTGAATAAATGTTTATTGTTGTAAGCCAATAAGCTTTGAAACTGTTTGTTTAGCAGTAGCAGCTGACAGATACATCATATAGCTGCTGAGGAGAGAAAACTATGTGTATGCTGAGGCACAGGCTTCCCAGGTGGCTCAGTGGTAAAAACCCCACGTGTCAATGCAAGTAGGAAGATCCCCTGGAGAAGAAAATGGCAACCCACTCCAGTATTCTTGCCTGGGAAATCCCAGGGACAGAGGAGCCTTGTGGGCTACAGTTCCTAAGGTTGCAAGAGTCGGACACAACTTAGCACCTAAACAACAATGCTGAGGCACATGTTCTTATAACTAGATGTTAAAGAATGTTAACTGAGGTCTAATGCTAAAGGCACTTTCATATTAATCATATAGAAGTCTAGTATGAAGGCAAAATCATAGTGAATTTAGGTAGAAAACTCTTGACTCTCCTTTTCTTGAGACCTGAATAAGGCCTCTGACATTTCTTCCCTAAAGTTAAGTGGTCCAATATTTGCATAAGATTGCTCTTTCCTTCCTTTTATTGCAACTAACATTTGTTTTGGTGTACCACTACTACATCTTCAATGGCTCTCTAACAGGGATATGTCCCTTGCCATAATCTGAACTGTTATAATTTTTCATCTATCCAGGACATTCTCAAAAATGAATCATTCTGTGAAATATCTAAGAAAGGAGATGAAGTAAAATACTAAAAATGTCCCTTCCAGGTTTTTTGGCTAATACCTATATGGGTTGTCATGGTGACGGGCAAAGAGATGGAGAACAGTGAAGAGACTGGAGAAGATATTGTCACACTGGGACCTATAAAACCTTTGCGAACATTTGCTTCTTAGAAATTAACTTAGGAAACAGCATCATTCACTGACTTGATTTTTTGAGCACCACAAGGTCAATGAAATCCCTCAAGATTGTACCAAGTGCGATCATTTCTTCTTTCTCTTATCCTAGAGTCCTGGTGGTCATGGCTAGGAGAAGAAACATACTGGGTATGGTAATGTTAAAATGTATTTATTTATCTGTTATATCAAAGTTTCCCAGTTTTTTCAGTTGCCACCTTCCCTCTCACCAGCAAAACTAAGCAAATAAGACAGACACACAAAACCACAATCATACTTAAAATAATTAAATCACAACCTCTGGGGGATGAGACACAGGCCTCAATATCTTTTGAAACTGCTGGGTGATTCCAACGTACAGATAAATTTGTGAACAAGTGTTCTGAGCATGTTCTAGGTAAAGAAGCATTCTCTTCATCATAGGAGCACAAACAGAAAATCACACCATTGTAAGAGCTGGGGACATTTAGTACAGACCAAGACATGTATCAGTTAAGATATTTTCAGGTTCAAAGTAAGAGAAATTCTGATTCACAGCAGTTCACTTGATAGGGCCATTTGTGGTATTGAAAGGGTTTAATAGCTAGGCAGATTCGAAGGAGGCCAGTGGGTCCTAAGGAGGAGGAGGGAAAGGACAAAAAGAAGGACAAGTATTTCTCTAACCTGAAATGTTTGTTAAAATAAGATCAACCTGAAACTAAGTTGATTGTTTTACGTTGATGCTGTGGGCCTAGAAAGACCTTTGCACCAGAATGTCTCACCTAGCCCAGAGACTATCCCCTGGCTAATCTTATGTTGTGAGTGTGGGAGTGGAATGCCTTTACACCCTTAAGCGATTGTTTTGATAACTGACTGGAAAATACAAATTGTCATGCTTAAACTGGCAATGGCGGTACTCTTCTATCCCCCCTCCAATGCCTGTCCTGGAAGCTTTTCCCTATCCTTTCTCACTTTAATAAACTTTTCACTGCACGAAGCTCTGAGTGACCATCGCCGAGTCTTTTTGATCCCAATGTGAATTCTTCTCCTTTGGAGATCAAGAATCTGACACTGTTCACGGTAGCTTACCATCATCTAACACCTATCAGTATCACACAAAGGGCAAATTCAATGGCAGGATTCTTTCTTGACTGTCCCTGCTGCCACCCATGGTGTAATTGTTAGCATTCTAGAAACACATCTCAGAAGCACCCAGGGCTATATTCTTTCCTTTACTCCCTTCAACTATTGGACAATGTCCTGCCTTTGCCTTGATTGGATCATTTTAGGATTACCATCACAATGGGAATTAGGACTTCAGCATATGAATTTGTAAGGGTGGGCACAAACATTTAGAGCATAACAATGGCTAACTGACCAGGAGAGCACTTAAAGACTGTTTTAGAGCTAGGTTACAACTCATCCCCGAACCAATTATAGGGACAAAGGTTTAGGCTAATTAGGACTCACCATTAGAGCTAGTACAGAGAATAATTCCACTCAAAAAGCCCAGCTGCTCCATTATAGGATAAAACTGGGAGAAAAGTATGGAATAGCTGCTAGTTAGGCAGAAACCAAATATCCACTGAAGAGTAGAGACAAAGCAGAGATGATTCATTGGTTCCTCTTTGGCAGCATTGGATTTCTCCTAAGGAGGCCCTTCCACACTATTTTCCAAGTCATGAGCCATATAGACAGATGGTAAGATAAGCATCACTGAAATCTGATCATTCCTGACACTTTGGATTTCTTCTATCTTCTTAATCATTCTAGAAAGAGGGGAGCAACATAGGTATTTGCCATCCAAGCAGAATGTACCAAGGAGTCAGGAACTCCTCATTCATGGGCCTGAGAGAGTAGACTATGCTTTCTTATCATAAAAACAATGGTGACTGTTTACCCCACTGGGAAGATATCAAGTCACCGCTGAATAGCCTCAGTAAGTCCTCAGCCTCCAAAGAAGACAGCAGCTATTTTCCTTGTTTGACTGGAGTAGCCCCCTGAGAAGTAGGAAATTCAAAACCACTAGAGACTAGTCTCTTGGTTGAGGTTGTTCCCTAGTCAAGATGTAAACACTCTTTGGATTTATCGAGTAAGTCATTACCATCTATAAACCTTTCAGTGCAGAGCACAGAATATCAATCTAGGTGTTTCCTAAGAGCCTTTAAGAGCAGGGCTAGTGGACAAATTTTCAACTTGAGTTGCACATAAGAATTTCCAGCAAATTAATTAGAATCTCTATGGGTTAGGCTCTGATATTAATCTTTTCAAGTTTTAATGGTGATTCCACTGTACAGCTTAGATGGAGACCTGGTCTTGATTGGATAAAGCAACTGGAAGGTTCTGGAAGCTGGAGACTAAAGTAGATGGGGTGGGACTGGGATAGAAGTAAAGGGAGAAACAGTGGTGGAAGAGGAATTTGGGTCCCAGAAACACATATCGCCATCTTCACACTGCAGTCTTGGTCTACTCATAGTCTGTGTTTGATGAAATGATGTGCTGAATCCTCTTGTATGCTCTTCTCAAACATTAGTGTTCTACACATCCTTGAGGAGCTACCAAAATTCAGATTCTGATTCGGAAGGTCAAGAATCAGTCCCAATACTCTGCATTTCTAACAACTGCTGAGTTACTGCTGCTGCTTACAGATGAAATCTGAGTAGCAATTATGCAGTATATAACAGGATGGTACCATTTTGCCTGCTTCAGTGTACCAGCCGAATTTCCAACTATATACTTATAAATCAAATAATATATTGAAATTTGATATATTTCCTGTTTATTGAAGATGGAACATGACCAAAAGACACATTTCCTTTACAGGGGAGGAAAAACAGCTTTCCTCTACTTATCTTAGGTTCTCAACTGAGTCTCTGTAATAAAAGACAGATTAAATAAGAGGAAAGCATTCTAATGTACTTTATATGAATTTTACAAGACATAGGAATGTTGAAAATGGAAATGAAGACCTGAAGAAACAGTTACACTTGAGTGTTTCTCTGTTAGGTTTGATGAAAACTGTAAAGTTGTGGAGAAATACGATAGGACAAAAGGCTATGAGCTAAGGGTAGTCAACTTGGGAAACTTAGCAAGGCCTCTTTGCTGAGATTCCTCTTGGCACCCCTCTATCTATAGAGATAAGGATATTCCTTTCCTTCAGGTATAGGCCAGTTACCTCTCACATGAAGATCCTGTAATCTGCTTCAGGGCAAAGTCCAGAGAGTCCTTCCAACACCTGTCATCAAACTGCTTCAGTTTAAATATTCCATATGCAAAGGTGCCATCTTTTGAGGTAGCATGTTCTGAGCCCCATTACTTCGTGTCCCATTGTCTGGCCAGATATATCCACCCACATAAATTCTGAGAGTTTCATCTGTACCAACTAAGTCACACTTCACTGTTAACTTGGCTTTTCTGATTTAGTCCTAAGTTCCTGAGAGTTCATATTTACTGAGACTAAAGTTCTTAAGTTGATGAAGAACAGCCAGGGACACAATAAAAAAAAAAAAATATTGCTTTCAGAAGGTTGTCCTATGTCCCCTGGGAACCAATGACCCACCTAAGAAAAAAAATGGGGTACAGGTGGGATAGATTGAAGTCAAGTACCTTAAAGGCTCCAATAAAAGGAAAATGCGGGCTTCCCCTGGTGGTCCAGTGGGTAAGGACACCACCTTGCAGTGCAAGGGCCGCCAGTTCGATCCCTGGCCTGGGAAGATCCCACGTGCCACGGAGCGGCTGGACTAATGTGTCCAATCACCGAGCCGGAGCTCTGGAGCGCATGCGCCCAGATCCCGCGCTCTGCAACGACAGACACCACCGCGATGGGAGGCCCACAGGAGCCAAAGAACAAAGAAGGATGAAAATGGAGAAATGAAGGAGCAATAGAAGTGGCCCGCCCGCTCCCCTCCCTCCCCAACCCAATCCCCGCCCAAAATAAATAAATAAATCTTTAAAAAAAAAAAAAAGAAAATGCATTATAGAAAGTTGAATTACTCAAAAAGTTAACAGCAGGATTTCTCATTTGCCAAGCAAAATGGACATTCTGAATTAAACATTAACATCAAATTGAGCCAGTGCTGGTGATGTAATGCTCAAATAAATGAGTTTTACAAAAATCATATTCTTCTTTAGAATCTCAGCTTCTTACTGCAATAGGCATTTTAGTACAACTTGTCCTCTGTCTGGATCAAAAGGAACATTCAAATTCTTAAGGTAACACAACAGAAGCTTTAGATTTCTCCAAGGGCCATTTTTAACAATAAGCACAGGTTAGCAACGCCTTCTTAACCAGAGACCATAATCTGAATTTGAATCGTATTTCAATAAAGTAATATTTGGAATGCAAATAGGAAAGTAATTAAGGTAACAAAAAAGAATGTAAAAGTATATGATTCTCTGAATGCATCTTAAAATCTCTTTGCTTTGAAGAACCCCTCTAGCTGAAGCCAGTGCAGAATACATTGTGCTAATGCAAGCAAGTGATAAGATTAAAATATATTTATATATATTTCTGTCCTTTAATGTTCTTTCAAATTAGCATGCTGATAATACACAAGTCTTTGCAATTAAATGGAAGGATAAAAGCAGTACACACAAACTTATTCCAGAGAAACTTGTCCTGGGTGAATTAGCTCTCCTAGTCAACAAGCATGGAGTGTGATGACACCATAAGATAGTTAGCCATGGGGTAGCTATAAACAGAATTGGGTCTTGCAATCCTCAAAGACATAAAGAAGAGGTAGTGTGTTGTAATACTTTTGACAACTATTCATTCCTTTGCCTCTTTCTCAGAGGACCTTTCTGCCCCACTGATTCTATAGTGGGCCACATAATTTAGCTTAACCAATGGAATATGAGGTCATGTGATGTAAACCAAGTTCAAGCAAAAGTCTTGAGTATGGTTGGGTGGTGTGGTTCAGCCTTTTGCATGTTCCTTTGGACAGAAATAGGTAGACCCTGCCTCAAGAGCTCCTTGAGTTCGCACACTAGGATCAGAAAGACAAATGAAGCAAAGTAGAGTCAACCAGAGCTAAGCAAAGCCACAGTCCATGCCGACTAACCCACAGCTAACTTGTCACTGCAACATGAGTGAGAAATGAATGTTTATGACTGTAAGCCATTAAGTTCCGGGGGACTGTTTGTCACTGCAAGCAGAAGTGACTAATACAGAAACAGATATACAGAAATGACAGGTTGCCATAACCATCTATTTCTTTGCCTCTGTTTCTCTTTTTTTCTCTTTCCACACACACACACACATGTATGAGTATGCGTGTATGATGTGTATATATGGGTGTGTCATTTTAATTTTCTCAGTTTTACTGCTTTGTTTACATGCAATTTTTAACTATGTTTTCTTATTATCTTTGTTTCAAAGGAATAAACATTTTGTACTGGTTAAGGTCATAGATCTGCAATGACTGTACCTATATTTGAAAACTGGATCCTAGGAAAGTATAATAATAGCTTTAACATTGTAAGATTTTTTTTTTTTGGGGCCACTTCTATTGGTCTTTCATTTATCTTTGTTCTTTGGCCTGCGTGGGCTTCCCATCGCAGTGGCCTCTCTTGTTGCAGAGCATTGGCTCTGGGCACATGCGCTCCAGAGCTCTGGCTCAGCACTTGGACACATTGGTCCAGCCACTCTGCAGCATGTGGGATCTTCCCAGGCCAGGGATCAAACTGGCGCCCCTTGCACCGCAAGGCAGTGTCCTTACCCACTGGACCACTACGGAAGCCCCCATTGTAAGATTTTTGTGGAGACAAAACAAACTTAGTCACTGAAGAGTTCTTGGCTCTTAGAAAGAACCCAACAGGGCTTCCCCTGGTGGTCCAGTGGGTAAGGACACCGCCTTGCACTGCAAGGGGCGCCGGTTCGAGCCCTGGCCTGGGAAGATCCCACGTGCTGCGGAGCGGCTGGACTGATGTGTCCAATTACTGAGCCGGAGCTCTGGAGCGCATGCGCCCAGAGCCGGAGCTCTACAGCGACAGACGCCACCGTGATGGGAGACCCACAGGAGCCAAAGAACAAAGACAGATGAAAAATGGAGAAATGAAAGGCCAATGGAAGTGGCCCGCCCGCTCCCCTCCCTCCCCAACCCGACCCCTGCCCAAAATAAATAAATCTTTAAAAAAAAAAAGAAAGAACCCAACATAGGACACCTATTCATATATTATGTTTGTGCATGCTATATAACATTATGATAAAAATAATGTGAGATGACTGATAAAGGTCTGTTATAGTCCAAGCTATGGTTTTTCCAGTAGTCATGATGTGAGAGTTGGACCATAAAGAAGACTGAGCGCCAAAGAGTTCATGTCTTTGAACTGTGGTGTGGGAGAAAACTCTTGAGAGTCTCTTGAACAGCAAGATCAAGTCAGTCAATCATAAAGGAAATCAACTCTGAATATTCACTTGAAGGACTGATGCTGAAGCTGAAACTCCAATACGTTGGCCACCTGATGCAAGAGCCAACTCATTAGAAAAGATCCTGACGCTGGGAAAGACTGAAGGCAGGAAGAGAAGGAAATGACAGAGGATGAGATGGTTGGATGGCATCACCAACTCAATGGACATGAATTTGAGCAAACTCCAGGAGATGGTGAAAGACAGGGAAACCTGGTGTACTGCAGTCCATGGGGTCACAAAGAGTCCGACATGACTGACTGAACAACAGCAACAAAAAATTTTTCTTTTATAAAGACTAAACATCTCTCCAGCTACAAAATGAAACTCTTCAATTTGTCCTCATCAGCTGAGTTTAGCACGTGGGTGATGGTGATTTTAGGGACTGATGCAAAGGCAGTACCGCAGAGAGTGTTAGAACAAATCATGTGTGGATGCGTGTGTGAGAGAGAGACTGATAGATCACTTTGTTTATTTTAATTTTAAGTTTCTATTAAAATACAGTTTATTCCAATGTTGTGCTAGTTTCAGATACGCAGCAAAGTGATACAACTATATATATATAAACATATATCTTATTTTTACATTCTCTTTAATTGTATGTTATTATAGGATAATGAATACTTTTAACTCTGCACTAGATGGTAAGTCCTTGTTGGTTGTCTATTTCATGTATAGTAGTATATATATCTCTTGATCCCAAATTCCTAATTTATCCCTCTCCCTCTTCTTCTTTGACAACTGCCTATGGGTCAAATCCAGTTCACCATCTGTTTTGTAAATAAAGTTTTACTGAAACACTCCTGCTCATTCATTTATGTACTGTGTATGTCTGCTTTCACCTACAAGGGCAAAATTAAGTTGTTGCATCAGAGACCACAGGGTCCAGAAGCAGGAAACATTTACTCTCTGACCCTCTATAGAAAAAGTGTGCAGACCCTTGGTCTACAGAGAACATGTATTAATACATATTCACTTTCATGCTTCTATATAAAATCATATATATATATATATATATGACACATACATACTTTTAAACAAATACCAATAGGAGAAAAATAAAGGTATATTTTCTTTCCATTTGTAAGTAACAGTGAATTTAAACTTGAGCTCATATTATGGAAGTGGTTTTCCATATTCAACTTAGTTAACAGCAAGAGCCAAATCATTAGAAAAGATCCTGACGCTGGGAAAGACTGAAGGCAGGAAGAGAAGGAAATGACAGAGGATGAGATGGTTGGATGGCATCACCAACTCAATGGACATGAATTTGAGCAAACTCCAGGAGATGGTGAAAGACAGGGAAACCTGGTGTACTGCAGTCCATGGGGTCACAAAGAGTCCGACATGACTGACTGAACAACAGCAACAAAAAATTTTTCTTTTATAAAGACTAAACATCTCTCCAGCTACAAAATGAAACTCTTCAATTTGTCCTCATCAGCTGAGTTTAGCACGTGGGTGATGGTGATTTTAGGGACTGATGCAAAGGCAGTACCGCAGAGAGTGTTAGAACAAATCATGTGTGGATGCGTGTGTGAGAGAGAGACTGATAGATCACTTTGTTTATTTTAATTTTAAGTTTCTATTAAAATACAGTTTATTCCAATGTTGTGCTAGTTTCAGATACGCAGCAAAGTGATACAACTATATATATATAAACATATATCTTATTTTTACATTCTCTTTAATTGTATGTTATTATAGGATAATGAATACTTTTAACTCTGCACTAGATGGTAAGTCCTTGTTGGTTGTCTATTTCATGTATAGTAGTATATATATCTCTTGATCCCAAATTCCTAATTTATCCCTCTCCCTCTTCTTCTTTGACAACTGCCTATGGGTCAAATCCAGTTCACCATCTGTTTTTGTAAATAAAGTTTTACTGAAACACTCCTGCTCATTCATTTATGTACTGTGTATGTCTGCTTTCACCTACAAGGGCAAAATTAAGTTGTTGCATCAGAGACCACAGGGTCCAGAAGCAGGAAACATTTACTCTCTGACCCTCTATAGAAAAAGTGTGCAGACCCTTGGTCTACAGAGAACATGTATTAATACATATTCACTTTCATGCTTCTATATAAAATCATATATATATATATATATATGACACATACATACTTTTAAACAAATACCAATAGGAGAAAAATAAAGGTATATTTTCTTTCCATTTGTAAGTAACAGTGAATTTAAACTTGAGCTCATATTATGGAAGTGGTATCCATATCAACAGTTTACCTGATTCTCCAGGACACAGCTAAATGAGTGACTTGGGTTTGGCCTTGGGCTTATGTTCAACAACCAGATAACTCATGGTCATGTGACTTTAACTGCAAGCATATTTATCCCTCATTACACTGAGATGTCAGGTTTACATGGTGGGTTTGACATAAACTTGCTCCAATTTAGAATTCATGTTACTCTTCTAGAAATTTTCATAAAGATGTGATAAATGACCAATATTCTGATTTATTTACAATAATATGAAAGGCAGCCTTACTGATAGTAGCAGAACAAAGGAGACACTTTGCCAGTGAAAAAAGGTTTAACTAACCCTTTATCCATATATATTCTGGGATACTAGGCAGCCATTTAAATTCCTGTTTTGGGGGGGGGGGGGCTTCCCCTGGTGGTCCAGTGGGTAAGGACACCGCCTTGCAGTGCAAGGGGTGCTGGTTCGATCCCTGGCCTGGGAAGATCCCACGTGCCGCGGAGCGGCTGGACTGATGTGTCCAACTACCGAGCCGGAGCTCTGGAGCGCATGCGCCTAGAGCCGGTGCTCTGAGATGACAGACGCCACCGTGATGGGAGGCCCACAGGAGCCAAAGAACAAGGACAGATGAAAATAGAGAAATGAAAGACCAATAGAAATGGCCTGCCCGCTCCCCTCCCTTCCCAACCCAACCCCCACCCAAAATAAACAAATAAATAAATCTTTATAAATTCCTGTTTTTTAAAGTTCACAAAGACCAAGAAATATATGATTACCATATATGTTAGGTTTTGTTATAACATTTCAGAATGACTTGCACAATATAATCCTGATTTTATTAAAGCTGTTATATATATATATATATATATATATATATATATATGCATTGACACAAAGGTGAAAACTAAAAGAAAAAATATTAAAAAATTAATTATATCCAACTACTGGATTTATGGGTCACATGCATTATGTTCTTATTTTTTTTAATGGATTCCAGATGTCCTTTATTAAATATATATTGTTCTTATAAGCAGAAGAAATACACTGTAATTACAATTTTAATTTTTATTGACAATTTGTGTGAAAGACTGTTAGGTTAGGAAGTAGTGCTTTTGGACAGTATTTCACAGGGAGAGTTCCAGGGTACTGTTGCAGAAACTACAGAGTTGATTAGAGCTATAGCAGCCATGGCTAACTCATAACCAGTGACCTCTGGGCAAGAAAAAAAAAGTCTATTCCTATAAATTACTATAAATGAAGGTTGTTTGTTATTATAAGAAAGTTAAGTCAGAAGATAATATTTGAAAATTTCATTACCTGTTTCATTACCCTGTCTCTTTACTAGTTCTCCTAATAAGATTCATATAATGCTAGACTGAAACACTAGGGTTTGTTTTACTTTCTCATGTTTCAGATGAATAAACTGAGTCTCAAATATGTAAACACAAATCTAAAGGCACTCAGGATGCCAGAAAATTTGTAAAACTCAGCAATGTCCACAGGACTGGAAAAGGTCAAGTTTTATTCCAATTCCAAAGAAAGATAACACCAAAAAATGTTCAAATTATTCCACAATTGTGCTCATTTCACATGCTACCAAGGTAATGCTCAAAATTCTTCAAGCTAGGCTTCAGCAGTATATGAACCAAGAACCTCCAGATGTACAAGCTGGATTTAGAAAAGGCAGAGGAACTTGAGTTCAAATTGCCAATATCTAATGGATCATTAAAAAAGCAAGGGGATTTCAGAAAAACATCTTCATTGACAGCTCAAAAGCCTTTGTGTGGATCACAGCAAACTGTGGGGAATTCTTAAACATATGGGAATATCAGACCACCTTACCTGTTTGCTGAGAAACATGAATGCAAGTCAAGAAACAACAGTTAGAATTTGAACATGGAGCAATGGATTGGTTCCAAACTGGGAAAGAAGTATGTCAAGGCTGTATATTGTCACCTTGATTATTTAATTCCTATGCAGAATATATCATGTGAAATGTCAGGCTGGATGAAACACAAGCTGGAATCAAGGCTGCCAGGAGAAAGAACAACAACCTCAGATATGCAGATGATACCACTCTAATGGTAGAAGTGAAGAGGAACTAAAAAGCCTCTTGATGAAGGTGAAAGAGCAGTGAAAAACTTGGCTTAAAATTCAACATTCAAAAAACTAAGATCATGGCATGCATTCCCATCCTTTCCTGGCAAATAGATGGGGAAAAAGCAGAAACAGTGACAGACTTTATTTTCTTGGCCTATATAGTCAAAGCTATAGTTTCTCCAGTAGTCATGTACAGATGTGAGAGTTGGACTATACAGAAGGCTGAGCGCCAAAGAACTGATGCTTTTGAACTGTGGTGTTGGAGAAGTCTTGAGAGTCCCTTGGACTGCAAGGGACTACAATCAGTTGATCCTAATGAAAATGAATAATCTAATTATTCTTTGGAAGGACTGATGCGGAAGCTGAAGATCCAATACTTTGGCCACCTGATGTGAAGAGTCAACTCACTGGAAAAGATCTTGATGCTAGGAAAGACTGAGGGAAGAAGGAGAAGAGGGTGATAGAGGATGAGATGATTGGAAGGCATCACCAACTCAATGGACATGAATTTGAGCAAACTCTGGGAGACAGTGGAGGGCAGAAGAGCTGGGCATGCTCTAGTCCATAGGGTGGCAAGGAGTTGGAAATAATGGTATACTAACACATATATATGGAATCTAGTAAGTTCATACTGATAAATACACATGCAGAGCATTGATGGAAAAACAGTCATAGAGGACAGACTTAACGGACATTGGGGAGAGGGAAAAGTGGATGAGAGATATGGAAAGAACAACATGGAACCCTATACTATCTTATGCAAAAGAGATAACTATTGTCAACATTCTGTGGGACTAAGTTATTGTACATGGGGGCTATGAGACAGCCTAGAAGAGTGGGATGGGGGGGAATGGAATATACATAAGACTAATCTGGAATTATACATACCTGTAAACAAAAAAACTCTGCAAAATCAAAAAAGCAAAATAAAAAAGCTTGTGGTTGTGAAAGAAAGAAGAGTTGGATATGAGTTAGTGACACAACAAAGGCACAGTGATTTAATTACAAAACTAGTCTGGAGTTTTCTTGGTCTGGAGCCCCTTCACTATTTTTCTAGTGGATGGGGCAACAGAGAAATTATCGGAGAGATCTTGTGTGCTGGTGGCCCAAATACCATCTATCTAGGTCCAGTCTTTTTTTCTTGACCATAGCATTACTGAACAGTTCAACTTCTGGCCCCTCTATTGTAGATTATGGATCTAGAATGAGAGGCATGCAATAAAATTTGGGCAAAAGCTCTACATGAAGAATTTTAGGAACTTATTAAATATCACTGAAGGATACCAGACAATTGTTTATCATTAGAAAGCCAAAACAATGTAAATATACTATTTCTCTTCAAATTGGTCTGTAGAAATCAGTGGGAGTTCCATGAAAATCACAATAGATTCTTTTTAATTCAAAAGTTTGTATGGAAGAGGAAGGAGTCAAACTTGTCTGTATAGTCATGAGGAAAAACAGGGTGAGCTTATTTACTATGAAAGATATTATTGTAAAATAAAAAGAATTCACACAAGGACAGAAAAAATAGACCAATGAAACAGGAAAGCCCAGAAACAGATACAAAGAGAGCATTTCATATCAGTGGAGAATGGATGGACTTTACAATGAACAGTCATCTAATTAATTAATTAATCTATAAAGAAAAGAAAGGATCCTAGTTATAGATCATCTACACAGTAAGTTTCAGATAGCTTAAACACTTAAGAGAGATAAATAAAACTTTAAAATTTCTAGAAGGAAAATAGGAGGCTGTCTTTGTGAGCAAAGGGTGGAAAAGAGTTACATAAACCACATATAAAAGTATAAACTATTAATGAAACAACTGATAAACGTGACATTAAAAGAAAGAACTTTTGATAATTAAAATGTACTATAAAGCAAGTGAAAATATAAGCCACAAATTAGGATAAAATATATGAAGTATAGTATAAACAAAATTAGAAACCTCAATGAACAATAAACATAGAAAAATGTTTGATCTCATTACATATTGGGGAAATTTTAAGGAAAACAACAGTGAGATGTCTTTACAGTTCACTAGTGCTATAGACTGAACTGTCTCCCCCAAAATGTATATGTTGATGTCACCCAATGTAACTGTATTTGGAATAAGATTATAAGCCCTTCACTATTTTTCTAGTGGATGGGGCAACAGAGAAATTATCGGAGAGATCTTGTGTGCTGGTGGCCCAAATACCATCTATCTAGGTCCAGTCTTTTTTTCTTGACCATAGCATTACTGAACAGTTCAACTTCTGGCCCCTCTATTGTAGATTATGGATCTAGAATGAGAGGCATGCAATAAAATTTGGGCAAAAGCTCTACATGAAGAATTTTAGGAACTTATTAAATATCACTGAAGGATACCAGACAATTGTTTATCATTAGAAAGCCAAAACAATGTAAATATACTATTTCTCTTCAAATTGGTCTGTAGAAATCAGTGGGAGTTCCATGAAAATCACAATAGATTCTTTTTAATTCAAAAGTTTGTATGGAAGAGGAAGGAGTCAAACTTGTCTGTATAGTCATGAGGAAAAACAGGGTGAGCTTATTTACTATGAAAGATATTATTGTAAAATAAAAAGAATTCACACAAGGACAGAAAAAATAGACCAATGAAACAGGAAAGCCCAGAAACAGATACAAAGAGAGCATTTCATATCAGTGGAGAATGGATGGACTTTACAATGAACAGTCATCTAATTAATTAATTAATCTATAAAGAAAAGAAAGGATCCTAGTTATAGATCATCTACACAGTAAGTTTCAGATAGCTTAAACACTTAAGAGAGATAAATAAAACTTTAAAATTTCTAGAAGGAAAATAGGAGGCTGTCTTTGTGAGCAAAGGGTGGAAAAGAGTTACATAAACCACATATAAAAGTATAAACTATTAATGAAACAACTGATAAACGTGACATTAAAAGAAAGAACTTTTGATAATTAAAATGTACTATAAAGCAAGTGAAAATATAAGCCACAAATTAGGATAAAATATATGAAGTATAGTATAAACAAAATTAGAAACCTCAATGAACAATAAACATAGAAAAATGTTTGATCTCATTACATATTGGGGAAATTTTAAGGAAAACAACAGTGAGATGTCTTTACAGTTCACTAGTGCTATAGACTGAACTGTCTCCCCCAAAATGTATATGTTGATGTCACCCAATGTAACTGTATTTGGAATAAGATTATAAGGGTGGGGCCCTAATTACACAGGATTAGTGTTCTTATAAGAAAAGATGGAAGAGCGTTCTCTTTCTCTGTCTGCCTAGTGAGGACAAAGTAGGAAGATGGCCATCTGTAAAACCAGGAAGAGAGCCTTCACTAAGAGCCCAACTATGCTGGTAACCTGACCTTGGATGTTCAGGGTCTAGAATTGTGAGAAAAGAAGTTTTTGTTGCTGAAGCCACCTAGACTATGGTATTTTGTTATGGGAGTCCAAGCTTACTAAGACAGATAGGCAAAACATTTTAAAGTCTGACAATACCAAGCAGTGTGCATATGAGTGAGGGGAAATGTTACAGATTCCTAGTAGAATTATAAATAGGCACTTTGAGAATACCTAGCACTATTTAGTAATTTTTAAAATAGTGTAATCTACAATCCAGATATTTTACTTCCTCCTACTACCCTAGATAATCTCTTCTACGTGCACATAGGAAACATAAACAAAAATGTTTTTAGCCACATTTTTATAACAGAAACAAAAAAACACACACAAAAAAACAAGAACAGCAACAACACTAAAAATAATATAAATGACTGTTTTAGGAGAAAGTTTAAGAACATTCTGGAATAATAATAAAACGAAACACTCCACAGCAGGGAAAATCAACAACCTAGTACTAAACTTATCAACATGGATTAATCATAGAAACATAATACTGAATAAAAAAGCAAATAGCAGAGGAATAACAGTCATAAAAATTTTATAAATAAGTTTAACTCTTTTCATTTTTAGAATGAATATGTATTAATATGTCCACATGTGCCACAAAAATCTTAAAGAGAGACAACATAATAATACAAATGCTAAATCTGGATAATGACTACCCTGGAGGAATAAGAGAGAAGTCAAGAAAGGACAAAAAAAGGCTTCAAATGTTGGATATGTTACATTTCTTAGCTTGGTGATTGGTACACAGGATTTTATTTTATTAACATTGTATATGATATACATACTGATTTGTATTTACCAAATATTTTATAATAAATGATAATTAAAATATTTTGGCAATTAAATATGATTTCCTTAATTAACAGGTACATACATCTGAGTTCTAGACCATACTGGAGAAATATAACTAAAGAAACAAGGTGTTAATTTACTCACGTTCTCTTTCTCTGTCTGCCTAGTGAGGACAAAGTAGGAAGATGGCCATCTGTAAAACCAGGAAGAGAGCCTTCACTAAGAGCCCAACTATGCTGGTAACCTGACCTTGGATGTTCAGGGTCTAGAATTGTGAGAAAAGAAGTTTTGTTGCTGAAGCCACCTAGACTATGGTATTTTGTTATGGGAGTCCAAGCTTACTAAGACAGATAGGCAAAACATTTTAAAGTCTGACAATACCAAGCAGTGTGCATATGAGTGAGGGGAAATGTTACAGATTCCTAGTAGAATTATAAATAGGCACTTTGAGAATACCTAGCACTATTTAGTAATTTTTAAAATAGTGTAATCTACAATCCAGATATTTTACTTCCTCCTACTACCCTAGATAATCTCTTCTACGTGCACATAGGAAACATAAACAAAAATGTTTTTAGCCACATTTTTATAACAGAAACAAAAAAACACACACAAAAAAACAAGAACAGCAACAACACTAAAAATAATATAAATGACTGTTTTAGGAGAAAGTTTAAGAACATTCTGGAATAATAATAAAACGAAACACTCCACAGCAGGGAAAATCAACAACCTAGTACTAAACTTATCAACATGGATTAATCATAGAAACATAATACTGAATAAAAAAGCAAATAGCAGAGGAATAACAGTCATAAAAATTTTATAAATAAGTTTAACTCTTTTCATTTTTAGAATGAATATGTATTAATATGTCCACATGTGCCACAAAAATCTTAAAGAGAGACAACATAATAATACAAATGCTAAATCTGGATAATGACTACCCTGGAGGAATAAGAGAGAAGTCAAGAAAGGACAAAAAAAGGCTTCAAATGTTGGATATGTTACATTTCTTAGCTTGGTGATTGGTACACAGGATTTTATTTTATTAACATTGTATATGATATACATACTGATTTGTATTTACCAAATATTTTATAATAAATGATAATTAAAATATTTTGGCAATTAAATATGATTTCCTTAATTAACAGGTACATACATCTGAGTTCTAGACCATACTGGAGAAATATAACTAAAGAAACAAGGTGTATGACTCATGACAGAATTTAAATTTGACTAATTGGAACTAATTGCTGAGAGGCACCCTGTTAATTGCTCAATTTTATCATTAAGTTCAGGGAACAAGAAACCACCATGACAAATCAATGAAACAACATCTTGAAATGTACCTTGCTTGATTATGCAATGATTATGTTTAGCTTCAATTAATTATGACAATTAAGTAGTTCTTACTGTACTGGTAGCATTAACTCATTACATTAATTTGTTAGCAGAAGAATTAGCTTGTGACCTGAAAGGGGAATGACTTTTTGTGATATATTGGCATTTGAAGAAATTATTAATATGCCTCTTTTGATGGGACAGATATATATACTCCTTCTATAAAACGTTTTCTATTAAGTGGGTCTTATATTCATATCAGCTAATATTACACACTATTGAATGTTATATAATATAAATAAAATATATTAACTCTCATGGGACAAAAAGTAATGATGAATTCGTTTCAGAATTTTATACTGAACACAAAACCTCTCCCCTCCTTAATAAAATCTCCAGTAATGACAGAAAAGATATGATAAATTAATGAGTGCATAGTCAATCAGAAAAATAAAAGAACACTGGCAAATCAGAAACTCTGAGAAAGTTCTGAAACATGGAAAACCAAGAGAATTACACTGAAAAAAGAAACAGCAGACCCAAATGTTTGGAAGTGAGGCCTATATCAAAAGGAGAGAAGAATACTAAGAAATCTTCCCTCCTGGGTGCCCATGAGCCCAGGAGCAGAAAAGGGCTGGCTCCTGCATGTTTGTTAGTGTAACTCCAACAGCATGAGGAGTCAAGAAATATTCCTGCATGAGCTGAGCCACACACTAGCAAAGGGGAATGTCTGTTAGCCTCTCGTGGGAGCTTGAATCAAAGAATAAAGTGGTACCCATGAGAGGGACAGGGAAACCAACCATAGGATACTAACTGCTGAGGTTTTGGTGCCTGGCAGTTCAGCTGTCCATCCACCAGTCTTATTTCAAATGTGTTGAAAATATATGTCACGTAGCATTTCTTGTCTATCAAGAGGTCTTAATTACAAGGTTGAGCATAGAAGCCCCAATTTCTATACATTTAACAAAAGCCAGAGATAAAGGGAGACAACAAATCCAGGAAATGAAAGAATTTCCATCCAAGAAAATAGAATAAGAGCAAATGGGATAGGATTTTAAAGTAAGCTTAGCTGGTATCCTTAGAGAGTAAAAAGAATGTGTACCTATGTAGAGAAACAAGTGTTATCAAAAAGAACTAAACTGTAATATTAGATATTAAAAATAATTAAGTAAAAACCTCAACAGAAGAACTGCATAGTGGATCCAGAAATTCCAATATCTTTAAATATTTCTGGAAAGAGACAATAGAGATAATGTAAGTATAATTTAGTATGTGAGGATTTCCCAAAGGTAAATAAAGAATAGTTGACAAAGAATAAAGAATGGTCTGACCACTTGCTGAACAAAATAAACTGTACAACACTCTCCTCCTAAACCCCCAAAGACACAATGACACACACACACACACATACACAGACATTTGCCCTTCCTGTGCCTCAGGCACATGAACTTGGGTTCGACAATAGGAGATAGTGTGGTTCAAGAATCAATGCTAAGCAGAGAAATCAGTAAGACCTTTTAAGTTAAAATTAGTACTATTCACAAATTTCCAAACATGTTCCATAATACATCTCCACATCAAGGGGATGACAGAGAGAGAAAGTAAGTCTGAGCATGGTAATACTTTTCCTTTATTTAGAGAAGAATCTGTATACTGATTTACTTTAGTTCAGAGTAGGGCAAACCATCAAAGAGCCAGAAAGAAAAAAGAGCAGCAAAACAGTAGCTGTGAAAAAAAAAGAGATGGCTGTGTGTGTCATTTAGCTTGCTGATGTGTTACAATGAGGGCTACCCATGTGGCACTAATGGGTAAAGAAGACACCTGCCAAGGCAGGAGACATAAGAGACCCAGGTTCAATCCCTGGATCGGGAAGATCTCCTGGAGAAGGGAATGGCAAGCCACTCCAGTGTTCTTGCCTGGAGAATCCCTTGGACAGAGGAGCCTGGCAGGCTACAGTCCATGGGGTCACACAGAGTTAGACATGACTGAAGTGACTTAGCATGCATGCACGTGGTACAGTGAGCATACACGGAGGATCAAGGTCTAGTCGAAGTTGACTTGTCTGTCATCTTGGACCCATTTGATTCTAATCAGTTTATGCTGTGCTCTCAGGCTATGTCATTCTTTCAAAGTTTGTGCCCTGCCTCTTCTGTGATATAAAAACCTTAGAGAGTAAAAAGAATGTGTACCTATGTAGAGAAACAAGTGTTATCAAAAAGAACTAAACTGTAATATTAGATATTAAAAATAATTAAGTAAAAACCTCAACAGAAGAACTGCATAGTGGATCCAGAAATTCCAATATCTTTAAATATTTCTGGAAAGAGACAATAGAGATAATGTAAGTATAATTTAGTATGTGAGGATTTCCCAAAGGTAAATAAAGAATAGTTGACAAAGAATAAAGAATGGTCTGACCACTTGCTGAACAAAATAAACTGTACAACACTCTCCTCCTAAACCCCCAAAGACACAATGACACACACACACACACATACACAGACATTTGCCCTTCCTGTGCCTCAGGCACATGAACTTGGGTTCGACAATAGGAGATAGTGTGGTTCAAGAATCAATGCTAAGCAGAGAAATCAGTAAGACCTTTTAAGTTAAAATTAGTACTATTCACAAATTTCCAAACATGTTCCATAATACATCTCCACATCAAGGGGATGACAGAGAGAGAAAGTAAGTCTGAGCATGGTAATACTTTTCCTTTATTTAGAGAAGAATCTGTATACTGATTTACTTTAGTTCAGAGTAGGGCAAACCATCAAAGAGCCAGAAAGAAAAAAGAGCAGCAAAACAGTAGCTGTGAAAAAAAAAGAGATGGCTGTGTGTGTCATTTAGCTTGCTGATGTGTTACAATGAGGGCTACCCATGTGGCACTAATGGGTAAAGAAGACACCTGCCAAGGCAGGAGACATAAGAGACCCAGGTTCAATCCCTGGATCGGGAAGATCTCCTGGAGAAGGGAATGGCAAGCCACTCCAGTGTTCTTGCCTGGAGAATCCCTTGGACAGAGGAGCCTGGCAGGCTACAGTCCATGGGGTCACACAGAGTTAGACATGACTGAAGTGACTTAGCATGCATGCACGTGGTACAGTGAGCATACACGGAGGATCAAGGTCTAGTCGAAGTTGACTTGTCTGTCATCTTGGACCCATTTGATTCTAATCAGTTTATGCTGTGCTCTCAGGCTATGTCATTCTTTCAAAGTTTGTGCCCTGCCCCCTTCCCTTCTGTTTCACAACTACCAATCCCATCCATCCATCTATGCCCCTGCTCTGTCATGACCAGCTCTTTGTGACTGCAGCTCATCAGGCTCCTCTGGAAATAAACATTTTAAGATAAACTATTCTGAAAGTGTGGTGAATGAAAAAAGCTGAAAGAAACAAGATAGAAGTTGACCCTTGAAAGAAAACTGCACTGGGTTACATTTGCATATATAAGACTTTTTGCCTGAGGGCACTCCAGTCAGCCCAACAAAGCCCAGGCAAAACTTCTGCAGAAAGCCAGTCTTGCTGCTTGAGGAATTCGAAGATGGAGTTCTGAGCCACTAGGCCAGTAGCAAAGTAAGGGGTTATGCTAAAGTAGGGACTCACAGAATGAGTCTGGAAATCTGATACTGACTCCACCCAAATACTGTGAACTGGGCATGTGTAGGAAAGATTCCAAGATTTCTAGGGAAAGAAAAGATTTGGAAAGCTAAAAGAACTGAGCGGGTTCAGCTGTTGCCTACTGCCAAAAAAAGAGTTTTGAATTTGAGTCCAGTCAAATTAATTGCCTACTAGAATTAAAATCATCCCTTTCCAATGGAAGGTGATGTAACCTAAAATCACTACAAAATATTTTTCTAAATTTGGTGACATATTTAAACTCATGTATCTAAGAAGCTCAGTGACCCTTAGACAGGATAAATATAAAGAAAACCATACCCAAGCACATCAAACTACTGATAACCAAATATAAAAAGAAAATCTTTAAGGGAGTCACACAGAAATGGTACATTTAGCACATTGCAGTGATTGAATTAATGACTGATCTTATATTAGAAAAAATGGAGACTGGAAGACAGAATACTCTAAAGTGACAAAAGAAAAAAAAAATAAGTCAATGCAGAATTCATGTAAATATCCATTAAAAATGAAGGCTATTTTTCCCTCCTTCCTTCCTTAGTAATTTAGTCCAAAAGTCATGTCAGGTGAATTGCCTGAAAGGGAAGCACTAGAACCCTATATGGGTGGGAAGGACAATTACACAGAGGAGGAATGGCAGCTCAGATTGTCCATGTCAGCTCCCAAGTAAGTTAAGGTGTCTGGATAGGAGCAGAGGTTTTGATGGGAAGACAGGTTACATACTAGAAAATTGATCCTATAAGTAAATATATTGAAGATAACGGGAGCTAGGTTTCTCACTGTTAGATAAAGGAGGTATTAATATATAGGGAGAAAGTTAGAACATAGTTTATTGTATTGTGCTGGAATCAGAGGTATCAGTGTAGATTCAAAAATCTATATAATCAGTAGAGATAAGCATCTATAGTACTTAGATCTTGGGTTTTAAACACTATTTTCCAATACACTGAACCATAACTCCTTAGAGAAAAGACCTCGAGGTCAGGACAGAAAGCAACAACTACTCAGAATAATTTATGGGATATTCCAAAAGGATTCAGGTAGCTGTTTGAGGAGGCTCCTACTGGTAAAATCCAGAGTAATTTGAGCATGATGATAAAGAGATTAATGAATACCTTAATAAACTAAATGTCTATGAATCTATAATAACCAAAAAATTAGCAATGCGGAGGGAAAAAAATCCTACCTTACAGAAAAATGCCAACCACTAAACAGAGGATGATGGAATTAGAAAACCAACAATGGATGCTTAAACTAATGGGCAAATACTTGATGAGAAAGAGTATCAACCCCCTATTTACTCACTGATTACAATGGAAAGAAATGTAACTTCACAGTGCACAGCCTGGAAGACTCCACCTTAAGAAGCTCAGTGCCCAAGGATAAATATAAAGAAAACCATACCCAAGCACATCAAACTACTGATAACCAAATATAAAAAGAAAATCTTTAAGGGAGTCACACAGAAATGGTACATTTAGCACATTGCAGTGATTGAATTAATGACTGATCTTATATTAGAAAAAATGGAGACTGGAAGACAGAATACTCTAAAGTGACAAAAGAAAAAAAAAATAAGTCAATGCAGAATTCATGTAAATATCCATTAAAAATGAAGGCTATTTTTCCCTCCTTCCTTCCTTAGTAATTTAGTCCAAAAGTCATGTCAGGTGAATTGCCTGAAAGGGAAGCACTAGAACCCTATATGGGTGGGAAGGACAATTACACAGAGGAGGAATGGCAGCTCAGATTGTCCATGTCAGCTCCCAAGTAAGTTAAGGTGTCTGGATAGGAGCAGAGGTTTTGATGGGAAGACAGGTTACATACTAGAAAATTGATCCTATAAGTAAATATATTGAAGATAACGGGAGCTAGGTTTCTCACTGTTAGATAAAGGAGGTATTAATATATAGGGAGAAAGTTAGAACATAGTTTATTGTATTGTGCTGGAATCAGAGGTATCAGTGTAGATTCAAAAATCTATATAATCAGTAGAGATAAGCATCTATAGTACTTAGATCTTGGGTTTTAAACACTATTTTCCAATACACTGAACCATAACTCCTTAGAGAAAAGACCTCGAGGTCAGGACAGAAAGCAACAACTACTCAGAATAATTTATGGGATATTCCAAAAGGATTCAGGTAGCTGTTTGAGGAGGCTCCTACTGGTAAAATCCAGAGTAATTTGAGCATGATGATAAAGAGATTAATGAATACCTTAATAAACTAAATGTCTATGAATCTATAATAACCAAAAAATTAGCAATGCGGAGGGAAAAAAATCCTACCTTACAGAAAAATGCCAACCACTAAACAGAGGATGATGGAATTAGAAAACCAACAATGGATGCTTAAACTAATGGGCAAATACTTGATGAGAAAGAGTATCAACCCCCTATTTACTCACTGATTACAATGGAAAGAAATGTAACTTCACAGTGCACAGCCTGGAAGACTCCACCTTAATCAAGTGATCAAAGTGAACATCAGCTATACTGGGGCAAAGCAGCCTCATGTGCCTTCCGATATCATACACTGAGAAGGGCTTGACATCACTTCTGTGGTGTTCCTGATAATAATGAATGGTCTGGAATTTAGTCAGGAGGTAACATGGTAAGGAGCATCTTCCAAGATCATTGCTATATCTCTTCAACAATGTCAAGATTAAAAAGGGCAAAGAAGCTCAGAGCATAGATAGCTGGAGAGGGTTGCTATCATGCTAGTTTACAATGACAAGAGGATGGGAAAATTATGAATGCAAGAGCTCCTTGAACCACCAGAAAGCTGAGTTTTCAGAGTAATACCACCCAGTGTGCATGGACAGGTAGGCACACAGACAGACGAGAAGCAAGCTCTGATTTAACTGGGGTAGATCCAATCACACATTAGTAAGAAGAATGCAACCAGTTTGCAAAAGATTTCCACACTCACCACCAGGGGCACATAAAATTGATTAAGAAATTATTAAGAAAATGTTCCTTGTGGAGCATAGATAAGATGAGGGAATGGACCAGCGGAAGCTGAGGGAGGGGGACAAAGTCTTCTTCCCTATCTTATCTAGAGAGAGAATTCCTGTCATAAACATTATAGAACTGCCATAGAAGTGCAGTTAGTTTCTTTTTTAAGTGAAATTTGTATTCAAATATAATGTCACATTCATCCAATCATTTGTCCATACACATTTAAGGTTGCTTCCACATCTTGGCTATTGTGAACAGTGCTGCAATGAACACTAGGGTGCATGTATGCTTTTAAATTATAGTTTTCTCTGGGTATATGCCCAGGAGAGAGATCGCTGGATCATATGGTAACTCTATTTTTAGCTTTTGAAGGAACAGATAAAGAAGATGTGGCATACGCACACACACACACACACACACACACACACACACACACTGGAATATTCCTCAGGCATAAAAAAGAATGAAATGATGCCATTTGCAGCAACATGGATGGATCTAGAGATAATCATACTAAAAGAAGTAACACAAAGACAATATCATGATTTGCTTATATGTGGAACATAAAAAATGATACAAACGTATTTATTTATAAAACACAAATAGACCTGCAGACATAGAAAACAAACTTATTGTTATCAAAGGGGAAAGGTAGGGGAGGGATAAATTAGAAGTTTGGGATTAATATACACAACACTATATATAAAATAGATAACTAAGGGGCTTCCCTGCTGGTCCAGTGGGTAAGGACACCACCTTGCAGTGCAAGGGGCACTGATTCAATCCCTGGCTTGGGAAGATCCCATGTGCCATGGAGCAGCTGGACTGGTGCATACAACTACCAAGCCGGAGCTCTGGAGTGCATGTGCCCAGAGCCGGTGCTCTGCAGAGAGAGAGGCCACTGCGATGGGAGACCCACACGGGCCAAAGAACAAAGATGGATGAAAATAAATAAATGAAGGACCAATAGAAGTGGCCAAAAAAAAAAAAGGATAACCAACAAAGACCTACTCTATAACACAGGGAGTCTTTCTTTTTTTCTTTCTTTCTATCTGTGTATCTATCTATCCATCTATCTATCTATAATCCCTGTGCTGTATACCTGAAACTAACATGACATTGTAGATCAACTATACTCCAATGAAAAACAATGTCATACAGAAAAGTGCATGAATAATCAGAGTACAACTTAATGGATTTTAATGAGAAAAAAGTACCTGTGTAACCAGCATCCGTATATATAAAAAGAGAAAACCAAAAATAGAGCATTAACAACTCCCCCAGAATCCTAAACCCCCATGTACTGTTCCAGTCACTTTTCTCCCAAATACAACTATCCTGACTTCTAACACCATATAAGTTTTGCTCAATTGTAACCTTTATATAAATGGAATTATATGGTCTGGCTATACAGTTAGTTTTAACATGTCAAGAAAATAAAGAGACTAGACCATAAAATAAGCTTCGAGAGAGATCGCTGGATCATATGGTAACTCTATTTTTAGCTTTTGAAGGAACAGATAAAGAAGATGTGGCATACGCACACACACACACACACACACACACACACACACACTGGAATATTCCTCAGGCATAAAAAAGAATGAAATGATGCCATTTGCAGCAACATGGATGGATCTAGAGATAATCATACTAAAAGAAGTAACACAAAGACAATATCATGATTTGCTTATATGTGGAACATAAAAAATGATACAAACGTATTTATTTATAAAACACAAATAGACCTGCAGACATAGAAAACAAACTTATTGTTATCAAAGGGGAAAGGTAGGGGAGGGATAAATTAGAAGTTTGGGATTAATATACACAACACTATATATAAAATAGATAACTAAGGGGCTTCCCTGCTGGTCCAGTGGGTAAGGACACCACCTTGCAGTGCAAGGGGCACTGATTCAATCCCTGGCTTGGGAAGATCCCATGTGCCATGGAGCAGCTGGACTGGTGCATACAACTACCAAGCCGGAGCTCTGGAGTGCATGTGCCCAGAGCCGGTGCTCTGCAGAGAGAGAGGCCACTGCGATGGGAGACCCACACGGGCCAAAGAACAAAGATGGATGAAAATAAATAAATGAAGGACCAATAGAAGTGGCCAAAAAAAAAAAAGGATAACCAACAAAGACCTACTCTATAACACAGGGAGTCTTTCTTTTTTTCTTTCTTTCTATCTGTGTATCTATCTATCCATCTATCTATCTATAATCCCTGTGCTGTATACCTGAAACTAACATGACATTGTAGATCAACTATACTCCAATGAAAAACAATGTCATACAGAAAAGTGCATGAATAATCAGAGTACAACTTAATGGATTTTAATGAGAAAAAAGTACCTGTGTAACCAGCATCCGTATATATAAAAAGAGAAAAACCAAAAATAGAGCATTAACAACTCCCCCAGAATCCTAAACCCCCATGTACTGTTCCAGTCACTTTTCTCCCAAATACAACTATCCTGACTTCTAACACCATATAAGTTTTGCTCAATTGTAACCTTTATATAAATGGAATTATATGGTCTGGCTATACAGTTAGTTTTAACATGTCAAGAAAATAAAGAGACTAGACCATAAAATAAGCTTCGAATGCCAAATCTTTGCTAACAATGTCTCTTGGATGAGGTAGTATTAGACAATCAGCAGAAGATAACCAGTGATTACCAAAAAAAGTGGGTCATATCTCTATTGACAGCTCTGTTTTCAACCTTAATGACTTCTGTTCATAGTTAGAATCCTCATTAGAGTATATACCCATTAAAAAGTAACTTGAAAAGCTTGGCAAAGTTATGACACATACTGCTAATGTTTAGCTATTATAATGTTGGAGGGGAAGCTGAGGACTTATGGAAAAGGCACCAAAAAGAAACTGATAACTGTAAAATACCAGGATAGGAATGCCCAAACTTCTCAGGTTGGGAAGAGTCATTCTTTTTTTGGGGGGGTGGGGGGAAAGAGTCATTCTTTAGTATTTTCTCAGCCTGTGAAGTTTTTTATCTATATTAACTCTGGTTGTTACCAATACTGTTTAGGAATATGATAGGGTTGCACTTTCCTGCCTCAAAGCAACCATGCAACTTGTTTCAGCTAATAAAATGAGAGCAGAAGTAACTTGTGTCATTTCCAGCTGCTGGCTTTAAAAGACAGTGATTGGCCACAGTCCTATCTGTCTGCTATACTGATTATAAAGTAAGTGCTTAGTGAACACCATAAATAGAAATGCTGTATGTGAGAAATAATTTTTATGTTCATTAAGCCACAGAGAGTTTTGGGCTGTTGGTTACTATAGCATATCAATACAGATAAGAGTTTCGGTTTCCAGCTCTTTCTTAAAATGACTGAAAGATGAAATCATTATATGAATACTTCCTTGAAAGAGAAGCATTTGAGGTTATCTTGAGTTCACAATGATTTGTGCATGGTATCTGTATGTATGACAATTAGTGGATATCATATGAGCACACTCAATAGTGACTCCAGTTATCACTTATCTACAAAACTACTAAGGAGTTTATCAGTACATGGCAGAAAGTGAAGAGGAACTCAACAGTCTCTTGATGAGGGTGAAAGAGAATGAAACACCTGGCTTAAAACTCACCATTCAAAAAGCTAAGATCATGGCATCTGGTTTCATCACATCATGGCAAATAGGAGGGGAAAAAGTACAAATCATAACATTTTATTTTCTTGGGCTCCAAAATCACTGCAGATAGTGACTGCAACCATGAAATATAGGACACTTGCTCCTTGGAAGGAAAGCTATGACAAACCTAGATAGCATATTAAAAAGCAGAGACATCACTTTACCAACAAAGGTCCATACAGTCAAAACTATAGTTTTTCCAGTCGTCATGTAGAGATCTGAGAGCTGGACCATAAAGAAGGCTGAGTGCCAAAGAACTGATGGTTTTGAACTGTGGTGTTAGAGACAATGCTTGAGGCTCACTTGGACTGTAAGGAGACCCAACCAGTTGATTCTACTGGAAATCAACCCTGAATATTCATTGGAAGGCCTGATGCTGAAGTTGAAGCTCTAACACTTAGGCCGCCTGATGTGAAAAGATGACTCACTGGAAAAGACCCTGATGCTCGAAAAGATTGAGCGCAGGAGGAGAAGAGGATGACAGAGGATAAGATGGTTGGATGGCATCACCAATGTAATGGACATGAGTTTGAGAAAACTCTGGGAGACAGTTAAGGACAGGGAAGCCTAGTATGTTGCAGTCCATGGGATTGCAGAGTCGGACACAACTGAGCAACTAAAGAACAACAAAAGGGGCTTCCCTGGTGGTCCAGTGGGTAAAGAGTCCATCTTGCAGGGCAAGGGGCACCAGTTCGATCCCTAACCTGGGAAGATCCCACATGTCATGGAGTGGCTGGACTGGTGTGTCCAATTATGAGCCAGTGCTCTGGAGCTTATAAGCTCAGAGCAAGTGCTCTGCAACGACAGAGGCCACTGCAATGGGAGACCCACACAGGCCAAAGAATAAAGACGGATGAAAATAAATAAATAAAAAACCAATAAAAGAGGCCAAAAATTAAAAAAAAAAAAAAAGAACAACAAAACATTCAAACTATTTCCATTCTGACTCAAATATTATTTAAGGTAATTTAATTTAGTATAGTAACAGACTGATGGGTAAGGCAGGATTTATAAAGCATACTGATGTAGAAAACTGGTTGGTGAAGAGCATAGAAACGGCAACAGTCCTGTGAGTGAGTGTAAAGATGACCTCCATCAGAGCCATGAGTTGCATCTATTTGGTCCAAATTCTCAATTGCACATGAAGATTACTCTAAGACTTTCAAAAATACATTGTGAGAAATTACTTAGTGAAAAGTAAGTATACATCATTTTTTCTTCATTTAAAATGAAGACCCTCCACACCTGCCAGGTATTGTTTGAATGCTTACAAGTGCAAAGAGCATTGGCTACCTCTACTTGATGTCCCTTGGCAATACAAATAAGCCAGTTGAGTTTTAAAATAAAAATGCAAGAATTCTAAATATTATGCCATCTAAATGATTCTTACCAGTTTCAAGTACCATAATACATTGTTCAATATTAATCCATAGTTTGTCTCTTCAATCACAAAATCAAATATTTATATAACTTTTACATTTGTTAATAAATTATACATTTTTCTTTAAAACTGTATTTTAAAAAATCAAATGCATGTATTACTACTGTTAAATGGGAAAATGTCAATTTTTTCTTTATGAATTATGATTATCACTGTATTTCAATTACACTTTCTATTAAATTATTTAATAGTATAACAGTCTTAAGTAAAGCTTATGTGCACATTTTTCCTTAAAACTATTTCTTTACCTCTTAGCAGGAAAAGAGCCTGATTTTTAAAATGTCCAAAGGATGTTTACAAGATTATTATATATTTTTATGAAAGAGAACTACAAGTCAAATTAGGTTTGTGAACAGTATTTTAAGAAAGCATTATCAAAGCTGTGAATACAAGGCTTCCCTGGTAGCTCAGTGGTGAAGAGTTCGCCTGCCAATGCAGGAGACACAGGTTTGATCCTTGATCCGGGAAGATGCCACATACTGCGGAGCAACTAAGCCTGTGAGCCACAACTATGGAGCCTGTGCTCCAGAGCCTCGGAGTCACAACTATGGAGCCCATGTGCCACAACTCCTGAAGCCTGTGTGCCCTAGAGCATGAGTTCCACCACAAGAGAAATCACGGCAACAAGAAGCCTGTTCACCTCCACTAGAATAGCCCCCACTCCCTGCAACTAGAGAAGAGCCTGTGGCAGCAGTGAAAACCCAGAATAGTCAAAAATACTTAAATAAAATTTTAAAAAGTATTTTAAAAAAGCTATGAATATATTTCTAGAATTGAAAATTCTGTTAAATCAATGGTATTATCGTATCAATCCCTACTTACTATGAGAGAGCCATTTGTTGCTAAACAAATCACTTTTACACACTTTCCCATTTTATTCCTCTCTACAATTATTCACTTTTTATTTAATACATAAAAGGGTTAAATAGTTTAAGAGACATGCCTAAGTACACTCTATATAGTGCTAAGTCCAGGATGAATCTTCTATAAACTACTCACTTCTGCTCTACCAGGATTAGGAGCCAGTACACTCTGAAATGTTAACAGGATGCAAACTGTATGAGAAAAATGAAAGCAGCCAAACATGTTTGGTCTGAAGAGAATAGAAGAAACAAAAAGACTGCAGGATGCAGTATGATTATGATGTTATCTTCCAGTATTTTTAAGAGGTGAATGAAATTCCTTTTATAAATCTTTTTCTTTCATGGAGGAAAACAATCACAATTTCCATTTGCTGAGCATCTTATATATGCTAGGAGTCGCAAATACAGTAACTCACTTCCGTTTTACAGTAGTTCTCAAATTGTGGCTTATCATATATGTTTTTTTGTTTTGGCTACACTATGTGGCCTGTCAGATCTTATTTCTCCAAGCAGGGATTGAACCTGGGTCCACAGTATGAAAGTGCTAAGTCCTAGCCACTGGGCCACCATATAATCCCCATCATTTGTTTTACAGATAAAAAAACCATAATGTGGAGAGAGAGTGAGACAAAGCCAGTAAATAAAAGAGCCAGAGTGCAAGATTGCCCTGTATCTCTCTATTGAAAGCCCAACACTTAGCCACTGTGGTTTATCAGACAGATGAAAATAAGTTAAACTACAACAGGACACAGAAGATTAAAGGCCCTGTTGCTGTTGTTCTTATTTTATTTGTTTTGGAATTTCTGAGTTTCCAGAAGCAACTCTCCAGGAGTGTGCTCAGACTAAAGTCAGGTTTGGAATTCTTCACTGTAGTCTTGTATTATGTGGGAAGACTAGACCATGCCACACAATCACAGAACACTTTGAGACCACATACCTTGGTAGTTTGCATTTCATCCATCTCTGGATACCCAGTTTCCTCTAGCCTGGTCTTGGTCTTCCCTTTACTGAGCTAACACCATACTGGGAAAGGAGTCTTCCTGAGAATGCACAGCTTGCATTTCAGACAGAAGCATCATTTTGAAACCAAAACATGGGCAACATTTTAAAAAATTTTATTTATTTTTAACTGGTGGAAAATTGCTTCACAATTTTGTGTTCGTTTCTGCCATGTTATTGCTGTGTAGTCACTTCAGTCATGTCCGACTGTGTGTGACCCCATGGACTGCAGCCTGCCAGGTTCCTCTGTCCATGGGATTCTCCGGGCAAGAATACTGGAGTGGGTTACCATACCCTCCTCCAGGGGGCTCTTCCCAACCTAGGGATGGAACCTTGGTGTCCTGCATTGCAGGCAGATTCCTTAGCACTGAGCCATCAGGGAAAGCTCCATATATATATGGCAAAAATACTGGAGTAGGTTGCCATTTCCTTCTCTAGGTTTCTACCATACAACAATGCAAATTAGTCATAAGTATATAAATATAAATATAAATATATATATATATGTATTCCTTCCTAAGCCTCCCTCCTCTCCCCCTACCCCAAACCTACAGGTCATCACAAGAGTGCCAGGCTGGGCTCCTTGTGTTATTTAGCATACAGGATAGTGTATATACATCAGTGCTACTTTCTCATTTCATCCCATCCTCACCATCCCCCATTGTGTCCACAAGTCCATTCTCTGCTAAGTTCATGAGTACCATTTTTCTAGATTATATATATATATATACACACACACCTTAATATACAATATTTGTTCTTCTCTGTCTGACTTACTTCACTCTATATAAGAGGCTCTAGGTTCATCCACCTTACTACAGCTGACTCAATTTGTCCCTTTTTGTGGCTGAGTAATATTCCATTGCATAAATGTACCACAACCTCTTTATCAATTCATCTGTTGATGGACATATAGGGGGCTTCTATGTCCTGGCTATTGTAAATAGTGCTGCACTCAATACTGGGGTACATGTGTCTTTTAGAATTGTGGTTTTCTCAGGGTATATGCCCAGCAGGGAAATATACTGGGTCATATGGCAGATTTATTCCTAGCTTTTTAAGGAACCTCCATACTATTCTCTATAGTGGCTACATCAGTTTATATTCCCATCAATAGTACAGTAGGCTTCCTTTTCTCCACATCCTCTCCAGCATTTACTGTTTCCAGACTTTTTGATGATGGCCATTTTGACCAGCGTGAGGTGATAGCTCATTGAAGTTTTGATCTGCATTTATCTAACAATGAGCATGTTCAACGTCTTTTCATGTGCTTACTGACCATCTATATGTTTTCTTTGGAGAAGTGTTTGTTTAGGTCTTCTGCTCATTTTTTGATTTGGTTGTTTGTTTTTCTGGCATTGAGCTACATGAGTCGCTTATATAGTTTGGAGATTAACCCTTGATCAGTTGCTTCATTTGCAATTATTTTCTCCCCTTTTTAAGGGTTTTCTTTTCATTATGTTTCTAGTTTCCTTTGCTGTACAAAAACTTTTAAGTTTTATCAGGTTTCATTTGATTGCTTTTGTGTTTATTTCCATTAATCTAGGAAATGGGTCAGAAAGAATCTTGCTGAGATTTATGTTGAAGAGTGCATTGCCTATATTTTCCTCTGAGATTTTTGGGATACATTTTTTCCTTTGCTTTGTACATTAAAAATGTTAACAATCAATCAATCCCTTAACAATGTAAATATGCACATTGACAAAATTTCTCATATCTCAAATAAACATTAGTACTCATTTGTGTATTTCCATACATATATTTGTTTATCATTAATAATTATGAATACATGTTCCAATTCACTCTGCCACATTCCCTAGTCTGCAAATGCTATAGTCAGTGTTCCCTAAAACAGTGGTTCCTCACCAATCTGGTCACAAACTATTAATACAATTTAATTTGATGATACCATTCTTATCCTCTGAAAATACCTTATGATTTTATATATTAAAGCTGATATTCATTTGTAAATTTTTTTTCTTTCTCATCAAGATAACTGAAGGCACACTGTGATACTATAAAGACAGGGTGGTAAGCACAGAAGAGTCCACAAAAATTAAGTTCTAGGAAGTATTCAGTTAACTATAGGAGTTGAACATCAGCCTTGTTTTAGTTCCTGGAAGTGGTGCTGGGATTGGCAGTAACAAACCCTTCCCAGGACAGGTTCTTACGATGGAGAAAACTATAAACCTGAAGGAACAGAGCAAAACAAAGTTGGAAAGCAGTGAACATGACCAGGTATCACAGATAAGAATATAGTTGAGGGCTTCCCTGGTGGTCCAGTGGGTAAGGACACCACCTTGCAGGGCAAGGGGCGCCGGTTCGATCCCTGGCCTGGGAAGATCCCACGTGCCGCGAAGCGGCTGGACCGATGTGTCCAACTACAGAGCCGGAGCTCTGGAGCGCATGCGCCCAGAGCCGGTGCTCTGCGACAACAGAGGCCACCGCGATGGGAGGCCCACATGGGCCAAAGAACAAATATGGATGAAAATAAATAAATGAAAGACCAATAGAAGTGGCCTGCCTGCCCTCTTCCTCCCCAACCCACCCCTCTCCTCCAAAAATAAATAAATTAAAGAAAAAAAGAATATAGTTGAGGGAGAGAGTATATCTGTATAATTAACAAAATGGTTTGCCTGTCATCATGGCTGACCATTATAAAGCCCAGCATTTCTTATTTCCAGGGCATCTCAATTCCATGTAGCCCTTGACACATATTAAGTCAATGATGGTCTGCATTGACCTTGAACCATCTCTGGAAGCAGAAAATGCTGTTCCTGACCATGGTTCCATAAATAAAGAAGACTGATGAGAATGGATTTTAAAAAATAGAAAGGAAGAGACTGATGAGGGGAAAGTGGGAGACAACTGAGGCAGTATACTGGATGATTAAGTGGGAGAGAGGGGGCAAAGTAGAGGATATCAAAGGTAAGACAACAAAGAGGATGACTGACATGGGAGTAGAGTCTGTAATGTGAAAAATACCTACATGGTGGCTTCTCCTCCAGTCCCTCCTCAGAGCAAGGTTGTGACACACAAAGGGATATTCTCTGGAGAAAGGTGAGGAGGGCTTATGGAACAGGGTGCCAGGACAGACACCCACTGGGAAGTGAAATAATACAAAGTTTTATTAGTCTTCTTCCAGAGACCTCAGCACTAATCCTAAGAGTGGAGAGAATCTGTAATTCACTAGCTATGCTCTTCAGAAAAATCACTCATACTCTTTAAGCCTTAGTTTCTATATCAGTAATATTTGAAGCAAATAACACTTGATTTATCTATTTCATGGATATTCAAGTTATAACATATAGCAATGCACTTGGTTAATTGTCAAGTTCTAGAAAATGAGTAATCATTTAACTATTGGAGGATGTTCCTTGGGGGCAAGAGTGAGATGCTCTCCAGGAAGTTGGAAGTGTGTCTCAATGAGCATTAATCTAACACACACACACACACACACACACACACACACACAATCACACACAGAGAATGCACGGGAGTAAAGCTTGGGGGAAAACTTGCATCAGAAATGTCAGATTGGCCTTAGCGCCATCTTTTGAGAAACCTGCATGCCATGAGAGCAAAGTGGAGAAAGAAGCTAATGTGCAGGCTGAAGCACAGAAGATGAGACAGAGGTCCAAGTAACCCTGTACACCCATGGAAGCCACAGAAGCAGAAACGAAGGAAGCCAGAGGCAAGAGATGCTAGTACAAATTCTTGGGCTGCATGCCCACTGTCTAGAACTTGTCTTAATGGATTTGGAACATCTACAGTCATTCTGACCACCTCGACTACCTTTGGGAGACCCACCTTGCTTATATCAAAGCAGTCCCTTTTGATCCTTTGCCCTGGACCTGCGATACTATGGACTAGTTCTCTTCTCAACTGTGGCTGAATGTAACATGTATAATGAATCATCCCTTTTGCTGTCTTATCTGAAGAAAAAAAAAAAATGTCAGATAGTAGAGTTCGACCCACAGGTTCAGTCATAGTGACTTACATGGAGACTTGAGTGAGAAAGAGAATGCCATTTAAGCAGCAAAAACCCAATCCACTGTAATTTAACCTATTTGGAGGAAGTCTATGATCACATGATTGTCAGGTTCAATCATGCATGTGGGAGGACATCCCCCATCGAGGAACAAAGGAGAAGCTGCATCAAGACGGTAGGAGGGGCGCAATCACACTTTTAAAAGTCAAACCTCATACCCGCCGGAGAGGCTGGGTGGGCCAAAGGCGCAAAGCCTGTTGCAGATCAAAACCCGGGAGAGGAGCACTGACACCCACAAGGGACTGAGCCAGATCTGCTTTGGAGGGTCCAGGTGCCCCCTTGAGCTAGAAGTGCCCTTGAGCAGGCCTCGGAAGGGTGGCACTCAGTTCCCTTTGGAGGAGGTTACCATTAACCTGATCACAGAGTCGCCGAAGAGGACTGGAAAGTCTCTGCACACTGTGATCCGGGAGAAGGGAATAGCGATCCTGCATGAGACTGAGCCAGACTCACCTCTGAGCAACCTGACGTCTCCCGCGGTGGCGGGGGTCGACGGTGGCCTGCAGCAGGGTTGGGGTCACTGCGGAAGTGCTTCCCATAGAGCGTGTGGGAATAAATCCTCTGTGAGACAGACGCCATTTTCCCTACTGTAGTTTGGCTGCTGGTCAAACTGCAGGGCTGCTGGTCAAGCTACAGGGAGGGAACTTAGCTCCACCCAGCAAGAAAAGGGATTTGGATTAAGAAACTCCCAGGGCCAGCCTGGGCGGGCCTTTTAATTCTGGAATAGGCCAAAACAAACAAGCAGTCAAAGAGGTCTTCAGATCCAACCACTGCCAGAGGCAAGAAAAAGACTGATAATTCCTGAATAGTCAGCAAGAGATAGAAGAACATAAACACTATTTTCACGTTTTATCTGAAGCTGGAGTTACTGCTGGACTTTAAAATTTCATTTTTTGTATTGTATTACTTTGTTTCAATTTTTCTTTTCTCTTTTTTCCAAACCCACTCAGTGCACCCACCGATTTTTTTTTTTTCTTTCCTTGGGGGTGTGTGTAAGAGAGAGTGGGTGTGTTCATTTCCTTCACTGAATTCTATTGAAGCTACTAATCTTATCAGTAAGACTGAATATATTCAAGTTTACATAATTTTTTTTCTTTTTCCTTTTAAACCACACATTTTATTTTCATATAAACTTCTGGTTCCCCATTGGCCTTTTAAGGTTCTGTGGGGGTTTTATTTGTTTTTACTATTTTTGCTTTGTTTTTCTATATTTTTCTATAAAATTTAGATCTTTTAATTTTTAATAATTTTTCATTTGTACTACTACTTCCTCTATAATTCTTTGCTTTCTCTGAAGCTCCTTTCCTATAGCACTAAATTCTAATACATACAAATCTTTATCTCCCTATATTTAACTTTGCAATATTATTCTATATTTCTCTTCTATCCTCCCTTTCTCTTTTTCCCTTTCCCCACCATATTTCTTAGTCTGTTCTGTCCTCATTGCCTTATCCCCAACGGGGATCCTGCTCTAACATTATTCTCCAATTGGTGCTCTACTTAGTTTGCTTATTAACTGGTGGATATCATTCTTGGTTTTCTCTATTCGCCGTGCTAACATATTGTACTGTATTTTTGATTGGAATGCTTGGGTTATGTTATAGCTGTATATGATTATGTGTATAATTCAATACGCTAGATAGTACTTGCATAATTTTTAAATTGCCATTTGTCAAAGGTATACCTTCTGTTTCTCATTTGCATATATATGTTTTAATATCATTTAATGCCATAACAAACCAGCCGTGAAATCTTCATTCCCTGGTCAGGCAACAAGCCCTGGGGTTTTAAGGAGGGTGCACTGACTCAAAACTCTACAATACTAGAGAACGCCTAACACTAAAGAGCAGTATACAAGTGAGAACGCCAACAAAGGTAATCACTTGTATGCAAGTCCTGACATCACCCAACCACCAGCATCACCCAGAATAGAAGTCCCATCCAAACAACAAACACCAACAGACGTAACTCAAAGTCTGGAAAAAGGAAATCCCAAACAGAGTCAGTTCTAAAAAATTAATAATAACAATGAAACGTCAGAGAAATACCACACAAGTGAAGGAACAATCCACAAACACACAAGATCAAATTAATGAAGAGAATTTGGACAAACTTTCTGAAAGTGATTTCAGAAGAATGATAGTAAAGATGATCAAAGACACTGAAAACAGAATTTCAGAGAAATTGCAAGATACAACTAACACACTGAATAAAGAAATGCAAGAACTTACCAAAAAAGTAACAGAGACAAACAACTCAATTGCTGAACTGAAAAACACTGTAGAAGGAATCAAGAGCAGAGTACCTGAGACAGAAGACCGGATAAGTGAGCTGGAAGATAAAATGGTGGAAGTAACTGCGGAAAAACAGACTCTAGCTCAAAGAATGAAAAGAGCAGAGGACAGCCTCAGAGACCTCTGGGATAATATCAAACGCACCAATATTCGAATTATAGGGGTTGCAGAAGAAGAAGAAAAAAAGAAAGGCTATGAGAAAATTTTTGAAGAGATTCTAGTTGAAAATTTCCCCAACATGGGAAAAGAAATATTCAATCAAGTCCAAGAAGCGCAAAGAGTACCATACAGAATCAATCCGAGAAGAAACACACCAAGACACATATTAATGAAGTTAACACAAATTAAACACAAAGATAGAATTCTCAAAGCAGCAAGGGAAAAGCAACTAGTGACATACAAGGGAAAGCCCATCCGTTTAACAGCTGATCTTTCAACAAAAACTCTGCAGGCCAGAAGGGAATGGCAGGACACATTTAAACGGCTGAAAGAGAATAATCTGCAACCAAGAATCCTCTACCCTGCAAGGATCTCACTCAAAATTGATGGAGAAATCAAAAGCTTTACAGACAAGCAAAAATTAAAAGAATTTAGTCACACCAAACCAGCCTTACAACAAGTGTTAAAGGGACTTATATAGAAAACAAGTATAAAAGGAGAAGATCCATGAAACAAACCCATCATAACATCTAAGAAGATGACAATAGGATCATTTGTATCAATAATTACTTTGAATGTCAATGGACTAAATGCCCCAACCAAAAGACACAGAGTGGCTGAATGGATCCAAAAACATGACCCATACATATACTGCCTCCAGGAAACTCATTTCAGACCTAGAGACACCCATAGACTGAAAGTGAGAGGCTGGAAAAAGATATTCCATGCAAATGGAAATCAAAAGAAAGCTGGAGTAGCAATCCTCATATCAGATAAAATATATTTTAAAGTAAAGAAGATTCTAAGAGACAAGGCAGGTCACTACATCATGATTAAGGGATCTATCCAAGAAGAAGTCATAACAATCATAAATATCTATGCACCCAACACAGGAGCACCCCAATACATAAGTCAAACACTTTCAGACATAAAAGAAGACACTGACAGCAACACAATCATAGTAGGAGACTTTAACACTCCTCTCACACCAATGGACAGATCATCCAAACAGAAAATTAATAAAGAAACACAAGCCTTAAATGCCACACTAGAAGAAATGGACCTCATTGATATCTTTAGGACTTTCCATCCAAAAGCAGAAGAATACACTTTCTTCTCAAGTGCTCACGGAACATTCTCCAGGATAGACCACATCTTGGGCCACAAATCAATCCTCAGTCAATTCAAGAAAACTGAAATTCTATCAACCATCTTCTCGGACCACAATGCAGTGAGACTAGAGATCAACTACAGGAAAAAAACCGCTAAAAACACAAACACATGGAGATTAAACAACACATACCTAAAAAACCAACTGATCATTGAGGAAATCAAAGGAGAAATAAAAAAATTCCTAGAAGAAAATGACAATAAACACACGACAGTGCAAAACCTATGGGATACTGCAAAAGCAGTTCTAAGAGGGAAGTTTATAGCAATTCAATCCCACCTCAAGAAACTAGGAAAATCTCAAACAGACGAGCTTACCTTATGCTTAAAACAACTGGAGAAAGAAGAACAAAAACACCCCAAAGCCAGCAGAAGAAGGGAAATCATAAAGATCAGAGCAGAAATAAATGAAAAAGAAACAAAAGAAACAATAGTAAAGATAAATAAAACAAAAAGCTGGTTCTTCGAAAAAGTCAATAAAATCGACACACCACTGGCCAGACTCATCAAGAAAAAGAGAGAGAAGAACCAGATCACCAAAATCAAAAATGAAAAAGGAGAGATTACAACAGATCATGCAGAAATCCAAAGGATTCTAAGAGACTATTATGAAAAACTATATGGCAACAAACTGGACAACCAGGAAGAAATGGACAGTTTCTTAGAGAAGATTAATCTCCCAAGACTCAACCAGGAAGAAATAGAAACTATGAACAAGCCAATCACAAGCTCAGAAATTGACTTCGTGATCAAAAATCTACCCAAAAATAAAAGCCCAGGGCCAGATGGTTTCACAAGTGAATTCTACCAAACATTTCAAGAAGAGCTAATGCCTGTCCTTCTAAAACTCTTCCAAAAAATTGCCCAGGAAGGAACACTTCCAAACACATTCTACGAGGCCACCATCACCCTGATACCAAAGCCAGGCAAAGACATCACAAAAAAAGAAAATTATAGGCCAATTTCACTGATGAATCTAGATGCCAAAATCCTCAACAAAATCCTAGCAAACAGAATTCAGCAACACATCAAAAAGCTCATTCATCACAATCAAGTTGGGTTCATCCCAGGCATGCAAGGATTCTTCAACATCCGCAAATCAATCAATGTGATACACCATACCAACAAAATGAAAGACAAAAATCACATGATCATCTCAATAGATGCAGAAAAAGCCTTTGACAAAGTACAGCATCCATTTATGATAAAACCTCTTCAAAAAATGGGCTTAGAAGGAACCTATCTCAACATAGTGAAAGCCATATATGAGAAGCCCACAGCGAACATTATCCTCAATGGTGAAAAACTCAAAGCATTCCCTCTAAGATCAGAAACAAGACAAGGGTGTCCACTTTCACCACACTTAATCAACATAGTCCTGGAAGTTCTAGCAACAGCAATAAGAGAAGAGAAAGAAATCAAAGGAATCCAGATTGGAAAAGAAGAAGTCAAACTCTCTCTATTTGCAGATGACATGATATTATACATAGAAAATCCCAAAGACACTATTACAAAACTACTAGAGTTAATCAGCGAATTCAGCAAAGTCGCAGGATACAAAATCAATATACAGAAATCACTGGCATTCCTATACACAAACAATGAAAAATCAGAAAACGAACTCAAAGAGGCAATCCCCTTCACCATTGCAACCAAAAGAATCAAATATCTAGGAATAAACCTACCCAAAGAAACAAAAGAACTGTACACAGAAAATTACAAGACACTCATGAGAGACATTAAAGAAGAGTTAAACAGATGGAGAAATATTCCATGTTCCTGGGTCAGAAGAATCAATATTGTGAAAATGACCATACTACCAAATGTCATCTATAGAGTCAATGTGATCCCTATCAAACTTCCAACAACATTCTTCACAGAACTAGACCAAAGAATAACACAGTTCATATGGAAACACAAAAGACCTCGAATAGCCAAAGCAATCCTCAGGAAGAAGAATGGAGCTGGGGGGATCAGCCTCCCCAACTTCAGACTCTACTACAAAGCCCAGGAACACTTCCAAACACATTCTACGAGGCCACCATCACCCTGAGACCAAAGCCAGGCAAAGACATCACAAAAAAAGAAAATTATAGGCCAATTTCACTGATGAATCTAGATGCCAAAATCCTCAACAAAATCCTAGCAAACAGAATTCAGCAACACATCAAAAAGCTCATTCATCACAATCAAGTTGGGTTCATCCCAGGCATGCAAGGATTCTTCAACATCCGCAAATCAATCAATGTGATACACCATACCAACAAAATGAAAGACAAAAATCACATGATCATCTCAATAGATGCAGAAAAAGCCTTTGACAAAGTACAGCATCCATTTATGATAAAACCTCTTCAAAAAATGGGCTTAGAAGGAACCTATCTCAACATAGTGAAAGCCATATATGAGAAGCCCACAGCGAACATTATCCTCAATGGTGAAAAACTCAAAGCATTCCCTCTAAGATCAGAAACAAGACAAGGGTGTCCACTTTCACCACACTTAATCAACATAGTCCTGGAAGTTCTAGCAACAGCAATAAGAGAAGAGAAAGAAATCAAAGGAATCCAGATTGGAAAAGAAGAAGTCAAACTCTCTCTATTTGCAGATGACATGATATTATACATAGAAAATCCCAAAGACACTATTACAAAACTACTAGAGTTAATCAGCGAATTCAGCAAAGTCGCAGGATACAAAATCAATATACAGAAATCACTGGCATTCCTATACACAAACAATGAAAAATCAGAAAACGAACTCAAAGAGGCAATCCCCTTCACCATTGCAACCAAAAGAATCAAATATCTAGGAATAAACCTACCCAAAGAAACAAAAGAACTGTACACAGAAAATTACAAGACACTCATGAGAGACATTAAAGAAGAGTTAAACAGATGGAGAAATATTCCATGTTCCTGGGTCAGAAGAATCAATATTGTGAAAATGACCATACTACCAAATGTCATCTATAGAGTCAATGTGATCCCTATCAAACTTCCAACAACATTCTTCACAGAACTAGACCAAAGAATAACACAGTTCATATGGAAACACAAAAGACCTCGAATAGCCAAAGCAATCCTCAGGAAGAAGAATGGAGCTGGGGGGATCAGCCTCCCCAACTTCAGACTCTACTACAAAGCAACAGTCATCAAGACAGTATGGTACTGGCACAAAAACAGAAATACCAACCAATGGAACAAGATCAAGAACCCAGAGATAAAGCCACGCACCTATGGGTACCTTATTTTTGACAAAGGAGGCAAACATATAAAATGGGACAAAGACAGCCTCTTCAACAAATGGTGCTGGGAAAATTGGACAGCTACATGCAAAAAATGAAGTTGGAACATACCCTGACACCATACACAAAGATCAACTCAAAATGGATTAAAGACTTAAATGTAAGGCCAGAAACCATCAAACTCTTAGAGGAGAATATAGGCAAAACCCTCAAGGACATCAATCAAAGCAAGATCTTCTCTGACCCACCTACTAGAATAGTGGAACTAAAAAGACAAATGAACATGTGGGACCTCATGAAACTTCAAAGCTTTTGTACAGCTAAAGAAATTACAAAAAAGCTGAACAGACAGCCCACAGAGTGGGAGAAAATCATAGCAAATGAAACAACAGACAAAGAATTAATCTCCAAAATCTACAAGCAACTGAGACAACTCAGCACTGGAAAAACGAACAACCCAATCAAAAAATGGGAAAAGGACCTAAACAGACACCTCTCCAAAGATGACATACGGATGGCCCAAAAACACATGAAACGATGCTCAACTTCACTTATAATTAGAGAAATGCAAATCAAAACTACAATGAGATATCACCTCACACCCGTCAGAATGGCCATCATCCACAAATCGACAGACAATAAATGCTGGAGAGGCTGCGGAGAAAAGGGAACACTCCTGCATTGCTGGTGGGAGTGTAAATTGATACAGCCTCTATGGAAGACAGTCTGGAGACTTCTTAAAAAACTAAAAATAGAAGCACCATATGACCCAGCAATCCCACTCTTAGGCTTATACCCTGACGAAATCAAATCTGAAAGAAGCACCTGTACCCCAATGTTCATTGCAGCTCTATATACAATAGCTAGAACATGGAAGGAACCTAGATGCCCATCAACGAACGAATGGATCCAAAAGCTCTGGTACATATATACAATGGAATACTACACAGCTGTAAAGAGAAATGCAGAAGAATCAACCCTAATGAGGTGGCTGGATCTAGAACGTATCATAAAAAGTGAAGTCGGTCAGAAAGAGAAGGACAAATACAGTATATTAACACATATATATGGAATCTAGTAGGATGGTGATGATGGCACATGCAGTGAAGCGACAGAAAGACAGACATGGACAGTGGACATATGGACATTGTTGGGAAGGAACAGTGGGTGAGAGGCGTAAAGGAAGTAGCATGAAGGCCTGTGCTATCATAAGTGAAGAAAATAGCTCTAGTCATTGCTCTGTGAGAAAAGGGGATCCTTCATGGGTGCTGTGTGATGGTCGGGAGGGGAGGGAAGGGGGGGATATACATATGACTAATCTGAGAACATACATATCTGTAAACAACAAAACTCTGTAAAAGTTAAAAGTAAAATAAAGGTTTAAAAAAAAAACAAACAAAAAAACCAAACAAACAAAAAAGAAGTAATTAGTAGGAAATCAAATTGTTATTTTCAGATAGGTATCAACATTAACAAAAAATAAATATTTTGGCAACTTAAAAAAAAATAAAATAAACACTATCTAATCTTCAAAAAAAAAAATCATGCATGTGTACATTCTCAATCACCTCAGTCATGTCGTACGTACAGTAAAAGTAACGAATAGATTCAAGGGATTAGATCTGATAGACACAATGCCTGAAAAACTATGAACAGAGGCTCGTAACACTGTATAGGAGGCAGTGATCAAAATCATCCCTAAGAAAAACAAATGCAATAAGGCAACGTGGTTGTCTGAGGAGCTCTTACAGATAGCTGAGAAAAGAAAAGAAGCAAAAGGCAAAGGAGAAAAAGGAAAAATAAACCCATCTGAATGCAGAGTTGCAAAGAATAGCAAGGAAGAGATAAGAAAGTCCTCTTATGTGAACAATGCAAAGAAACAGAGGTAAACAATAGAAAAGGAAAGACAAGAGATCTCTTCAAGAAATCAGAGACAACAAGGGAACATTTAATGCCAAGATGGGCATAATAAAGGACAGAAATGGTATGGACCTAACAGAAGCAGAAGATACTAAGAAGAGAGGGAAAGAATACATAGAAGAACTGTAGAAAAAAGATCTTAATGACCTGGATAACCATGATGGTATGATCACTCACCTAGAATCAGGCATCCTGGAGTGTGAAGTCAAGTGGGCCTTACTATTAATAAAGTTAATGAGGTGATGGAATTCCAGTTGAGCTACTTCAAATCCCAAAAGATGATGCTATTAAAGAACTACACTTAATATGCCAGCAAATTTGGGAAACTTAGCAATGGCCACAGGACTGGAAAACTTTTCATTCCAATCCCAAAGAAGGGCAATGCCAAAGAATATTCAAGCTACTACACAACTGCATTCATTTCACATGTTAGCAAGATAATGCTCAAAATCCTTTAAGTTAGGCTTCAACAGTATGTGAACCGAGAATTTCGAGATGTACAAGCTGAATTTGGAAAAGGCAGAGGAACCAGAGATCGAATTGCCAATATCCACTGGGTCACAGAATAACCACGGTGATTCCAGAAAAACATCTACTTCTGCTTCATTGACCACACTGAAGCCTTTGACTGTGTGGATCACAACAAACTTTGGAAAATTCTGAAACAGATGGGAATACCAGACCACCTTAACTGCCTCTTGAGAAACCTGTATGTAGGACAAGAACCAACAGCTAGAACAATGGACTGGTTCCAAACTGGGAAAGGAGTATGTCAAGGCTATATATTGTCACTCTGCTTACTTAATTTCTTTGAAGAGTACATCATGTGAAATGCTGGGCTGCATGAAGCACAAGGTGGAATCAATATTTCCAGGAGAAATATCAATAACCTCAGATATGCAGATGATACCACCCTAAATGGCAGAAAGTGAAGAAGAACTAAAGAGCCTCTTGATGAAGATGAGAGGAGTGAAAAAACTGGCTTAAAACTCAATATTCAAAAAACTAAGATCATGGGCATCCAGTTCCATCACTTCATGGCAAATAGATGGGAAAACAATGAAAACAATGACAGACTTTATTCTCTTGGGTTGCAAAATCACTGCAGATGGTGACTGCAGTCATAAAATTTGCTCCTTGGAAGAAAAGCTTCGACAGACCTAGACAGCATATTAAAAAGCAGAGACATCACTTTGCCCACAAAGGTCCATATAGTCAAAGCTATGATTTTTCCAGTAGTCACGTATAGATGTGAAAGTCGTACTATAAAGAAGGCTGAGTGCCCAAGAATTAATGTCTTTGAACTGTGGTACTGGAGTCTTGAGAGTCCCTTGGACTGGAAGGAGATCAAACCAGTCCATCCTCAAGGAAATCAACTCTGAATATTCACTGGAAGGACTGGTGCTAAAGCTAATGCTCCAATACTTTGATCACCTGATGTGAAGAGTCGACTCATTGGAAATGACCCTGATGCTGTGAAAGATGGAAGGCAGGAAGAGAAGGGGCTGACAGAGGATCAGATGGTTGCATGGCATCATCAACTCAATGGACATAAGTTTGAGCAAACTCTGGAAGTTAGTGAAGGATAGTGAAGCCTGGGGTGCTACAGCCCACGAGTTTGCAAAAGTTGGACATGACTTAGTGACTGAACAACAACTATCACCAAACGTTGGAGTAACAATTGTGCTGCATAGCTATTCCACTGAGTTATAATTAGTATACAATAAGACGTTGCATGGCCCTCCATCAACTTTTAATGGACATTTTGTTTACAACAAACTTTGGAAAATTCTGAAACAGATGGGAATACCAGACCACCTTAACTGCCTCTTGAGAACTGATGTAGGACAAGAACCAACAGCTAGAACAATGGACTGGTTCCAAACTGGGAAAGGAGTATGTCAAGGCTATATATTGTCACTCTGCTTACTTAATTTCTTTGAAGAGTACATCATGTGAAATGCTGGGCTGCATGAAGCACAAGGTGGAATCAATATTTCCAGGAGAAATATCAATAACCTCAGATATGCAGATGATACCACCCTAAATGGCAGAAAGTGAAGAAGAACTAAAGAGCCTCTTGATGAAGATGAGAGGAGTGAAAACTGGCTTAAAACTCAATATTCAAAAAACTAAGATCATGGGCATCCAGTTCCATCACTTCATGGCAAATAGATGGGAAAACAATGAAAACAATGACAGACTTTATTCTCTTGGGTTGCAAAATCACTGCAGATGGTGACTGCAGTCATAAAATTTGCTCCTTGGAAGAAAAGCTTCGACAGACCTAGACAGCATATTAAAAAGCAGAGACATCACTTTGCCCACAAAGGTCCATATAGTCAAAGCTATGATTTTTCCAGTAGTCACGTATAGATGTGAAAGTCGTACTATAAAGAAGGCTGAGTGCCCAAGAATTAATGTCTTTGAACTGTGGTACTGGAGTCTTGAGAGTCCCTTGGACTGGAAGGAGATCAAACCAGTCCATCCTCAAGGAAATCAACTCTGAATATTCACTGGAAGGACTGGTGCTAAAGCTAATGCTCCAATACTTTGATCACCTGATGTGAAGAGTCGACTCATTGGAAATGACCCTGATGCTGTGAAAGATGGAAGGCAGGAAGAGAAGGGGCTGACAGAGGATCAGATGGTTGCATGGCATCATCAACTCAATGGACATAAGTTTGAGCAAACTCTGGAAGTTAGTGAAGGATAGTGAAGCCTGGGGTGCTACAGCCCACGAGTTTGCAAAAAGTTGGACATGACTTAGTGACTGAACAACAACTATCACCAAACGTTGGAGTAACAATTGTGCTGCATAGCTATATTTCTTTTTCACTGAGTTATAATTAGTATACAATAAATGCACAAATACTAAGTATACAGTTTGATAACATTGACAAACCTATCCAAACTTGCAACCATCACCTAATTCAGGGAACATTTTCAATGGTTATGAGTGCAACATTTAGTGGTGTTTTGAAGTGTGCTTTTTTAAAATTAAAATTTTAAGATGGGAAATGATTATATTTTTGCACAGGCAGTTTTATGAAATGACACAGAGAAAATCTCATATACTCATTATATACTGGCTCGCACCCAGTTTCTACCACTAATGACATCTTGTAAAACTATAGTACAATATAGGAAGGATACTGACAATAATGATGCAGTCAAAACACAGAACATTTCCATTACTACAAGGATTTCCTCAGGACCTTTTATACCAACAACTACTTACTATCCTCATCTCCTGGCAACCACTAATCTCTTTCCCACCTCTGTAATTTTGTTGTTTGAAGAAAGTCCTATACCTGAAATAATATAGTATGTAACCTTTGGGGATTGACTTCTTTGACTCAGCATAATCCCCTGGAAGTCCACCCACCTTGTTGCAGGTATCAATAGTTCCTTCCTTTCTATTGCTTAGCAGCATTCCATCTAATCAGCTTTAGCTTTTATATCTTTGACAAGCTGCTCTCCTCTCAACTTTACTTTCTCATCTGTAAAATGGAGACGATTGGACTGGAGGACACTAAGAATACTTCTTCAACTGTGAAATTATTATTTTATGGGTTCTTATCTCCTCATAGATGACTCTCCCCTTGATGACTATACAACACGACTCAGTCTCTTCTTTCATTTAACTGGCTTCCAGGCTAAAAGTATGAATGGCCAATCCTGCAGCAGAGGGGGACAGGGCAAGAAGTGGGAGTTCTGCCAGCATCAGCAGTGAGCTGAGCATCTGATTATGTTTTCTCAAAAAACTAATTCCGAGTTCAAATCACAGAAGTTGGACAGGGACTTAAGTGACTGAAAAAGCCTGGGGTGCTACAGCCCACGAGTTTGCAAAGTTGGACATGACTTAGTGACTGAACAACAACTATCACCAAACGTTGGAGTAACAATTGTGCTGCATAGCTATATTTCTTTTTCACTGAGTTATAATTAGTATACAATAAATGCACAAATACTAAGTATACAGTTTGATAACATTGACAAACCTATCCAAACTTGCAACCATCACCTAATTCAGGGAACATTTTCAATGGTTATGAGTGCAACATTTAGTGGTGTTTTGAAGTGTGCTTTTTTAAAATTAAAATTTTAAGATGGGAAATGATTATATTTTTGCACAGGCAGTTTTATGAAATGACACAGAGAAAATCTCATATACTCATTATATACTGGCTCGCACCCAGTTTCTACCACTAATGACATCTTGTAAAACTATAGTACAATATAGGAAGGATACTGACAATAATGATGCAGTCAAAACACAGAACATTTCCATTACTACAAGGATTTCCTCAGGACCTTTTATACCAACAACTACTTACTATCCTCATCTCCTGGCAACCACTAATCTCTTTCCCACCTCTGTAATTTTGTTGTTTGAAGAAAGTCCTATACCTGAAATAATATAGTATGTAACCTTTGGGGATTGACTTCTTTGACTCAGCATAATCCCCTGGAAGTCCACCCACCTTGTTGCAGGTATCAATAGTTCCTTCCTTTCTATTGCTTAGCAGCATTCCATCTAATCAGCTTTAGCTTTTATATCTTTGACAAGCTGCTCTCCTCTCAACTTTACTTTCTCATCTGTAAAATGGAGACGATTGGACTGGAGGACACTAAGAATACTTCTTCAACTGTGAAATTATTATTTTATGGGTTCTTATCTCCTCATAGATGACTCTCCCCTTGATGACTATACAACACGACTCAGTCTCTTCTTTCATTTAACTGGCTTCCAGGCTAAAAGTATGAATGGCCAATCCTGCAGCAGAGGGGGACAGGGCAAGAAGTGGGAGTTCTGCCAGCATCAGCAGTGAGCTGAGCATCTGATTATGTTTTCTCATGGATTTTATATCTAATGAATGACTTTGGGGACTAATTCCGAGTTCAAATCACAGCACCCTTTCCTTCCCTCCTTAGTATCAAAATTAGCTTTACCACATGACTTAAACATTGTTCAATTTTTGGCTTAGACTGAAAATCTGATAGGTCAAGTATAAGGTGGAGGCCAGAGCAAAAGAAAGCCCTCAAAACAATCTAAATTGTTAACATTTTTGACATTTGCCAGAAGCCCCCCAAATAAAACTCTACAGCTTTGCAAATCATGTTCCAGTTTAGCAATTATTTATTCCGTATGGGGTTCTGGCTAATGCTGGAATGGAGGCATGGGGAGTGAAATCTAAACCCTAATAAACTGCCATGAATAATGGAGATCCATATTTACATTTGAGAAGAAGTGAAGCAGCACTAGGTTGATAATAATGATCCTTCCATCATCTCTACTGGAAAACTGGGGCCCTTCCTACTGTGCCTTCCTAGCACTTACATATTCAGGGCAAGGTAACTGCATAATGCTTCCTGTATCCTGTGTCTATGTGTTCAGACCAAATACAACCCTGAGACCATAACCTCCATCTCACTTGGTTCAGCTGATCATCAGAACTGGATTGATCATTCTGTATCATTAATTACCTGTCCTTTCACTCAGCTTCTCAGTTAGAGACCCTTTTATCCCCCAGTTGCCTAAGAAGCTGTATGTCATTTATTTTTCTTATGTCAATTTCCTCTGTTTTCAGATGAAAATATCTCAGAGAAGTGATTCCTGACTCTAGCTCTGCAACTCCCCGGGACGTCTCCAATTATCTCAAGAGGTGCCACAACATTCGCGCCAAAAAAAAAATATATGGAAAGACGATTGGACTGGAGGACACTAAGAATACTTCTTCAACTGTGAAATTATTATTTTATGGGTTCTTATCTCCTCATAGATGACTCTCCCCTTGATGACTATACAACACGACTCAGTCTCTTCTTTCATTTAACTGGCTTCCAGGCTAAAAGTATGAATGGCCAATCCTGCAGCAGAGGGGGACAGGGCAAGAAGTGGGAGTTCTGCCAGCATCAGCAGTGAGCTGAGCATCTGATTATGTTTTCTCATGGATTTTATATCTAATGAATGACTTTGGGGACTAATTCCGAGTTCAAATCACAGCACCCTTTCCTTCCCTCCTTAGTATCAAAATTAGCTTTACCACATGACTTAAACATTGTTCAATTTTTGGCTTAGACTGAAAATCTGATAGGTCAAGTATAAGGTGGAGGCCAGAGCAAAAGAAAGCCCTCAAAACAATCTAAATTGTTAACATTTTTGACATTTGCCAGAAGCCCCCCAAATAAAACTCTACAGCTTTGCAAATCATGTTCCAGTTTAGCAATTATTTATTCCGTATGGGGTTCTGGCTAATGCTGGAATGGAGGCATGGGGAGTGAAATCTAAACCCTAATAAACTGCCATGAATAATGGAGATCCATATTTACATTTGAGAAGAAGTGAAGCAGCACTAGGTTGATAATAATGATCCTTCCATCATCTCTACTGGAAAACTGGGGCCCTTCCTACTGTGCCTTCCTAGCACTTACATATTCAGGGCAAGGTAACTGCATAATGCTTCCTGTATCCTGTGTCTATGTGTTCAGACCAAATACAACCCTGAGACCATAACCTCCATCTCACTTGGTTCAGCTGATCATCAGAACTGGATTGATCATTCTGTATCATTAATTACCTGTCCTTTCACTCAGCTTCTCAGTTAGAGACCCTTTTATCCCCCAGTTGCCTAAGAAGCTGTATGTCATTTATTTTTCTTATGTCAATTTCCTCTGTTTTCAGATGAAAATATCTCAGAGAAGTGATTCCTGACTCTAGCTCTGCAACTCCCCGGGACGTCTCCAATTATCTCAAGAGGTGCCACAACATTCTCGCCAAACAAAATTCTAATTAATTCATTAATGGGAAAGAAGAATTTTGGAGACAGTAGGGGGGGATGTAGGACTCTGAGCTATGGCTAAATCGAGCAATGGCAGGGCATTCCATTGCCAGATTGTAGGGAGTTGCTGCAAATGACAGCCTAACCTCTAAAGCCCGCACTGGGAAGCCGTGTTACCTATTTGCAGCAAACATGTGCCCTCTAAGGATGACCGGCAGCTATATGCGGAAAAAACTGTAAATGATACTGAAGGGGCCTAGACAATTTGTGATGTGAACTGAATCACCTAATCAGGGAGGATTTTCCCTTTTAAAATCCAAGCAGTGTGGTATTTTCAAGTCAGGAAGGCATCGTTTGAAATCATCCACAGAAACAATGCTACAAAAAACTATTGGTTTCTTGGGAGATACAGAAGCACCAGAAGCTAAACTAATGGTATTAGTATGAATTCTGGAAAGCTGGGTAGGACAGGAACATGCAAGACAGCAAATACATTTTTTTTTTCCTTTGAGATCAATATTTAAAACAGTTGAAGTTTGTCTCTGATGCTTGTCTATCTTCACTTTCTTGCCTTAGTCCTGGTGAAACTTTCAGCTCATTTTTAGTAGACTATTCAAGACTGTCATAGCTTATCCCCAAATACTTGTTTTCCACCAATTTGATAATATATAAGGAAAAAAAACCATCCTTCCTCAGGATATCCACATCAGCCTGCAAGTCTTTAAGACTGCATGTAATTTCATAGTTACTATTGCTCTCCTTTTCAACTCTTTTCTCACAATTTCCGCTTGAATAACTGACATCTCCAACTCTACATGTACATGACTGGCCTTCTGATCTTCTCCCCAATACCTTCTCCTACCATGTCTCAGATACTCGTAACTTAATGGTTCCAGTTTCTCAGGTCACCATCTTGGTGTTATTGGTGATTTTTAATTTCTCTCACACCTCACATCCAATCCTTCAACAAATACAATCACTTCAATCTATGCATTGCTACTTTGGTAGAAGCACCAGCCTTTCCTACCAGATTCTTGTGATTGCTTGCAGTGGTCTAACTTACCTGCATGCTAGACCATCTCCTCCTGTCTTATTCCCTCTACCTGAAACTTTCTTTCTCCAGTGTTCACAAGGCTTGCTGTCTACCAACTCCAAGTCTCATCTTAGTGAGGTCTTTTTTGACAAGGCTATTTTTTTATTTTTGCATTTATCTTACTTTCATTTGATTTCTCATTAAAAATTTTTTATTTATTAAAAAATGTATTGACAGATAGTTGAATTACAATACTGTTAGTTTCTGGTGTACAGAAAAGTCAATCAGTCATACACAGACATATATTTACCCTTTTTAAGATTCTTTTCCCATGTAAGTCAGGTGTCCTACATTGCAGGCAGATGCTTTACAGTCTGAGCCACCAGGAAAATCTCCTATATAAGTCATTATAGACTAATGAGTAGAGTTTCCTGTGCTATACAGTGGGTTCTATTTTATATATAGGAGTGTGGATATGTCAATTCCATTCTCCTACCCTCCCTTACCCTGCTAAACTGTAAATTTGTTTTCTACATCTGTGATTCTGTGTTGTAAATAAGTTGATTTGTACCATTTTTTAAAGTCCATATATAAGTGACATCATATATGATATTTGTCTTTCTCTGACTTACTTCACTCTGTATGACAATCTCTAGGTTCATTCATGTTGCTGTGAATGGCATAGCTTACCCCAAATTTTTTCCACATTTGATAATATATAAGGAAACCATCCTTCCTCAGGATATCCACATCAGCCTGCAAGTCTTTAAGACTGCATGTAATTTCATAGTTACTATTGCTCTCCTTTTCAACTCTTTTCTCACAATTTCCGCTTGAATAACTGACATCTCCAACTCTACATGTACATGACTGGCCTTCTGATCTTCTCCCCAATACCTTCTCCTACCATGTCTCAGATACTCGTAACTTAATGGTTCCAGTTTCTCAGGTCACCATCTTGGTGTTATTGGTGATTTTTAATTTCTCTCACACCTCACATCCAATCCTTCAACAAATACAATCACTTCAATCTATGCATTGCTACTTTGGTAGAAGCACCAGCCTTTCCTACCAGATTCTTGTGATTGCTTGCAGTGGTCTAACTTACCTGCATGCTAGACCATCTCCTCCTGTCTTATTCCCTCTACCTGAAACTTTCTTTCTCCAGTGTTCACAAGGCTTGCTGTCTACCAACTCCAAGTCTCATCTTAGTGAGGTCTTTTTTGACAAGGCTATTTTTTTATTTTTGCATTTATCTTACTTTCATTTGATTTCTCATTAAAAATTTTTTATTTATTAAAAAATGTATTGACAGATAGTTGAATTACAATACTGTTAGTTTCTGGTGTACAGAAAAGTCAATCAGTCATACACAGACATATATTTACCCTTTTTAAGATTCTTTTCCCATGTAAGTCAGGTGTCCTACATTGCAGGCAGATGCTTTACAGTCTGAGCCACCAGGAAAATCTCCTATATAAGTCATTATAGACTAATGAGTAGAGTTTCCTGTGCTATACAGTGGGTTCTATTTTATATATAGGAGTGTGGATATGTCAATTCCATTCTCCTACCCTCCCTTACCCTGCTAAACTGTAAATTTGTTTTCTACATCTGTGATTCTGTGTTGTAAATAAGTTGATTTGTACCATTTTTTAAAGTCCATATATAAGTGACATCATATATGATATTTGTCTTTCTCTGACTTACTTCACTCTGTATGACAATCTCTAGGTTCATTCATGTTGCTGTGAATGGCATTATTTCATTGTTTTTCATGACTGAGTAATATTTCATTGTATAATAGCATATCTTACTCCCTATCATGCTCACTTGCTCATTATTTCCTCTTACTTCCCTGTTTGGCTCCATGAGACTTATTCCCTCTAACAAACATTCTTCTACCAAGTAGTAAGAAGGATACTTTCCCTTGAATGAATCTTCAGGAATTTTTTCTTAATTAATACTCTAATGTCTTAGGATGGGGAAGTATTTTTTAAGAGAATCCTTGTTATTACAAGTAAATTTATTGGCAAGTCTTCAGATACATGGCTGAAATCAAACATTTAGGCAGCTCAGCTCTGGAGGGCAAGGAGATCTATATAGGGATGTGGTGTGCATGGTTGCAGAGGCTGCAGGGATGTGAAGGGACATGGTAATGGCACAATACTCTATGAGTCTCTTCCTAATCACACCTCGTCAACTCCCCTATGAGTGTGTGCTCAGTTGCTTAGTCATGTCCAACTCTTTGCCACTCCATGGACAGAGAAGCCTGCTGGGCTACAGTCATGGGGTTGCAAGGGGTAGCCTGTCAGGCTCCTCAGTCTATGGGATTTTCCAGGCAAGAATACTAGATTGGGTTGCCATTTTCTCCTGGCGGGGGCCTTTCCAACCCAGAGATCAAACCCACAACTCTTGTGACTCCTGCACTGGCAGGCATATTCTTTACTGCTATGCCACCTGGGAAGTCCCTACCGAGATTTTTTATTCTTCTAAGACTGAATTTGAAGAAAATTTACTATTTATTCCCTGGTGGCTTTCTTTCCATGGCAAGTGATCATCTGATGGTCTTCTGTAGGGTTCTGCAAACAGGGAATGAGGAGGTGGCCTATAGGTAATTACTTGTAAATCAGGCATTCCCTGTACTTCAAGTCCATGCATCTGAGTGGCTTAAACTATACCTGGCATATAGAAATTTCTGTGATGGTTAGTATGTAACTATATAAAATAATAAATTATTATTGTTACTATTTTAGTGCCTATTCAACAAAGGAGGATTAAATCTACAGATTAAATCTATAATACATATGTATAGTTTAAATACATAAATATTTATATACACAAACATACTTTTTCTTGCTGCATATTTATACTAATTTTTTTCTAACATCATCATCCCATCTCCATTCAAAAAACTATGAAAATAACATAATTTAAAAAGCAATGTCCGATGACATACAGATGGCCCAAAAGCACATGAAACGATGCTCAACTTCACTTATAATTAGAGAAATGCAAATCAAAACTACAATGAGATATCACCTCACACCCGTCAGAATGGCCGTCATCCACAAATCGACAGACAATAAATGCTGGAGAGGCTGCAGAGAAAAGGGAACACTCCTGCATTGCTGGTGGGAGTGTAGATTGATACAGCCTCTATGGAAGACAGTCTGGAGATTTCTTAAAAAACTAAAAATAGAAGCACCATATGACCCAGCAATCCCACTCTTAGGCTTATACCCTGACGAAATCAAATCTGAAAGAAGCACCTGTACCCCAATGTTCATTGCAGCTCTATATACAATAGCTAGAACATGGAAGGAACCTAGATGCCCATCAACGAACGAATGGATCCAAAAGCTCTGGTACATATATACAATGGAATACTACACAGCTGTAAAGAGAAATGCAGAAGAATCAGCCCTAATGAGGTAGTTGGAGCTAGAACCTCTCATAAAAAGTGAAGTCAGTCAAAAAGAGAAGGACAAGTACAGTATACTAACACACATATATGGAATCTAGCAGGATGGTGATGATAGTACATGCAGTGAAGCGACGGAAAGACAGACATGGACAGTGGACATATGGACATTGTGGGGAAGGAACAGAAGGTGGGAGGCGTAAAGGAAGTAGCATGAAGGCCTGTACTATCATAAGTGAAGAAAATAGCTCTAGTCATTACTCTGTGAGAAAAGGGGATCCTTCATGGGTGCTGTGTGATGGTTGGGAGGGGTGGGAAGGGGGGGATATACATATGACTAATCTGGGAACTTTCATATCTGTAAACAACAAAACTGTAAAAGCTAAAAGCAAAATAAAGGTTTAAAAAAAAAAAAAAAAGCAATGTCAGGGCTCCACCCAAGACCTTGTAATAATATTATCCAATGCCCTTATGAAATCCCCACCAGCAAACATGAAACCATGAGAGGCTGTTTCAAGCCTTCATTAATAAATGCTGCAATTACATTCTAAAAATACAGCCATGTTTACCAATTAATTTTAATGGGCCAGGTCACAGATAAGCATTCACTATGCAATATGCTGCTGATTAAAACCAGAACATTAGTCACATACGGTGAAGTAAATCATCCTATAGGTTATTTATGAGGAAGGGCATATTTTAATTCTTAATTTGTTAAATTTGACATCAATCATTTTTGGAAGTTTGCTTCCCATGACTTAATGTATACAAATCTGAAGCCATAATAAGCACAGGCTTACTGACAATGTATCTGGGTTGCAAATAGTCTCTATTCATGGATCTCGCCCATTTTTCAAGCTCATTTTTAAGTTTGTTTTATTCCATGTAAGAAACACTAGAGTGGAGTAGTCATAGTTTGGTTTCCAAGTGGCTATATGACTTTGGACACACACCTGTTCTTTCTGTGTCAATTGCTTCAATTGCAACAGGACAACTATGATACTATGATTCTCCCATTTCCTCTTTCGTAACTGTGTCCTTCATTACATTCCTCACAGACACACACACACACACACAATTATTTAAAACTTTTAAATATTTTCTATTTACATAAGAGCTAAAAGCTACTATAGAGGGTTCTCTTTACCCAGTTTCCCCTAATGTTAACAGCTTACACAACCATGGCAGACTACTAAAAACTAAGAAATGCTTGTCTCATTTGAAATCACTTAAGCTTCTTCCACCTCTAAAATTTTGCTCATCTCATGTCTCCTTCCTGGAATGCCTCTCCACTATGTTAAGGCATCCATCTTTATACTGGAAGTCATCATTGACCACTCCAAGCCTTGGACTCACTTCTTCCATTGCAGTCTCCCAGACCCCAACATCTGATGTGGCAGCTCATATATTTATTTGATATTATTTATTGTTATGTCTCATTTTTCTTATGACATTGAAAGCTCCCAGTAAGAAATAACTATGCCCTAGATCTAAGAATGACTGAATGGGAACAGAGCCTTGTCACGTGTTCCCCGTCTTTGCGTGCCCTGATTGACCATCTTGTGTGTGTGTTAGTTGCTCAGTTGTGTCTGACTCTTTGGGACCCCATGGACTATAGCCCACCAGACTCCTCTGTCCACTGGCTACTCCAGGCAAAAATACTGGAGTGGGATGCCATTTCCTTCTCCCAGGGGATCTTCCCCACCCAAGGATCAAATCTGGGTCTCCTCCATTGCAGGCAGATTCTTTACTGTCTTGAGCCACCAGGGACGCCTGGCCATCTTGTATTATTATGCAAACAAATAATAAACTATTACGTTAAATCAGTGTTAAACCTCTGAGAGGTTTATCAGTGTTAAACTTCTGAGATTCTGGATTCATTTATTAGGGTATTTAACACTAAACAATGTACTGTGGAACAACTTAGGTAAAAAATTACTGTGAAAAATTACATATTCCCAAAGAGTGCCTAACAGATTGTAAAGTTAAAATAAAATAAAATAAAATAAAAATTTTTTAAAAATGTAAGAAAAAAACAGATTGTAAAGTTGATGGCAAATCAATAAATAATTATTTCTGAATCTTACCCACTATCAGAAGGACATGCCACATGAATTGTTTTCCAAAATATGGTGTGTATCAATGTTTTTCACGTATGAAGTTAAAAAGGAAGAATTTATGACTTTGTTGGAGATGAAAAGTATGTTAAAGACACAGAGGCAATACCTAGACATCAATCTTGTTATGCTTATACTGGAGCTATTAATAGCTTTGTGCTATTACTACAGCCTCAGTCTTATGAGCACTTTTGTAGCCTCTTTGCCATTTGATTCTTATAATCCTAGGAGGCTGACAGGATAAGAAATGTTAATCCCACTTTTGAGATGAATAAACCAGAGCTCAGAGATGTTACCTGAATTGTCCATGGTGACATAACAGGTGACAACTATCTTGCTTGCCTTAAATCTCTAAATCCTCTAACTCCCTGCCTTGCAATTTTATGTTGTAGCAATACCAAACAATATCTATTTCCTTCAGTGCAAAATACAACTGCTCTTCTTCAGGGGTTTTATTCACGCTCTAATGCCATTGTTTTTCCTATTGGCCACTGGCACATACCCGGTATAAGTATTTTTCTCCCTTCATTTCTCCTTCTCTTATGCATGTACACATACCTACACAGTCTTACCTGGGTGTGGGAGTATAAAATGGTGCAGAAACAGTTTGGCAGTTTTCGTTCTTCTTTTTAATTGAAGGATAATTGCTTTACTATATTATGTTGGGTTCTGCATCATCTATAAGTATACATAGGTCTCCTCTCTCTTGAACCTCTCTCTCACCTCTCACCCTATCCTACCCCTCTAGGTTGTCAAAGAGCTCTGGTTTGAGTTCCCTGTATATACAGCAAATTCCCACTGGCTATCTATCTTACACATGGTGATGCATATGTTTCCATCCTACTCTCTCCATTCACCCCACCCTCTCCATCCCTTCCTCATGTCCACAAGCCTGTTCTCTATCTGTGTCTCCACTGCTGCTCTGCAAATAGGTTCATCAGTTGCATCTTTCTAGGCAGTTTTCTTTTTTTTTGAAGATTTATTTATTTATTTATTTTGGGTGTGGGTCGGGTTGGGGAGGGAGGGGAGCGAGCGGGTCACTTCTATTGGTCTTTCATTTCTATTTTCATCCACATGAAGACATGCCACATGAATTGTTTTCCAAAATATGGTGTGTATCAATGTTTTTCACGTATGAAGTTAAAAAGGAAGAATTTATGACTTTGTTGGAGATGAAAAGTATGTTAAAGACACAGAGGCAATACCTAGACATCAATCTTGTTATGCTTATACTGGAGCTATTAATAGCTTTGTGCTATTACTACAGCCTCAGTCTTATGAGCACTTTTGTAGCCTCTTTGCCATTTGATTCTTATAATCCTAGGAGGCTGACAGGATAAGAAATGTTAATCCCACTTTTGAGATGAATAAACCAGAGCTCAGAGATGTTACCTGAATTGTCCATGGTGACATAACAGGTGACAACTATCTTGCTTGCCTTAAATCTCTAAATCCTCTAACTCCCTGCCTTGCAATTTTATGTTGTAGCAATACCAAACAATATCTATTTCCTTCAGTGCAAAATACAACTGCTCTTCTTCAGGGGTTTTATTCACGCTCTAATGCCATTGTTTTTCCTATTGGCCACTGGCACATACCCGGTATAAGTATTTTTCTCCCTTCATTTCTCCTTCTCTTATGCATGTACACATACCTACACAGTCTTACCTGGGTGTGGGAGTATAAAATGGTGCAGAAACAGTTTGGCAGTTTTCGTTCTTCTTTTTAATTGAAGGATAATTGCTTTACTATATTATGTTGGGTTCTGCATCATCTATAAGTATACATAGGTCTCCTCTCTCTTGAACCTCTCTCTCACCTCTCACCCTATCCTACCCCTCTAGGTTGTCAAAGAGCTCTGGTTTGAGTTCCCTGTATATACAGCAAATTCCCACTGGCTATCTATCTTACACATGGTGATGCATATGTTTCCATCCTACTCTCTCCATTCACCCCACCCTCTCCATCCCTTCCTCATGTCCACAAGCCTGTTCTCTATCTGTGTCTCCACTGCTGCTCTGCAAATAGGTTCATCAGTTGCATCTTTCTAGGCAGTTTTCTTTTTTTTTGAAGATTTATTTATTTATTTATTTTGGGTGTGGGTCGGGTTGGGGAGGGAGGGGAGCGAGCGGGTCACTTCTATTGGTCTTTCATTTCTCTATTTTCATCCATCTTTGTTCTTTGGCTCCTGTGGGCTTCCCATCACAGTGGCATCTGTCGTTGCAGAGCACTGGCTCTGGGCGCATGTGCCCCAGAGCTCTGGCTCGGTCATTGGACACATCGGTCCAGCCGCTCCGCGGCATGTGGGATCTTCCCAGGCCAGGGATCGAACCGGCACCCCCTGCACTGCAAGGCGGTGTCCTTACCCACTGGACCACCAGGGGAAGCCCCACTAGGCAGTTTTCTTAAAGTTCTAAATGCACAGTTACCATATGACCCAACAATTCTACTCCTAAGAATATAAAGAACATCTGTTCACACAAAACCTTGTATACAAATGTTTACAGCAACATTATTCATACTTATCAGAAAGCAAAAATAACCTAAATATCCATCAACTGAGGAGTGGATAAACAACATGTAGTATTTTCAGACAATGGAATGTGTTGTTGTTGTTCAGTAGCTCAGTCGTGTCTGATTCTTTGCAGTCTTAAGAACTGCAGCATGCTGTGCTTCTCTGTCCTTCATCATCTCCTGGAGTTTGCTCAAATTCATGTCCATCAAATCTGTGATGCCATCCAGCCCTCTCATCCTCTGTCATCCCCTTCTCCTTTTGCCTTCTATTCGTCCCAGCATCAGAGTTTTTTCCAATGTGTTAGCTCCTCGCATCAGGTGGCCAAAGTATTGGAGCTTCGGCTTCAGCATTAGTCCTTCCAATGAATATTCAGGGTTGATTTCCCGTAGGATTGACTGGTTTGATCTCCTTGCTGTTTAAGGGACTCTCAAGACTGTTCTCCGGCACCGAAGTTTGAAGGCATCAATTCCTTGGCACTCAGCCTTCTTTATGGTCCAACTTTCACATCCATACCTGACTACTGGAAAAACCATAGCTTTGACTATACAGACCTTTGTGGCAAAGTGATGCCTCTGCTTTTTAATATGCTGTCTAGGTTTGTCATAGCTTCTCTTCCAAGGAGCAAGCATCTTTTAATTTCATGGCTGCAGTCACTGTCCTCAGTGATTTTGGAGCCCAGTAAAAAGTCTGTCACTGTTTCCATTGTTTATCCATCTATTTGCCATGAAGTGATGGGACCAGAAGCAATGATCTTAGTTTTTTGAATGTTTAATTTTAGGCCAGATTTTTCACTCTCTTCTTTCACCCTCATCAAGAGGTTCTAAACTTTCTCCTCTCTCTGCCATAAGGGTGACATATCTGAGTTTATTATATCAGGGAGTACTCAGTTTATATACTGTTGGAGACTAGCTTGAAGGATTTTGAGCATGACCTTGCTAGCATGTGAAATGAGTGGAACTGTGCAGTAGTTTGAACATTCTTTAGCATTGCCCTTCTTTGAGATTGGAATGAAAACTGACCTTTTCCAGTCCTGGGGCCACTGCTGAATTTTCCAAATTTGCTGGCATATTGAGTGTAACACTTTAATAGCATCATCTTTTAGGATCTGAAATAGTTCAGCTGGAATTCCATGAGCACTAGCTTCGTTCCTAGTAATACTTCCTAAGGCCCACTTGACTTCACACTCCAGGATGCATGGCTCTAGGTGAGTGATCACACCATAGTGGTTATCCTGGTCATTAAGACTTTTTCTCTGTATAGTTCTTCTGTGTATCCCTACTGTCTCTGCTTAGTATCTTCTGCTTCTGTAATGGAATATTACTTGCCAATAATAAGAAATGAAGTACTGATATGTGCTACAACATGGATGAATCTTGAAGGATTATGCTAAGTGAAAGAAGTCAGATACAAAAGGTCATGCATCATATGATTCACTTTTATTAAATGTCCAGAATTAGAAAATCCACAGTGACAGAAAGTAGGTTAATGGTTTCCCTGAGTTGGAGAGAGACAGTAAATGGAGAACTATGAGTAACACATACAGAATTTCTTTTTGGAGTTCTTGAATTAGACAATGATAAGAGTTGTATGGGCTTCCCCGATAGCTCAGTAGTAAAGAATTCACTTGCCAATGCAGGAGATGTGGGTTTGATTCCTGGGTCAGGAAGATCCACTGGAGAAGGAAATAGCATCCTACTCCAGTATTATTGTCTGGAATATCCCATGGACAGAGGAGCCTAGTGGGTTACAGTCTGTTCATGGGGTCACAAAAGAGTCCAAAATGACATGGTGGCTAAACAACAAGAGCTGTATAACCCTATAAATATTCTAAAACCCATTAAGTTGTACAGTTTCAATTGGTGAATTTTACAGTATATAAATTAGGTGCAATTTTTTAAAAGGTGAAAAGAAAAGTCTTATGGGGTTAACGTGTGTGCTTGCTAAGTCTTTACAGTTGTGTCCAACTCTTTTGTATTCCGTGGACTATAGCCTTCCAGGCTCTTCTGTCCATGGAATTTTCCAGCCAAGAATACTGGGTTCAGTTGCTATGCCCTTCTCCAGGGAATCTTCCTTACCTAGAAATCAAATCTGTATCTCTTATGTCTCTTGCATCGGCAGGCAGATTCTTTACCACTGTGGTATGGGTACATTTCTCCAGAAGCATTTTATATTTGGCTTCTTGGGTATTCTTGGTTCAAGTTAGCAGTATAAACATGAACCCCAAATTTGTGTGTGATGAAGGTCCAGGAGCTAAAACTCTCAAATGAGAGCATCCTTTCTCAAGGCGAGCTTAAGAAAGACAGGAGTTCAAAGTTTCATCTTGTATTCCCCTGCTGATGGGTGGATTTTTATCTATTTTGTCCTTTCATTGAGGATGCAGACCTTTGAGATAGTTTTCAACTTGCCACCTCATTCATGCTCAGGACAATGCTTTTGTGTCTTCCTATTAAAATCCAGTCAGCAAATGACCAAGTATTATCAACTCCAAAATACACCCAGTGCAGTGCTGGCTCACTTGCTGGGTTCTCTTGTATTTACGCTCCTTCATTTCTATCACCTGTATTTCTTATGAACAAACTTATTTTGTCATTTCAGAATGAAAGGGGTGAATAGGCAGATTTGATAAGGAGGCCAGAAGGTCTCAAAAAGGAGGGAGAGGAAAAAGGGGAAGAGGAAGTGGGCTTCCCGATAGCTCAGTAGTAAAGAATTCACTTGCCAATGCAGGAGATGTGGGTTTGATTCCTGGGTCAGGAAGATCCACTGGAGAAGGAAATAGCATCCTACTCCAGTATTATTGTCTGGAATATCCCATGGACAGAGGAGCCTAGTGGGTTACAGTCTGTTCATGGGGTCACAAAAGAGTCCAAAATGACATGGTGGCTAAACAACAAGAGCTGTATAACCCTATAAATATTCTAAAACCCATTAAGTTGTACAGTTTCAATTGGTGAATTTTACAGTATATAAATTAGGTGCAATTTTTTAAAAGGTGAAAAGAAAAGTCTTATGGGGTTAACGTGTGTGCTTGCTAAGTCTTTACAGTTGTGTCCAACTCTTTTGTATTCCGTGGACTATAGCCTTCCAGGCTCTTCTGTCCATGGAATTTTCCAGCCAAGAATACTGGGTTCAGTTGCTATGCCCTTCTCCAGGGAATCTTCCTTACCTAGAAATCAAATCTGTATCTCTTATGTCTCTTGCATCGGCAGGCAGATTCTTTACCACTGTGGTATGGGTACATTTCTCCAGAAGCATTTTATATTTGGCTTCTTGGGTATTCTTGGTTCAAGTTAGCAGTATAAACATGAACCCCAAATTTGTGTGTGATGAAGGTCCAGGAGCTAAAACTCTCAAATGAGAGCATCCTTTCTCAAGGCGAGCTTAAGAAAGACAGGAGTTCAAAGTTTCATCTTGTATTCCCCTGCTGATGGGTGGATTTTTATCTATTTTGTCCTTTCATTGAGGATGCAGACCTTTGAGATAGTTTTCAACTTGCCACCTCATTCATGCTCAGGACAATGCTTTTGTGTCTTCCTATTAAAATCCAGTCAGCAAATGACCAAGTATTATCAACTCCAAAATACACCCAGTGCAGTGCTGGCTCACTTGCTGGGTTCTCTTGTATTTACGCTCCTTCATTTCTATCACCTGTATTTCTTATGAACAAACTTATTTTGTCATTTCAGAATGAAAGGGGTGAATAGGCAGATTTGATAAGGAGGCCAGAAGGTCTCAAAAAGGAGGGAGAGGAAAAAGGGGAAGAGGAAGAAAGACAAACATTTTTCTAGCCTGAAATGTTTGTTATGACAAAGATCGAATCTGAAACTAAGTTTATTATCTTATGTTAATGTTGTGGGCCTAGCAAGGCCTTTACATTGTAATGTCTCACCTAGCCCTGAAGTCCAGAGACAATCCTCTAGCTAAATCCTATGTTAATGCTGTGGGTATGAGCCTAGCTAGGCCTTTATAACCTTAAAGTACTCTTTTGATCTATTGTCAATAACTGAAAATACAAATTGTCTGAATCGGCTTCACAGGGGGATGGGGTTCAGGGGTGGGGGGTTGTTTCTATGAAACCCTCTTCCAGTGCCTGTGCTGGAAGCTTTCTCTATCCCTTTCTTCTTGAATAAAGTTTTTACTGCACAAAGCTCTGAGTGACCAAAGCCCAGTCTTTTGATCCCAATGTGAATTTTTCTCCTATGCAGATCAAGAATCTGACACCATTCACGGTAATCTGTCTACCTTCATCTATCAAGAACATCTAGTGATTCATAGCAAGAATGTTTATTTTTTCTTCTATCTTAGGCTACCATGTTTCTAGAACCAGAGGTTTATAATAACTTCATAACTGGAGTCCTCACAATTCTCAGATCGATTTTTACATTTACAGCCAGAGAGATAATTCTGAAATGCAAATGTTACTTCCCAACTTATAGATTTGTCACTGACCTTATCCTCCACGTGCTGGTGATAAGGAATGGGCCATACTCTCATTCACCTCAGAGTATTCATATAACCTGTTCTTTCTGCATAACCCCTCCACACTTTTAGCATTTGCCATTTCTTACTGATCCTTCTGGTCTCTGCTTAAGTGCACTGTTTAAAAAGGCCTTTACTATGTACACCCTGATGATACATGCATTTTCCATCTTATAATACCCTTATGATTGCCAAAGAGGAAAGGAAGGGAGGGATAAATTAGGAGTCTGAGATTAACAGATACACACAACTATATACAGACAAAAACACAAGGACCTACACAGGGGAATATACTCAGTATCTCGCAATAACGTATAATGTGTGTGTATATATGTGTGTGTGTGTATATATGTCTGAATCACTTTGCTGTACACCTAAAACTGACACAACATTGTAAGTAAACTATACTTCAACTTTAAAAAAAAAAGAAAGAAAAAAAACCATCCTCAGTCCTGTAATTATTGTTCAAGCTGTGTCTTTCTGTCTCAGTGCTAAGCTTTCTAAGATATGAGACTGTCTTCTCTTGCTCACTGCTTTCTGTCTAGCAATTAATCTAGTACTTGGCATATATAGGGGCTTAATAAATCTTTGTGAACAAATGAATGAGCAAATTAAGCACCTCATTCATTAATGGAATTCTCTAACTGAAGCTGTGTTTAACATCAGATTGTTGCCATCAGTTTTAAGAACAGAACAACTCCTGAAGGATGTTTCTCTTTTACAAAATAAATGGTGTGTTGGGAAAATTCTAATCCTTGAGAAGTGAAGACAAACATGAAGTAGAAACCCAAATTTCTCTCTCAAGTCAGCCTCATTCAAAGAACGGTTTGAGCCAAACAGGCCAAAAGAGAGAAAGACAAAAGACAGGCATGGTTTATGAGACTTCAGTGCAGGCACAGTAATGAGAGTCAATCAATGAGAATGCTTGGATGAAACAAAGGAATCTTTAAAAGATGAGCCAGAATCATTTTCTATTTCTTCTGGATTACTGACCTCCAGCAGGACTTAGAAAAGGCTTAGGACACATGTCACTATTTTGTCAAAGAACAGGTTATCTTGTCATCAAGTACATATTAAGCATGGACTCACTGGACTATGAATCAATAATACAATTTAGATTTCATAACCATCATGTCAAGCTACTCCTTACATTGCTACCTCTAAAACCATTTATTTCAAGAATCAGGTATTCATTGACTAGAAGACCAGGTTTGCAATTGTGTCCAGTACATTTTTATGATCACACAAAACTGATTCTATTTCTTTTTAACTTTGATGCTAATCTTGCGCTGCTTTTTCAGAAAACATCCTTTCATGCTAATATTCATTTTTACTGCAAGACACAGAGGCAAGCCTCTTTTTTAAAAAAGCTTTCCTTCTATGTTAAGATCTAGGATGAAGAATTACTTCTGATATGTGAGTTGTCTTTGCTTCTTTTATCCTCCCCTTCCCAATTTTTTATTTATTTATTGGTGGAGTCAGAATGAGAGGGATCACAGAGGATGAAGTGTTTTCTTTTCAGAGTGTATGAATTACCATTTCCCATCAACTCCATCACGAAGATACAAAACAAAGCCTAAAAGATAAAATTAATATGCAAACATTTCAAAAGTGACTATTTTTATCTTCTGAAAAAGCCCTCATATACCAGACTTTGATACAGAAACATGAGCATGACCATTTAAAAAACCCTTCCTAGATATATCTATTACTATTATGGGAAGTAGATATTATTGGAGAAATTTTATCTTTATTTTATCTCTATTATCTTTCAGGAGAGAAGAGATTATGAAAAGCAATTCCTAAGGCAGTGATGATATCTAAGTCATCTCCCATCACTCCAAATATCTCACCAAATATTGAATTTTCTACTTACTTAATATGCCTTAATACTGATGCTGAAAATTCAATTAGCTTATCAAAACTACCTTTTAAGAATTCAAATTCCTTTGGAATGATTAAGAAGCCATTTTCACATTAGTGTGAATTAGTTCAATCCAACTGCTTTAATATTATCTCAATTTCACTGAATAACTTAAGAGAGTCAGAGCTTTAACTGGGAAGGGATGGAGGATTGGGGACAGCATGAAAATACAGATATGCTTAAGAGAAGAGCAAAAATGGCAAAGATTCATAAAGAGAGTCAGGAAAGTACTAAAGTAAAAGGACATTTTCTTCTTCCTTCTAACATTTGAAGTAATCCAGTATTCAGACACATACTACTAATATCAGGCTTTGGCTAAATCATGGTTTATACAGTCTTTTAGAACCACCTATATGACCTAGCTGCCATTTAAATATATTTTATTGTAAAGATATTCTGAGATGCTGAGGATATCCTGAGATTCAAACCTTGATATACAATCGGACTTTTGGTCTTACAGATTATTGCTGAGTTGCAATAATATGTGCGTCATATTATGTCACTGTGACTGTAAGTTGTGAGGTCAAACACAGTAAAAACTTGGATGTTTAATTATTAGTTATTTCTTTGATTTTGTAAAAGAATATTAATATATTCTCTTCTTGGCTTATTGGGGAGAGAAAAACCTACCTTCAGTTCTTTTCCAGACTAATGCTTATTTTTGGAGAATAAGCTATTAGAGTCTACTGACATTTGTAAGAAAGAAAGAAGTTTTCTCATTTTTTCAGTTCTCAAGTTGCTACCTATCAGGAATACAGCCAAGAACAAAAAACAAGTTATAGAAATGTCCCAGGTGATCTAAGTACCAATATCCCCTGATCTTTACTCACAGGAAAGATACTCAGATCAACCTCAATACTTATTACTCTGACTTCACACATACTTCTAACAAGCTGGACTGTCTGGTCTACATATCCTAAATAGCCTGGAGAAAGTGAATTAAGAGGTGATGTGGAAAGAGATCCTTATATAACCTCATGGAACACTGTAAGTGGTATATTACTTTTACGAAAAGTTTTCTTTATTTTCCTTAAAAAATCTTTTGTAGCTTATCTTTCTTGAGTGAACGCTCTTTTCCAACTTTAGGGTTGAACACTTTATACATTACTTAATTCTATCTCCCTCAAGTTAATGAGTTAGGAATTGCTATCTCTATGCATTCTCTCACATTTCCTCTTCCTCTACCCTTATAGAAGAGCTAAGTGGTTAGGTAGGAATAGTATATTTATTGAGTTCATATTATAGGTCATGCAATACTTGAAAGATATGGCTAATAATTCCAGTAGCATCAAGGGTATCATCCTAGGGAAATTTTCTATAAGATTGCTGTCAAAAAGATATATATTAGTATATACCCTTCTCTCCTCCTGCCCCAATCGAGCATTCTCAAGGCTTTCACCTTTCTTAACCCACAGCAGCAGCCAACCACCACCTTGTGCCTATGGGGTTTTGTTCCACCCTCAAACTTAGGCGGGAACTTCCCTGGTAGTTCAGTGGTTAAGAATTCGCCTGCCAATGTAGGGGGCATGCGTTTGATCCCTGGTCCTGGAAGATGCCACATGCCATGAAGCAACTAAGTCAGTGCAACACAACTGAAACCTGCCTGCCCTAGGGTCCATTGCAATAATATGTGCGTCATATTATGTCACTGTGACTGTAAGTTGTGAGGTCAAACACAGTAAAAACTTGGATGTTTAATTATTAGTTATTTCTTTGATTTTGTAAAAGAATATTAATATATTCTCTTCTTGGCTTATTGGGGAGAGAAAAACCTACCTTCAGTTCTTTTCCAGACTAATGCTTATTTTTGGAGAATAAGCTATTAGAGTCTACTGACATTTGTAAGAAAGAAAGAAGTTTTCTCATTTTTTCAGTTCTCAAGTTGCTACCTATCAGGAATACAGCCAAGAACAAAAAACAAGTTATAGAAATGTCCCAGGTGATCTAAGTACCAATATCCCCTGATCTTTACTCACAGGAAAGATACTCAGATCAACCTCAATACTTATTACTCTGACTTCACACATACTTCTAACAAGCTGGACTGTCTGGTCTACATATCCTAAATAGCCTGGAGAAAGTGAATTAAGAGGTGATGTGGAAAGAGATCCTTATATAACCTCATGGAACACTGTAAGTGGTATATTACTTTTACGAAAAGTTTTCTTTATTTTCCTTAAAAAATCTTTTGTAGCTTATCTTTCTTGAGTGAACGCTCTTTTCCAACTTTAGGGTTGAACACTTTATACATTACTTAATTCTATCTCCCTCAAGTTAATGAGTTAGGAATTGCTATCTCTATGCATTCTCTCACATTTCCTCTTCCTCTACCCTTATAGAAGAGCTAAGTGGTTAGGTAGGAATAGTATATTTATTGAGTTCATATTATAGGTCATGCAATACTTGAAAGATATGGCTAATAATTCCAGTAGCATCAAGGGTATCATCCTAGGGAAATTTTCTATAAGATTGCTGTCAAAAAGATATATATTAGTATATACCCTTCTCTCCTCCTGCCCCAATCGAGCATTCTCAAGGCTTTCACCTTTCTTAACCCACAGCAGCAGCCAACCACCACCTTGTGCCTATGGGGTTTTGTTCCACCCTCAAACTTAGGCGGGAACTTCCCTGGTAGTTCAGTGGTTAAGAATTCGCCTGCCAATGTAGGGGGCATGCGTTTGATCCCTGGTCCTGGAAGATGCCACATGCCATGAAGCAACTAAGTCAGTGCAACACAACTGAAACCTGCCTGCCCTAGGGTCCATAATCTGCAACAACAGAAGCCACCACAAAGAGAAACCTTCACACAGCAACCAGACAATAGCATCTGCTTGCCTCAACTAGAGAAAGCCTGCACACAGAAACAGACCTGGCACAGCCATAAATAAATAAATAAATATTAAACAGAAGACACTTATGCAGAACTTACAAGCCTGCAAGTCATATATATGTGTATGTAAAGAGTTTTCTCAGATTCACTAGTAATCAAATAAATGAAAAGTAAACCCTGTTTTATACTACTAATGGTCAGGATATAATGACACTCAAGAGTATAAATTGGTACAAAAATTTATAAATCAACCTAGCAATATTTATCAATGCCATATCTATGTTATTACTCAGACATTCTACTCTTAGGTCCATGCACATGATAAACTTTCACACATGCGCATGTGTACACAAACACAACACTGTTAGTAGCAACTTCCTCTTATCAAAAATGAGAAGAATCCAAGTATCAATAGTTAAGAGAATGTTTCAATTACTGTTTATCTATCCCATAGAATAATATATAGCAACGAAAAATCCATGGGCCCAGAGTTACATGTATCTATCAAGATGAAAATCAAAGTTTAATAATGAATGAAGACAACAATTTTTAGAAGGACAAAAACAGTATGTAGTTTGTGTAAATTTTAAAACATTAAATATTATTTGATCAAACATACATACATAAAAAAACACCAAACAAACCCACCAAATCTTAGGCTCTGACTACCTATGGAAAGGTGTGAATTTCGATCAAAGAGGTATCAGCAAAGAGTATCCATTCTTTGGGTAATATATCATTTCTTAAATCAAGGAAGATATTCATATATTCCTATTATATAAATACCAATTTCAATACCTTTTATATGACTGAAATATTTGAAAATAAATTTAAAAATTATAAAATGATGTAAAACACAGGTTACTACTAGGTCACAAAAACTCACACATCGGGGCTTCCCCTAGTGGTCCAGTGGGTAAGGACACCGCCTTGCAGTGCAAGGGGCGCCGGTTCGATCCCTGGCCTGGGAAGATCCCACATGCCATGGAGCGGCTGGACCGATGTCTCCAATTACCGGGCCAGAGCTCTGGAGCGCATGCGCCCGGAGCAGGTGCTGTGCGACAACAGACACCACCGCGATGGGAGGCCCACAGGAGCCAAAGAACAAAGATGGATGAAAATAGAGAAATGAAAAACCAATAGAAGTGGCCCGCCCACTCCCCTCCCTCCCCAACCCGACCCCCGCCCAAAATAAATAAATAAATAAATAAATCTTAAGGGAAAAAAAAAAAAAACTCACACATCAAAGTCCAAATTCCAATAAATACCATCAAGGTGACAACAGAGTTGCATTTCACCAAAATTCAATTACTTTCTAGCCTAAACTAATAGAAACAAAGCTGAATTTCAAGAAGTGCAAAAACATGAATATAAAGACAAATGGCCATACACACATATGCGTGGACACACCCATACACACCTGAACACTCATGAATTACTGAGGTCAAAAAATTCATGTATGCATCTCTCTTTTTTTTTTTTTTTGGCCACTTCTATTGGTCTTTCATTTATTTATTTTCATCCATCTTTGTTCTTTGGCCTGTGTGGGTCTCCCATTGCGGCGGCCTCTCCTGTAGCAGAGAACCAGCTCTGGGTGCATGTGCTCCAGAGCACTGGCTCCTAATTGGACACACCAGTCCAGTCACTCTGCAGCACGTGGGATCCTCCCAGGTCAGGGGTCGAACCGGCGCCCGTTGCACTGCAAGGCAATGTCCTTACCCACTGGACCACCAGGGAAATGCAGAAGAATCAGTCCTAATGAGGTGGCTGGATCTAGAACCTATCATAAAAAGTGTAGTAAGTCAAAAAGAGAAGGACAAATACAATATACTAACACATATACATGGAATCTAGCAGGATGGTAATGATAACACACACAGTGAAGCGATGGAAAAACGGACATGGACAGTAGATATACGGACACTGTGGGGAATAAACAGTGGGTGGGAAGCATGAAGGAAGTAGCATGAAAACCTGTACTATCATATGTGAAAAAAATAGCTCTTGTCATTGCACTGTGAGAAAAGGGGATCCTATATGGGCACTGTGCAACGGCCTGGAAGGGTGGGATGGGGGGATATACATATGACTAATCTGGAATCATACATATCTGTAAATAACAAAACTCTGTAAAAGTAAAAAGTAAAATAAAAATTGAAAAAAACATTCATATATGAAAGGCATGAAGATTACAATATGAAAAATACTGTAAGTAGGCATTTTAATGACTACAAAAAGCAACAACCAGCTTCAAAGAAGAGGACAAAATAATGCATTATCCAGGAACCTACTGCAAAAGCTCAGGAGCATGGAGTCATTTAAAGTAGGAACAAAGGCTTATGATAATAACATATTCTTGCTTATTACTGTCAATAAATCCATCAAATTTCTGTCCATCCTTCTACTCCCCTAATACTACATTTCAGCCAATCAAGCAATGCTACATACTCCATTTATAATACTTTCAGAAGCCAAACCACCAACAGCATACTTGTCATCATACAGATCACTTATTATTCCTAAGTGGACTAATAAAGAGGGACAAGGAAGAAACTCTATTTCTTGAACAGTACACATTCATCTCACTACCCTTCTGCTCCTGTGAGTGAGGAGAAATAGGCAAAAAGTCAAAGCCCATTAGCTTTTTACATAACATATCTATAAGAGAAGTTTCGATAGAAGATAATGAACTGGCTATGATTTTCACAGAAACATTCTTCTAGGAAACATAAAATAATATTTTTTCGCTCAGGACCTATCTATTCTACGATTCCCTTAGTTGTCTATATGACTGATGTCATGCCATCTCTTACTTATACAGAAACTTCTAGATTCAGTCTACCAGGTCTACGTGAAGAATTAGGTTAGGTTCATTTGGAATCTGGTTTTAACTGCTTTTCACTCCTAGAGGGTTTGATTCTAATTTTTAGTGGAAGTGTACTCTAGGCTAGCATGTTTTGGGTTAGACTGGTTTTTATTTCTATCAGCACTTGTCTTTCAGGTTGCTTGTAATGAGTAAAGCTAGTGGTTAAGCCCACTCAGAGAGGATTTTCTCGAGAAATATGAAACGGGACATGTGGGAAAAAGGGTAAAGAGGCATGAAAACCTGTACTATCATATGTGAAAAAAATAGCTCTTGTCATTGCACTGTGAGAAAAGGGGATCCTATATGGGCACTGTGCAACGGCCTGGAAGGGTGGGATGGGGGGATATACATATGACTAATCTGGAATCATACATATCTGTAAATAACAAAACTCTGTAAAAGTAAAAAGTAAAATAAAAATTGAAAAAAACATTCATATATGAAAGGCATGAAGATTACAATATGAAAAATACTGTAAGTAGGCATTTTAATGACTACAAAAAGCAACAACCAGCTTCAAAGAAGAGGACAAAATAATGCATTATCCAGGAACCTACTGCAAAAGCTCAGGAGCATGGAGTCATTTAAAGTAGGAACAAAGGCTTATGATAATAACATATTCTTGCTTATTACTGTCAATAAATCCATCAAATTTCTGTCCATCCTTCTACTCCCCTAATACTACATTTCAGCCAATCAAGCAATGCTACATACTCCATTTATAATACTTTCAGAAGCCAAACCACCAACAGCATACTTGTCATCATACAGATCACTTATTATTCCTAAGTGGACTAATAAAGAGGGACAAGGAAGAAACTCTATTTCTTGAACAGTACACATTCATCTCACTACCCTTCTGCTCCTGTGAGTGAGGAGAAATAGGCAAAAAGTCAAAGCCCATTAGCTTTTTACATAACATATCTATAAGAGAAGTTTCGATAGAAGATAATGAACTGGCTATGATTTTCACAGAAACATTCTTCTAGGAAACATAAAATAATATTTTTTCGCTCAGGACCTATCTATTCTACGATTCCTTAGTTGTCTATATGACTGATGTCATGCCATCTCTTACTTATACAGAAACTTCTAGATTCAGTCTACCAGGTCTACGTGAAGAATTAGGTTAGGTTCATTTGGAATCTGGTTTTAACTGCTTTTCACTCCTAGAGGGTTTGATTCTAATTTTTAGTGGAAGTGTACTCTAGGCTAGCATGTTTTGGGTTAGACTGGTTTTTATTTCTATCAGCACTTGTCTTTCAGGTTGCTTGTAATGAGTAAAGCTAGTGGTTAAGCCCACTCAGAGAGGATTTTTCTCGAGAAAAGCGTGACCTTCCTTGTTAGATAAGGGAGCAATAGGTCATTGTAACAGTTGAAGTCTTCCACCAACACCTCTACTTTATCATGTATCACAGCCAAAACTGGTGACTGGAAGTTTTTATTTGTATGCTTGAGCTTTATAAATAGCCCTCAAGTATGTCATACTAGTTATTGTATTTCATTAGTGAAAAACTAGATAACAAAGGGAGAGTCTCTGAGGAGAGATAGGCATGGATGAGAGACTACAGCTGCTTTGAATTTTAATGAGAAGAGCCAATAGAATGTGAACTGATTTCACCTATTATTGCTCTAAAAAAAAAAAAAAAAAACCCTAAAGGCATATATGCAAATTTTTAACACATTGTTTGGGGAGACCATTCATTCATTTACAGAGTAAGGAATTAGACTCACATAAATTAGATAGTGAGTCAGTTTTGAAGAGAGGAGAGTGAGCCCACTGATGTTGTGTCTGAGGCTCAAGAAAGTAACCTAGGAGGTGGCTAAGTGAGCGCTCCAGAAGACAGTCTTTCCCCTGGGCCAAATATGATGCCTCTTTAATGGGCTGCTGCCTGGCTGATGGTCTGGTTATCACCTGCCTCTGGTAGGCTTAGGCAGCCTTAGGACTTCTGTAAATGTAATGCCTCCTCCAATATGGAGCTGTCGTTCTGATACTCCAGAAATTTCTACCTGGTTCCTTGCTTATTAACAGACCAAAACTCAGCCACTTTTTACCTTTATTCAAATGATGATTCGGTTTGAAGATTAAGACACCACTTGGCTCCATACTAATGGCCATCATATTTTTTCCATGGTGGAAGTTCCGTGGGTAGTATGAGACCTAGTCATCTGGTCATCTGAAAGAGTAAAAAAAAAAAAAAAAAAAAAAAATCATTAATAAAATACTAAGGAAGGACCGGGACTCTGTAACAACCTAGAGAAGTGGGAAAAGGTTGGAGGTGGGAGGGAGGCTCCAAAAGGAGGGGACGTATGTACACCTATGCCTAATTTATGTTGATGTATAGCAGAAATGAAACCAGTATTACAAAGCTAGTGGTTGCCCACTCAGAGAGGATTTCTCGAGAAAAGCGTGACCTTCCTTGTTAGATAAGCGGACCAATAGGTCATTGTAACAGTTGAAGTCTTCCACCAACACCTCTACTTTATCATGTATCACAGCCAAAACTGGTGACTGGAAGTTTTTATTTGTATGCTTGAGCTTTATAAATAGCCCTCAAGTATGTCATACTAGTTATTGTATTTCATTAGTGAAAAACTAGATAACAAAGGGAGAGTCTCTGAGGAGAGATAGGCATGGATGAGAGACTACAGCTGCTTTGAATTTTAATGAGAAGAGCCAATAGAATGTGAACTGATTTCACCTATTATTGCTCTAAAAAAAAAAAAAAAAAACCCTAAAGGCATATATGCAAATTTTTAACACATTGTTTGGGGAGACCATTCATTCATTTACAGAGTAAGGAATTAGACTCACATAAATTAGATAGTGAGTCAGTTTTGAAGAGAGGAGAGTGAGCCCACTGATGTTGTGTCTGAGGCTCAAGAAAGTAACCTAGGAGGTGGCTAAGTGAGCGCTCCAGAAGACAGTCTTTCCCCTGGGCCAAATATGATGCCTCTTTAATGGGCTGCTGCCTGGCTGATGGTCTGGTTATCACCTGCCTCTGGTAGGCTTAGGCAGCCTTAGGACTTCTGTAAATGTAATGCCTCCTCCAATATGGAGCTGTCGTTCTGATACTCCAGAAATTTCTACCTGGTTCCTTGCTTATTAACAGACCAAAACTCAGCCACTTTTTACCTTTATTCAAATGATGATTCGGTTTGAAGATTAAGACACCACTTGGCTCCATACTAATGGCCATCATATTTTTTCCATGGTGGAAGTTCCGTGGGTAGTATGAGACCTAGTCATCTGGTCATCTGAAAGAGTAAAAAAAAAAAAAAAAAAAAAAAATCATTAATAAAATACTAAGGAAGGACCGGGACTCTGTAACAACCTAGAGAAGTGGGAAAAGGTTGGAGGTGGGAGGGAGGCTCCAAAAGGAGGGGACGTATGTACACCTATGCCTAATTTATGTTGATGTATAGCAGAAATGAAACCAGTATTATAAAGCAATCATCAATTAAAAAAATAAAAGATACTCATGTTTGGAATTCCATTGTAAAAAAAAAAGTATTAAGGAAGGAAAGAAAGAAAGAAGTAACTCTTCGTAACAGAAAAACAAAGGCAGAGACTCTAGTCCACTTCTATCTTGTGTCCTTGGGAAGCACACTACTGTACATAATGGATATTATTTCATCAGAAAAAATCTCTGAGTTATTCTCTACCACACGAATTTGACCACAGAGGTTTTTCTTGTATTCCCTTCTCAAACACAAACATTCAGAATATGGATGTCTAAGACAATGCCTTACTGAATCCTCTTTTCATGATGCAAGAGATTTTTATCCTAACAAAGGTTCAGAGAACCATTAGCATATTTCTTTGTCTGAGGCCCAACTAAGTTCTATGCTCTCCTCTGTGCCCATTATGGACAGGTTCCCAAGACCTCGATTCTTTTAAAAATATATTTATCCATATATATTTGATTTACAATGTTGTGTTAACTTCTTCTATACAGCAAAGTGACTCAGTTATGTGTGTGTGTGTGTGTGACACACACACACACACACATGTATATATTCTTTTTCATATTATTTTCTATTATGATCTGTCACAGGATATTGAATATAGTTCCCTGTGCTCTACAGTAGGATCTTGTTTACCCATTCTATATATAATAGTTTGCTTCTGCTGACCCCCTAACTCCCATTCTTTCCCTCCTTTACCCCCCCACCCTCTTCCTATGGAGCCTGTCGTTCTGATACTCCAGAAATTTCTACCTGGTTCCTTGCATCGAAAACTCAGCCACTTTTTACCTTTATTCAAATGATGATTCGGTTTGAAGATTAAGACACCACTTGGCTCCATACTAATGGCCATCATATTTTTTCCATGGTGGAAGTTCCGTGGGTAGTATGAGACCTAGTCATCTGGTCATCTGAAAGAGTAAAAAAAAAAAAAAAAAAAAAAATCATTAATAAAATACTAAGGAAGGACCGGGACTCTGTAACAACCTAGAGAAGTGGGAAAAGGTTGGAGGTGGGAGGGAGGCTCCAAAAGGAGGGGACGTATGTACACCTATGCCTAATTTATGTTGATGTATAGCAGAAATGAAACCAGTATTATAAAGCAATCATCAATTAAAAAAATAAAAGATACTCATGTTTGGAATTCCATTGTAAAAAAAAAAGTATTAAGGAAGGAAAGAAAGAAAGAAGTAACTCTTCGTAACAGAAAAACAAAGGCAGAGACTCTAGTCCACTTCTATCTTGTGTCCTTGGGAAGCACACTACTGTACATAATGGATATTATTTCATCAGAAAAAATCTCTGAGTTATTCTCTACCACACGAATTTGACCACAGAGGTTTTTCTTGTATTCCCTTCTCAAACACAAACATTCAGAATATGGATGTCTAAGACAATGCCTTACTGAATCCTCTTTTCATGATGCAAGAGATTTTTATCCTAACAAAGGTTCAGAGAACCATTAGCATATTTCTTTGTCTGAGGCCCAACTAAGTTCTATGCTCTCCTCTGTGCCCATTATGGACAGGTTCCCAAGACCTCGATTCTTTTTAAAAATATATTTATCCATATATATTTGATTTACAATGTTGTGTTAACTTCTTCTATACAGCAAAGTGACTCAGTTATGTGTGTGTGTGTGTGTGTGACACACACACACACACACACATGTATATATTCTTTTTCATATTATTTTCTATTATGATCTGTCACAGGATATTGAATATAGTTCCCTGTGCTCTACAGTAGGATCTTGTTTACCCATTCTATATATAATAGTTTGCTTCTGCTGACCCCCTAACTCCCATTCTTTCCCTCCTTTACCTTCCCTCCTCCTTGGCAACCACAAATCTGTTCTCTATGCCTGTGAGTTTGTTTCTGTTCCATAGATAATACATTCATTTATGTCATAGTTTATATTCTAAATGTGATATCATATGGTATTTCTTTCTTTTACTTACTTTGCTTAGTATGATCATCTCTAGCTGCATCCACATTGCTGCAGATGGCCTTATTTCATTCTTTACAGCATTCTTTAGTGCTGTGTTTAGTTGCCCAGTTGTGTCTGACTCTTTGTGACCTCATGGACTGTAGCCTGCCAGGCCCCTCTGTCCATGGGAATTCTCCAGGCAAGAATACTAGAGTGGGTTGCCAAGCTCTCCTTCATGGATTTCATTGTTTAATGTCTGAATAATATTACATTGTATGTATGTACCACATTTTTTTTATCATCTGTCTATGGACATTTAGGTTGTTTACATGTCTTAGTTTTGTGAATAGTGCTGCAATGAACACTGGGATGCATGTATCTTTTTGAATTATACTTTTATCAAGAGATATGGCTAGGAGTGGGATTGCTAGATCAAACGTCTTTTAAGTGAAAAGTACAAAGTCCTTCTGGGGGCCTACTGGAGCAATACTGGGTGATACTAGGCAGTGTTTTCTTCCAAAGCTGATACTCCATCTGATGTGACCTGAAATCTAGTCCTGTAATAACCCAAGAGAACCCACCAAGCCACAGTTGTTGCTTCCCCTGCAGTGTTGGACTTTGTTACCAAAAGAACTTGGGGGTAAAAAACCCTGGGCTGAGAGTCACAGAGTTCAAAGAGGATCACAGATACTCACTATTCACTCAAACCCAAAGTTCAAAGTCCAGTAACAATGCTAACTGGTTTATGCAGAAAGACATTCTCTATTATGAACTGGTTAGTCTCCCATGCTATTCTACTCAATCCTTTATGCCCTACCTTGCACTGCTCCTTTCTCTGATACTTTCATTTACATAATGACATCTTCAAATACCTGCAAACCATCAACTTAAAGATTTCTGCCACTGGAGAAGGTCAAATGGGTATGAATAACCCAACATTTGAATTATTCAAAAATGATTTATATTGAATTTGGGAACATAGCAGTGGCAGCTATGTTCTCTCTCTAATAAATGATTTATAAAGAAATAATAGTAACATTACACTCACTAGGACTCTGTACTTTTCAGAGCTTCATTCAAACACAATAATTTATCTATATTCTCTGAAAATCTGTAACAGGTGGGAAGACAGGGCCCAGTCAAGGGCTGGTTACAAGAAAAGTCTAGAGGTCCCATATTCTTGGTTACTCCCTATTTTTCTCTGAAACATCAGTTGACATGCCACCTCATGGACTGTAGCCTGCCAGGCCCCTCTGTCCATGGGAATTCTCCAGGCAAGAATACTAGAGTGGGTTGCCAAGCTCTCCTTCATGGATTTCATTGTTTAATGTCTGAATAATATTACATTGTATGTATGTACCACATTTTTTTTATCATCTGTCTATGGACATTTAGGTTGTTTACATGTCTTAGTTTTGTGAATAGTGCTGCAATGAACACTGGGATGCATGTATCTTTTTGAATTATACTTTTATCAAGAGATATGGCTAGGAGTGGGATTGCTAGATCAAACGTCTTTTAAGTGAAAAGTACAAAGTCCTTCTGGGGGCCTACTGGAGCAATACTGGGTGATACTAGGCAGTGTTTTCTTCCAAAGCTGATACTCCATCTGATGTGACCTGAAATCTAGTCCTGTAATAACCCAAGAGAACCCACCAAGCCACAGTTGTTGCTTCCCCTGCAGTGTTGGACTTTGTTACCAAAAGAACTTGGGGGTAAAAATCCCTGGGCTGAGAGTCACAGAGTTCAAAGAGGATCACAGATACTCACTATTCACTCAAACCCAAAGTTCAAAGTCCAGTAACAATGCTAACTGGTTTATGCAGAAAGACATTCTCTATTATGAACTGGTTAGTCTCCCATGCTATTCTACTCAATCCTTTATGCCCTACCTTGCACTGCTCCTTTCTCTGATACTTTCATTTACATAATGACATCTTCAAATACCTGCAAACCATCAACTTAAAGATTTCTGCCACTGGAGAAGGTCAAATGGGTATGAATAACCCAACATTTGAATTATTCAAAAATGATTTATATTGAATTTGGGAACATAGCAGTGGCAGCTATGTTCTCTCTCTAATAAATGATTTATAAAGAAATAATAGTAACATTACACTCACTAGGACTCTGTACTTTTCAGAGCTTCATTCAAACACAATAATTTATCTATATTCTCTGAAAATCTGTAACAGGTGGGAAGACAGGGCCCAGTCAAGGGCTGGTTACAAGAAAAGTCTAGAGGTCCCATATTCTTGGTACTCCACATGCTCCCCACAATCACACTGGTCTATGCTTCTGCACTTGCCACATTTCACTTGTGTTTCTCACTGACATCAGTTGATCATGAGTGATTGACAGCAGCACTTAGCCTCCACTGACACTCACTACTTCTGGCAGTGTGACCGTGGCCAACTTACCTAACTTCTCTATACTTGAGGGTCTTCCTGGGAAAAATGGGCAGAATAATAGTGCATATTTCACAGGGTTGTTTGTATTAGAGTTAAATAATATATGTAAAATGCTTGGCACAATGTCTGAGATATAGTCATTCTCAAATGTTTTTTTAAAAACTTTTTTAAAATGTGGACCATTTTTAAAGTCTTTATTGATTTTGTTACAATATTGCTTCTGTTTTATGTTTTGTTTGGTTTGGCCATGAGGCATGTGAGATCTTAGCTCCCCGAATAGCAATTAAACCTTTGCCCTCTGCATTGGAAGGCAAAGTTTTAAGCACTGGACTGCCACGAAAGTCCCTCAAATGTTAAAGCAAGAATAAGCAAGTCCAAGTACAGAAGAGAGGAAGAGTCACTAGAAGTTTTGTTTCCTCCCTTCATTTTCCTAGAGTTCAAAGTGTAAGGGCTTCCCTGGTGGCTCAGTAGTAAAGAATCTGCCTGCAATGTAGGAAACAGATTCAATCCCTGGGTGAGGAAGGTCCCCTGGAGGAGGAAACCCACTCCAGTATTCTTACCTGGAGAATTTGGAGAGAAGAGCCTGGTAGACTATAGTCCAGGAGCTGTAGTGGATTTAGCAAGTAAACAATAAAAACCAAAGTGTAAAGAATATGAGAGGGAGGAATAGCCATCTGTAAGGAGAACTCCATGTCCTCCTCTTAGGAGAGAATGAGGGGAAGGGAAAGCAGCATAAAACCAGTCTAAGAGCAACACATAAATGCATAAAAAATTCCCAGTGGTAAACCATTACTACAAGGAGGTAGGCTGCTGGCTATTAGAATTGCTGTTCAGTCAGTAAATCGTGTCTGGCTCTTTGTGACCCCATGGACTGCATCATGTCAGACTCCTCTATTCTTAACCATCTCCCTGCGTTAGCTCAAATTTCTGTGCATTAAGTCAGTGATGCATTCACATGCTCCCCACAATCACACTGGTCTATGCTTCTGCACTTGCCACATTTCACTTGTGTTTCTCACTGACATCAGTTGATCATGAGTGATTGACAGCAGCACTTAGCCTCCACTGACACTCACTACTTCTGGCAGTGTGACCGTGGCCAACTTACCTAACTTCTCTATACTTGAGGGTCTTCCTGGGAAAAATGGGCAGAATAATAGTGCATATTTCACAGGGTTGTTTGTATTAGAGTTAAATAATATATGTAAAATGCTTGGCACAATGTCTGAGATATAGTCATTCTCAAATGTTTTTTTAAAAACTTTTTTAAAATGTGGACCATTTTTAAAGTCTTTATTGATTTTGTTACAATATTGCTTCTGTTTTATGTTTTGTTTGGTTTGGCCATGAGGCATGTGAGATCTTAGCTCCCCGAATAGCAATTAAACCTTTGCCCTCTGCATTGGAAGGCAAAGTTTTAAGCACTGGACTGCCACGAAAGTCCCTCAAATGTTAAAGCAAGAATAAGCAAGTCCAAGTACAGAAGAGAGGAAGAGTCACTAGAAGTTTTGTTTCCTCCCTTCATTTTCCTAGAGTTCAAAGTGTAAGGGCTTCCCTGGTGGCTCAGTAGTAAAGAATCTGCCTGCAATGTAGGAAACAGATTCAATCCCTGGGTGAGGAAGGTCCCCTGGAGGAGGAAACCCACTCCAGTATTCTTACCTGGAGAATTTGGAGAGAAGAGCCTGGTAGACTATAGTCCAGGAGCTGTAGTGGATTTAGCAAGTAAACAATAAAAACCAAAGTGTAAAGAATATGAGAGGGAGGAATAGCCATCTGTAAGGAGAACTCCATGTCCTCCTCTTAGGAGAGAATGAGGGGAAGGGAAAGCAGCATAAAACCAGTCTAAGAGCAACACATAAATGCATAAAAAATTCCCAGTGGTAAACCATTACTACAAGGAGGTAGGCTGCTGGCTATTAGAATTGCTGTTCAGTCAGTAAATCGTGTCTGGCTCTTTGTGACCCCATGGACTGCATCATGTCAGACTCCTCTATTCTTAACCATCTCCCTGGGTTAGCTCAAATTTATGTGCATTGAGTCAGTGATGCTATCCAACCATCTCATCCTCTGTCACCCTCTTCTCCTTTTGCTTTCAATCTTTCCCAGCATCAGGGTCTTTTCCAATGAATCAGCTCTTCATGTCAGGTGACCCAAGTATTGGGAATTGTTTCAGCAACAGTCCTTCTAATGAATACTGAGGCTACTGGAGGCCACATGTAAATAATGTGGAGTGGCTCAATGAACAACAAATGTTTAACTTCCAGATGTTTCTCAACAGTGGACATTGTAACTAGCTCAGTTTATACGCCAGCTGATGATATCACTAAACTCCTGCTATGATGCTAGGGCTGGTGACACAAAATACATTTAAGAGCTCAGGGTTATGGAATGAGGGTGGGGAGATGTAAGTATAAATATAATTGCAACTTGGGGGAGAATGAATGCATATAAAAGAGGAAGCAAGAGTTCAATGTATCATATGAAAAGTGTCAAATCAGGGTTACAGAGAGAAGATCCCACCAGTCACTGACAGGGAGCTGCCTAGTGAAGAGGTTGAGCCAAGCATTGAAAGGTTGAATAGGCTTCAAAGCCAGGTATTCAGGCATTCAAAGCCAAGCAGTGAAGGTTGAGTAGGAGATTAATTGAAGTATGCCAGAGTAGCATGTTATGATAGAAAGAACATTCACTCTTGTCTCAAACAGGGCTGGGTTAGAAGCAAGGTTCCATTCCTCACCAACTATATTTACAGGAGGAAACCCACTCCAGTATTCTTACCTGGAGAATTTGGAGAAGAGCCTGGTAGCTATAGAGGAGCTGTAGTGGATTTAGCCAATAAAAACCAAAGTGTAAAGAATATGAGAGGGAGGAATAGCCATCTGTAAGGAGAACTCCATGTCCTCCTCTTAGGAGAGAATGAGGGGAAGGGAAAGCAGCATAAAACCAGTCTAAGAGCAACACATAAATGCATAAAAAATTCCCAGTGGTAAACCATTACTACAAGGAGGTAGGCTGCTGGCTATTAGAATTGCTGTTCAGTCAGTAAATCGTGTCTGGCTCTTTGTGACCCCATGGACTGCATCATGTCAGACTCCTCTATTCTTAACCATCTCCCTGGGTTAGCTCAAATTTATGTGCATTGAGTCAGTGATGCTATCCAACCATCTCATCCTCTGTCACCCTCTTCTCCTTTTGCTTTCAATCTTTCCCAGCATCAGGGTCTTTTCCAATGAATCAGCTCTTCATGTCAGGTGACCCAAGTATTGGGAATTGTTTCAGCAACAGTCCTTCTAATGAATACTGAGGCTACTGGAGGCCACATGTAAATAATGTGGAGTGGCTCAATGAACAACAAATGTTTAACTTCCAGATGTTTCTCAACAGTGGACATTGTAACTAGCTCAGTTTATACGCCAGCTGATGATATCACTAAACTCCTGCTATGATGCTAGGGCTGGTGACACAAAATACATTTAAGAGCTCAGGGTTATGGAATGAGGGTGGGGAGATGTAAGTATAAATATAATTGCAACTTGGGGGAGAATGAATGCATATAAAAGAGGAAGCAAGAGTTCAATGTATCATATGAAAAGTGTCAAATCAGGGTTACAGAGAGAAGATCCCACCAGTCACTGACAGGGAGCTGCCTAGTGAAGAGGTTGAGCCAAGCATTGAAAGGTTGAATAGGCTTCAAAGCCAGGTATTCAGGCATTCAAAGCCAAGCAGTGAAGGTTGAGTAGGAGATTAATTGAAGTATGCCAGAGTAGCATGTTATGATAGAAAGAACATTCACTCTTGTCTCAAACAGGGCTGGGTTAGAAGCAAGGTTCCATTCCTCACCAACTATATTTACTAAATAATACATACTTTTAAGAATATTGTGGGGGATGTTTATTAAGTATTTAGTAGCATGTCTGGCATATAGTAGAACCTCAAAAATTATAGCTACTATTGGTAACCATAGAATCTTGAAGTATTTTCTTTTTTATGATGCTACTGCCTTGAGCATTGGTAAGCACAACTGTTTCCTACTTCTTCTCTGTGACTCTGGGTATTAGTGGCAAATATCTACAGAGGTTTCTGCATATATCTCCCTGGAAATATCATAGGGAAAGGATCCAAGTCTAATTCAGAATATTCAGAAGCCCATGACAGAAGCAATGGAACAAGTTCAAGCCAACAGCTACAGAATCCTTCAAGGACAGCCAAGGTCCTTGCAAGGGCTGAATTATAAACCCGGGGGCACTTTTCCTTCATCTTTCCTTCCTCCTTCTCCTTCAATCCTCTCCCTTCTTTCTTTGCCTCAGGATGCAGGGTAGACTTCCAGCTGCTTTGCTCTTCCCATTAGTGAGTGAAGGTAGCAGTCTGATCACGCTCTGAAACTAAGTTACCCTCTCCAAAGACACTGGTGGTTAAAATAGTTCAAAGGATGGCCGATGTGTAATTTAAATCATACACATCTGAGACTAAGAGTCTGGGTTTTAGCAGTAAGTCAACAGATGAGGCTGAGAATGGGGGTAGTTATGACTACAACTACTGAATTCATTTCATACGGAGAAATGCATGGTGGAAAGAAGGGGCACCTGGCATTTAGAATTGTGGGAAATTTAGAAGTGTAAATATCTCAATGCCAGCACTTTTTTGTTATTGATCCTTTCAAGTCATTTTATCTACCTGTTCTCATTTTATAAAATGAGTAACCTTATACAGGATGTTCTGAGGGTTAAACAAGCTCTTCTCAAACTGAATGTGCACACAAACCACTTGGGCATTTTATTTCAATACAGATTCTATCCTGGAGCTCTAGAAAGGGGCCTGAGATTCTGCATTTCTAATAAGCTCCCAGATGGTGCCAAGGCTGCTGATCTAAGGACCACATTGAGGAGCAAGAGGCCGCTAGATAATGTAATTAATGATAAAGTGGACTTTCTTCCCAGACAGTGCAGTGGGAAGAGATCATTTCTCGTCCTTTGCTTGCTCCAAGTGACAAGAATGAAGGTGAGCTGAGGCTGGAGAAATGCAAAGAAAAAATTGCTACCAGGGTTTGGGGAGGGAGCTACTTCTGAAGCAAAAAGGTTGAAAGTGTTATTTTTCTTATCTTGAAAGGAGCTGCTCAGGAATCTCCTGGTCAGGGTTGCTTGAGTGGAGATCAAATGCATTATGATTTCTGCTCCTCCAAGCACCAAGCAATGGCTGCCTGTGTTTCTAATGGAGGCTACCTAGTTCCATTGCTGCTGAGTTGAGTTGCTTTTCATTTGCTCTTTCTTCATTCATTGCAAACATGATTGATGTCTATTTTTAGGTAAGTAATCTCTTCATTTCAGTATTTGCACACTGTATTCCATTGCTATAAACATGAATTCACTCGATTTCTAAAGATTTGCTTCCTAAGTGTCCTCCTTCTCCTCTCAGAATTGTTCCTGTCCTACACTTCAAACTTACCATTTGTCCTCTTCTTTACCCTGATAATGATGGTAAAATGTACATTCTTGAGGAACTTATTCCAGTATAAATTGCAGCCACATCATTAATGTTCCCTCATTTACAGGCTAAATTATCCTGAAGCTGAAAAACATGGCATGCTTCTATATATGAGATTAAAGCCAGCCTCTTGACCTAGAGTTGGTTAATTTTAATCATCTGGGAAAGCATAACTGTTCCATCTAGGGCACTATGACCTTTCTGTGTCTATGCATACACTGTTGACAAACACTTGTGAAGCACCATGTGAAGTACCAGTCATGCATAAGACTACAGAGAAGATAATGGGAGCTATAAAAAAAAAAAAAAAAAAAAAAAAGCCAGCATGGAAAAGAATGGAAAAGAGAATGTGAAGGAGGTGAAGGGCAGGGAGGCAAGAGAACTTAGCCCAATGTTCCTTTGTCTAGATGGGCAGACAGGTGGGTGTCTCATGTACAAAGCGAAGGTAGGACTTAACAATCCTGGAAAATGAATTAAAAATTGTATTAAAAGAGCCTTTGAAGATTAAAAAAGGTAATTTCTGACAACATGGTTAAAAAATTAAGGGGGGCTTCCCTGGTGGTCCAGTGGGTAAGGACACCACCTTGCAGTGAAAGGCGCCGGTTCGATCCCTGGCCTGGGAAGATCTCATGTGCCGCGGAGCGGCTGGACCCATGTGCCCAATTACTGAGCTGGAGCTCTGGAGCGCATGCGCCCAGAGCCAGCGCTCTGTGACAACAGAGGCCACCGTGATGGGAGGCCCACATGAGCCAAAGAACAAAGACGGATGAAACTAGCTCTTAAAGGAGTGCCAGACCCCAAATGCTTTTTCCTCCAAGCACCAAGCAATGGCTGCCTGTGTTTCTAATGGAGGCTACCTAGTTCCATTGCTGCTGAGTTGAGTTGCTTTTCATTTGCTCTTTCTTCATTCATTGCAAACATGATTGATGTCTATTTTTAGGTAAGTAATCTCTTCATTTCAGTATTTGCACACTGTATTCCATTGCTATAAACATGAATTCACTCGATTTCTAAAGATTTGCTTCCTAAGTGTCCTCCTTCTCCTCTCAGAATTGTTCCTGTCCTACACTTCAAACTTACCATTTGTCCTCTTCTTTACCCTGATAATGATGGTAAAATGTACATTCTTGAGGAACTTATTCCAGTATAAATTGCAGCCACATCATTAATGTTCCCTCATTTACAGGCTAAATTATCCTGAAGCTGAAAAACATGGCATGCTTCTATATATGAGATTAAAGCCAGCCTCTTGACCTAGAGTTGGTTAATTTTAATCATCTGGGAAAGCATAACTGTTCCATCTAGGGCACTATGACCTTTCTGTGTCTATGCATACACTGTTGACAAACACTTGTGAAGCACCATGTGAAGTACCAGTCATGCATAAGACTACAGAGAAGATAATGGGAGCTATAAAAAAAAAAAAAAAAAAAAAAAAGCCAGCATGGAAAAGAATGGAAAAGAGAATGTGAAGGAGGTGAAGGGCAGGGAGGCAAGAGAACTTAGCCCAATGTTCCTTTGTCTAGATGGGCAGACAGGTGGGTGTCTCATGTACAAAGCGAAGGTAGGACTTAACAATCCTGGAAAATGAATTAAAAATTGTATTAAAAGAGCCTTTGAAGATTAAAAAAGGTAATTTCTGACAACATGGTTAAAAAATTAAGGGGGGCTTCCCTGGTGGTCCAGTGGGTAAGGACACCACCTTGCAGTGAAAGGGGCGCCGGTTCGATCCCTGGCCTGGGAAGATCTCATGTGCCGCGGAGCGGCTGGACCCATGTGCCCAATTACTGAGCTGGAGCTCTGGAGCGCATGCGCCCAGAGCCAGCGCTCTGTGACAACAGAGGCCACCGTGATGGGAGGCCCACATGAGCCAAAGAACAAAGACGGATGAAACTAGACAAACGAAAGACCAGTGGAAGTGGCTCGCCCACCCCGCATCCTCACCACCCCCACCAAAATAAATAAATAAATAAATGTTTAAAAAAAAAAATTAAGGGGTGGGCTTCCCTGGTGGTCCAGTGGGTAAAGAGTCCACCTTGCAGTGCAAAGGGTACTGGTTTGATCCCTGGCCCGGGAAGATCCCACATGCTGCAGAGAAGCTGGACCTGTGCATCCAATTATGAGCCAATGCTCTGGAGCATACTCAGAGCCAGTGTTCTGCCAGAAGAGAGGCTACCGCAATGGGAGGACCACACAGGCCAAAAAAACAAAGAGGATGAAAAAAAAAACAACCCACGGTAAAAGAGGCCAAAATTACAAAAAAGTTAAGGGTTATTTTAAAACATACTAATTGGGATAAAATTGACATATAAATATTTAAGGAGTACAATTATGTTTTGACATACATATATACTAGTAAAACCATTACCATAATCAAAATAATGAACATATTCATCATTCTCAAGTTTTCCTGTGATCCTTTGTAATACCTCTCCATGCCCTTCCCATCAGATCTCCCATCCTCAGGAAGTATTTGCTTTGCTTTCTGACACTACAGATTCGTTTGCATTCTACTGTGTCTTACATCAATAGAGTTCAACACTATGTACATTTCTGGATTGACTTCACTCAGCATAATTATTTTGAGATTCATGGGGGGGGGGCAGGGAGGCAAGAGAACTTAGCCCAATGTTCCTTTGTCTAGATGGGCAGACAGGTGGGTGTCTCATGTACAAAGCGAAGGTAGGACTTAACAATCCTGGAAAATGAATTAAAAATTGTATTAAAAGAGCCTTTGAAGATTAAAAAAGGTAATTTCTGACAACATGGTTAAAAAATTAAGGGGGGCTTCCCTGGTGGTCCAGTGGGTAAGGACACCACCTTGCAGTGAAAGGGGCGCCGGTTCGATCCCTGGCCTGGGAAGATCTCATGTGCCGCGGAGCGGCTGGACCCATGTGCCCAATTACTGAGCTGGAGCTCTGGAGCGCATGCGCCCAGAGCCAGCGCTCTGTGACAACAGAGGCCACCGTGATGGGAGGCCCACATGAGCCAAAGAACAAAGACGGATGAAACTAGACAAACGAACGACCAGTGGAAGTGGCTCGCCCACCCCGCATCCTCACCACCCCCACCAAAATAAATAAATAAATAAATGTTTAAAAAAAAAAATTAAGGGGTGGGCTTCCCTGGTGGTCCAGTGGGTAAAGAGTCCACCTTGCAGTGCAAAGGGTACTGGTTTGATCCCTGGCCCGGGAAGATCCCACATGCTGCAGAGAAGCTGGACCTGTGCATCCAATTATGAGCCAATGCTCTGGAGCATACTCAGAGCCAGTGTTCTGCCAGAAGAGAGGCTACCGCAATGGGAGGACCACACAGGCCAAAAAAACAAAGAGGATGAAAAAAAAAAAACAACCCACGGTAAAAGAGGCCAAAATTACAAAAAAGTTAAGGGTTATTTTAAAACATACTAATTGGGATAAAATTGACATATAAATATTTAAGGAGTACAATTATGTTTTGACATACATATATACTAGTAAAACCATTACCATAATCAAAATAATGAACATATTCATCATTCTCAAGTTTTCCTGTGATCCTTTGTAATACCTCTCCATGCCCTTCCCATCAGATCTCCCATCCTCAGGAAGTATTTGCTTTGCTTTCTGACACTACAGATTCGTTTGCATTCTACTGTGTCTTACATCAATAGAGTTCAACACTATGTACATTTCTGGATTGACTTCACTCAGCATAATTATTTTGAGATTCATCCATGTTGCTGTGTGTTCATTTCTTCATTGTTGAGTAATGTTCCATTTTATGGGCATTTCTTTGTTTATCCATGACCCTGTTGACAGACATATGGGTTGATATCATTTTGGGATTATTACAAATAAAACCTCTATGACAGCCTCTGGGGTTTCCCAGGTGGTGCTAGTGGTAAAGAACCTGCCTGCCAATGCAGAAGACATAAGAGATGTGGGTTACATCTCTGGGTTGGGAAGATTCCCTGGAAGAAGGGCATGGCAAGTGACTCCAGTATTCTTGCCTGGAGAATCCCATGGACAGAGGATCCTGGCAAGCTGCAGTCCATAGGGTTGTACAGAGTTGGAAATGACTGAAGTGACTTAGCACACATGAGAGTCTTTGTATGGGCATATGCTTTCTTTGTTATAGGATAAATACCTAGGAGTCAAGTCATATAGTAGGTGTTTAACTTCATCAGAAATTGCCACAAATTATTCTCCAAAGCAGCTGTATTATTGTACATTCCCACCAGCAGGCGATGAAAATTTTGTTCCTCTACATTCTTAGCAACACTTGGCATGTTTAGTCTTTGCTAGTTTAGACCTTTGAATAAGTATGATAGCATCTCAGTGAGGTTTTACTTTTCATTTCGCCAGTGACAAATGATATTGAATGTATTTTATTGCTTATTTTCATGCACATATCTTCTTTGATGAAGTGTGTTCAATCTTTTGCCTATTTTATATTGGGATATGTATTTACTTTTTATTGAGTTTGAGAGATCTTTATATATTTTGAGTCCAAGTCTTTTACCAGAGAAATAGTTTACAAATATAGACAGAGCATTCCAGTGGCTTCAAAGGTGAATAAGAGCTATATCCTGCTTATAGGAGTTCACAGTTCAATGAAGGGGGTTGGGACAATGAAAGAATAAAACAACTGAATAAAAATAATCACTGAAGATTTGGGGACCTACCACTGAGACTTGCAAAGTACCACGGAATGCAGAGGAGAATGCACTAAATTTTGCCTGGGAGAGCCTGTAAGGATTTCCCAAAGGAAGGGAACTTAAAGCTCTATTTTGAAATGTGAAGAGTAGGTACAGAATATCTGGAAAGGAACACTGTAGGAAAGGAGAATTTGTAAAAAGGCAGGAGGTTAGGTAAGGGAATCATTCATTCTGGATAAGCAATAGGAATGGGGAGGATGAAAGACGTAAGGAAAGGATGGCTGAGACTAGACTGTCAGATTGTAGAAAGTTTTATAGATCAGGCTTAATAACATGAACTTTATCTTCAAAGCAATAGAGAGTCTAATAAAGGTTTTTCAGAGAAAGGTCAGATCTTTTTACGAGATAGTACAAGTGACTCCAGTATTCTTGCCTGGAGAATCCCATGGACAGAGGATCCTGGCAAGCTGCAGTCCATAGGGTTGTACAGAGTTGGAAATGACTGAAGTGACTTAGCACACATGAGAGTCTTTGTATGGGCATATGCTTTCTTTGTTATAGGATAAATACCTAGGAGTCAAGTCATATAGTAGGTGTTTAACTTCATCAGAAATTGCCACAAATTATTCTCCAAAGCAGCTGTATTATTGTACATTCCCACCAGCAGGCGATGAAAATTTTGTTCCTCTACATTCTTAGCAACACTTGGCATGTTTAGTCTTTGCTAGTTTAGACCTTTGAATAAGTATGATAGCATCTCAGTGAGGTTTTACTTTTCATTTCGCCAGTGACAAATGATATTGAATGTATTTTATTGCTTATTTTCATGCACATATCTTCTTTGATGAAGTGTGTTCAATCTTTTGCCTATTTTATATTGGGATATGTATTTACTTTTTATTGAGTTTGAGAGATCTTTATATATTTTGAGTCCAAGTCTTTTACCAGAGAAATAGTTTACAAATATAGACAGAGCATTCCAGTGGCTTCAAAGGTGAATAAGAGCTATATCCTGCTTATAGGAGTTCACAGTTCAATGAAGGGGGTTGGGACAATAAAAAAAAAATAACAACTGAATAAAAATAATCACTGAAGATTTGGGGACCTACCACTGAGACTTGCAAAGTACCACGGAATGCAGAGGAGAATGCACTAAATTTTGCCTGGGAGAGCCTGTAAGGATTTCCCAAAGGAAGGGAACTTAAAGCTCTATTTTGAAATGTGAAGAGTAGGTACAGAATATCTGGAAAGGAACACTGTAGGAAAGGAGAATTTGTAAAAAGGCAGGAGGTTAGGTAAGGGAATCATTCATTCTGGATAAGCAATAGGAATGGGGAGGATGAAAGACGTAAGGAAAGGATGGCTGAGACTAGACTGTCAGATTGTAGAAAGTTTTATAGATCAGGCTTAATAACATGAACTTTATCTTCAAAGCAATAGAGAGTCTAATGAAAGGTTTTAACTATCAGAGTAAATGGTCAGATTAGCCTTTTAATAAATTGTTCTACAGTGATGGTAAAGGATTAGGAGGAAATGAATTCAGAAAAACGATAGAACCTAAACAAAGCAAGTGCTATACAGGGAGATAGAGGAAGGACTGCATTCACAAGATAACTAAGAGAAATGATAGATGTTTAGATGTTACAAGTGAAGCAGATGGTGGCATACAGGATGGCGCTCAGATTCTGACTGAACTAACTGGATAACTTGGGGACACATTCACTATGTCCAAGAATATATAAACAGAAACAGGAGAAGCAGGGAGTATTATGGGTCTAGTTTATATCACTGATTCATTTCTTTGACAAAGTTTTACTGAGTGGCTACCATGTTCCAGCAACTGGGAATCTGAGGGAAATCAAAGCAGATACAATGTTTGTCTTCACAGAGTAAAAAGTCTAGCATGATAGAGAGAAAACATAATAACCTCACAAATTTATAATTTAAAACAATTGGCTCTGAATTGCCTCAGATAAAATAATACGGTGTCAGGATACTGTACTCAGATAGATTTCAGTCTCAAGAAACACTACCTTGAAGTAAAGTTTAAAATGAGACCTGAAAGAGTTAGACTGGTGAATATAAAAGAATAATGTTTCAAAACGAAGAGACAAGACAGGTTAAATATTATAAGACATCCAGGTGAAGTTTTCTAATAAGCAGATAGAAACACGCACCCAGAAATAAGACCTTGTTATCAACCCACAGAGACAGGTAAAACCATGGTACAGAATGAGAACTTTGAGGGAGGGTTTGTAAGATGAGGAGAGAACAAGACTTATACTTGATCTGTGGAATACTAGTATTTAAAATGCAGGCAGAGTAGGCGAGCAAATTAGCTAAAGAACAAGGAGGAACAGTCAAGTGTCTAAGAAGAGAAGAGAAGAAACAGAAAGCAAAGAAAGAGAAACCTGGTGGACACCAATGTCCTATGGATGGAAAGACGGAGTTTTTTTTTAAATTCTTTTTCTTCTCACTCTATATGGCAATCTTTGCATGGTATTAACTAATTCTCTTAACTGTCTTTTGCTAGGCTGAACCAGGCTCCTGCTTCATTAAGTCTCAAGGAAGAAAAAATACTTGATATTGATTCTAAATGTTCTCAAGGGAAATTGTTTTGGCATTTTCCCCTTTGCTTGTCATTCTGAAGAGTGATTAATAATTTTGGATTCATGAAATCACTTTCCAGCATATTTTAAATGTAATTACATTCTAAATTGTGTGCTTCTCATTCCATGAAATGAGTCAGAATACTGTAGCCATTTCTTTTCTTCTGGGAAGAAAAATCAAGACCTAAAAGCAAGGTCCTCCCACCCTGCAATAATGTTATGCACCTATACATGAACTAGAATGTTTGCCAGGCAGGCTTGCTGCAAGGTTCAAACAAACTACCCAAAGAAAAACTACTGTCCTTCTCCCTGCCTCCTTCCTTCCATGGGTTGGTCCTACAAAGGCTAACTCATCATCTTCTGCATAAAACTGGCTCCAATATCATAGCACTCACCTCAATGCCCTTCTATTAATAATAATAATTTCTTAAGAACCTGCTACATACCATGCACTCTGCTAAGCATTACTGAACAATACATTTTCTTGCCTAACTTTAAGCAACTGTGTGAAGTGCTTTTATGACACCCATGTTTAGAGGAGGTTGAGGCTTAGAGATGCTGAATTATTTTCTATGTCGGTTGAACTCTAATATCTTAACAAAATAAAGATTATTTTATCATACAGGATTCAACAAGTTGTGCTGCAGTAAACAAAAAAATAATAAACACCTATCTCTTAATAACAAATGTTTCTTTCTCACTCACAAGACATGAGCATCATAGGTCAGTTCTACTGAATGTCCTCATATCCCATGACTAAGGTTATTAAAGCTGTTACTGTCTTGGAAGTTGTTGGTTCTCAAAGTAGAAGGAAAAGAGTTCTGGATGGCCCTGCACCAGCAATTAAATGCTTTGGTACAGAAAGGACATGTACTGCTTTCATTCACAACTTATCAGCCAGAGCAAGTCACTTGGGCCCCCACCTCACAGCAAGCCATTCAGCAAATGCAGTCTGCCTTAGAACTTGGAAGGGAGAAAACCCCCAAGTGAGCTGTGGTAATGGCCACACAAAGTGAAGGAAGTCTTAAGTATTAGATTTCTGCATCCATTTCAGCACCTGCATTGTAGCTTTTAACCGACAAGAACATTAAAACTACATTGCAGAATCAAACCCATGATGAGATAACATTTTCATATCCACTAGGATGGCTATAATCAGAAGGAATATAAAAAACAGTCAGTGTTAAGGAGGTTGTACAGAAATTGGAATCCTTACACACTGCAGGTGAGAACAGAAGCCACTATTGGAAACCAGTCTGTCAATTTCTTAGTTACCATATGACTCAGCAATCTATCTAGGTCCAAAAACCTATAATGAACATAGAATGTTTGCCAGGCAGGCTTGCTGCAAGGTTCAAACAAACTACCCAAAGAAAAACTACTGTCCTTCTCCCTGCCTCCTTCCTTCCATGGGTTGGTCCTACAAAGGCTAACTCATCATCTTCTGCATAAAACTGGCTCCAATATCATAGCACTCACCTCAATGCCCTTCTATTAATAATAATAATTTCTTAAGAACCTGCTACATACCATGCACTCTGCTAAGCATTACTGAACAATACATTTTCTTGCCTAACTTTAAGCAACTGTGTGAAGTGCTTTTATGACACCCATGTTTAGAGGAGGTTGAGGCTTAGAGATGCTGAATTATTTTCTATGTCGGTTGAACTCTAATATCTTAACAAAATAAAGATTATTTTATCATACAGGATTCAACAAGTTGTGCTGCAGTAAACAAAAAAATAATAAACACCTATCTCTTAATAACAAATGTTTCTTTCTCACTCACAAGACATGAGCATCATAGGTCAGTTCTACTGAATGTCCTCATATCCCATGACTAAGGTTATTAAAGCTGTTACTGTCTTGGAAGTTGTTGGTTCTCAAAGTAGAAGGAAAAGAGTTCTGGATGGCCCTGCACCAGCAATTAAATGCTTTGGTACAGAAAGGACATGTACTGCTTTCATTCACAACTTATCAGCCAGAGCAAGTCACTTGGGCCCCCACCTCACAGCAAGCCATTCAGCAAATGCAGTCTGCCTTAGAACTTGGAAGGGAGAAAACCCCCAAGTGAGCTGTGGTAATGGCCACACAAAGTGAAGGAAGTCTTAAGTATTAGATTTCTGCATCCATTTCAGCACCTGCATTGTAGCTTTTAACCGACAAGAACATTAAAACTACATTGCAGAATCAAACCCATGATGAGATAACATTTTCATATCCACTAGGATGGCTATAATCAGAAGGAATATAAAAAACAGTCAGTGTTAAGGAGGTTGTACAGAAATTGGAATCCTTACACACTGCAGGTGAGAACAGAAGCCACTATTGGAAACCAGTCTGTCAATTTCTTAGTTACCATATGACTCAGCAATCTACTCTAGGTATATACCCCAAAGGAATAAAAACATGTCCATACAAAACTTGTACACTAATGTTCATAACAACATTTTTTATCGTCTTTATTTTAAATTTTTAATTAGAGGATAAATACTTAATATTGTGATAGTTTTCATCATACATGAACATGAATCAGCCCTAGGTCCCCTCCCTCTTGAACTCCCCTCCCACTCCTCTAGAGCACCAACTCTGGGTTCTCTCCATCATACATCAAGCTCTCACTGGCTATCTATTTTGCATACTGTAAAGTATATGTGTTTCAATGCTATTCTCTCATATCATCCCACCTTCTCCTTCCCCAGTGTGTCTAAAAGTCTGTTATGTATGTCTGCATAGCAACATTATTCATAAACGTCCAAAGTGGAAAGAATCCAAATGTTCATCATTGACTGAATATATAAACAAACATGGTATATCTATACAATGGACTATGACTCTGCCAAAAAAGAAAAAACAAAAACAAACAAAAAAAGAAGCAATGCCGGATTAATTTGTGCTACAATTTGCATGAACTTCGAAAACATTACACTAGACTTCTTTGGCCATACACTGATTAAGTCTCTGTGCTTAAACTGCAGGGGGCACAGGTTTGATCCCTGCGTGGTGAACCCCACATGCCACACAGCCTGGCCCCAAACAAACAAACAAAAAGTCACAAAAGATTACATAGTTTGTGAATCCATTTATATGAAACATCCAAAAGAGCAAATCCATAGATACCAAAAAATCAGTGGTGCCCTAGTGCTGAGGAAGTTGAGAGGAAATGGGGAAATATAACATGGATTAGTGTCTGGCTATTAGGGACAACTGACAATAAACCGTGATGCTGATCCTAGAATAGATCCACCAAGAACATCTAGGATAAGGGAAGGACCTCCCAACCAACATCCTCTAGACCAATAAAGGGTTGTTTATTAGGCAAAATTTGGCTTAAATGTGAGAGGGGAAGAAAGGAGCTGGAAAATGCTTACTGCAACAAACTCAAAGAGGAAGAGCTCATGGGGAAAAAATAACATGCACAGTTTTGTATTACTTTAAGCTATGATGAGTTTTCCATGTGTAGAAACTAATCTATATTTCAGCTCTTTAAAAAAAACTTGTCTGGGGCTTCCCTGGTGGTCCAGTGGGTAAGGACACCGCCTTGCAGTGCAAGGGGCGCCAGTTCGATCCCTGGCCTGGGAAGATCCCACGTGCCGCAGAGCGGCTGGACTGATGTGTCCAATTACCTAGCCGGAGCTCTGGAGCGCATGCACCCAGAGCCGATGCTCTGCGACAACAGAGACCACCGCGATGGGAGGCCCACATGGGCCAAAGAACAAAGATGGATGAAAAATGGACAAATGAAAGACCAATAGAAGTGGCCCGCCTGCTCCCCTCCCTCCCCACCCCACCCCCACCAAAATAAATAAATAAAACTTAAAAAGAAAAAAAAAAACTTGTCTGAAAAAGTGCTATGAATTTGGAACTCCAATCTTGGATGATCTGAGCATACAAATTTTTTTTAATGGGATAAAAAAGTTTGGGTCTCAGAAATAATTTTTTATGTGAACTACACACATTTTAAATGGAAAAATCAGAAGTATTTCATTAAAACATGAAACTTCCAATGATAAAAAAAATTAACAAAATAATCTCTTTTTGAAAATTCTGTTTAAGAGATATGCATGTAAACTGGTGAAATAGTGTACTATGAACGTCTGTGAGTCACAAACTATATTCATAGTAACATCCACAGTGAGACATGGTTCGTAAGTACACTGATTTGAAATTGTCTCAAAAATAATGCAACCAAAGTATCAAACAATTAATACTTGCAGACAAAATCTTGTTTAAGAAAAGATGACCTTCTTGGATAAGAACCAACTAAGATAAAGAAACAGACACTGGATCAAAGCCCAAATCTTTCCAAATCTTGGAAAAAGACCAACTACATTTCCCTGTCTGGAAGATTTAGAATTTTTGACTTGAAACTAAGAAGGTGCATGGGGGGTAGGTGAGGGCTGCTCTCCTCACCCTCACATTTTCAATAAAAGATGACTGAAAACAGGAAGTTACCCCAAAGAAATCTGGTTAAATGAAATCTGATTTTAAACTATTTTGAAAGAAAAGAAGTTATTCCTTAGGCAATTGAAAAGAATTCTGAGAGAAGGGAGGGTGACCAGGGAAGAAATACAGCTCAAATGAAAAATTTTGAGGACATTGGATCTCCAAAGTGAAGAGAGATTAAGTCCTTCCACATGATAGCCTGAAGATGGAGACATCTCCCACCCCAGTCCCAGCAGAACAGTGCCACTGACAGATGTAATAGCACAGGATATCTGTAAGTGAAACTACATGGCTCTTAGATGTTAGCCCTCCCTGAAACCAGATGTTGACTATACATGTGGAGAATCCCTCACCAGATGCCAAGCAAGTAGCATGCAAGTCAGCTAAATTACTGGAGATCATAAAGTCTGAACCACAACAGACTACCAAACTAGTAAAATAAATTACTTTCTCCTCATCTCTTCTAGATCCAAGTAGGAATCCCAACATGCTATGGGGCTGTTTGGATTTGGGCAAAGCTGTAACTCACATTTGGAAATCTTGTGACACCCTATTCACCAAGTTCTCTAGAAAAAAGTGACTGATTGTTCCTTGTCTGAAGGAGTTGTACACAGAATTAAACATTAGATGGGCCAAAATCCTGGCAAAATGCACATAACTGCATCAGAAATTCTATAGTTATAATTTGATGAATTCTCATTTATTTTGTATTTAGATTAAAACCTCTGAGATATATCCAAAAATGTTGGGAAACTGATTGTACAGGGATTTCAGGATATTTATATGTAATGTGACTATAGAATTACAGATGAAATTTGCCGTAATCCATATGTGCCAGTGTTTTCTGGTTGACTTGTAAGATTTTGACAATTTATAGAAATTATTCTACCTGAAGTCTTGGGATTAAGTTTTATAAGTGTCTCAAACTTCTCAATATCAATTTGGTCATAATCTGTAATGCCTTGGGTTTTTGCGAAGATGGACTGGTATAACAACCAGGTAAGTTATTCAATGTTTTTGTACTAGTTATCTATTGTCGCAAATGCTGCGTGACAAACAAACAAAAAGAATCTCAGTAGCATAAGACAGTAGTGCTTACCATTTACACATCTGGCATGGCTGGTTAAATGGGCTCTGCCTTCCTGCCTAGACTCGCCTACACGTATGGGTATTGTTCCCTGTTGGTTTACCTTGTTTGATTGTGGCTTGTGTGAACAGGGCAACTCAAATATGTTACATGTGTCTTTTACCCTTCTGGGGATGTTTTTATGACAGGGGTAGAAATGCAAGGGAGAAAGAGGAAACATACAAGGTTTCTTGAGAAGTAGGCTCAGAACTGGCATCATCTTTACCAAATTCTACAGGCTAAAGCATGTCAAAAGCCCAACTCAGACAAAAAAGATGGGAAAAAACATTGTGCCTCTCTAGTAAGAAAAACTGCAAAGTAACATTGTAAAGTGTATGAACGACAGAGGATGAGATGGTCAGAGGGCATCACCGATTCAATGGACATGAACTTGGGCAAACTCTGGGAGCTAGTGAGGGACAGGGAGGCTTGGCTTGCTGCAGTCCATGGGGTGGCAAAGAGTTAGACACGACTTGGTGAGTGAAGGATGACAACAAAAGGGCATATGAAAACAGGAGGGGGGCTGCAAGTGAAAAGCTAGGACACTTCATAGAATCACTAATATTAATATATAAATATAAATGCCTTTAAAAAGTTACTAAGGTTCCCATGACTCCATGACACCATGAGCCATAACAATAAAAAGTTAAGGAGTTTTGGGAAAAACATGAAAGGTTTATAATTATCTATATTGACCCATTCCTTGTTATTGCTGGCAAAGTTATGAGAATCTAGCTGAGACACTGGGTAGCTTATGTCTCTGTATTCTTTAGTGTTCTCTTGGAAGAATGTTGAATGATGAGATTTGTTTTTCTTTTCAGACCATTGGTGATTGACAGGTACAGTCAAGGGAGTTGATTCAGACAAGGGCTGGCAAACGTTTTCTGTAAAAGGCAAGGTGGGAAACATCTTAGGTTTTGTGAGCCAGGTAATCTCTATCACAACCATTCATTTCTGGCCTTCAAGTGCAAAAACAATCATAGGCAAAATGTAAACAAATAGGCATGGCTGAACTCCAATAAAATTTAATTTTAAAAATGAGACAATCGGGCTTCCCTGGTGGTTCAGTGGGTAAGGACACCGCCTTGCAGTGCAAGGGGTGCCGGTTCGATCCCTGGCCTGGGAAGATGCCATGTGCAGCAGAGAGGATGGACCAATGTGTCCGACTACCGAGCCAGAGCTCTGGAGCGCATGTGTCCAGAGCTGGTGCTCTGTAGTGGGAGAGGCCACTGTGATGAAAGGCCCACACAGGTGGAAGAATAAAGATAGATTAAAAAATAAATAAATAAACAAAAATATCAATAAAAGAGGCCAAAATTTAAAAAAATAAAAGAGAGATACAATGGGTCAGATTTAGCTGATGAGCTGTAGTTTGCTGACTCCTTCCTCATCTAGACAATCATATACTGGGGTCAATTTCACAATGCTTGAGCAAAAGAGAAAGAAGAAAAAATGAAGACTCTTAAATATGGAGCAACAATACAAATCAAGAGCACTGTTTGCTGTGACAAAATATGGCTGGGTACACTAGGAGCTCTATGGACAGAAGAGCCTGGCAGGCTACAGTTCATGGGGTCACAAAGAGTTGGACACAACTGAGCGACTAACACTTTAACTTTCACTTCAGGAATTTATGGAAGGAATAAATAAAATGGGTTAATAAACTCTCACATTAGAGAATGGTGAAAAATACTTCTGATATTTCAGGATTGGAGAAAAAGTTACCTTTTCTGCCTTATGCCAGTGATGTGAAGCTCCCGGGTCATGTTGGTCTGCTTTGAGGTCTCTTGTGAAATAATACAATGTACTCTCCCTGGAACCCAGATAGTTGTCTCTTTGGGGGTGAGAGAACTCAAAATATAAATCTGGAATATCTTGTTGAGGATACATTTTTTAAATATCTGAAAATGATGGGTGTTAGAAGGGTCCCTCTTAGGCATGCTGCGACAAACTGAACATCCAGAAGTAAGCAATAATTACTAAATTGGGACCAGCTGAACCTGTGGATGGCATTATATCCATATTGAGTCATAAAAGGCAAATAAATATGCATTCAAGAGAACAGTGCTATTGCCTACCAATTTGAGTTAATTATTTGTATCCAATTACCAGAACAGAAAGAGGGTAGAGGACAAATAATTCAAGTGATAAAGGAACATGGAGCATTTTAGTATGTTTAATGGATATACTTTCCTTTCTTTGGGCAGCTTGAAATTTTTTATGCCTCTCCTTTGAGTTACAAATCAGCATATTCCCATTAGTCATGTCATCTCTCCATGGATGTTTCAAACATAAATCCAAAACCAAGCCATCAAATTCTGACACACGTGCACACGCACAGAAATATTTCTCTTCCAGTCTTTCACAGCCCTATAAATGAACCCCCATCCACTCAACTGAATTAGCCATACTCTATGTTCAACTGATTTCTGAATCTGCATTCTTTTCCACTTCCCCATCTCTCAAGTTTATCTTCTCTCCATAGACATCAGCACCGTGATTCAGAATAAGATTTTTTGTGTGTGACAGGGACCATGATTTTGTAACTGGTCTCCTCCCTGAAATTTTCACTTTCCTCTAGTACATTCTCTACTCCGGTTACATAAACAAAAATATTGACATATACTCATTCTTTGAAAACTTCTGATGTATCCTAAAAAGCTTTTACAACAAAGGCCAGATGCCCAAACTCAGCTCATGGAGCCTTTCAGGATCTGACTGCTGCCTGGCTATTCTACTTCACTCACCTTGCCCCTTGCCCACTCCACAGAGTTTCTGAGCCATCCTGAATGCATCAGTGCTTCTATGACTTCACACTGACTATCCTCTCCCCACACTGATCTCTTCTCAACCTCCAACCCATTAACATGCTTCCCTCCTATGCTCTCCTTCCTTTTGGAGGGCATTTTCTCCTTACTGATTTACACTGCAGGGCTCAAGTGGGTAAGAGGCTGCTCCTGATTCATACACTGTTGCATTCCCACTGCTGGCACATAAAAGATGCTCCAGAAATAACTGATGAATGGGTGAATTCATACTTAAATTACTTTACTATATATAACTTTGGTAGCTACCAAATTTCTTTTACAGAGATAAAAAGAAAGTATAATTTGGGAATAAAGACACCTTGGGCTAGACTACAGAGTTATTAATGTTAGAGTCCATAATTTTCTTAATGAACTTAATAGTCCAAGTTCCTAACTTGGTTCCAAATAAGCAACAACCCTGCAACTTTCTAATTCTGAAAAGTTGTACGTACTTCTACTAATCTGGGACTCTGAACATTTCAAAGATGAAGACACTGACACACAGAGAGAGTAAAACAATTGTCCAAATTCACACTGCTAGTGAATCACAGAGCCTGCATTGAACCTGGACTTTCTGCCCCCAAATCTTGACCAGTTACATTACACCACTGTGAAGAGCTTAGGTGAAGAGCTCAGGTCAGCATTTGAAGCTGGAGGATACAGTACCCAAGATTCTTTTCACTCCTGACAGCAACTGCAAGTTTGGGAGGGGTTCTCCAAAGCACCCTCAGGTTCAACTCACCAAACTCACTGAAAGCTCTTATATTCATGCTTATGGTTTATTACAGGAAAAGGATCAATTAAAATCAGTCAAGGAAAGAAATGCATAGAGCAGAGTCCAGGAAGGTTCGAAACAAAAAACTTTGTTTATCCTCTTCCAGTGAAGTCAAGATATTTTTCTTTCAGAGATAAATACGTGACAATACACATGCAGCACGGCCAACCTGGGAAGCTAACTCAAGCTTTGGTTTTTGAAGTTTTGATTGGGCCTTCATTATGTAAGCAGATTGATCAATATCCTACATGACTGATCCCAGTCTCCAGGTCAACTGATGCCACAAAACCCAAGGCCCACATCCTAGATCACACTGTAGGTGTGCCTCCAGAAACCCAGACCCAAGCAAATAATGATCTATCTTATATCAAATAAATCTAGTGTATGATTTCTAGAATTTAACAAAAGTATACAATATGGAATCTTTTTTACAGGGCTTCTTTCACTCAGTATGTTTTGAGATTCATCACTGTACTTGCATTTATCAATAGTTTATTCTTTCGATTGTTTAAAGTTTTCCACTGTTTGATTTTGCCATACTTGGCTTTCCATTCTTCTGTTAATTTTCTGAAAACCTGAGTTGTTGAGATGCTATAAATGTTCTTATCTTAAAAAAAAAAAAGGACTCTATGGGTGTGGCCATATCCCACTCTAAATCACTTTGTTAGCCTACCCAGTATGACTCAAGGCACTTAGGCAAATAAGGACACTCCCATCAGGCAGAACAATACAAGAGCCTGGAGATTACCACCCAGAAACAAGGCAAATGCCAGATGTTCTCTTTGGACCAAATTCTTTACTACATGACCCTGCTGGGGAAAGAGCTGGGAATAGATGAAAAGAAAATGAAGACAGCTGGCAACTGCATGTGTATCTAAACATATGTCAATGTGGCTTGTTGAAATAAAAATTGGAATCTTGGTTTGGTTTCTTTCCTCTGGCCAGAAGATGAAATGAAATGGGAAATGGGAGAAGTCCAACATAAAATGGATTATATCACTGTCATGGTTCAGATACGGCTCCTGTAGCTTATAGGAAGAGGTACAACTGTGGAAAGTGATAAAAAGCATAGAGCTCATTGTTTGAGGAGCAAAGTCTGCTTGGGTTACAGGGTTTTTTTTAGGAGCTCTTAGTTGTTTTAAGTTTAAAAAATTGATATCCATTATCAGACCAGCAACAGTCAACTCCTGGGGCTTTTTGCTAAAATTAGTTTTGATACCTTAAAGAATATTGATGACATTTAGAACAGAACAGCCTAACAGAACGAAAATAAAAGCGTTCTAAAAAAGACTTTATCCTTTAGCTTTATCAAGAGGCCAAAAAAGAAAAATGAGTTCTGTTATTAGACATAAAGGCTCCAGTCATTTCTATTTATACAGCTGCTCAGTTTTATTTAGCATAAAATAAAAGGAAGCAGTAGCATGAGTGAGCTGGGTGGTGCATAATAATTCCTTTATAATTTATTTCCCTTTGATATCATTTTTAATCACTGAAGTAGATAAAGACTCTCTCTGGTGTCCTGAAACCCCAAAGTACTATGTTCCATGCGCTCTGCTCAACCCTCTGCTTTCAGACTCCCTTTTATGCCGCCTAAAATCCTAAGACATCTTCTCTTTCTTGGATTTCTCTGGGAAGGAGGAAAAACCTATGACTATCAGGGTAGATCATGTTCATGTGTTATTTGCCTTCCCCAAAGCACGGGCAATTAAGAGACTATAATGCAGATGAAATTTTCTAACTCTGTTTACCACAGTGAGTTTATTTGTTAGGATAGGCAAAGCTCTGCTGTAGTAACAGACCTCCATATTCCAATGGGTTGACATAGTAAAGGCATTTAGGGCACATATTCATGTGGATTGGGGGCTTCTCTTGCTGCCTTTCTTCAAATACCAAGTCAATGACTCGTGACTTTTATTTTGTAACTCTGCCATCTTAGAGTCCTTTGTTTCTAGTTGTGTGCACCTAAGAGTGAGAAAGGATGGAAGAGGTAACCCATTCTTAATTTCCTGAGACTGAATGTGACACAACACTTCTACCCAAGGAGCACTGGTCAGGGAAAGTCATAGAGAAGCAGGATCATTGGGAAATGTAGAGAAAAAAATGTAGTATGTTTGGGAGACATAGGGAGTTTCAGGAATCTACAAATCATATTAGCAGAGAATTACCCTCTCTACCAATAGCTTAAGTTTGTATCAAGGGTTCAGTAAACCCTTCCTGTGAATCTATTGTGAGCCAAGAGCTGTGTTAAGTCCTGGGTACACACAAAGTAAAACGTGGTAGTTATCCTCAAGAATAGCACTTGGATGAGGGAGGTTGACAGGTAAACTCCTAGCTACAATGCAGTATGACATTTACAAAAATAGTTATACAGATTACATTTGTACGTTGTGTAACTCTTCAAGATTGCAATATGAGGGTTATGGAGAACTTGACAAAGTAACCAATCTCCACTCAGGCGGTGAGGGACTTCTGCTGGCAGAGAAAAGAGATTAAATCACAGAGGAAGAGCTAATAATGTGAAAACTGCAAAAAGCAACCAAGAATGTGGTGTGTTGAAGAAGCAACAGCACAAGGCAGAAGGCCATTTCTAAGTGGGATCGAGAACTGGAGGCTGGAGAGCTTAGCTGGGTCAGCCTTTGTAGGTGCTTCCTTTTAGACATGCTGAGGTGCTTAGGGTCCTGTGGGCAAAGGGAAACAACTGAAGAGTTCTTGTCAGGGAGACGATCAGTGTTCAAGCTACTCATGAAACAAAAAATTCCTAACATTTACTGAACTTTTATCACGAGCCAAGCACCAAGTGGAGCATTTTGTGGGCATGAACTTATTTCAACCTCTCAGAAAACTTCACTATTTGCATATGAAGAAATCCTGAGGCACAGAGAAGGTCAGTAATCTACCCAGGGACATACAGCTAGTATGTAATGAAGCTAGGATTAAAACCTAGGCAATGTGATGCTAGAGTCAGGTCCTTTATGTAGACCACAATTGTCCAATAGAAATATGTGAACCTCAGGAAAAAGAAAATAAACATTTTCTACAGCCACATGAAAAAATGTGAAAAACAAAAATCAAAAGATTATTTCAGCTTTTAGTCAATATAAAACAAAATTTCTACAGCCACAGTATTTTATACTTGTAACACTTCTACCGGAGCACTGGTCAGAAAGTCAGAAGCTAGGAAGAGAAAAATGTAGTATGTTTGGGAGACATAGGAGTTTCAGGAATCTACAAATCATATTAGCAGAGAATTACCCTCTACCAATAGCTTAAGTTTGTATCAAGGGTTCAGTAAACCCTTCCTGTGAATCTATTGTGAGCCAAGAGCTGTGTTAAGTCCTGGGTACACACAAAGTAAAACGTGGTAGTTATCCTCAAGAATAGCACTTGGATGAGGGAGGTTGACAGGTAAACTCCTAGCTACAATGCAGTATGACATTTACAAAAATAGTTATACAGATTACATTTGTACGTTGTGTAACTCTTCAAGATTGCAATATGAGGGTTATGGAGAACTTGACAAAGTAACCAATCTCCACTCAGGCGGTGAGGGACTTCTGCTGGCAGAGAAAAGAGATTAAATCACAGAGGAAGAGCTAATAATGTGAAAACTGCAAAAAGCAACCAAGAATGTGGTGTGTTGAAGAAGCAACAGCACAAGGCAGAAGGCCATTTCTAAGTGGGATCGAGAACTGGAGGCTGGAGAGCTTAGCTGGGTCAGCCTTTGTAGGTGCTTCCTTTTAGACATGCTGAGGTGCTTAGGGTCCTGTGGGCAAAGGGAAACAACTGAAGAGTTCTTGTCAGGGAGACGATCAGTGTTCAAGCTACTCATGAAACAAAAAATTCCTAACATTTACTGAACTTTTATCACGAGCCAAGCACCAAGTGGAGCATTTTGTGGGCATGAACTTATTTCAACCTCTCAGAAAACTTCACTATTTGCATATGAAGAAATCCTGAGGCACAGAGAAGGTCAGTAATCTACCCAGGGACATACAGCTAGTATGTAATGAAGCTAGGATTAAAACCTAGGCAATGTGATGCTAGAGTCAGGTCCTTTATGTAGACCACAATTGTCCAATAGAAATATGTGAACCTCAGGAAAAAGAAAATAAACATTTTCTACAGCCACATGAAAAAATGTGAAAAAGCAAAAAATCACAAAAGATTATTTCAGCTTTTAGTCAATATAAAAGACACTGTTATGAGCCATTTTATATTATTTTTCCATACAAGGTCTTTGACATCAGTATTTTATACTTGTAACCTATCTCTTTTCAGACTAATCACCTTCCAAAGAGTCAGCAGTTACATGTGACAAGCGGCTATGTATCTGACAGCACTAACCTTGTAGGTTTACTTCTGTGGTTTCAGGAGAATTTAACTAAAAGGTACCGAGAAACCATAAAACTAAATGTCTGTCTCTGTTTTCAGGTGATTTGTTTACTATCACACACACAGATTCCACAAACACATTAAACAGCTAGATTTTAGATAATTTTCTCCTCTCAAAACCTATTCAAAATTCCTCCTTCCCTCCTCCTGGCAGTTTTCAGTAGTAATTATACCTCCATTCGTGAATTAGCACAGCTGGCACTGAGAGGTGTCATGGTTCATTGTCATGACTATAAATGGCAGATGGATTATTCAAACTCTACATGCAGAAGGGACCACGAGCTGTTTAGTATCTAGGAAATTTTCTCTTCCAAGTTTGATTCCCTCAAAGAGAGATGGTAGGTGTTATATATGCCCAACATGTTTTGAATGCCAATGCATAAATTCTAATAATTCCAATTAGGGTCAGCTTGTTGCACTCAGGGGAGTCACATCAAACATGGATAATTGAATTTCCCAAACAGAGAATGACCTCACTGTTTGCCCTTCACAAATACACACGGTCTCTTAGCCTATTTAACTAAACTCCTATGTAAATATGCCCTGTGGAGAAGTGGAGTTTATAAAGCCACTGAATACTCCCATCCAAGCCTTCTCTCCCCACTAGACTACTCTGTGCCCCATGATATTTATGTATTGAAAATCTATTCCTCTGCCATCCCCATGCCAGCCAAGGTAACTAAAACTGAATTTTGAAGCACAAGACACAAATGATATATTTGTCTGTGAGAAGAAAGTTGCTGCTGTCTATATTGCCAATGGAGTAAATGCTAATCTCTTTCAAAACCTACAATTTAATAAACCTTTTGGAGCTTCTAGACTAAGGAATTAGCCCAGATTTGGGGAGATGACAAAGGATACAGAAAGGATTATATACTGTCCCTGACTACAAGTAAAATAGCACTGTGGCTAAAAGTTTAGACCCTGGTCTGAGCTAAAGCTAAATTAGAGCTACAGCTTCCCAGCTTATATAACCTTGAAGTGACCTATTTAATACTCTAAGCCTCAGTTTCTACATCTATAAAGTGGTGTCAATGATGGGGTTGTGATAATTAAAGTATGAAGTACAGAAAGCATTTAGCTTAGCAGCTGGCAAAAATAAGTGGTTGATAAATATTCTATTTTACTGTCTTTTTCCTTCTAGTGTTGTCATCTTCTAAGGAGAAAGGCAGACACATAGACAGTAATAATGAAAACCACTGTGCAACAAATACTAGTTGTGATGCAAATCAATACTGGGCAGGTAGAAGAACTAATCATTTTCAGAGATGTTTTAATGGAGGTGGTAGCATTTGCCTAGGGCTTTGAAGCATGAAAAAGGAGAGCGAGGAAAGAAGAAAATTCTTGGCAAATTCACAGTGGAAGTGTCGCACATAGCCTATGATAACAATAGAAGAGATTGGTATCTTGGGTCATTGGAATTCGGCTTAAAGAATAGTTTTGTTCTCAGTAAGAGTCTTGAATATTAGACTAAGAAATTCGTGGCTTTCTTAAATAGACAACCATTGCTCATTTTTGAGAAGGCCAACCACAATATAGCATGTGTTTTTTAGAAAGGTAACATTGAAGGCACTGTAGAAAACAAGATTCAGATGGAAACCATCCGGGCAGTTTCAAGACAGGCCTGGTATTTAAGGCGGGTCATGAAAAATTCTACTCTTTCAAGCCTCACCAACTATTAGTACGAAGACATTCTCAACCTAAAACAGATTATGTCAGAGATTATGAACTTTATCCTACCTCCCTTTTTACCCTGGCTATTCTTCTAGCGTTTTTTTCTTTTTCACGTGCATGCTCAGTCGTGTTCAACTCTTTGCAACCTCTTAGACTACAGTCCACCAGGTTCCTCTGTCCATGGAATTTTCCAGGCAAAAGTACTGGAATGGGTTGCCATTTCCTACTCCAGGGGATCTTCCTGACCTAGGGATCGAATCCAGGTCTCCTACATCTCCTGTGTTTGCAGGCGGATTCCTTTCTACTTGTGCCACCTGTGAAGCCCATGGGTATTCTTAAGACTTGAAAAAATAGGAAAAATACATCTGGAAAAAACTTCCAAGCCTAGTTAAGACAATAAGCAAATTGAAAAGCCATTTTCAGTATCTTATAATCATAAAAATGTTGTCCTGGTAAGAGAGAAGCCTGGAGAATTTAAAAAATACCAATGCCTATGTCCCATCAAAGTCTAATTACATCAGAACCTTTGAGTGTGAAAACACTAATCTCTCTTAAGTGTTTGATAAAACATTATAAAGTGACTTGTATTAAGGTCATGGGTTTGGAAAACCACTGTGCAACAAATACTAGTTGTGATGCAAATCAATACTGGGCAGGTAGAAGAACTAATCATTTTCAGAGATGTTTTAATGGAGGTGGTAGCATTTGCCTAGGGCTTTGAAGCATGAAAAAGGAGAGCGAGGAAAGAAGAAAATTCTTGGCAAATTCACAGTGGAAGTGTCGCACATAGCCTATGATAACAATAGAAGAGATTGGTATCTTGGGTCATTGGAATTCGGCTTAAAGAATAGTTTTGTTCTCAGTAAGAGTCTTGAATATTAGACTAAGAAATTCGTGGCTTTCTTAAATAGACAACCATTGCTCATTTTTGAGAAGGCCAACCACAATATAGCATGTGTTTTTTAGAAAGGTAACATTGAAGGCACTGTAGAAAACAAGATTCAGATGGAAACCATCCGGGCAGTTTCAAGACAGGCCTGGTATTTAAGGCGGGTCATGAAAAATTCTACTCTTTCAAGCCTCACCAACTATTAGTACGAAGACATTCTCAACCTAAAACAGATTATGTCAGAGATTATGAACTTTATCCTACCTCCCTTTTTACCCTGGCTATTCTTCTAGCGTTTTTTTCTTTTTTCACGTGCATGCTCAGTCGTGTTCAACTCTTTGCAACCTCTTAGACTACAGTCCACCAGGTTCCTCTGTCCATGGAATTTTCCAGGCAAAAGTACTGGAATGGGTTGCCATTTCCTACTCCAGGGGATCTTCCTGACCTAGGGATCGAATCCAGGTCTCCTACATCTCCTGTGTTTGCAGGCGGATTCCTTTCTACTTGTGCCACCTGTGAAGCCCATGGGTATTCTTAAGACTTGAAAAAATAGGAAAAATACATCTGGAAAAAACTTCCAAGCCTAGTTAAGACAATAAGCAAATTGAAAAGCCATTTTCAGTATCTTATAATCATAAAAATGTTGTCCTGGTAAGAGAGAAGCCTGGAGAATTTAAAAAATACCAATGCCTATGTCCCATCAAAGTCTAATTACATCAGAACCTTTGAGTGTGAAAAACACTAATCTCTCTTAAGTGTTTGATACAAATCTGGATATTTAATAACTAGTGACTTTGGTTATTAAAGGTCATGGGCTTCCCAGGTAACTCAGTGGTAAAGAATCCATTCGACAAGCAGGAGACACAGGTTTGATTCCTGCGTCGGGAAGGTGCCCTGGAGAAGGAAACGGCAACCTCTCCAGTATTCTTTCCTGGGAAATCCCATGGACAGAGGAGCCTGGCAGGATACAGTCCATGGGGTCAAAGAGTTGGACATGACTGAGTGACTAAACAACAAAGTGGTGGCCAAGTGCATGCCAGTCCTTCGTAAATATTCTGTGGATGAATAAAATAAATGATTATCCCCTAATAAGTTTGACTTATGATTTGTGATAATCTATACACAGTGTTGAACAAAGATCATCTACTTAATTTGAGTCTCTACCTCCCTTCTCTACATGTATGCTTTGTAGAGAAATGACTTATCAAGGAAAAGTTCACAATTACAATGTCTCTTCACATGCAATTCTTGCCTTTTCCATGATAATGAGATCACCAGAAGCGTAAAAAAAAGAATATATTCTCAGGCAATTAGCCAGCTTATCATTTATTGAACTAAACCTTTCATGATATTATATTTGTACTATATGTTAATACTTTCTTAATTTAAAAAATAGTATCAAACTAAATTATATCAAGTAAAAATAACATGCCAGAAAGATGCACCATGGTTTTCCTGTAGTTTACCAAGTCCCTTGGTACTCTGGCAGACATTCCAAGAATAAAAGTCCAGTAGTTTGAAGCTTTCCTGGTGGTCCAGTGGGTAAGGACACTGCCTTGCAGTGCAAGGGGTGGGTGCCGGTTCGATCCCTGGCCTGGGAGGAGCCCACGTGTCGTGGAGCAGCTGAACCGATGTGTCCAACTACTGAGCTGGAGCACTGGAGCACATGCACCCAGAGCCAGTGCTCTGCAGTGAGAGAGGCCACTGTAATGGAAGGCCCACACAAGCCAAAGAACAAAGATAAATAAACAAAAGATCAATAGAAGTGGCTAAAAAAAGAAAAATCCATAATAATAATTTTAAAAAGTTCAGTAGTTTAAGAAGCATGGTGAGCAGACAGAAGGTCTGACTCAAAATTATCAGACCTGAGATTTGTATAATTCTGCTACTAATTAAGTTGCCTTAGTAAATAATTTGAGCTTTCTGGCTCACACACACTCATGCACATACATATTAATTGGTATTTGGGGGGCCTTTCATATTAAAAATATTCAATATGGGGTTTCCCTGGAGGCTCAGTGATAAAGAATCCACCTGTCAATGCAGGAGACACAGGTTTTAATCCCTGGTCTAGAAAGATCTCACATGCCACAAAGCAACTAACCCCAAGCACCATAATTACTGAGCCTGTGCTCCAGAGCCTGGGAGCCACAACTACTGAAGCACATACCCTGTGGAGGCCATGCTCCACGACAAGAAAAGCCATCACAATGAAAAGCCTTTGCACCACAACTAGAGAGTAGCCCCCGGTCACCTCAACTAGAGAAAAGTCTGCACAGCAATGAAGACTCATCACAAATAAATAACAAATTTATTTATTTATTTACTTTTGTTGGCCAAAGCAAGGCACATGGCCAAGTCCAGAGTCCAAGAGGGAGAGGATGAAACAAAGCAAGATGTCTGGGAGGTATAATGAGTTGGGAGCCATTATTTAACAATCTACCACTAATCCTTGTCCATTTGATCAAAGTGGGAGAGAACACTGTGATGTGAGGAATGCTATGAAGACATTCTCTCTAAAACATCTCCCTTCATTTACAGAACCAGAAAAACTATGCTCAGAGTTTCATTCCATCAGATTAAGGCAGTGGTTTTCCAGAGTTCATTTCAGGACTACTTTGGCATTTTCTCAAAACCAGACAGATGCCTGGCTCCCTACATAGAGCAATAGAATCAAATCATTCTACCAGTTAAGACTGATTGGGTGGCAAATTTCATTTCCAGTAATGATGGATTAAGACCATCATGGTAGACCAAAATGAAAGAGAAGCACCAGTTCCTGAGGAGTGAAAAATGGACGTTTTCAGATCCCTCCTTTCTAAGTCCTAGAATGTGGGAATTGTTGCCAACAACTGTTCTGTTCTCCAGTACCTCAACCAAAACTGAGAGTTTCATTTTAATATCCTGCTACAAAAAATTTAAGTGACTAATGCTTAGGAAGTTAAAAATTCCTTTATGCTGTATTTTAGGTAGGCACTCTCACTCGCTCAATCATGTCTGACTCTTTGCAACCCTATGGACGTGATAAAAACAGTGACTTGCTAATGTGGTTAGGACTCACTCTTGTTGAACGTGCATGCATGCATTCTCAGTCTCTGAGTCGTGTCTGACTCTTTGTGACCTCATAGACTGTAGCCCTCTAGACTCCTCTCTCTATGGGATTTTCCAGGCAAGAGTACTGGAATGGGCTGTCATTTCCTCCTCCAGGGGATCTTCTCAATCAAGGGATCAAACCTGTGTCTCCTGCATCAGCAGGCAGATTATCACTGAGCCACCAGAGAAGCTACTGAATATTAAAAATAGGCACATAATTTTTATTTTTATTTTTTGCTTTTAGAGTTTTGTTGTTTACAGATATGTATAATCCTAGATTTGTCGTATGTATATCCCATCCGCCCCCATCCCACCTCTCTAGGCCATTGCATAGCCCCCATGTAAGATCCCTTAACCCACAGCGCATTGACAATAGTTATCCCTTTTACGTATGCTAGTACAGGGCTCCATGTTACTCTTTCCATATCTTATTTACTAATTTAAAGGACATAAAATATTTTAAAGGAATGAAATATACTGATGAAATACTCATCGGTGATTAGGGAAAAGCAAAACCAAATAACACCAAACATAACTATAATCTAGCTTAATCCAACTAGTGAATTAAAGGGTCTTCTAAAGTTGAATAACACTATTATTCTAAAGCTGAAAAGAAAAGCAGTTTACCATAAGCCTTTTCTGACAGTGTTTCTGGAGGTCTTGGAGGAGCCGCACATTGGTTTTCTCTTCTCACTTTGCTAGCTGACTATTCTGTACACACACTCTCCACTGCTCAGGGAAGAGAACCTGTTTGCCCTTCTAACTTCCTTGGGTCCTCTTACGTGTGTGGCAAGGGAAAAAACAGCAGGCCTCATGGTGACTTTTCAGGTCTCAAGTTGAGAAAGTAATTCATTCAAACTACCTTTTCTTTTCTTCAAAGGAGCTTACATTGGCATGCATAATTGTTATAAATGCTAACTTCAATCAGATGCTCAAGATTATCCATTAACCATTCAAACAGGCACCTGGCTCCTTTTGAAACAGTTCTATTTTTTAATGGCTACACCCCCTTTTTATTTTTGGACACTGCTTTTGAATTCACTTAAAAATAACTGTTTCCAAATGAGCAGGTAAAGGCACTGTTTGATGTGACTGGAGACAGGAAAAGCTGGGGCTTTTTTCCATTTGGAGGATTCAGTCATCATGCAAATCACACTCACGCATGTTGGGCAGGGAAACAGCCATGATTGGATTCATGAGACTGGACCTGTAATTCTGGCTCTGTCATCAATTATTTGTGAAGTCCTGAACATGTCATTTCATGGTGTGGAAACTTATTTTCTGCATGGTCAAAATAGGGTTGGTGGTGTGGTAGTTGATTTCTAAAGTGACTGCCAGGGCAAACAGTTGATGATTCTGAGCAAACTGTTCTCTCAGGACTGATCTGATTTGGTCTACTATTTGAGGTCACAACTATTTTGATAACCTTCCCATCATTACTCGGAACTGAAATTTCTTTTAAGAAAATAAGGAGATGAAGGGCTGTCTTTATGTAGCAGGAATTTTATACTTAAATGTATTAATAGTTTGCAGCTTTTTCTTCCTGAAACCTATCTGTGAACCTCTATGGGATTATATATTCTTCAGGGGTTCTCTTACAAATTACCGCAATTGGACAGTTAGGAACCTATTCATAACCAGACCAGGTAGGTTGGCCAATTACTTCTAATTTTATTCTCTGAGGCAACTGCAACCCTTTTACTGTCCACTAAGGTCTTCTAAATGCAGGAGATCAGACAACGCATCACTGAAAAGATTCCATTTAAAAATGTTCTGAGACTGGGCATTTCAATCTTGACCACACACAAACCACCTGGGAATCTTGTTAAGATGCAGGTTCTGAATCAGTAGGTCTGTGATGGGATATGAGATTCTGCATTTCTAGCAAGTCCCCACCTGGGACTAAGCCTGCTAGCCTTTTTAGTAGTGAGGCACTAAGGGACTGGATAAAATGTGTGTGGATTTTGTATCATTTATGAGTCAGTTTGCCTATTATAAAGATAGATAGGCTGTATACCACTTTTCAAAAAAAAAAAACCACCACTACCTTAGTTAGTGTACGAAGGATCTCTTTTCAAATAGCGTATAAACAGAATGACATGTTTCTACTTTCAATATTCATGACTTGTCTTCCTCTTGTTTCTTTCAAGAGTCTTGACATTTACTTAATTACTGTCACTTTCAAATGGTGGCCCATATTTTTGTCCTTTGTAAATCCCCGTTATTATTCATGCTCATCTTCTGTTTCTACTCTTGGAAGCTGCCTTTATCGGGTTTGCCAGGTGGATTCTGCAAATATCCGGCATTAATCTCCATGGTCCATCAGAATGTAGCCAAATTCATTTAATCAAGGAAAGAAGCAGGGAGAGAGCATGACTGGGGTGGGGGGCAGAGATTGGAAAGCTGATGACTACTGTAATTTATACTGGTCAGACAAAACAAGAAGCCACATTTTGCTCACATCTTTTTAGAACTAGAAATGCCAGAATCTTAACATGTTTTACTAAATTCATCACAAAGAGTTGTCTTCTAGATACACAGATTGACATGTTAGCTTCAAAGATTCTCTGTTTCTCAAGAGTATCCATATTATACAATATTTCAGAACTGAAAAATTGTCCTCTATTTGTGAGTCCATCTGGGATTTTGACTTGCTGGAAATGTTTAAAGAGAATGGGAGGATGGACAGAGCCAAGATGGCGGAGGAATGAGGGGAAGATTTTACCAGCTCCCCAAAAGAATCACCAGAACTAATCAAGAAAAGAACCACCACCAACAAACCTGCCGCTAGACGACAGAAGAATTCCATAGGTCCACGAGAGTAGAAGAGTGAATAGCCAGAAATTTCCCGGAGCTAGGGTTCTAAGAATCCTCTATCCTAACCCCCACGCCGGACCGCACCAACGGAGAGCGCGCCAGCAAGTGCCCTAAAAGGGGGCCTAAGCAGAGCCTCGGGGGAGAAAGGGCAGCACTCAGCGTGAAAACTCCAAGAATCCACCCGGATCGCCGGCAGAAATTAACCCACTGCGAAGATAGGATACTGGAGCAGGGCCAAGCAGAACGCGCTTGCTGCCTAGCGACCTGAGGCCGGACGGAATGCGGAGAGCACTGCCTAGAGACTGACCGGGAGATGGGAGGGAGCGCCCAGTGTGAGGATCGCGCCGCTCGGCCGCCGGGCGAAAATCGCGACTTTCCGCCTGGCACCGGGTGGGTTCAAACACTCTTAGTGGGGGACTGGCTGAAGGGGAAGTCGCCCACAGATTGCTGACCAGGGACTGGGCTCGAGCCAGACGGGGAACCTTGTGCCTGCCTTTGGGACTTGGAGGTGCAACCGACAGTGCGCGCGCGCCAGTGGCGGAGGAGCCCCTGTACCCCCATAGCTGCACCCCCATAGCTACACCCGCAACGGAGGAAGTCGGGAGAAGGGCAGGTATCAGAGGCTACCTGTAGGTGCGCCGCAGAGCCAGGACGCCCCCACCCAACACAGGATTGCACGCACGCCACGGCCCCCCGCCTGACGGACTGGGATCAGCCCGCGCTCCCGCCCAACCCGGGAGGGCGCTTGTCTCGCCCCCTGCCCGACACACTGGGATCAGCCCGCGCCCTCACCCAACCCAGGACAGCGAGCGCACCACGGTCCCCCGCCCGACGGACAGAGATCAGCCCGCCATCCCGGTCAGCACCTGAGCTTGCAAACCGGTGCCATAAGGAAAAGGCTGCATCATCAAGACACCACCATCAAGAGCAGACTGGCTTCCAGACAGATGAGAGGATAAAAACCAGGGTCAGTATTTAGCTTTTTTGTTTATCTGTTGAGGACGGTTCTGCTTATTCGTTTGATTGGTCAGGTTTGGGTTTTTTGTTTTTGTTTTTGCTTTTTGTCTCTCTCTCTCTTTGGTCTCTTCTTATTAAGTTTCTGCTCCCTTTTTTAAATTTTTAATTTTTTTGATTTTTAATTATTAGTTTTTTTATTATTATTATTTTTTTTAATTTTAATTCTTGAACTTCTAATTTTCTTTCCTCTTTCCCACTCCTTCCTCCCTCTATGTCCTAATCTAAAACTTTCTCCTATATACCACTACCCCCTAGATAAATATTTCCTACCTTCCTGTCTCCACTATTCTCTTCCAGCTGCACTAAACAATACAACACACTAATCTTGGCTACATAACCCTATAAAATCCTTCCAAGTCGAATCTATTCCTTCTCATTACCCATACATTTTCCACCTCCTCACCCCCAACACATGTCTTAGTTAAAAATTGCTTTCAATGACGAAATAGTCCAAGCCAGGACCTTACCCAAGATCTATTTTTCCAGGCACTATTTTAATTAACTCAGAGCTTAACAGGCAAGTACCATCTTTGATTGTGTCGTTTACCAGGAAAATTTCCTATGCTTTGTCACTGTAAGACTGGTTGGATGTGGTTATTGCTGTGTATGTATGTATATCTTATGACTAGGTTAGAAAACATCTGCATGCTTTTATGACTGTCACCCATTAGGGACACACCTCTTGCTCCTCAGATGCTAGTATTTGAACTAATATCACAGAACACCATAGCAAACCAGGCATAGAGCCTACACCCCCTGACCAATCATCAAACCAAGGATCCTTGGACTAGAAGCCCTGATTCCAAGACCCCACACTATCGAAGAACATACAACACTAGAGATGAAACAACAGAGAAACACTGCACAAATGAAGGACCAACCTAGAGAATCACAGCCTCAAATGACAGAGGAGGAGATAGACAAATTATCTGAAAGAGAATTTAGAAAAACTATACTAATGAGGATGCAAAACACCGAAAACAGAATATTAGAGGATAGTGCATTGAGAAAAGACATGCAGGAAATGAAAAATAAGCAAATAGAGACCACCAACTCAATTGCTGAACTCAAAAATACGATAGAAGGCCTCAACAGTAAACTATCTGTGGCTGAAGAACGGATAAGCGTGCTGGAAGATAGACTGGTGGAAATAACTGGTGAGGAACAGAACAAAGCCGAAAGAATGAAAAGAACTGAGGATAGCCTCAGGCACCTATGGGACAATATCAAACGCACTAACATTAGAATTATAGGAGTCCCAGAAGAAGAAGAAGGGAAGAAAGGTTACGAAAAAATTCTTGAAGAGGTTATTGTAGAAAACTTCCCCAGCATGGGAAAGGAAATAGTCAGCCATGTCCAAGAAGCACAAAGAGTTCCATACAGGAGAAACCCCAGAAGAAACACACCAAGGCACATTCTAATCAAACTAACACAGACTAAATATAAAGACAGATTACTAAAAGCAGCTAGAAGCAAACAACAAATAACAAATAAAGGAAACCACATACGTCTAACTGCGGGTCTCTCAACAGAAACCCTGCAGGCCAGAAGAGCATGGCAGGACACATTTAAATGGCTCAAGGAGAATAACCTCCAACCAAGAATTCTCTACCCAGCAAGAATCTTATTCAGAATCAATGGAGAAGTCAAAAGCTTCTCAGACAGACAAAAAGTCACTGTAAGACTGGTTGGATGTGGTTATTGCTGTGTATGTATGTATATCTTATGACTAGGTTAGAAAACATCTGCATGCTTTTATGACTGTCACCCATTAGGGACACACCTCTTGCTCCTCAGATGCTAGTATTTGAACTAATATCACAGAACACCATAGCAAACCAGGCATAGAGCCTACACCCCCTGACCAATCATCAAACCAAGGATCCTTGGACTAGAAGCCCTGATTCCAAGACCCCACACTATCGAAGAACATACAACACTAGAGATGAAACAACAGAGAAACACTGCACAAATGAAGGACCAACCTAGAGAATCACAGCCTCAAATGACAGAGGAGGAGATAGACAAATTATCTGAAAGAGAATTTAGAAAAACTATACTAATGAGGATGCAAAACACCGAAAACAGAATATTAGAGGATAGTGCATTGAGAAAAGACATGCAGGAAATGAAAAATAAGCAAATAGAGACCACCAACTCAATTGCTGAACTCAAAAATACGATAGAAGGCCTCAACAGTAAACTATCTGTGGCTGAAGAACGGATAAGCGTGCTGGAAGATAGACTGGTGGAAATAACTGGTGAGGAACAGAACAAAGCCGAAAGAATGAAAAGAACTGAGGATAGCCTCAGGCACCTATGGGACAATATCAAACGCACTAACATTAGAATTATAGGAGTCCCAGAAGAAGAAGAAGGGAAGAAAGGTTACGAAAAAATTCTTGAAGAGGTTATTGTAGAAAACTTCCCCAGCATGGGAAAGGAAATAGTCAGCCATGTCCAAGAAGCACAAAGAGTTCCATACAGGAGAAACCCCAGAAGAAACACACCAAGGCACATTCTAATCAAACTAACACAGACTAAATATAAAGACAGATTACTAAAAGCAGCTAGAAGCAAACAACAAATAACAAATAAAGGAAACCCCATACGTCTAACTGCGGATCTCTCAACAGAAACCCTGCAGGCCAGAAGAGCATGGCAGGACACATTTAAACGGCTAAAAGAGAATAACCTGCAACCACGAATTCTCTACCCAGCAAAAATCTCATTCAGAATCGATGGAGAAGTCAAAAGCTTCCCAGACAGACAAAAACTAAAAGAATTCTGTACCACAAAACCAGCCCTACAACAAATGTTAAAGGGCCTGATATAGACAATAAATACAAGAGTAGAAGAAGTCCTACAAATCAAACCCCAGACTTCTAAGAAGATAACAATAGGAACATTCGTATCAATAATTACTTTGAACGTAAATGGATTAAATGCTCCAACCAAACGACACAGGTTGGATGAATGGATCAAGAAACATGACCCATATATATGCTGTTTACAAGAGACCCACTTCAGACCTAGAGACACTCATAGACTGAAAGTGAGAGGCTGGAAAAAGATGTTCCATGCAAATGGAAATCAAAAGAAAGCTGGAGTAGCAATCCTCATATCAGGCAAAATAGATTTTAAAGTAAAGAAGATTCTAAGAGACAAGGCAGGTCACTACATCATGATTAAAGGATCCATCCAAGAGGAAGACATAACAGTCACGAACATCTACGCACCCAACACAGGGGCACCTCAATACATAAGACAGATACTTTCAGACTTAAAAGAAGAAATCAGTAATAACACAATAATAGTAGGAGACTTTAACACTCCCCTCACACCAATGGATAGATCATCTAAACAGAAAATTAATAAAGAAACACAAGCCTTAAATGCCACACTGGAAGTGATGGACCTCATCGATATCTTTAGGACGTTCCATCCAAAAGCAGAAGAATACACTTTCTTCTCAAGTGCTCATGGAACATTCTACAGGATAGACCACATCTTGGGCCACAAATCTAACCTCAGTCAATTCAAGAAAACTGAAATTATATCAACCATCTTCTCGGACCACAATGCAATGAGACTAGAGATCAACTACAGGAAAAAACCGCTAAAAATACAGACACATGGCGATTAAACAACACTTACCTAAAAAACCAACTGATCACTGAGGAAATCAAAGGAGAAATTAAACAATTCCTAGAAGAAAATGACAATGAACACACGACAGTGCAAAACTTATGGGATACCGCAAAAGTAGTTCTAAGGGGGAAATTTATAGCAATACAATCCCACCTCAAGAAACTAGGAAAATATGAAGCAGATGACCTAACCCTCCGCTTAAAACAATTGGAAAAAGAAGAACAGAAACATCCCAAAGTCAGCAGAAGACGAGAAATTATAAAGACTAGAGCAGAAATAAATCAGAAAGAAATGAAAGAAACTATAGTACGGATAAATAAAACAAAAAGTTGGTTCTTTGGAAAGGTAAACAAAATTGACAAGCCTCTGGCGAGACTCATCAAGAAAAAGAGAAGAACCAGATCAACAAACTCAAAAACGAAAAAGGAGAGATTACAACAGATAATGCAGAAATCCAAAGGATTCTAGGAGACTATTATGAGCAACTCTATGGCAACAAACTGGACAACCTGGAAGAAATGGACAGTTTCTTGGGGAAGATCAATCTCCCAAGACTGAGCCAGGAAGAAACAGAAACTTTGAACAACACAATCACAAGCTCAGAAATTCAATCTGTGATTAAAAATCTACCCAAAAATAAAAGCCCAGGACCAGATGGCTTCACAGCCGAATTCTACCAAACATTTAAAGAAGAACTAATGCCTGTCCTCCTAAAACTCTTCCAAAAAATTGCACAGGAAAGAAAACTTCCAAACACTTTCTACGAGGCCACCATCACCCTGATACCCATACCAGGCAAAGACAACACAAAAAAGGAAAATTACAGACCAATTTCTCTGATGAACTTAGATGCCAAGATCCTCAACAAAATCCTAGCAAACAGAATTCAACAACACATCAAAAAACTCATACATCATGATCAAGTCGGGTTCATCCCAGGCATGCAAGGATTCTTCAACATCCACAAATCAATCAATGTGATACACCATATCAACAAACTGAGAGACAAAAATCACACAATCATCTCAATAGATGCAGAAAAAGACTTCGACAAAGTACAACACCCATTCATGATAAAAAACTCTTCAGAAAATGGGCATGGGAGGAACCTATCTCAACATAGTGAAAGCCATATATGAGAAGCCCACAGCAAACATTATCCTCAACGGTGAAAAACTGAAAGCATTCCCTCTAAGATCAGGAACAAGACAGGGGTGTCCACTTTCACCACTACTATTCAACATAGTCCTGGAAGTTCTAACAACAGCAATAAGAGAAGAGAAAGAAATCAAAGGAATCTAGATTGGAAAGGAAGAAGTCAAGCTCTCTCTTTTTGCAGACGACATGATATTATACATAGAAAATCCCAAAGACTCTATTACAAAGCTACTAGAGCTACTCAACGAATTCAGCAAAGTCGCAGGATACAAAGTCAACACACAGAAATCACTGGCATTCCTATACACAAACAATGAAAAATCAGAAAATGAAATCAAAGAGGCAATCCCCTTCACCACTGCTACCAAAAGAATCAAATATCTAGGAATAGACCTACCCAAAGAAACAAAAGAACTGTACACAGAAAATAACAAGACACTCATGAAAGAAATTAAAGAAGACTTCAACAGATGGGAGAGATATTGCATGGTCCTGGGTCGGAAGAATCAATCTTGTGAAAATGACCATACTACCAAATATCATCTACAGATTCAATGCAATACCTATCCAACTACCATTGACATTTTTCACAGAACTAGACCAAAGAGTAACGCAGTTCATATGGAAACACAAAAGACCTCGAATAGCCAAAGCAATTCTGAGAAAGAAAAACAGAGCTGGAGGGATCAGCCTCCCTAACTTCAGACTCTACTACAAAGCAACAGTCATCAAGACAGTATGGTACTGGCACAAAAACAGAATTATAGACCAATGGAACAAGATCGAGAACCCAGAGATAAACCCACGCACCTATGCATACCTTATTTTTGATAAAGGAGGAGAAACTAAAAGGGACAAAGGACGGTCAAGTCGGGTTCATCCCAGGCATGCAAGGATTCTTCAACATCCACAAATCAATCAATGTGATACACCATATCAACAAACTGAGAGACAAAAATCACACAATCATCTCAATAGATGCAGAAAAAGACTTCGACAAAGTACAACACCCATTCATGATAAAAAACTCTTCAGAAAATGGGCATGGGAGGAACCTATCTCAACATAGTGAAAGCCATATATGAGAAGCCCACAGCAAACATTATCCTCAACGGTGAAAAACTGAAAGCATTCCCTCTAAGATCAGGAACAAGACAGGGGTGTCCACTTTCACCACTACTATTCAACATAGTCCTGGAAGTTCTAACAACAGCAATAAGAGAAGAGAAAGAAATCAAAGGAATCTAGATTGGAAAGGAAGAAGTCAAGCTCTCTCTTTTTGCAGACGACATGATATTATACATAGAAAATCCCAAAGACTCTATTACAAAGCTACTAGAGCTACTCAACGAATTCAGCAAAGTCGCAGGATACAAAGTCAACACACAGAAATCACTGGCATTCCTATACACAAACAATGAAAAATCAGAAAATGAAATCAAAGAGGCAATCCCCTTCACCACTGCTACCAAAAGAATCAAATATCTAGGAATAGACCTACCCAAAGAAACAAAAGAACTGTACACAGAAAATAACAAGACACTCATGAAAGAAATTAAAGAAGACTTCAACAGATGGGAGAGATATTGCATGGTCCTGGGTCGGAAGAATCAATCTTGTGAAAATGACCATACTACCAAATATCATCTACAGATTCAATGCAATACCTATCCAACTACCATTGACATTTTTCACAGAACTAGACCAAAGAGTAACGCAGTTCATATGGAAACACAAAAGACCTCGAATAGCCAAAGCAATTCTGAGAAAGAAAAACAGAGCTGGAGGGATCAGCCTCCCTAACTTCAGACTCTACTACAAAGCAACAGTCATCAAGACAGTATGGTACTGGCACAAAAACAGAATTATAGACCAATGGAACAAGATCGAGAACCCAGAGATAAACCCACGCACCTATGCATACCTTATTTTTGATAAAGGAGGAGAAACTATAAAATGGGACAAAGACAGCCTCTTCAACAAGTGGTGCTGGGAGAATTGGACAGCTACGTGTAAAAAAAATGAAATTGGAACATTCCCTGACACCATACACTAAGATCAACTCAAAATGGATTAAAGACCTAAATGTAAGACCAGAAACCATCAAACTCTTAGAGGAGAATATAGGCAAAACACTCAAGGACATCAATCAAAGCAAGATCTTCTCTGACCAACCAACTAAAACAGCAGAACTGAAAAGAAAAATGAACATATGGGACCTCATGAAACTTAAAAGCTTTTGTACAGCAAAAGAAGTTACAAAAAAGCTCAACAGACACCTCACAGACTGGGAGAAAATCATAGCAAATGAAACAACAGACAAAGAATTAATCTCCAAAATCTACAAGCAACTCAGACAACTCAGCACAGGAAAAACGAACAACCCAATCAAAAAATGGGAAAAAAGATCTAAAGAGACGCCTCTCCAAAGAGGACATACAGATGGCCCAAAAGCACATGAAATGATGCTCAACCTCACTTATTATTAGAGAAATGCAAATTAAAACTACAATGAGGTATCACCTCACACCCATCAGAATGGCCATCTTCAAAAAGTCTGCAGACAATAAATGCTGGAGAGGGTGCGGAGAAAAGGGAACCCTGTTGCATTGCTGGTGGGAATGTAAATTGATACAGCCTCTATGGAAGACAGTATGGAGATTTCTTAAAAAACTAAAAATAGAAGCACCCTATGACCCAGCAATCCCACTATTAGGCTTATATCCTGATGAAATCAAAACTGAAAGGAGCACCTGTACCCCAATGTTCATTGCAGCTCTCTATACAATAGCCAGAACATGGAAGCAACCTAGATGTCCATCGATGAATGAATGGATCCAGAAGCCCTGGTACATATACACAATGGAATACTACTCAGCTGTTAAAAGAAATGCAGAAGACTCAGTCCTAATGAAGTGGCTGGCTCTAGAACCTATCATAAAAAGTGAAGTAAGTCAAAAAGAGAAAGACAAATACAGTATACTAACACACATATATGGAATCTAGTAGGACGGTCTTGATATCACACGCAGGGAACTAATGGAAAAAAAGACAGAGCATAGACATAGGGACATCGTGGTGAAGAAACAGGGAGGGGGAAGCATGGAGGAAGTAACAAGGAAACCTATAGTGTTATGTGTGGAAAAGATAGCTAGTGTCATAGTGCTAAGGGAATAGGAGTGCTTACAATGGCTTGGGGCGAAGGTCTGGAGGGGTGGGATAGGGGGAATCTGGGCGGGTGGGGACCATGGATATGCATATGACTGATCTGGGAACATACATGTCTGTGAACAACAAAACTCTGTAAAACCTTTAAAATAAAGAATAAAAAAAAATAATAATAAAGAGAATGGGAGGTTCTCCTAATTGTGCTGAAATCTCTAAATATATTATTAATCCTTTAGGCCTATTTAGTATATTTAACACATAGCCAGTTATGCATGAATCTCTTATGAATATCTGATTTTTTAAAAAATTTTGGTCTCTTTAATTTTTTTTTAATTATTATTTATTTATTTTTATCCATCTTTATTCTTCTACCTGTGTGGGCCTCCCATTGCAGTGGCCTCTCTTGTTGCAGAGCACCGGCTCTGGGTACATGCTATCCAGAGCTCTGGCTCGTAACTGGACACAACGGTTCAGCTGCTCCGTGGCACGTGGGATTTTCCTGGGCCAGGAATCAAACTGGTGCCCCTTGCACTGCAAGGCAGACTCTACCCACTGGACCCCCTGGGAAGCCTCCTGATTTTTTTTTATTATAAGGAAAAGTCATTTTCTGAGTAAGAAGTGATTCCTTTTTTTAATGAAAATTCTTTGGGTTCTGCTATACAGAAATAAATTACCAAAGCTCTCTCAGTAAAGGCTAGAAATATTTTGTACTTGTGCACTTTTAAAATAAAACCTGAAGTCATTTTAAGTCATTCAGTTAGTCTTTGCCAAGGTCAAGTACAATTAAGTATTAGCACGTTATTGCATAATTCAGTGAACTGGCAGAACAAAGTCGTCAGCCAACTTTAAATGTCCATAGGTTCTTTATTTTGGGGGAGACCCTGAGGCAGGCAATTAACATATACCTCCCATTTTAATTTTTCAGCTAAAGAAATTCAGAAGGCTTTAAGTAATTTAACTCAAGATCTGAGCGAGTTAGATGGACAAGGAAGAAGCTACTGTTTGGTGGTACCTGTCACTGTAGCAGTTTTAATTGGGGTGTGTGGGGGGGTGGGTAATGATGTTTTTAAAATGACCCCCTGACAATATTTCTTTAATGTTGATAACATACACTGCTTTCTCTCCTAAGAGGTATATGTCTCCTTTTCCCCAAGAAATAAAAGAGCAATTCTTAATAGGCAGCTTTTTGTTGTGCCTGCAGTCATTGAGGACAGGCTTGTGGTTGCCAAGCTGGAGGGGGTGGGGGAGGGACAGAGTGGGATTTTGGGGTGAGAACATGCAAATGATTATATGTAGGACGGATAAACAACAGGGTCTTATTGTACAGCACAGGGAACTACATTCCATATCCTATAATAAACCATAATAGAAAAGAATATAAAAAGGAATGCATATATATATAACCAAATCACTTTGCTGTACAGCAGAAAACACAACACTATAAATCAACTATACTTCAGTAAAAAAAAAAAAAAATTGTTGTGTCTGAGTACCACCATGCAGTAGGCTGTAAAACGCCTCCTGTCCCATTGTAAGTGACAGAATCTCTCACACACGCACACACACCCTTTGCAATCAGAACTTTTGGATTCTGCCAGGCCTCATTTGGAATCATCAAAGTCGGCTGTGTGATGCCAGTGAGCATGCGTGTTAGGGAGGAAGGGTTCTCTGTGGGGTGTGCTGACGTCTCGCTCTGGAATGACTTCAGTGCTGATGTTATGACTCTGATGCTCTGACTCCTCCCTTTGGGACTACAAATCCGTCATGACACACATCTGCAGGGGGAAAAGATAGCTCACTGTTTTATTTACTCAGGTGCAGCCTTTTCTGACAGCCTGTGGGCCACTTCAGGTGAGGTCTGTGCCCTGCGTGTTGCAAACATCACAGAGCACAGAGAACACTGAGTTCCTGCTCATGCTGTTCTCTCCTGGGCTCATTTCCATGCTTTTTTGACAGTTAATCTTTCAAGTCTCCCTTTCCAAAGAACCTCTCAGCTCTTGAAATGCCTGAAATTGAGTATGTTTACTTTCTCATATCTGATGGATGCTCTTAAGTATTGCTTATATAGTTTTAATCTTCTTTCCCCTTGACTCGAATCATCACGTGTGATGTTTTCTTTTCATTTCAGAGTGATATAACACTTGAGATTTGCCACCAGTCAGTCAAGTAGTCAGTGATCTGTAGACAATCACAATGCACTAAGGAAGCCTGCTATTCACATGGGCCTTTAATGCAATCCTCTAGGGGTTAAGAGGCATTATCCTTTTGCTCTGTGATGTCTCTCTGTGGCGAGTATACTAATATTGGAGAGGGAAAAAAAGACTTCTTTAAGATTGCTCCCTATTACCAGTGAGTAATATCTGATATTAAAAAGGAGACTCACTCATTCTATACTCACCCTCCATATCACTAGTAAGGAAAGCTTCTATGTTTTCTGTCGGAGACTGGGGATATTACACAGTGAGGCCTGAAGTGTCAATAATATATTTTAAGTGTCTATTCCATAGATGAAATAATGTCTCCTGCTCCACATTTCACCTTTGAAATGGTAATGGAAGCATCACCTCAAAACTGGATGATTGGGGCTTCCCTGGTGGTCTAGTGGGTAAGGACACCGCCTTGCACTGCAAGGGGCGCCGGTTCGATCCCTGGCCTGGGAAGATCTCATGTGCCGCGGAGTGGCTGGACCTATGTGTCTAATTACCGAGCCGGAGCTCTGGAGTGTATGCACCCAGAGCCAGTGCTCTGCGACGGCAGAGGCCACCGCAATGGGAGGCCCATGCAATGGGAGGCCCACATGGGCCAAAGAACAGAGATGAACAAAAATAGATAAATGAAAACCCAACAGAAGTGGCCCCACCCCCCTCCCCACAAAAAAAAAAAATAGACTACTATCTGGGATTATACATATCTGTAAACAACAAAACTCTATAAAAGCAAAAAAGCAAAATTTAAAAAAAAAACTAGATGATTGGAATTATAATCCTAACTGTTATTTACTTACCTAATGATCCTATATAAGAATTTATTGCCTACTCATAAGTTAGGAAAGTAGGATCCTATATTTTCTTCATTGCTCTACTTTTACATTTATGTCTACATTCTATCTGAAATTAACTTGGGGGATGATGAGGGGGAGTGGCCAAGATTCACTGTTTTTTCCATCTGGGTGTTTAAATACTTCAGGACCACTTATTGACAACGTCCTTTCTCTCACTGCACACCAGAGTCAATTTTGTCATAAACCATGTGACTATATGGATAGCTCTGTTTCTGGACTCTCTATTTTGGTCCAATAGATCTACTTGTCTTTCTCTGCACCAGTACCACATGGGATTCCTTCCTTTAAGCTTTATAACAAATCTTGACATCTGGCAATGTTCTCCAGCTCTGTGTTTCTTGAAGATTGCCACAAGGCTTCCCTGGTGACTCAATGCTGGGGAGTCGGCCTGCTAATGCAGGAGATATGAATTCAATCCCTAGTCTGGGAACATCCCACATACTGCAGAGTAACTAAGCCCATATGCCACAATTACTAAGCCTGAGCTCTAGAGCCTGAGAACTGCAACTACTGAGTCCATGGGCCACAACTGAAGCCCATGCACTCTAGAGCCTGTGCTCCACAACAGTAGAAGTCACCACAATGAGAAACCTGGGCACCACAACTAGAGAGTAGCCCCTGCTTGTTGCACCTAGAGAAAATCCTGAGCAGCAACGAAGACCTGGAACAGCCAAAAATAAATAAATAAATAGTATCTTTACTGTATTGAGTCTTCTAATCCATGAATACAGTATGTGTGTGTGTACACACACACAGAACTAGGACTCAACTTTAAAAAGATCTGCCTACTCCCTCCCCTGATAAATGAAGCATTTAGCTGAATGCCAGATATATCCTGAAAAACTATGTGATGAAGGCAAATATGCCTCATTTCTACTCTTTTTTGTCTTCTCCTCTCCCTTTCCTACCACCCAAAGCCCAGGAACTTCATGAATCCTTTAAGGTGTCTGAAAATTCAATAAAACTCTGTATTAATTCTCTTTAATCAAAATTCACAGTAACATAACACTGTGATGAGTTTCTCATTTAAGAAATATCAGCTATCTCAGGAACTGTAGCCATGATATCAGGAAATATTTAAGTTTAAGTTGACGTATCAGTAACTATGATCACAATACTGCTGCATAACAAGCAACCATTGAATCTCAGAGGCATACAGCCGTAAGTCCGTAACTTTGAAGATGAACTTGGGGATGAATGATCTGGGAGGGACTGGGAAAGGAATGTTCTGAAATACTACCTTTTGGTCTTTCTCTCACTGCACACCAGAGTCAATTTTGTCATAAACCATGTGACTATATGGATAGCTCTGTTTCTGGACTCTCTATTTTGGTCCAATAGATCTACTTGTCTTTCTCTGCACCAGTACCACATGGGATTCCTTCCTTTAAGCTTTATAACAAATCTTGACATCTGGCAATGTTCTCCAGCTCTGTGTTTCTTGAAGATTGCCACAAGGCTTCCCTGGTGACTCAATGCTGGGGAGTCGGCCTGCTAATGCAGGAGATATGAATTCAATCCCTAGTCTGGGAACATCCCACATACTGCAGAGTAACTAAGCCCATATGCCACAATTACTAAGCCTGAGCTCTAGAGCCTGAGAACTGCAACTACTGAGTCCATGGGCCACAACTGAAGCCCATGCACTCTAGAGCCTGTGCTCCACAACAGTAGAAGTCACCACAATGAGAAACCTGGGCACCACAACTAGAGAGTAGCCCCTGCTTGTTGCACCTAGAGAAAATCCTGAGCAGCAACGAAGACCTGGAACAGCCAAAAATAAATAAATAAATAGTATCTTTACTGTATTGAGTCTTCTAATCCATGAATACAGTATGTGTGTGTGTACACACACACAGAACTAGGACTCAACTTTAAAAAGATCTGCCTACTCCCTCCCCTGATAAATGAAGCATTTAGCTGAATGCCAGATATATCCTGAAAAACTATGTGATGAAGGCAAATATGCCTCATTTCTACTCTTTTTTGTCTTCTCCTCTCCCTTTCCTACCACCCAAAGCCCAGGAACTTCATGAATCCTTTAAGGTGTCTGAAAATTCAATAAAACTCTGTATTAATTCTCTTTAATCAAAATTCACAGTAACATAACACTGTGATGAGTTTCTCATTTAAGAAATATCAGCTATCTCAGGAACTGTAGCCATGATATCAGGAAATATTTAAGTTTAAGTTGACGTATCAGTAACTATGATCACAATACTGCTGCATAACAAGCAACCATTGAATCTCAGAGGCATACAGCCGTAAGTCCGTAACTTTGAAGATGAACTTGGGGATGAATGATCTGGGAGGGACTGGGAAAGGAATGTTCTGCTCTCTGTGGCTCACTTTCTTCCCAGGAATAAGGGGATAGTAAGTTCTCATTATGATAGCAGAGGTGCAACTGAGAAAGCCCAACCTCTCAAGTCCTTTTTAGGTCTCATGTTTCCTGACATCCCACTGTCTAATGCAGGTAAATAGAGAAATCCAGAATAAAGGGATGGGAAAGTGTACTCCACCCACAAAAATGGAAGGTGGGGAGTAAACAATTTTTCACAATAACTTCAGGGTTTCCTTGGTGGTCCAGTGGTTAAGAATCCACCTTGCAATACAAGGGACACCAGTTCAATGCCTAGTCTGGAAATATATCACATGCTGCGAGCAACTAAGCCTGTGAGTCAGAACTACTGAGGCAGCACTCTAGAGCCTGCAAGTCGCAACTACTAAACCCTAAGCACCTATAGTTTGTGCTCTTAAACAAGAAAAGTCACCACAATGAGAAGCCTACACACTGCAATCAAGAGTAGCCCCTACTCGGGCTTCCCTGGTGGTCCAGTGGGTAAGGACACTGCCTTACAGTGTGAGGGGCGCCAATTCAATCCCTGGCCTGGGAAGATCTCACGTGCTGCGGAGTGGTTGGACTGATGTGTCCAATTACAGAGCCGGAGCTCTGGAGTGCATGCGCCCAGAGCCGGTGCTCTGCGACAATAGAGGCCACCACGATGGGAGGCCCACATGGGCCAAAGAACAAAGATGGATGAAAATAGACAAATGAAAGACCAATAGAAGTGGCCCGCCTGTCCCTCTCCCTCCTCACACCCCCCAGAAAAAGAGTAGCCCCTACTCACTGAAACTAGAGAAAGCCCACACACAACAGCAAAGATCTAGCACAGCCAATAAACAAATGAATCTTTAAAAACAAAAGCAATAACTTACATATACCAGAGCTGGAAAATCTTACAGTTCTTAAAACATATAACCATGCTAACTGTGATATATAATCAAATTTTGTGTCAATGAAATGACAGAAATTAACAGCTATGTTTATGTTACCCTAAGAATTCCTTTGTTTCATATGTATCTAGCCCACACTTCATCAGTTTGAAGATGAACTTGGGGATGAATGATCTGGGAGGGACTGGGAAAGGAATGTTCTGCTCTCTGTGGCTCACTTTCTTCCCAGGAATAAGGGGATAGTAAGTTCTCATTATGATAGCAGAGGTGCAACTGAGAAAGCCCAACCTCTCAAGTCCTTTTTAGGTCTCATGTTTCCTGACATCCCACTGTCTAATGCAGGTAAATAGAGAAATCCAGAATAAAGGGATGGGAAAGTGTACTCCACCCACAAAAATGGAAGGTGGGGAGTAAACAATTTTTCACAATAACTTCAGGGTTTCCTTGGTGGTCCAGTGGTTAAGAATCCACCTTGCAATACAAGGGACACCAGTTCAATGCCTAGTCTGGAAATATATCACATGCTGCGAGCAACTAAGCCTGTGAGTCAGAACTACTGAGGCAGCACTCTAGAGCCTGCAAGTCGCAACTACTAAACCCTAAGCACCTATAGTTTGTGCTCTTAAACAAGAAAAGTCACCACAATGAGAAGCCTACACACTGCAATCAAGAGAAGCCCCTACTCGGGTTTCCCCTGGTGGTCCAGTGGGTAAGGACACTGCCTTACAGTGTGAGGGGCGCCAATTCAATCCCTGGCCTGGGAAGATCTCACGTGCTGCGGAGTGGTTGGACTGATGTGTCCAATTACAGAGCCGGAGCTCTGGAGTGCATGCGCCCAGAGCCGGTGCTCTGCGACAATAGAGGCCACCACGATGGGAGGCCCACATGGGCCAAAGAACAAAGATGGATGAAAATAGACAAATGAAAGACCAATAGAAGTGGCCCGCCTGTCCCTCTCCCTCCTCACACCCCCCAGAAAAAGAGTAGCCCCTACTCACTGAAACTAGAGAAAGCCCACACACAACAGCAAAGATCTAGCACAGCCAATAAACAAATGAATCTTTAAAAACAAAAGCAATAACTTACATATACCAGAGCTGGAAAATCTTACAGTTCTTAAAACATATAACCATGCTAACTGTGATATATAATCAAATTTTGTGTCAATGAAATGACAGAAATTAACAGCTATGTTTATGTTACCCTAAGAATTCCTTTGTTTCATATGTATCTAGCCCACACTTCATCAGTGACATGATCTCTTATGAGTCCAAAATTCACTGCATTAATCCTGTTCTCTCTTACGATATCAGTTCACCACAACTCCAAGCTGATCAAATTGACTCCCTCTTCTCTCCCCAGTCTCTGAGAATGGTACATCCAAATCTCCCGGCAGAAGTCTAGGAAACATTCTAGATTATTTCCTTCCTTTAGTCATCCCTTATACTCAATCAATCCCCAAGTGCTATGAATTATTGTTCCTAAAATTCCCTCAGATTAGATCACTTCTTTTCAGAGTTCAGGCTTCTTTCATTTTTCATCTAGTCTACTACACTTACCTCCTAACTGATCTCTATAATTTCTGACTCAGTATCCTCAAATCCAAATTCCATACCTTAAGTGATTTTTCAAAAGTATAAATGTGATAATGTGATTCCTCCTGCTTTCCAGCCAGATTCCACAATCCAACTCACTTACCAACTGGATGATTGTGTGTGAAATTGCCAATTGCCCCCATTATCCATTCTTCCCTTTGAACTTTAGTGATAATATACTTCAGTTTTTGTTGTGCATATGACTGATCAGATAAAGATTGCATTTCCATTCCCTCTTGCAGTCATATTACTTGGTAATGGCCAAAAGGGTATGAGCAGAAGCCACGAGTCAAGTATCTGGCTCATTCACTTGAAAGGAAAGGAGCATACCTTCCACACCCCTCCTGGAATATAGATACGGTGGTGGGAGTTGGAGTGGCCATTCAGATCATGAGATGGAAGCCAAGGGTTGAAGATGACAGAGTAACAAGATGGAAAGGGCCGGGTACTCCACACTGTAAATCTGTCTTATCTCCTTGGATGATTTATGATTGGAGTTACAAGAAGAAAAATGAATGAATATCTTGCTAAAGCCTCTGATATTTTGATGTCATTGTTAGAACAGCTAATCCTGTCTCCTAATATTATTGACTTGTGCCATATCATTTACAGCTTCCCAACCTAGCTAGTGATCCTTGCTCTGTCACATCTCTGTGACCTTACATGTATGCCCCACTCATCTCCTGGGTTAATTTCCCAGCCTTTCAAGATTCAGCAAGCCTTTCCTCCTCTGGAAGCCTCACTAATGCCTCCTTCGGCTGGGTATTTTAAAAATATCTGTTCCCTGATCTTCCATAGCTTTCACACTGTGCATTAATCTATTAAAGCACTTAATACATTGTATTGAAAATAGGATTTCCCTGTCTAAAAAGTCTTCTTTCTCAACTGTTCCATCTATTATCTTGCTGAGAGTTCCTATAGTGCAGGATTGGTGTGTTTTTGTTTGTTTGTTTGTTTTTATCCTGGACACTCAGCAGTGAGTGATAAGTAAATTGATGTTAAATGAGTAAATGGATATATGCTTCATCTACACACTTAGTGACTATATTTCTTCTTGGCTTGTCTTGTGTTTCCTAGGAAGAAGCAATGTAATGGAGTCAAAGCATTTGTTAAATTAGACGTTTCTGGTCTATTTAGATATTTTAGGTATGCTTCAGCTGAATTCTGGTTGGAAAGCTCTCTTTTTACTCAGATCAAAGAAATGGAAAATTTTTCAGAGGGGAAGATTACTTAAATGTGAGGTATTATTTTGATTTAAAATAAAAATCAGTTGCCTGGTAAATACCAGGTTTTGCTGGATCTCAGAAAGAGACCAATTATTTTCTATACCTATTACATTTGTATCTACAATTTCAGTTTCTTTGAATTATTTGCCTATTGATATTTTTAAAAAAGGAAAGGAAAAACTCCCACTGCCCTTGAACAGAATGCATCTATGTCTGAACTGCCTCTGAGGACCTACATCTCTTGGTAGCAGCTTCACATATGTGCCTTCCTCAGCTGGCATTTGTCTTTACTTAAGGGATTTTCCTCTCTCTTTCCTCCTTGAAAGGTCATTACCTTTTATTCCCAAGTCCCAAGACAAGTTCCTTTTGATTCATTCATTGGCAAAAGGAAAGTCCCAAGGACAGAAGCTAACGTGATCCAGAATTGTTATCTGACGGTGATGTTTCAACCAAATTTCTATTGCCTTTGAGCGATACGGGGGCCCCTCTGAATTTGTGTTTAAAGCCTTTCACACTTGTATGCCCCACTCATCTCCTGGGTTAATTTCCCAGCCTTTCAAGATTCAGCAAGCCTTTCCTCCTCTGGAAGCCTCACTAATGCCTCCTTCGGCTGGGTATTTTAAAAATATCTGTTCCCTGATCTTCCATAGCTTTCACACTGTGCATTAATCTATTAAAGCACTTAATACATTGTATTGAAAATAGGATTTCCCTGTCTAAAAAGTCTTCTTTCTCAACTGTTCCATCTATTATCTTGCTGAGAGTTCCTATAGTGCAGGATTGGTGTGTTTTTGTTTGTTTGTTTGTTTTTATCCTGGACACTCAGCAGTGAGTGATAAGTAAATTGATGTTAAATGAGTAAATGGATATATGCTTCATCTACACACTTAGTGACTATATTTCTTCTTGGCTTGTCTTGTGTTTCCTAGGAAGAAGCAATGTAATGGAGTCAAAGCATTTGTTAAATTAGACGTTTCTGGTCTATTTAGATATTTTAGGTATGCTTCAGCTGAATTCTGGTTGGAAAGCTCTCTTTTTACTCAGATCAAAGAAATGGAAAATTTTTCAGAGGGGAAGATTACTTAAATGTGAGGTATTATTTTGATTTAAAATAAAAATCAGTTGCCTGGTAAATACCAGGTTTTGCTGGATCTCAGAAAGAGACCAATTATTTTCTATACCTATTACATTTGTATCTACAATTTCAGTTTCTTTGAATTATTTGCCTATTGATATTTTTAAAAAAGGAAAGGAAAAACTCCCACTGCCCTTGAACAGAATGCATCTATGTCTGAACTGCCTCTGAGGACCTACATCTCTTGGTAGCAGCTTCACATATGTGCCTTCCTCAGCTGGCATTTGTCTTTACTTAAGGGATTTTCCTCTCTCTTTCCTCCTTGAAAGGTCATTACCTTTTTATTCCCAAGTCCCAAGACAAGTTCCTTTTGATTCATTCATTGGCAAAAGGAAAGTCCCAAGGACAGAAGCTAACGTGATCCAGAATTGTTATCTGACGGTGATGTTTCAAACCCTTTAACTTTCTATTGCCTTTGAGCGATAGCCAAGCCTCTGGGCAGAATGAAGAAATGAAGATACCTACATATATTCCCATATTTGTGTATCTAAAATCTCAAGATTTGGTTTAAGAATCACTTTAGTGTACATCTGCAATTAATTGATCCCTGTTTCTAATAATAATTGAATGTTTTCTAAACAATGTATGGTCATTGTTAAAAATATAGACAATAGTCAAAATTAACAAAATTTAAATTATCCTTAATTTCAACAATATATACTCATTATAGAAAAATATACCACAGTTAAATAATAATATTCAAATTATACATAAGCTCAACATCTGGAAACAACCACTACTAAAGTCTCCTCTTTCTCTCTATATTATGCATACACATATGTATCCACATACACTATTAAACATAAAAATACTGTACATTTCATTTATTAGCCTACTTTTTTCACTTTATAATATATAATGAACATTAACACTTCCTTTATAAATTCTTAGTTATTTTTTCACAGTATTATTTCAGGGATTGAATTGTATTCCATTGTGAATTATTTAATAATTCATTTACTCAGTCCATTCTTGGTGCATATTTAAGTTGTTCCCAATTTCTTCCCTCGTGAACATAATGTTAGCAAATACCCATGTAACTAGATTTTCAAATCCCTGTGATTTTCCCCACTTTGGATAAATTCCTAAAAGTGGATTTGCTAGATCAAAAGATATGCAAACTACAAATTAAAGTCTTTTCATATGCATTCCCAAATTGCCTCTTCTGGATTTATTTTAATACTTATATATCGCTTTTCACTTAAAAGCAATGCGCCTCATGAGTATATTCTGTCTCTTGCTCACTTCTCATGATCTCTGGGAACGCTGAGAGACCCTGGATGCGATGAACTGCTGTTGTGCTACCTGCTGGCTGTGCAGGCAGAGATGAATCCATGTAGAACACACACTTGTGTTTGCCTTGCTGGGATTCATCTTGACAGAGAGGCCCCTATGATCTTCCCTTAGCCCTCATTGGTGGCATCAGGGAAAGAGCCAGCCAATGTTTCAAGTCTCAAATCTGCCACCATGCAAGCAATAGCTAAAGGGGCATGTTGCTGGTGTCTGATTTATTTATTCATTTATTTGTGGCTATTCTGGGTTTTCACTGCTGCCAAAGGCTCTTCTCTAGTTGCAGGGAATAGGGGCTACTCTCGAGTTGAGGTGAGCAGGCTTCTTGTTGCAGCGACTTCTCTCGTTGTGGAACTTGGGCTCCAGGGCACATGGACTTCAGTAAGAACTCTTTACCACAAAACCACCAGGGAAGCCCCTGATGTTTCATTTTTAAAGGCTGGTCAAAGTACAGGTCAACGTCAGACTTTTTGTCTGTTCCTGAGAATTAACGTGTCTCTCGAAGGAATTTCACAAATGGTCATGTTCTTGCCATATTTGCTATGCAAGATACTGCTACAAAGAAATCACCATGGGGTGGAGGTTCATGCAATGGTTATTATAAACTTAAAAGGGAACATGATTACATTACAGTCACACATACATCATGCATGCATGATAAATGATCATCTTCCCATTACTGTTCCTAGCATAGCGCATTGCTCCTAGTAGGCAGCCAATTATCATCTGTTAAAAATTAAATGGAAGGTGGGGGGAGCTAAGATGGTGGCTTAGAAGGACGTGTACTCATCTCTCCTGCAAAATCGCCTGAATTGCAACTAGTTCCTGAAAAACCATTGACAGGAGGAGGTTGGATCCAATCACAAAAAAGATAGCCCACATCGAAGAGCAAAGGAGAAGCCACAATGAGACGGTAGGAGGGACACAATCATGCTTTTAAAAGTCAAACCTCATACCTGCCAGAGAGGCTGGGTGGGCCAAATAGGAAAAGCCCATTGTAATCAAGACCTGGGAAAGGAGCAGTGACCCCCACAAGGGACTGAGCCAGACCTGCTTTAGAGGATCCAAGTGTCCCCTTAAGCTAAAAGTGCCCTTGAGTAGTCCTCAGAAAGATGGCACTCAACTCCCTTTGAAGGAGGTTATCATTAACCCATAGAGCTGCTGAGTAGGGCTGGAGACTCTGTGCGCACCAAGATCCAGGAGAGGGAATCAGCGATCCTGCATGAGACTGAGCTAGACTCACTTCTGAGTATTCTGAAGTCTCCGGCAGAGCCAGGGGTCGATGGTGGCCTGCAGCAGGGTCGGGGAAACTGCAGAAGTGCTTCTCATAGAGCATGTGGGAATAAATCCTTTGTGAGAGAGACGCCATTACCACTACTATAGTTTGGCTTCAGGTCAAACTACAGGTAGGGAACTTAGCTCCACCCAGCAACAAAGGTACCTGGATTAATGATTAAGAAACTACCAGAGCCAGCCTGGGCAAGCCTTTTAGCTCTAGAATAGATGGAAATAAACAAGCAGTAAAAGAGGCCTTCAGATCCAACCACTGCCAGAGGCAAGAAAAAGACTGATAATTCCTGAATAGTCAGCAAGAGACAGAAGAACATAAACATTCACTATTTTCACATTTTGACTGAATTTACTGCTGGATTTTTAAAAATTTCACTTTATTTTTTATTCTTTTTTATTGCTTTTCTTTTCCTTTTTTCACTCTTTTTTTTTTCCTTTTTTCCAACCCCTCTCAGCACCTGCCTGCTTTTTTGGTGTCTGTTTCCTCCACTGAATTTTACTGAAGCTACTAATTTTATCAGTAAGACTGAATATTCAAAGCTGGTTCTTCGAAAAGGTAAACAAAATTGACAAGCCACTGGCCAGACTCATCAAGAAAAAAAGAGAGAAGAACCAGATCAACAAAATCAAAAATGCATAAGGAGTGATTACAACAGAGAATGCAGAAATCCAAAGGATTATAAGACACTATTATGAACAACTCTATGAAAGAACTGAAGAAATTCAATCACAAAATGACTCTTTTAAAAGTCAAACCTCATACCTGCCAGAGAGGCTGGTGGGCCAAATAGGAAAAGCCCATTGTAATCAAGACCTGGGAAAGGAGCAGTGACCCCCACAAGGGACTGAGCCAGACCTGCTTTAGAGGATCCAAGTGTCCCCTTAAGCTAAAAGTGCCCTTGAGTAGTCCTCAGAAAGATGGCACTCAACTCCCTTTGAAGGAGGTTATCATTAACCCATAGAGCTGCTGAGTAGGGCTGGAGACTCTGTGCGCACCAAGATCCAGGAGAGGGAATCAGCGATCCTGCATGAGACTGAGCTAGACTCACTTCTGAGTATTCTGAAGTCTCCGGCAGAGCCAGGGGTCGATGGTGGCCTGCAGCAGGGTCGGGGAAACTGCAGAAGTGCTTCTCATAGAGCATGTGGGAATAAATCCTTTGTGAGAGAGACGCCATTACCACTACTATAGTTTGGCTTCAGGTCAAACTACAGGTAGGGAACTTAGCTCCACCCAGCAACAAAGGTACCTGGATTAATGATTAAGAAACTACCAGAGCCAGCCTGGGCAAGCCTTTTAGCTCTAGAATAGATGGAAATAAACAAGCAGTAAAAGAGGCCTTCAGATCCAACCACTGCCAGAGGCAAGAAAAAGACTGATAATTCCTGAATAGTCAGCAAGAGACAGAAGAACATAAACATTCACTATTTTCACATTTTGACTGAATTTACTGCTGGATTTTTAAAAATTTCACTTTATTTTTTATTCTTTTTTATTGCTTTTCTTTTCCTTTTTTCACTCTTTTTTTTTTCCTTTTTTCCAACCCCTCTCAGCACCTGCCTGCTTTTTTGGTGTCTGTTTCCTCCACTGAATTTTACTGAAGCTACTAATTTTATCAGTAAGACTGAATATTCAAAGCTGGTTCTTCGAAAAGGTAAACAAAATTGACAAGCCACTGGCCAGACTCATCAAGAAAAAAAGAGAGAAGAACCAGATCAACAAAATCAAAAATGAAAAAAGAGAGATTACAACAGAGAATGCAGAAATCCAAAGGATTATAAGACACTATTATGAACAACTCTATGGCAACAAACTGGACAACCTGGAAGAAATGGACAGTTTCTTGGAAAAGATTAATCTCCCAAGACACAACGAGGAAGAAATAGAAACTATGAACAAACCAATCACAAGCTCAGAAATTGATTTTGTGATTTAAAATATACCCAAAAATAAAAGCCCAGGGCTAGATGGCTTCACAAGTGAATCCTACCAAACATTTAAAGAAGAGCTAATGCTTGTCCTTCTAAAACTCTTCCAAAAAACTGCTCATGAAGGAACACTTCCAAACACATTCTACGAGGCCACCATCACCCTGATACCAAAGCCAGGCAATAACAGCACAAAAAAAGAAAATTATAAGCCAATTTCACTGATGCATTTGTATGCCAAAATCCTCAACAAAACTCTAGCAAACAAAATTCCACAACACATCAAAAAACTCATACATCATGACCAAGTTGGTTTCATCCCAGGCATGCAAGGATTCTTCAATATCCGCAAATCAATGTGATATACCATATCAACAAACTGAAAGACAAAAACCACCTGATAATCTCAACAGATGCAGAAAAAAACTTTGACAAAATCCAACACCCATTTATGATAAAAAAAAAAAAAAACTCTTCAAAAAATGGGCATAGAATGATCCCATTCCAACATAGTGAAAGCCACATATGAGAAGCCCACAGTGAACATTATCCTCAATGGTGAAAAACTGAAAGCATTCCCCCTAAAATCAAGAAGAAGACAAGGGTGTCCACTTTCACCACAATAATTCAACATGGTCCTGGAAGTTCTAGCAACAGCAATAAGAGAAGAAAAACAAATAAAAAGAACCTAGATTGGAAAAGAAGAAGTAAAACTCTATCTTCAGATGACATGATATTATACAAAGAAAACCCCAAAGACACTATTAGAAAACTACTAGAGCTAATCAACGAATTCAGCAAAGTCATGGGATACAAAATCAATACACAGAAATCACTCGCATTCCTATACACAAACAATGAAAAATCAGAAAAAGAAATCAAATATGTAATCCCTTTCACCATTGCAACCAAAAGAATCAAATATCTAGGAATAAACCTACCCAAAGAAACAAAAGACACTATAAAATGAAAAAAAAACTTTCTATGGCAACAAACTGGACAACCTGGAAGAAATGGACAGTTTCTTGGAAAAGATTAATCTCCCAAGACACAACGAGGAAGAAATAGAAACTATGAACAAACCAATCACAAGCTCAGAAATTGATTTTGTGATTTAAAATATACCCAAAAATAAAAGCCCAGGGCTAGATGGCTTCACAAGTGAATCCTACCAAACATTTAAAGAAGAGCTAATGCTTGTCCTTCTAAAACTCTTCCAAAAAACTGCTCATGAAGGAACACTTCCAAACACATTCTACGAGGCCACCATCACCCTGATACCAAAGCCAGGCAATAACAGCACAAAAAAAGAAAATTATAAGCCAATTTCACTGATGCATTTGTATGCCAAAATCCTCAACAAAACTCTAGCAAACAAAATTCCACAACACATCAAAAAACTCATACATCATGACCAAGTTGGTTTCATCCCAGGCATGCAAGGATTCTTCAATATCCGCAAATCAATGTGATATACCATATCAACAAACTGAAAGACAAAAACCACCTGATAATCTCAACAGATGCAGAAAAAAACTTTGACAAAATCCAACACCCATTTATGATAAAAAAAAAAAAAAACTCTTCAAAAAATGGGCATAGAATGATCCCATTCCAACATAGTGAAAGCCACATATGAGAAGCCCACAGTGAACATTATCCTCAATGGTGAAAAACTGAAAGCATTCCCTCTAAAATCAAGAAGAAGACAAGGGTGTCCACTTTCACCACAATAATTCAACATGGTCCTGGAAGTTCTAGCAACAGCAATAAGAGAAGAAAAACAAATAAAAAGAACCTAGATTGGAAAAGAAGAAGTAAAACTCTATCTTCAGATGACATGATATTATACAAAGAAAACCCCAAAGACACTATTAGAAAACTACTAGAGCTAATCAACGAATTCAGCAAAGTCATGGGATACAAAATCAATACACAGAAATCACTCGCATTCCTATACACAAACAATGAAAAATCAGAAAAAGAAATCAAATATGTAATCCCTTTCACCATTGCAACCAAAAGAATCAAATATCTAGGAATAAACCTACCCAAAGAAACAAAAGACCTGTACACAGAAAATTACAAGACACTCATGAGAGAAATTAAAGAAGATTTAAACAGATGAAGAGATATTCCATGTTCCTGGGTCAGAAGAATCAATATTGTGAAAATGACCATTATACCAAATATCATCTACAGATTCAATGCGATCCCTATCAAATTACCAAGGACATTCTTCACAGAACTAGACCAAAGAATAACACAGTTGACATGGAAACACAAAAGACCTTGAATAGCCAAAGCAATCCTGAAGAAGAAGAAGAATGGAGCTGGAGGGATCAGTCTCCCTAACTTAAGACTATATACTACAAAGCAACAGTCATCAAGATAGTATGGTACTTGCACAAAAACAGAAATATAGACCAACGGAATGAGACAGAGAACCCAGAGATAAACCCACGCATCTATGGATGCCTTATTTTTGACAAAGGAGGCAAAAGTATAAAATGGGACAAAGACAGCCTCTTCAACAAACGGTGCTGGGAAAAGTGGACAGCTACATGCAAAAAAATGATGTTGGAACATTCCCTGACACCATACACTAAGATCAACTCAAAATGGATTAAAGACCTAAATGTAAGACCAGAAACCATCAAACTCTTAGAGGAGAATATAGGCAAAACCCTCAAGGACATCAATCCAAGCAAGATCTCCTATGACTCACCTACTAGAATAGTGGAACTAAAAACAAAAATGAACATGTGGGACTCATGAAACTTAAAAGCTTTTGTACAGCTAAAGAAATTACAAAAAAGCTGAACAGACAGCCCACAGAATGGGAGAAAATCATAGCAAATGAAACAACAGACAAAGAATTAATCTCCAAAATCTACAAGCAACTCAGACAACTCAGCACCAGAAAAATGAACAACCCAATCAAAAAATGAGAAAGAGGTCTAAACAGACACCTCTCCAAAGAGGACATACAGATGGCCAAAAAACACATGAAATGATGCTCAACCTCGCTTATTATTAGAGAAATGCAAATCAAAACTACAATGACATGTCACCTCACACCTGTCAGAATGGCCATCATCCACAAATCGACAATAAATGCTGGAGAGGGTGTGGAGAAAAAGGAACACTCTTGCATTGCTGGTGGGAATGTAAACTAAAATAGCCACTAGGGAAGACAGTATGGAGATTCCTTAAAAGACTAAAAATAGAAGCACCATACAACCCAGCAATCCCACTATTAGGCTTATACCCTGATGAAATCAAAACCGAAAGAGGCACCTGTACCCCAATGTTCATCGCAGCTCTCTATATAATAGCTAGAACATGGAAGCAACCTAGATGCCCACCAATGAATGAATGGATAAAGAAGCTCTGGTACAATGGAATACTACACAGCTGTAAAAAGCAATGCAGAAGAATCAGTCCTAATGAGGTGGTTAGATCTAGAACTTATCATAAAAATGAAGTAAGTCAAAAACAGAAAGACAAGTACAATATACTTACACATATATATGGAATCTAGTAGGATGGTAATGATAGCACATGCAGTGAAGCTAATGGAAAAACAGACATGGAGAATAGACATATGGACATTGTGGGGAATGAACAGTGCGTGGGACACATAAAGGAAGTAACATGAAAACCTATACTCTCATATGCGAAAAAGATAGCTATAGTCATTGCTCTGTGAGAAAAGGGGATCCTGCAGGGGTACTGTGCGATGGCCTGGAGGGGTGGGATGGGGGGGATTATACATGTGACTAATCTGGGATCACAGATATCTGTAAACAACAAAACTCTGTAAAAGTTAAAAACAAAATCAAAAAAAAAGTAAATAGTATGTATGGTTGGAGTATTACATATGGTTGGGGTACTTGAGACTCTAGCTATGGTTGGGGTGAAGCCACATTCACCTCAACCATGAATCATCACAAGATGAGTCAGAAAGAGTTTAAGACTAAAAATTAATACAAATACCACAGCTCTCTCATTACTTGTGAATAAGGTGAGGTGGATGGCCTGATTAGGACTGGAAAGTTTGAAGGATAATGATAAGAATGACAACTCTTAATTAATCCTAGAAACTTGGGTGCTTACTTTTTTAAGGATCAGATTGGCAACAGATCTCTTGTGAGAATAAGACTATGCCCATTATGGGGGATCAGAAATCTCTTTGGAATCCTACCTGATCTCTCCATCCCTCTCCCACCTCACTCACTCACTCACTCACTCACACTACTTGTTCAATGATATGCAGAAGATGCTAATTATCTGGCATTTTTAGGAAAGAATCTGCATTCACTATCTATTGCCACATCACAGATTACCCCCAAATTACAATTTTAGTACCTTAAAACAGTACACATTATTATCACATCGTTTCTTTGGGTCAGGAATCCTCATATGACATAACTGGGTCCACTGTATTATGGTGTCTAAGAAGGTTACAGTCCTCTCAAGGCTAACTTAGAAGGACTTCCTTCCTAGCTCACTCATGAGGTTGCTGGCCCCACTGATATGATAGCTCCTCACTACCAGTTGGTCAGAGGCGTCCCTGGGTTCCTTCCCATCTGACCTTTCCACAGGGCATTTCTGTGGAGAGAATATCATGTCTGGATTTATTAGTGTGAGCACAAGGAAAGGCAAGAGAAAGAGTGCAAGTCATAAGGTAGGAAGTCACAGTGATTAGGAAGTTTTGTTATTTTCAATTGAGAATGCAACATTCTATTACTTACTCTGTATTCACTTTTTAAACAACCTGCTGTGGTGGTCCAGGTATACTGAAATGAGATGGGTTATACATGGGCATGAATACCAGGAGGTAGAGACCCTTGGAGCCATCTTAGAAATTTGCCTGCCACAGAACCCATGAAGGGGGAGTCGGTATAACTCTATGTCTACCTATCCGTCCATCAGCCCATCCATGTATCCATCTATCTACCTATGTATCTTTATTAAGATTCCACTACTTAAAAAGCTCATGCGAAATATCTGCAGCCTAGATTAGCTTTATAGACCTTTATTGCCTCAAAAGCAATTACTCATTCCACTACCTAGTTCCTCATCCTCTGTCCTCCATAGATAGTGCCTTGTTTGGTAAGAAATTGAAAAGGATATTATGGCAGCAGCAACAAGACCAATAAACTTTTATTGGGCAACTAACTTCCCTATGTAAGGAACACACAAGGACTAAAAGGATATTGAGTTCATCCATCTGGGTTTTTTTGTAATTTAGTAAGTGTTTATGGAGTGTCCTCCACCTACTCATGCAAAGCATTTCATAAATAAAATATGAATATTAAAGTCATTAAAGGATGTCCAGAGCCCATGTTCATGAGGAGATTCTAGACTTGTCTGAGAAAATAAATGCTCCCCAGTTTGGCTCCTGTGTAAAGTTCTTCTCCATTAGTTCCCCATTGCAGTGTAGTTGGGCTGACCTCCACAGGCTGTGTTGGAACTTTGATAATAAACCCATACCATCAACACAGCCAGGGAGAACAGTGGTTCTCCAAGTTGGTGCTAGACTAGGTACATCAGCATCAGCTGGGAAGTTGTTAAAGATGCATATTCTCAGGCACATTCCTGATATCAAATCAAAATTTTTAGGGATGGGGTCCAGCAATCTATGTATTAGGAAGCCTTACAAGTGATTGACTTTGAGAGCCACTGACCCAGATTTTTTTTTTCCCTTATTTCAGACTAAACAGCTTTGTTCCCCAATCCCAGAGAATGCTTGGATTCAAATTCTAAGATGGTATTCGTCCCAAAGCCCCATAAAAATGCTGATTTAGAAATCACCCCTTTTCCACTGTCTTTCAGCTGTGTGTTGCTTCTCCACATTTTCCCCTTTGGCCTTTTTTGTAGCCTACTGTACACTCTGTACAGGCACTCTTGCTCTGATCTTTAAGTCACTGTTAAATAAAATTCAAGAAGCTGGCCATCTCACTATGAAGAAACATGCACGCATACCAAAGAATGGTCAGTATAATCAAGGTGGAGATAAACCTTGACAGAATTCATGGGAAAGATGATTTTGTTCCAGCTGGGATGACTGGACAAGTGTAACAGAAGAGACAGCACGTGATCTGAGCTTTCGAAGATGAGAAGCATTTTAACAGACTAAGAAGTGAGGGAATGAGTGCTTTGACATATACCTGAAGTGACAGGCAGAGCTGTGTGCTTGCAGGTAAAACTCTGACCATTGGAATTCTAGCTTTACCCAACTTGTAGCAATATCTGTTTTAATCTGGATTCATTCTGATCTGCCCCAACCCTCCTTCAAGAAAGCCAATTGTCCAGATTTTTCTCACCTTTCTCAGCTATGTTCTGAATTTACTCCTTCGTGGGATGAACATCTTATAAACAAACTGGAGCAGACACATTCATAGCTAATGAAGATGATTTGAGAGTTAATAGCCTGGGCAAGACTTAATAGTTAAAATTATATGACGGCAATTTCACTTTGGTCTTGGTCTACTAAATCATCAGAGTAGGCTTATCACCTTGTGGGTCTGAGTTGAGGAGCTGTGTTGGAAAACAGGAGGGAAGTAGGTGGTTAAGAAAGGTTTTTAATTTCCAAAAAAGGGAAAGAGCCCAGAGGAAGTAAATAAGCATTAGTGATCTTGCTTTACTTAGATTTAGAATGTCATGATGGATTACAGTGATTCTTAAGAGGGGAAAATTTTGTCCCCAAGGGGACATTAAGCAGTATGTGAAGACATTTTTGGCTGTCACAATGGGGGCAGGGAACTACTAGCATCTAACAGATAGAGGACAGGGATGTGGCTAAACATTCTACAATGCACAGGACAGCCTTTCTTCTTACCCAACACCAAACAAAAGAATTACCCCATCCAACATGCCAGTAGTGCTAAGGATGAGAAGTCCTGGATTAAAAGTACATTCCATACCAATTAGACTGGCTGAAATAAAATACAGTGACACATCAAGTGCTGGCAAGGATGTGGAGATTCAAGAGGATCACTCAGGCTCTGCTGGTGGGAATGTATAAATGTAATAAAATGGTAGAGTCATTCAGGGAAAACAGTTTGATGGTTTCTTGTAAAACTCAACCTGTAATGATCATAAGACCTAGCAATTGCATTCTTGGGTATTTAATCAAGAGAAATAGAAATGTATCTTCCTATATAACCTGTGCACAAATATGCAAAGAAGCTCTATTCATAATAACCCCAAACTGGAAATATTACAGATGTCCTTCAATGCGTGAATGGTAAAATGAACGATATCACATCCATATCATAGAATATTACTTAGCAGTAAAAACAAGAGACTATAGGTACATGTAACAACTTGGACACATCTCCTGAGAATTATGCTGAGTGCAAAAAGCAAATCCCAAAACGCTAAATGCTATAGGATTCCATTTATATAACATTCTGGACATGCTATATAAATAGAATGCGTAAGTAGAGAATAGATTTGTGATTGCCAAGGGTTAAAGACAGGGAAACAAGACAAGTGAGCGGGTAGAAGTTAGATGTGCTTTGTACAGGGCAATACAGAGGTTTCCTGTAGTGTCAGAACTGTTCAGGATATTGACTACAGTGTCCAAAACTACTCATGTGATAAACTTGCATGGAACTAGACAAACACACAGACATAGATAGACACACACACCAATGAGTACAAATAAAGGGAAACAGCCTGGTTGTGGATACTGTATTTTGATTTTACAAGATGTCATTGAGTAAAATGAATAAAATGTATCTAGGATATCTCTATAACATTCCTTAAAATTGCAACTGTATCTATAATTATCTCGAAAGAAAAAGTAAAAATCCACATACCCTGAGACTACGAATGGTTTGTTTTGTACAAGCTTTCAGGAGATTATAACTTTTCTTCTTCCTGCTCAAGGCCACTATGATTTTTTCCTCAAATTAAATGTAAGGCCTCAAGGTAAAACAAAATATATTCATCCTTATTGATATTTTCTCAGTGTCACTAAATAGGAAAATTACAGTGATCCCCATCCACCTCGTCATCTTAGTTTATAAGTGCCACTGTCTATCCTAATTATACATGCTTCACTAGGCAAAGAAAACAGCCTGTTGACATCAATATAAACACAAAGCACTTGAAATAAAGCCATCTTCATCTCTAACATACTGTGATTCATAGAACAAAGGAAGAATATAAAACATAAGCTCAACAGACATTATAAATAAAAAAGAGTGACATTTAAGAAAAGCAAAGTTCTCAAAATAGCTCTTTTGCTCCAAGTTTTATATATTCAACATTCCTCATTAATATGTTTCCAATTAGAACTCCGTAGACATTACTCATGTAAATGTTGAACGTAATGTGTTTGTCCTGTTAATTTGTCTCCGCTATGCCTTTATTTCTTCAGTTCAGGATGAATGGTGACGTGCAAAACTGGTTCCCTGTTGCAACTGGGCTAGCAGCTTTGCTTCTAAATCAGAGCCACTACAATTCAGAGTGATGGATCAAAGAAATAAAACCTGCTTTGTAACACGAGGGACACTGCTATTTCTGAAACTATAGGAGGTAGAAAGCAATAGGAGAGTGAGAGGATAGGTTTTTCAACTCTGATGGTAGATTTCTTTGACAAATAGAAGAAAATCACAGTCTACATGTCAGGACAAGATAGAACCGAGTGTCAGCACAATTTCAGAAAAACATCTGGAAAATCACATAGGGCAAAGACAGTGTGTGTCTATCAAAAGTGAAAGATAATTTCTCTTTAGTTAACAAGCGGTATAGTTAAGAAATCTACTTGCTTGACTAAAAGTGATGCTTCTTTTCAACAGCGATTTTGATAACCGAATGAATGTTTCTTATTGCCCAGGAAGATATTGAAGAATTGTTTCATGGTAGGGATCACTGTCTTGATCCTGTTTTTAGTTGGAATGTCTCTAGTTTTTTATTTAGTAAGAAGTTTCTTCTTAGTCCCTGATAGATACACTTGCTCCAGCTAAAGAGACACTTCTCTATTCATTACTTACTAGTAATTTTATCATGAATTTGTGTTTAATTTTAGCACATAAACCTATAAAATGATCATGGTGTTCTTTTTCACGTGTAGATTGTTTCCTCGTGTTGAACTATCCTTGTATTTCTCATGTGTGGTATATTATTCTTTTAGAATCCACCTTAATATTCAATTTACTAATGTTTGAAGTCAATTCATTAATGAGATTGGTAGCTTTATGTTGAGTGGGGCTGTCCTTACCTGATTAGCATGCCAGCTTAGTTTCTTAGAAGTAAATCTGGACCTTTACCTTTTTCATAGCTTTGAAACAGTTTAAATAGAAAACATATGATCTTTTCTTTAAAGATATGATAGCACTGTTCCATAGAACTAGCTGGCATAATGGCTTATGCAGGGTAAGGGAGAATTTTGACGATTTAAAAAAATTTGTTCTGTGGTCTACTCAGTCTTTTTAACTGTACTTGGGTCAGAGTTAATAATTTTTGCTTTCTTTGAAAAATATTCCAATCATGCTTATTTTCAAAGCTGTTGTCATATAACTGTAATTCTCTCAGATGCTTCTGAATGCCCAGATGCTTTTGAATGCCTTGAAAATACTTAACTATATCAGCTATTGTATCAAAATAGTATCTCTATTTAAGAAGGCTCATATCCTATCCTAGGTGTGGGAAAAATGAGATCTCACTCTCTTAAGAATCCTCTACTTTCACTAAAGCTTGCTTTAAACACAGAATTGGCAGTTGCTTGGATGAAGTGTATTAAAGGGAACCAAAAGCCTCTTTGCTTCAAATTCTTTACTGCTTCTTGAGGTCATTAAGAATGAATTTCACCAAATTAACCACTTCTTCAGAGGTAAAATTAAAATATGCTTAATGGAAGGAGTGTCACCCTCCATTCTGTTTAGTCTGAACAGATTTCTAGACATCCTGGTGGGATCTATAACCATGGATTTCAAATTTGAATACAAATAGGCACAAGTGCTTGCCCTTGAGAAATATATCCACGCTTATGATTCTATTCCAGAGCTTGTATTCTAGATTTTGTTCCATGCCTGACAACTTACAACTAATTTCTGCCTCAAATTCCTTACCTATTTGATTTTGGATGTTTAACCATGGATTGTGAACTTCAGCTGACTAAGATACCACTCCTGAACAGGACAGTTCCAAATCCTCAGACCAGATGTAGACCTGAGGGTGTGCAAAAGTCCAATGACCACAGATGAGCTGGTGCAGTTAATTAACAATCCAGTAATTAAGAACCAAATAACAGGGCAATCAGCATGCATGGCACCAACAGCTTGGAAACTAAGTTATTCATTACCCTTGAAATTTGTATTGATTAGGATGCATCTTCATAGCCACTTGGCATCCATCTACTTCCTTATTATAAACTGAGAGGATGGTTAGGACTATCTAATAGCAAACTTAATGAAACTAAGAAGTTAAGTTTTCCTTAATTCTAAAAGATGGAGTCTGGGGACACCACTGCATAGGGTATACAACTAACAGCTAGTAGTCTGAAATTCAACTCACCACATTTAGCTCTCTCCATGCATTGTCCCCAACTGCTCTAAGATTGAGCATAATACATATTGATCCCTTTACCTCCCAGGGATTTTTTTTCATGGTGTAATGAGCTGCTTGTGTAAAGTTCCTTAGAGAAAGCTACTGCTAAGATACAGCACTTCAAAATGCATGGGAAAAGAAATCAATCTCAGCCTTATCAAATAAGATTAGTCTACAGTCACACACCACTTCTTGGCATCCTGAGGAAAATCGCACTTTGGGGGGGTTTTGTTTAAATCAAGGAAACATTAAAGACTTGATTCCCTTTTCCCCACTAGTTCCAAGAAGATAGAGGCGGGGAAGTCACAAGAGTGAAAATGCCTAGACAGAAGAAAGCCAGGGGCTGATTACATCTCTGCTGTGCATGCTAATGCCTCACCTGGGATGGTTCAGCAGGGGGAAATGAGAGGGCTGCATTTATTCCATCCATACCCTTCTATAGCTCTGGCTGATGCTGAGCTGTGCTGCCCAGTTGTCAGTTCCTAGAGGGAAAGAAGGCTGCCTGTTAGCTTACTTTACATCAAAGTGAAATTGACTACATTAGTCATGTGAGCTATATTTTGATGCTTCCTCTCAAATGTTTCAGAGAGTCTCCAGGTTCATTTCTGTTTCACAGACTTATTTAAAAGCTCACACCCCTAACGTATTAGCTTTGGTGTCTATTTCAGAGCCAAAAAGAGAAGACTTGAGTTAGAAGGAGTTGGCAAGAAAACATATTTCTTCCCAGCTCTGTCTTCCAAATTAATTCCTTGGATTGGAACATATCCTAGACCAATGTTTTCCTCATATTAAGGTGCAGACAACCCCATGAGGATTGTGTTAAAATGCAGAGTCTGACTCAGTGGCTCTGGGTGGGGCCCAAGATTCTACATTTCTGAACAACTCCCAGAGAGATGGATGAACTGCTCGCCCACAGACCTTAGTAAGAGGAGTGGAGCCATATTGCTGCACAGAGGTGTTAACTATTCTTTAAAGATCTTAGAATATGAAAAAGGAAGAAAAACAAGGAAAAGAATTAACCAGATGATGAAGGAAATCTGGGAAGGTCTGGATTTTCAGACAGTAAGTGAACAAATTTACTAGCACTGAGCAAAACACTATAAATCAGAGGTGTGGTGATGTGAGGGGTTTGGGGATGTGATCATTTAAGCCACACACTATAAGATAATAGAACTAGTAGAGATAAGCAGCAACTGCTTTGAACATGGGATTCCACTTCAGTTCCCAGATGTACAGAGATTTTCATTCTCTCATGAGTCCTCAGGTAATGAGAAAAAACTCCTAAAGTGTGACATAAATGGCCTTCAAGAGGCATTAGTGTTTAAAGATTAAAAAAAAACTTTACTTCAAAGTTATTGGGGGTGGGGAGGAGCATTTCAAATTAGTGGGAATGGGAACAGCAAAGGGAGAGGTAGATTTTCCCTTCATAAGTGGACCAGTTGATGAACTATTCAAGTCTGTTTATACTCATCCAAATTTTCTAAGACATGAGAGTGTATCACAGCATTAGGTTGGCTTGAATCTTAGAAGGAAATGTCAGAAGGAATATTCCTTGCTCTGTTTCCCTGAGGTGAGGAAAGGATTGTTGGATGAATATGGAAAGAGGAATTGACCTTCACCTTTGAATAAAAGTGTTGAAAACTTGGGTTGAATATAAACGAGCACTGGACAGGGAGTCAGAATATCTGAGTTCCAGGATTAATCTAGATTAGCATTTCTCAAAATGTGACAGGATGTTAACTGAAGTTACATGGAAAAATGCTGTCTGTGGTCAAATGAGGTATGCAGATTTGGGGTGAAGTATACTTAAATAGGTTTCATTAGAAGCAAGCTTCTTGAATTCTTTCCATGGAGCCTCTGGATATGGAGAGTAGGATTTACCAAACTTATTTGATTCTAGAACATTTTTTGTTGTTTTTTTGTAGCTGCTAAGCCATGTCTGACTCTTTGCAACCCCATGGACAGGCTTCCCTGTCCTTCAGCATCTCATGGAGTTTGCACAAACTCATGTCCATTAAGTCAGTGATACCCTCTTCTCCTTTTCTACCAAGATCATTTCAAAAAATTAATGTTCTACACAACTTACTTTGAGAAATGAAAATGCTTTCCAAGATTACTTCCAGTTTTGGTACAATATCCTACTCAGTCATGTCTGACTGTTGTGACTCCACGGACTATAGCCTGCCAGGCTCCTCTGTCCATGTAATTCTCCAGGCAAGAATATTGCACTGGGTAGCCTTTCCCTTCTCCAGGGGATCTTCCTGACCCAAGGAAGCCTACAATATGCTACTATCAAAGTCAAATCAGGAATATCTAGAAATCATACCAACATCAAAAGGTGAAATTAAAAACCAGTTAAGTTTATACTATTTTTAATTTGTTAGTGTTTTAACTTGATAAAAATTGTTTTAAAAAGTAACCTCTTGGTCTTCCCTAGTGGTCCACTGGGTAAAGAGTCCGCCTTGCAGTGCAAGGGGCACCAGTTCCATCCCTGAGCAAGGAAGATCCCATGTGCCATGGAGTGGCTGGACCGGTGTGTTCAATTACGAGCCAGCACTCTGAAGCGCATGCTCTGCAAGGAGAGAGGGCACTGCAATGGGAGGCCCACACAAGCCAAGGAATAAAGATGGATGAAAATAAATAAATAAAAATTCAATAAAAAGAGGCTAAAATTAAAAAAGAAAAACAAAAAGATTTTTTTTACCTTCCATTCAGCAGATCTTATGTTTTAGTTTGCATATGGTCATGTTGTTGTTGTTGTTGTTGTTTTAAACATTTTTATTTATTTATTTATTTTGGCAGGGGTGGGGAGGGAGGGGTGTGGGCGGCCACTTCCACTGGTCTTTCATTTGTCTAGTTTCATCCATCTTTGTTCTTTGGCCCATGTGGGCCTCCCATCGTGGTGGCATCTGTTGTCACAGAGTACCGGCTCTGGGCGCATGCGCCTCAGAGCTCTGGCTCGATAATTGGACACATCGGTCCTGCCGTTCCGCGGCATGTGGGATCTTCCCAGACCAGGGATCGAACCGGCGCCCCTTGCATTGCAAGGCAGTGTCCTTACCCACTGGACCACCAGGGAAGCCCCGGTCATGTTGTTTTTATATCTGGTCCATTATTAAAAACATGGACCTTCAAATAAAAATTTTTTCTGATATAAGGTAGAATATTGAAGCTTAAAAATAGTCTCGGGGCTTCCCCTGGTGGTCCAGTGGGTAAAGACACCGCCTTGCAGTGCAATGGGCGCCGGTTCGATCCCTGGCCTGGGAAGATCCCACGTGCCACGGAGTGGCTGGACCGATGTGTCCAATTACCGAGCCGGAGCTCTGGCGCACGTTCGCCCAGAGCCGGTGCTCTGCGACGACGGTGGCCACCACCATGGGAGGCCCACAGGAGCCAAAGAACTAAGACGGATGAAAATAGAGAAATGAAAGACCAATAGAAGTGGCCCGCCCATCCCCCTCCCTTCCCACCCCACCCTCCAAAAGATAAATAAAATTTAAAAAAAAATAGTCTCAAAATGTAAGATAGTAATAAACTGCACAGTAGAAAATCAGCTCCAACATTACAGTCAGATACATTACTCTTATAGTCTTAAAGGTTGAACTCTTGTCATATCTGAATAGTCCCTGGCGGTGGCATTCAATTTATTTGTATATTTATACCCTACCCTGTGGCAGACATAATTGATAGTGACTCTCTAGTATCTTTAAATTGATTTGAAGAATTAAAACTCATCGGCTTTAAGACATTGAGAATCTATATAACCTCGTAAATATCTGAGGGTAGGACATGATGATTTCCATTTTATAGATTCATCAGAATACCAAGATTAATCATAAAACCTGAATAAGTCTTTACATTGGGTGCTTCATTGAAAAGACTAGAACAAATTCTAGGAGATTTTATTTGTAAACCTGCCTTTAAAAATGAGGAATCCAGACAATGACCTCTGGGGTTGTCTTTTAACTGGCTATGAATCCTATTACAAAAACAAGTTATTTAAGGAAGTGGGTATTTTTTCCCTTAAAATGTGCTTTGCCCCATTAAACTTGCACACTCATTATTTTCTAAGAACCCCATCTTACAAAGTCGTATTATAGATATTTAAGGAACAAATCACAGGTTTTTGACTGAAGAAGTGTATTATTGATTTTCTATGATTAAGGGATAAAGAGAAATTCGTGCAATGCCAGTCTTCCTTTGCCAGTGTCTGGTATTTTGATTGTAAATATTAAAATATATTTCCCTTTAATTCTCTTAAAAAATAAACAGTGAATCTAAGAATTAGAGGTAGTAATGATTCAGATGGTTTGCCATCAGCTGAGCCTCACAGATGGTTTAAGAATGAACGATTGGGCTCTTAAGAATTTTTATTTTTAATAATTGATGCCAAGTATGTTTTGCCACCATTGTTCCCCACTTAATTACTTTTCTTTTTGATCAAACACATTAACCAAAAGAGATCTAATAAATCATGTACAAAAACAGCAAAGCATTTAATTAACATGTGTGGTCCTGACTGATGGTGATAAAAAGCCATAGTAGTGCAAAGCAGGCTCACAAGGGCACCTTCAACTGATGTGGTATAGTAGTATCTGGAACAAACATAAGGCTGAGAGCGTAACACATGGACTCTATTCTCACTAAGTACTAATCATGACACTACAGAACACAATGTGATTATGGTCCTGTTTCTTCTTTTTGACTCAGAGGCTCTGTGCTCTTGGCTTGGGGGATCTCACAAGTATGTGGGAAACATAAACTAACAAATGCTGGGGCAGTTTACTTCTAATCCTGACCACGAGTATTTATTGAAGATTTACTACATTCCAGGTACTGTGCTGTGTCTTAAAAAGATTTCTCAGCCATAGAGGCTTCATCTGGCTCCCACTCTCACAGCCATTGCAGTACATTAAGCTCCACAGAGACAGCACCGGGGCAAGTGAGAGTCAGACGGGCACTAGGCGACTCTATGTCTTGTGGAGGAAAAATACTTCAACACGGGAAAAGGAGATCCTAAGAAGCCGAGAGACAAAATGTCATCATATGCATTCTTTGCGCAAACTTGCCAGGAGGAGCAAAAGAAGAAGCATCCGGATGCTCCTGTCAACTTCTCAGAGTTTTCTAAGAAGTGTTCAGAGAGGTGGAAGACCATGTCTGCTAAATAGAGAGGGAAATTTGAAGACACAGCAAAGGTGGACAAGGCCCACTATGAAAGAGAAATGAAACTTATATCCCTTCTAAAGAGGAAACAAAAAAGAAGTTCAAGGATCCCAATGCACCCAGGAGGCCTCCTTCGGCCTTTTTCTTGTTTTGTTCTGTTCTGAGTATCATCCAAAAATCAAAGGTGAACATCCTGGTCTGTCCACTGGTGATGTTGCAAAGAAACTGGGAGAGATGTGGAATGATACTGCTGCAGATGACAAGCAGCCTTATGAGAAGAAGGCTGCCAAGCTGAAGGAAAAGTATGAAAAGGATACTGCTGCATACCGAGCTAAAGGGAAGCCTGATGCAGCCAAGAGGGTAGTTGTCAAGGTTGAAAAAAGCTAGAAAAAAGAAGAAAGAGGAAGAAGATGAAGAGGAGGAGGAGGAAGAAGATGAAGAGGATGAAGAAGATGATGATGAATAAGTTGGTTCTAGCGCAGTTTTTTTTTTATTGTCTATAAAGCATTTAACCCCCCTGTACACAACTCATTCCTTTTAAAGAAAAAAACTGAAATGTAAGGCGGTGTAAGATTTGTTTTTAAACTGTACAGTGTCTTTTTTTGTATAGTTAACACACTACCGAATGCGTCTTTAGATAGCCCTGTCCTGGTGGTATTTTCAATAGCCACTAACCTTGCTTGGTACAGTACGGGGGCTGTAAATTGGCATGGAAATTTAAAGCAGGTTCTAGTTGGTATACAGCACAGATTAGTTATATGGGGATGGTAGTTTTTTTATCTTCAGTTGTCTCTGATGCAGCTTATACACATAATTGTTCTGTTAACTGAATACCACTCTGTAATTGCAAAAAAGAAAAAAGTTGCAGCTGTTTCGCTGACATTCTGAATGCTTCTAAGTAAATAATTTTTTTATTCAAAAAAAAAAGATTTCTCAGCCATAAAATAGAATGAAATGATACCATCTGCAGGAACATAGATGGATTATTAAGCAAGGTAAGTCAGAGAAAAACAAATATCATGTGACTTATATGTCATATGAAAAATATCATATCACTTATACCTGGAATCTAAACTATGATACAAATGAACTTATTTATGAAACAGAGACAGACTCACAAAGAAAACAAACTTATGGGGCTGCCCTGGTGGTTCAATGGGTAAAGAGTCCACCTTGCAGTGCAAGGCGCGCTGGTTCCATCCCTGGCACGGGAAGATCCTACATGCACCAGAGCAGCTGGACTGGTGTGTCCAATTATGAGCCAGTGCTCTAGAGCGCATGCGCCCAGAGCCAGTGCTATGTGACAACAGAGGCCACTGTGATGGGAGGCCCACTCAGGCCAAAGAATTAAGATGGATGAAAATAAATACATGAAGGACCAATAAAAGAGGAAAAAATTTAAAAAAAACTGCATATCAAGCAAAATGATTAACAGTTTAAGAAAAAAAACAAAGAAAAAAAGAAAACCAACTTATGGTACCCAAAGGGGATATGAGGTGGGGGGAGGCATAAATTAGGAGTTTGGGATTTATACATATACATATACATATATATATTATATATATAAATAGATAAAGTTATTTTATATAACTATATATAAAATAAACAAGATACTACTGCATATATAGCACAGGAAACTATATACAACATCCTGTAATAACCTATGATGGAAAAGAATCTGAAAAAGAACATATACATGTATATGTATAACTGACTCACTTTGCTGTTCACCACTAACACACACTGTAAACCAACTATACTTCAATACATGAAGATTGTCTTATTTAATGCTTCAATAATATATTTAGCTAGTGATCATTACGATCTTCATTTTATAAGAGAAAAACAAATACATATAGGTGTTAAGCAATGGTCTAGGTTACACAGCTAATAAATGAAGTAGTCTAGTCAATTTTACCCTATAGCTCTATTTCACTGACTGGAAGACGTTTTCCCACATATATACTGTATATTTGAAATTCTGGGGGAGAATCACAAAATACTATAGATGTCCCTAGAATGGAATCTGAGAATCAACTAGGGCTGCAATAACTCGGTTTCATACATGCACACTGAAAAAGAAGATTGCACTACATGATTAAAACACAGCAACACCTTAATTTTGTTATGTGAGAGTGGTAGAGCATGGATGAAGTTGGGAGTTCATTTTTCTTCTTTATGCATTCTAATTTGTGTGTGTGTGTGATGTGATGTGATGTGATTTTGCTGCTTTTAAAATGAAAAGCAATGGCTTCCCAGGTGGCCCAGTGGTAATGAATCCACCTGCCAATGCAGGAGAAGCCAGAGATGTGGGTTAGATCCCTGTGTTGGAAAGATTCTCTGGAAGAGGAAATGGCAACCTAGTTCAGTATTCTTGCCTGGAAAATTCCATAGACAGAGGAGCCTGGTGGGCTACAGTCCATGAGGTTGCAAAGAGTCAGACATAACTGAGCACACAACGGAAGTCACCAGATAGATCTCTCTTCACTTTATCTCCCTTAAGAGTAGACAGATCCTATCTCACTTTAATCTGAAGTTCCCTAGAATGGACAACCAAATCAGCTTCACCGTTAAAACAGGCTGGCTATGTTCCCAAATCAGCTTTGGGGTCTGCAACCAAGGTTCCCCCTGCCCTCTACTGAAGATTCCTGGTTGGCTGGTCTGTTACTGAAAGATATTCATGAAGATTTTCATAATACACTGCTTCCAGATCCTTTCTAAGAGCACCGAGGATGGTAAAATGGAGAAACTTTTGACAATCCTGTATAGCATCTCTTTTACAAAGGGTTGTTAGGTGCATTTGCTTAAAAGAGAGAAATAGGTATTGTTTGGAACTCACAGATTCAGATAAAGAAGGGGACTGGATTCATTCTCTGTAGCATTACACCTCAAACTTGAGGACCTTCAGGCCAAGTGCATCATTTGTGTGGATATAAATGAAGTTAAGCAATGGTCTAGGTTACACAGCTAATAAATGAAGTAGTCTAGTCAATTTTACCCTATAGCTCTATTTCACTGACTGGAAGACGTTTTCCCACATATATACTGTATATTTGAAATTCTGGGGGAGAATCACAAAATACTATAGATGTCCCTAGAATGGAATCTGAGAATCAACTAGGGCTGCAATAACTCGGTTTCATACATGCACACTGAAAAAGAAGATTGCACTACATGATTAAAACACAGCAACACCTTAATTTTGTTATGTGAGAGTGGTAGAGCATGGATGAAGTTGGGAGTTCATTTTTCTTCTTTATGCATTCTAATTTGTGTGTGTGTGTGATGTGATGTGATGTGATTTTGCTGCTTTTAAAATGAAAAGCAATGGCTTCCCAGGTGGCCCAGTGGTAATGAATCCACCTGCCAATGCAGGAGAAGCCAGAGATGTGGGTTAGATCCCTGTGTTGGAAAGATTCTCTGGAAGAGGAAATGGCAACCTAGTTCAGTATTCTTGCCTGGAAAATTCCATAGACAGAGGAGCCTGGTGGGCTACAGTCCATGAGGTTGCAAAGAGTCAGACATAACTGAGCACACAACGGAAGTCACCAGATAGATCTCTCTTCACTTTATCTCCCTTAAGAGTAGACAGATCCTATCTCACTTTAATCTGAAGTTCCCTAGAATGGACAACCAAATCAGCTTCACCGTTAAAACAGGCTGGCTATGTTCCCAAATCAGCTTTGGGGTCTGCAACCAAGGTTCCCCCTGCCCTCTACTGAAGATTCCTGGTTGGCTGGTCTGTTACTGAAAGATATTCATGAAGATTTTCATAATACACTGCTTCCAGATCCTTTCTAAGAGCACCGAGGATGGTAAAATGGAGAAACTTTTGACAATCCTGTATAGCATCTCTTTTACAAAGGGTTGTTAGGTGCATTTGCTTAAAAGAGAGAAATAGGTATTGTTTGGAACTCACAGATTCAGATAAAGAAGGGGACTGGATTCATTCTCTGTAGCATTACACCTCAAACTTGAGGACCTTCAGGCCAAGTGCATCATTTGTGTGTAGGGGATATGAAAGGAAGGCTAATATACTGAGTATCTCAGTTCCGCTAAATACTCACACACAAGAAGACAGAGGAGCTCCGGCAGCTGAAGCAAACCAGGGTACCACAAAGGATGCTCAGGACCCAGATCAATTCCTTTAGTCCATGGGGAGAGGCAGAGAGAATCAGGTGTGTCCTAGAGACAGAAAAAAAAAAAAAGTTCTAATAAGTGAAAGGAGCACAGAAGAAATTAAGAAGAGGCCATAGGGAAATTAGAGAGGATATTAGGGGAGAGAATTACCTCTCTTTACTTGACCCTTTTCCTGTCAATACATTTAAAAGTAATTACTGGAAGTTTTAGTTTTTTCTTCTCCATTTGGAACAGACATATAATTTCATTATAAAGTTAAGGGAAAGAAAAAATTCATGTTACATATTGAGTGCAAAGTACTTGTGTGTAAAGAACAATCAGGGTCTTGTTTAAAAAGAAAAACAACTGAATAAGAGCTCCCCATGAACTGTTGTTGTTCAATAGGAGAATGAGATGGTTGAATGGCATCTTCGACTCAATAGACATGAGTTTTAGCAAACTCCAGGAGATATTGAGGGACAGGGAAACCTGGCCTGCTGCAGTCCATGAAGTTGCAAACAGTAGGAAACCACTGAGAAACTGAACAACAGAAATCATATACACACAAAAGGGACACATGGAAACTATTGGAAGTGATAGATGTGGTTATTCCCTTGACTGTGGGGATAGTATCATGGGTGGATGCACATGACCAAATCTATCAAACTATATATTAGACATGAGCAGTTTTCTGTACATCAATTATACCTCAATAAAGCTGTCAAAGAAAACAGAAAAAAAAAGAAAACAAAGACATCTCCTAATGAAGCGAGATGCTCACAAATTAAGATTCCATTACGGTAGTGATTTTTAACCTTTTGGGGAAAGGTAGTGAAGACAGAGATCCCTTTAGGAATATGATAAAAGCAACTGACCCTTCTCCACAGATAAAAGCACAGAATTTGTTCACATAAATTGCTATGCTTAATCCCAGAGATTCTGCATCCCAGCTATGGCCTACTGATGGACCTCATTAAAGAACACCAGTGTTGTTGTTTCCTCTCAGGGTTGTTTCAGGTCTCCTCCCATGCCCAAAAGATGCATAAGGTGCTGCCCTCGTGCTGTGGGCATCTCTGTGTTTCGTCACTTTCTACGCAGGCAACTCATCTTTCAGTCAAGTTTTCCACTTCTACTTTAAACCAGCCTGCTCAGACTTCATTTTGAGCACAGGCAACTGTGCAGGGATAGGACTTTCCTTTTTCCGTGATCAATGCAGGTATTTGTGGATATCATGAAAGGAAACTGTTTCATATTTTAACAGGAAAACTTTCCAAATAGAAGAAATTATGGAAGAGACAGGCCAGTTTCTTTTTTTTTTTAGCTTCACATTTGATGGCGTAATAAGGACAGAGCAAGGGGAAATTGTCACTGGAGCTTGTCTGGCTGTTTCTTGCTGCTCTGTTACATAGGAACACATCTTATAAATGGTTTTGCACAGGATCCAGATGGATAATAAAATACTGGAGTAATTCTTTGCAATTCCATGGGCTGTAGCCTGTCAGGCTCCTCTGTCTGTGCGATTCTCCTGGAAAGAATACTGGAGGAGGTTGCCATGCCCTTCTCTAGGGGATCTTTCCTGACTCAGGGATTGAATCTGGGTCTCCTGCATTGGAAGCAAATGCTTTACTTTCTGAGCCACCAGGGAAGCCAAGTTATATCTTCTAACTATGCACAGTTTTCTTAATAAACATAGCCCAAAGCAATCCTTCAGCCTAAAAGGCCATGTGTTTACAATGACTGCCTTCATTACAAGAGTCTATCTGGAATTTTTGTGCTATAAAATCTATTATGCATTCATTGAGTCTGATCTTACCATTAGACCATCTGATTTCCCAGTTCAGCAGACTCTTCTTGAGTCATTTCACTCTCTCATGTATGACCAGATAGACAGACTCTAATCACCCTACCAGGCAGAGATTTATTGGTGGTTATCCTGCAGCTGGGTTTCCCAGGTAGCACTAGTGGTAAAGAACCCACATGTCAATGCAGGACATGTTACAGATGTGGGTAAGATCCCTGGCTCTGAAAGATCTCCTGGAGTAGGGCATGGCAACCCACTCCAGTATTTTTGCCTGGAGAATCCTTGTGAACAGAGGAGTCTGGCGGGCTATAGTCCACAGGGTCGCAAAGAATTGGACACGACTTGAAGCGACTTAGCATGTATGCACCCTGTAGCCTATAAAGCTTATCTGGCTTAACACACTTTGCACCAAGCTGGTGTTCTCCACACTGTTGGGCTTGTGGGCTTTAATAAGGAAGGACTGTTTTCAGTCATGATATTACTGTCTACATGGCTCATTAGCCTTCACCAAATACCTCAAAATTTCAAACCTTGGTGGTTTAAAACAACAGCCATTAAACCACAAAGGTTTAAAGCATTTGGGTATTTGGTGAAGGCTAATGAGCCTCATTATTACAGGCTGGAAATCTGGGCTGTGGTCAACTGGGTGGTTCTTCTAGGCTTGGCTGAGCTGTGCTTCCTTTATCACACACAATCAGCCGATAAATGGGCTGGAGCTGGCTGGTTTAGGATGGCCTCAGCTGGGATGGCTAGGATGAGAGAGACCTCTCCCCTTATAGACTGTCACCGTTCATCTGGCTAACCTAGATGGACTCTTTGCATGGTAGGAAAAGTTACTGAGAGCAACAAGAGGGCAAATTCCAACGTATAAATCTTTTTCAAGTCTCTGCTTGCATCACGTTTGCTGATGTCCTGTTGGCCAAATCAAGTCTTAACAATAGTCCAAAGTTAGTGTGCAAGGGCGGTACCAAAGAGGATGGGTAGAAAGAAGACTCTGTAGTCCTTGTCGCTATCCACCACAGGGCTATGGTGGTGGTCAGAGCCTACATTAATACGGAGGAAGGGAAAAGTCTTTCTAGATGGTCTACCCATTAGGTGTGTGTTTTCCTAGTTCATCTGCCCGGAATGGGTCCCTCTTTTTACTATTTACAAGAGCACTAAATGTGCTAGCAGAGATGCTGATTATCCCAGCATGTTTTCTCTTTCTAACTGGATTGTAAGTGGCAAATATTATCCCCAATATCCCCACGAATATTTTATCCTTTTTGTCTTTTACAGACTTTCCAAATCAGGCAGGCCTAACAATAAAGACTGCTTTATGTCTTATGTTATTGAGGGAAGGATGCATGTCTAATTCAACTTTATAAACTCCACAACATTTAGCCTATTTAATTGGGGCTCACACATATCTCCTCTGAATTGCTAATTTTTTGTCATTCATGTCAATTACAATGTCTACCCTAGAAAATTGTTGCTCAAAATGAATCTGCAGGCTGCATGAATCAGAATCAGCTAGGGCATTGGTTAAAATGCAGATTCAAGGATCCACCTCAGGTCTAGTTAGTGTACCACATTCTCTGCCTGGGGCCTGCAAATTCATCTTTAAAACACTTGTACTTCTTATGTACATTAAAGTCTAGGAATCACTTTCTTGGTCACAGGGAGGGGAAAGGAGGGAGGGAAGGATTGGGAGTCTGGGATCAGCAGATACAAACTATTACATACTGGATGGACAAACAGCAAGCACAGGGAATGGTATTCAATACCCTGTGATAAACCATGATGGAAAAGATGATGAAAAAGTATAAATATATACACGTATACATATATATTTTTGAATCTATTTGCTGTATGGCAGAAATGAACACAACAGTGTTAATCAACTATACTTCAACAAAATAATTTTTTTTAGAAAAAGAACCACTGTCTTAGAGAAGTGGCTTTAGCAACATTTTGACCTCTATGCAGGGTAATAAATATTTTTACAGCCCGATTGCATACACACATACATACATATTACACAAAGAGAGGTGACTGGAAAGAAGGTTTAAGGAGAAAATACCCTAAGTTCAATAGATATTTTCTAATCACGTTTCCTAAATGCTGACTCATGACTCAGATACATTTCATGACCCAGTAGTGTGTTATGACCTGACTTTTGAAAATCAGAACTCATCACCAATGACAAATCAAGCAAACAATATACATACCTCTTCATAACCATTCACATGGATGGAGTACTTGTTAAAAATCACAACTTTCTGAGCCCTGCCCTCCAGAGCTTCTGATTCAGCAAGACTGGGACAAGGTTAAGAAACCGCACTGCTAACATGTTGACAGACTGATGCTGCCCTTTGAGAATCACGGCCCTATATATTCCAGTCTCTTTTATTTAGTCCACAAGCCCTAAGAGATCCCCAAGTTTCCTGACTGATTTTTATTACTGCTTTCTAACCACATTTGCCCAATTTCCTGATTGTTTCTTTTTTATTACTGCTTTCCAACTACATTTACTTCAGCTGGGTTTCCACTTGCTCAGATTTCACTCGCATTGTGGAATGAACATATTGGATTCAGCTGGCATTTCCCTAAAGCCTGCCAAGTGCACTCCAACCATTGTCTTACTGGCAGGTTTCCTGACGGCGATTCTAAAGCTGTTCTTTTAGTTCCCCTGTTTCTTCAGAATGCACTAAGATGGCTCAAGTCCCAGTCTAGTGGTGGTGTTTGTTCTGTAAAGTTAGATTATTATTATCTCAGAAACAGGAGATCAGCTCCTCAAGGATGTCATTCTGATACTACTAATCATTTCTCCCTCTAAGCATCTGCTAGGTCCCAGTGTGTTGGCCTGTGTTTATTACTGTGCCTCATGCTATTGGAAATTTCACTACAATAAGCAGAGAGTGAAACATTTTTGGAAATTTTAAATGTTTGGTGGAAATTGGATAAAGGATAAATTATTATTGATGTACTACGTTCTCTCCTCCCAGTGCATGAATGTGACTTTTGTTCTAGTCATTCTATCCAGTTGGTTTTTTGGCTATGAAGAAAGAGGAAAGGGGACACATGCAAGTCAAGACCTCCCTGAAAATTCTGTTGTTACCCAGGGTGACAATGGACCAGCTTTGAATGATATATGGGGATACGACACTCATTTCTATCCTAAGAACACTGCATTCTGATGCCACTATACACAATTGTTTTCTCCTGGTTATTAGAAGCTGATTTAACACCTATGTCATGAATGCTTTCAAGAGAAAGGTGTTTGGAAATCTGATGTCATCACACGTTTTCTCCATCACCTGTGACCCAGACATTCCTCAGGACCAGAATATCACAAATTGGATGGAGTACTTGTTAAAAATCACAACTTTCTGAGCCCTGCCTCCAGAGCTTCTGATTCAGCAAGACTGGGACAAGGTTAAGAAACCGCACTGCTAACATGTTGACAGACTGATGCTGCCTTTGAGAATCACGGCCCTATATATTCCAGTCTCTTTTATTTAGTCCACAAGCCCTAAGAGATCCCCAAGTTTCCTGACTGATTTTTATTACTGCTTTCTAACCACATTTGCCCAATTTCCTGATTGTTTCTTTTTTATTACTGCTTTCCAACTACATTTACTTCAGCTGGGTTTCCACTTGCTCAGATTTCACTCGCATTGTGGAATGAACATATTGGATTCAGCTGGCATTTCCCTAAAGCCTGCCAAGTGCACTCCAACCATTGTCTTACTGGCAGGTTTCCTGACGGCGATTCTAAAGCTGTTCTTTTAGTTCCCCTGTTTCTTCAGAATGCACTAAGATGGCTCAAGTCCCAGTCTAGTGGTGGTGTTTGTTCTGTAAAGTTAGATTATTATTATCTCAGAAACAGGAGATCAGCTCCTCAAGGATGTCATTCTGATACTACTAATCATTTCTCCCTCTAAGCATCTGCTAGGTCCCAGTGTGTTGGCCTGTGTTTATTACTGTGCCTCATGCTATTGGAAATTTCACTACAATAAGCAGAGAGTGAAACATTTTTGGAAATTTTAAATGTTTGGTGGAAATTGGATAAAGGATAAATTATTATTGATGTACTACGTTCTCTCCTCCCAGTGCATGAATGTGACTTTTGTTCTAGTCATTCTATCCAGTTGGTTTTTTGGCTATGAAGAAAGAGGAAAGGGGACACATGCAAGTCAAGACCTCCCTGAAAATTCTGTTGTTACCCAGGGTGACAATGGACCAGCTTTGAATGATATATGGGGATACGACACTCATTTCTATCCTAAGAACACTGCATTCTGATGCCACTATACACAATTGTTTTCTCCTGGTTATTAGAAGCTGATTTAACACCTATGTCATGAATGCTTTCAAGAGAAAGGTGTTTGGAAATCTGATGTCATCACACGTTTTCTCTCCATCACCTGTGACCCAGACATTCCTCAGGACCAGAAGGGTGCTTGTGGCAGTTGCCTTTAACACCTTGCTGTAGTTTCCAAGGTCAAAAGTTCTCTCCTATATCTTATAATCCGTCTATCTGGAGTGTGAGTGGGATCTCTGAGTTCTCATGCAGTACCTAGGGTGCATTTTAAGTTCTATTCTGAGAAAAATTTGGACTCTGTGCTCAAGTCTATCTGAGGCCCATTTCCATCCTAGAGGAAACTCCTAGAGGAAAACATAAGGTACAACACTCTCTGGCATAAATCACAGCAAGAGCCTCTATGACCCACCCCCCAGAGTAATGAAAATTAAAACAAACAAGGTGAAAAGACAGCCCTCAGAATCAGGGCAAATAATTGCAAATGAAACAACTGGCAAAGAATTAATCTCCAAAATATATAAGCAAGCTCATGCAGTTTAATACCAGAAAAACAGACAATCCAATCAAAAAGTGGGCAAAAGAGCTAGAGACACTTCTCTTAAGACATACAGATGGCTAATACACACATGAAGATGCTAAATATCACTCATTATTAGAGAAATGCAAATCAAAACTACAATGAGATAACACCTCACACCAGTCAGAATGGTCAACATCAAAAAATCCACAAACAACAAGTGCTGGAGAGGGTGTGGAGAAAAGGGAACTCGCTTTTGCAAATTGTTACAGCCATTATGGAGAACAGTGTGGAGATTCCTTAAAAACACTGAGAGTAGAACTGCCATAAGACCCAGCAATTTCACTGCTGGGCATACACCCCAAGAAAACCAAAAATGAAAGAGACACATGTACCCCAATGTTCACTGCAGCACTATTTACAATAGCTAGGACATGGAAGCAACCTAGATGTCCATGGGCAGATGAATGGACAAGAAAGCTAGGGTACATATATGCAATGGAATATTACTCAGCTATAAAAAGGAACACATTTGAGTCAGTTCTAATGAGGTGGATAAACGTAGATCCTATTATACAGAGTGAAGTAAATCAGAAAGAGAAAGACAAAAACTGTATATTAATGCATAAATATGGAATTTAGAAAGACACTATCTACGATCCTATATACAGGGCAGCAAAGTAGATACAGATGTAAAGAACAGACATTTGGACTCTGGCAAAAGGCAAGGGTGGGATGATTTGAGAGAATACCACTGAAACATGTACATTGGCACGTGTAAAACAGATGACCAGTGCAAGTTCGATGCATGAAGCAGAGCACCCAAAGCCAGTGCTCTGGGACAACCCAGAGGAATAGGGTGGGGAGGCAGGTGGGAAGAGGGCTCAGGATGGGGAGAACACATGTACCTATGGCCAACTCATATTGATGTATAGCAAAAAAAAAAAAAAATCACAATACTGTAATTATCCTTCAATTAAAATAAATTTTAAAAAGAAAAGTAACCAGTTATACAGTAATGATGCAAAAAATATTTCATCTGGAGTTCAGTTTCCAGTAGGCAAAGATTTCAGATTGATTCTCCTGCTGAAAACAAGTTAAAATACTGGATTAAAAAAGTTATTAAAAGAGCCAATAGCAGGCAAGAAAGACAGGAAAGCATACACAATAAGATGGAAACCCAGAGAGGTAAGCAGTGCACCAAAGTAGTCTCTGACATTGAGAGTGGTGGCCAAACTAATGTGAGCTTGAACCTCAGGGTCACACTTCTCTGTGGCATGAATACAGGGGAAGAAACCAAGGGTTGTCTAAAAGCAAGAGTCTACACAAAAGTCCTCATCATAACACTGGGGACCCAAAGGGTTACCGTCTCAAGGGACGGCAATGAAATTGCTCTCTAAAGCTTTGGACTGAGGAGAGAGACAGGAGATGCCCTCAGGAAGATGTAAATTATCAGGGGCCCTTTGGAGTGTAGGCAGCCCAAATTCACATTTCTTATAACACATATGGGTGTTCAACACAACCTGAAACCAATAATCTAGTGGTTTTAGACAGGCTTGATAAATGTCCACAGCTGGCAGATGAGAACAAGTATCAATTCTCCCTATACTAGGAACTCTGTCCCACACCTCCAAGGATTCCAGCAAATAAAAAATGTTAAGGGATACAAGCAAGAGGCAAATGAATCATGAAAAGGCAAGAAAGCATGGTATCATGACAATATCAGAAGGTGGAGAAAGACAAACTGTATATTAATGCATAAATATGGAATTTAGAAAGACACTATCTACGATCCTATATACAGGGCAGCAAAGTAGATACAGATGTAAAGAACAGACATTTGGACTCTGGCAAAAGGCAAGGGTGGGATGATTTGAGAGAATACCACTGAAACATGTACATTGGCACGTGTAAAACAGATGACCAGTGCAAGTTCGATGCATGAAGCAGAGCACCCAAAGCCAGTGCTCTGGGACAACCCAGAGGAATAGGGTGGGGAGGCAGGTGGGAAGAGGGCTCAGGATGGGGAGAACACATGTACCTATGGCCAACTCATATTGATGTATAGCAAAAAAAAAAAAAAATCACAATACTGTAATTATCCTTCAATTAAAATAAATTTTAAAAAGAAAAGTAACCAGTTATACAGTAATGATGCAAAAAATATTTCATCTGGAGTTCAGTTTCCAGTAGGCAAAGATTTCAGATTGATTCTCCTGCTGAAAACAAGTTAAAATACTGGATTAAAAAAGTTATTAAAAGAGCCAATAGCAGGCAAGAAAGACAGGAAAGCATACACAATAAGATGGAAACCCAGAGAGGTAAGCAGTGCACCAAAGTAGTCTCTGACATTGAGAGTGGTGGCCAAACTAATGTGAGCTTGAACCTCAGGGTCACACTTCTCTGTGGCATGAATACAGGGGAAGAAACCAAGGGTTGTCTAAAAGCAAGAGTCTACACAAAAGTCCTCATCATAACACTGGGGACCCAAAGGGTTACCGTCTCAAGGGACGGCAATGAAATTGCTCTCTAAAGCTTTGGACTGAGGAGAGAGACAGGAGATGCCCTCAGGAAGATGTAAATTATCAGGGGCCCTTTGGAGTGTAGGCAGCCCAAATTCACATTTCTTATAACACATATGGGTGTTCAACACAACCTGAAACCAATAATCTAGTGGTTTTAGACAGGCTTGATAAATGTCCACAGCTGGCAGATGAGAACAAGTATCAATTCTCCCTATACTAGGAACTCTGTCCCACACCTCCAAGGATTCCAGCAAATAAAAAATGTTAAGGGATACAAGCAAGAGGCAAATGAATCATGAAAAAAAGGCAAGAAAGCATGGTATCATGACTGAGAATTACTACAAAAAAATAAGAGAAAAGAGAAACAGAAAGATTTCATATATTAGTCACAGAATATAAAACAGCTTATGATTACTAAAATAAATAATGAATAACTTTAAAAACACATGGAGGAGACAAGAAATTGTGAAAAACAGCCACACGGATTTGAAACAGAACTTTTAGGAGTTAAAAATAAACAAGTCAAAGAGGACTTTAACAAAAATCAGACCCAGTTGTAGGAAAAAAACTAATAAACTGGAAGATTTATCTGAAGAAATTAAACAGAATGTAGCAGAGAGAGACAAAAGTAAGGAAAATGTGAAAGAGAGGTTAAAAGGTATGTAGGATAGCATGAGCAAATTAATACATAACCTAATCAGAATTATAGATAGCAAAGAGAAAGCAAACAGGCACAGGTAATACTTGTATACACAGTATAATAAAATAAAGTCACAGGACATAATTCATTCAACATGAATTCATAATTCATGTTCACAGAACATGTTCATTCCAGAATAAAAATACTAAATAAGAAATGTTGAGTATAATCCAGAAACATAAAACTGCTCTAGTATTTAGAAATCAGTAACAAGAAAACAGGAAAATGGTGCTTTCCTGGTTGTCCAGTAGGTAAAGAGTCCACCTTGCAATGCAGGGGGCACGAGTTCCATCCCTGGACGGAGAAGATCCCACATGCCGCGGAGTAGCTGGGCCGGTGTGTCCAATTATGAGCAAGTGCTTTGGAATGCATGCGCCCAGAGCCGGTGCTCTGCAAAGAAAAAGGCCACTGCAATAGGAAGCCCACACAGGTCAAAGAATAAAAGATAGATAAAAATAAATAAATAAATAATAATAATAATGAAAAAAGAAAACAGGAAAATGTATGTCAACTCAGTAGATGCAGAAAAAGCATTTGAAATAAACCCAGCACCATTCATAATAATAAAAAAATTATTCCAAACCTTTAAGAAACATCAGGATAGGAGGGAACTACGTTAACCTGGTAAGAGCAACTCTTTTGCTAAAATGTATGAAACTGCTGTTTCTGTAAGTCAAAAACAGTCAAATGTCACCAATTTTTATATTTTTTGATCTAATACAACGAGTTACAAGAAACATCACAGTCAATGAGGACATCCTAAAAGTCCTCCCTCAGATGTTCAGATACAAGTTGAGGGGTTTCCTCACCACTGTCATTAAACATTGGGCTGCTGTCCTGGTCAATGCACTAGGGCACGAAAGAGAAAAGTAAGATATCATTATTTACAGGGCATGTGATTTACCTTTATAAAAAACCCTAAACCATACACATATAGATGAAAGCCAGTTAAGAGTTTAATAAGATTATTTGACTATATGTATGCTATCTATACATATATCTCACACTTCTCTTTATCAGTTAAAACGTAAATTGGGAGAGGGAGCTTCCCTGGCGGTTCAGTGGTTAAGACTTTGCCTTCCAAAGCAGAGGGTGTGGGTTCAATAACCGGTCAGGGAGCTAAGATCCCACTTGCCTCATGGTCAAAAAACCAAAAACATAAAACAGAAGCAATACTGTAACAAATTCAATACAGACTTCAGAAATGGTCCACCTCAAAAAAAAAAAAAAAAAAAAAAAACAAAAAACAAAAACACCACAACCTTTTTTAAAAGATGGAAGGGAATCACATTTCCATGTACAATACCATTAAAAATATATGTGCCTCTCAATCTACCAAATAATGAGGCACAGATTACCCAGGTTTAGCGAAGACTAGAGAAGACAGCCCATCAGAGAAATATATGCCACCTTCATGGGTCGGAAGGCTCAGTGCTGTCGGAGTACAAAGTGTCACACGGACCTACAGCTAAATTCACCGGAGCCCAAACGGACCCGCAGATGCTGGACGGCGGCCCGCGCGGAGCTCCCGCCGAAAGGGCTCGGCACAGCGCCGGCCCGCCCGCCCGCGCCTCGTGCTGCCGCCGCCCGGGTGCGCGGCCTTCCCATCGCGGCCTCCGCGTCCAGCGAGAGGAGCCGCCGCCGTGGGACACCCGGCGTCCAGGGGCACCTTCCCAGGCCGGTTCCGGCCCAAGGCGGCGACACGGGCGCCCCTCCGACTCCCACGCAGAGAAGGACTTCCCCTCGAGAAGACGCCGAAAGCCGGCTGGGCGGCGCGGGTGAAGGCGACGGGAGGCGACAGGGGCGGACAGGCCAGACCCCGGTCGCCGCCCGCCGACGCCACCTTCCAGCGGCGGCTCGCAGTCACGAGGGCGGGCGGGCGGGCGCGCAAACCCGGGGCCGCTCCCGGAGGAGGCAGGGCTCTGACCCCAGCTCTCAGGACCGACGCCTGAGACATGGGCCGCCCCGGCGCTCCATCTCCGTCTTTCACGAAAGGGACGCTCTCATCAGGAGCCCCACGGGCTTCCGAGGCCGGCGCTCGGACGCACCCGCCCAGGCCTGGAGCGGAAGCCACCTCCATCGGGCGCGCCGGGACCCCGTGGGACGGGCCATCGTGTCCGGGCAGGCGGCGGGTTCGACGCCTCTGGGAACCTACCGGAGCTCTCGCTGCAGGAGCCGGACGGGCAGCAGAGCATCTCTGGGCCCGCCTTCCAGGGCCGGGATCTCCCAGGAGGGAGTTCTCCCGGTCAGGTACGCGGTTTCACCTCAGGCGCCGGCTTCGACGTCAGGCGCCCTGGTGTTGGCGTCACGCGCTGCCCTGAGGCAGCCTCCAGGCTTGACGTCAGGCACCGACTCCGCCTCGGGCGCCGGGTGTACATAAGTCGGCTGATTTCAAGTCAAACGCCTCGGTTACCTCGGGCGCCGGCTTTTACGTTAGGTGCTCGGTTCACAGAAGTCGCCTGGCGAGACGTCAGACGCCTCGTTTACCTCTGGCGCCCGGCTTTGACGGCAGATGCCAGGTTTGCATCTGACGCCCGGCTTTGACGGCAGACGCCAGGTTTACCGCTGACGCTCGGCTTTGACGTCAGACGCCGGCTTTACGTCTGGTCCCTGGCTTTGACGTCAAACCCCGGGTTTACCTCAGGCGCCTGGCTTTGATGTCAGGCGCTGGGTTTACTGAAGTCACCCAACTCGAGGTGCAGGGTTAGGTTGACGTCAGGCGCCGCATTTTGACCGTGGGCGCCCTGTTTTGACGACAGGTTTGTCCACTTTGGGTCAGGCACCCAGTTTTAGGTTAGGTGCTGGGTCTTACGCCAGATGCCCTAGGGTTTTCATTCACTGGTGGTGGTTCAGTTGCTCAGTCGTATCCGACTGTACGCTGCCAGGCTCCTCTGTCCATGGGATTTCCCAGGCAAGAAATACTGGAGCGGGTTGCCATTTCCTCCTCCAAGGAACCTTCCCGACCCAGGAATCGAAACCAGGTCTCCTGCATTGCAGGCGGGTTCTTTACTAACTGTGCTATGAGGGAAGAAGTCCTTACATCAAGTACCCCAGCTTTCTGTCAGGTCCCGAGTTTACATCAGGTACCTGGTAATGAGCCAGGTGTCAGATACCTCTCCTGGTCCAATGGTTAAGACGCTGGGCTTCAGGTCAGGGAACACGGGTTAAATCTTTGCTCAGGGAACTAAAATCCTGCATGCCCTGCAGACAACAACAACAACAAAAAGAAAATGTGTCATGGTCTTGCATGTGGTGCCTGGTTTTACATTAGTTGGCCCACCTTGATGCTTGGTGCTCCGAGGTTTGTTTTTGTTTTTGTTTTAGGTAAGGCTTTCATTGTTTGCAGTTTATGAGAATATTTAGGTTAAGAAATAATCACATACAGGGCTTCCTCTGGTGGCCAAGTGGGTAAGGACACCGCCTTGCAGTGCAAGGGGCGCCGGTTCCATGCCTGGCCTGGGAAGACCCCACGTGCTGCGGAGCGGCTGGACCAATGTGTCCAATTACCGAGCCGGAGCTCTGGAGTGCCTGCGCCCAGAGCCGGCGCTCTGCAACGACAGAGGCCACCGCGATGGGAGGCCCACAGGAGCCAAAGAACAAAGACGGATGAAAATAGATAAATGAAAGACCAATAGAAGTGGCCCGCCCGCTCCCCTCCCTCCCCAACCCGACCCCCACCCAAAATAAATAAATAAATCTTTAAAAAAAAAAAAAAGAAATAATCACATACATACCTGTGGTAAAGTTTAATTTATTAATTCGTCACAGCAAGAGATTAACAGCAATAATAGTAAACCGAGTTATAACAATAAACATAAAAGTTACATAAATATGGCCTCCCTCTATTTTATTATACAAACAATGATTTTTCCACCTTTTAACTAAGCACTTATCACAGACCATGGCCATGTCTTTTGCAGTTTGAGGGGTCACAGCAAAAGTAGCACAGATTTCTTTGTCTTTTTTCACAATTTCGTAGATAGAACATTTGTTCTTACTAGATCTTAGCAACTTTGACATATGATTTTTTTATTTATTAAGTCAAGAGCTTTTGCTTTTTCACATAAAGGTAGAACTCTGTCTCTTTGGCTTATCCTAGTTGCTAGCATCACCACTCTTGCACTTTACTTTTGTTAAGTGAAACAAGGGTTCCTTGAACACAAGCACTGGCATGGTGTCTAGGAACTGCGGGGCCTTCCTGGGACAGACCCCTCCCCCAAGTCCTCCTCTGAAATACCTAGATAACAGGATCTGGTGCACATTTCCTGGGTTGTTACACAGGAACTAAGACCACCATCAAATAGAAGAGGTTGACCACAGGGTCGTGAGCCCGTAGCCCCCAGACCTTGATAACGCTAGCCCCTGTGACATGGCCCTCTCACCTCCCCATCAGGTGTCAGACTCATGCATCAGCAACCACAAACCCTGGGAGGCCCCTCCCTCATCTTGCCTGTAAAAATGCCCCCAGAAACCCACCAGGGAGTTCAGGTGTTTCTGAACATTAGCTGTCCTGGACTCCCTGTCTGGTGCCTTATAATAAACGCTGCACTTTCCTTCACCAAAATAATTCATCAAAAGTAAAGTGTATGTGGGACAGTATAAAGGGCCAAGAAGAAAACAGAAATTTCTGAAGAAGAGTGAGATGGAGGGATTTACCCTCCCAGATAGCAAGGCTTCCTATAAAGCTATAATGACTAAAATGATATAGTGCTGGCTCAAGAATAAAGAAATAAACCAGCAGAACAGCACAGAGCCCTCAAACACATGAACGTGCGGACTCAGTGCATGACAAGAAGCACAGATCATTGGAGAGAGGATGAATTTTTTTCAGTAATTGATACTGAATATGGATAATATTAAAATGTAGTAACTTCTCACAACTTTCCCAAAGATTCATGCCCGCTGAATTAAAGGTAGAATATGAAAGGCAAAATAACAGAGCTTCAGAAAAATAAATGAGAGGATATTTTATCATCTTAAAGTAAGGCAGGATTTCTTAAATATGAAATAAAACCCACAAATTTTAAGGAAGGCATTGTCAAATTTGAGAGGAATCCTTAAAAATAAACACTTCTTTAAATATCATGAAAAACATGAAAAAACGAGTCATATACTGTAAGATGATATTTACAAAACATATTGATTGTGTGAGGATTATATCCAGGATATATAAAGAACTCATACAAAAATCAATAAGGAAATAATCCACCTGAAAAACACAAGCACAGAGCTTAAACAGACGTTTCACAACAGAGAATATCCAAATGGGCAATGAACATCTGGAAAGGCCATCAACCTCCTTAGTAAACAGAGAAATGCAAACTAAAGCCCCAATGAGACATCACCACACATCAAAGGAACAAAAATTAAGAAGTGGAAAAATACCAATCACTGATGGAAAATACAGATCAACGTAATCTCCCCTACTGTGGTGAAAATGACCACCACTACTTTGGAAAGAGTTAAAAGACACCACCCTAACGAGAGAAAGTGAAGAGGAACTAAAGAGCCTCTTGATGAGGGTGGAAGAGGAGAGTGAAAAAGCTGGCTTAAAACTCAGCTTTCAAAAAACTAAGATCATGGTATCCGGTCCTATCACTTCATGGCAAATACATGGGGGAAAAGTGGAAGCAATGGCATTTTATTTTCTTGGGCTCTAAAATCCCTGAGGGCAGTAACTGCAGGAATCGATTTGGGCTATGAGCATCGGGTCCTATCACACTATGGAGGAAGTGTGTGTGGGACAGTATAAAGGGCCAAGAAGAAAACAGAAATTTCTGAAGAAGAGTGAGATGGAGGGATTTACCCTCCCAGATAGCAAGGCTTCCTATAAAGCTATAATGACTAAAATGATATAGTGCTGGCTCAAGAATAAAGAAATAAACCAGCAGAACAGCACAGAGCCCTCAAACACATGAACGTGCGGACTCAGTGCATGACAAGAAGCACAGATCATTGGAGAGAGGATGAATTTTTTTCAGTAATTGATACTGAATATGGATAATATTAAAATGTAGTAACTTCTCACAACTTTCCCAAAGATTCATGCCCGCTGAATTAAAGGTAGAATATGAAAGGCAAAATAACAGAGCTTCAGAAAAATAAATGAGAGGATATTTTATCATCTTAAAGTAAGGCAGGATTTCTTAAATATGAAATAAAACCCACAAATTTTAAGGAAGGCATTGTCAAATTTGAGAGGAATCCTTAAAAATAAACACTTCTTTAAATATCATGAAAAACATGAAAAAACGAGTCATATACTGTAAGATGATATTTACAAAACATATTGATTGTGTGAGGATTATATCCAGGATATATAAAGAACTCATACAAAAATCAATAAGGAAATAATCCACCTGAAAAACACAAGCACAGAGCTTAAACAGACGTTTCACAACAGAGAATATCCAAATGGGCAATGAACATCTGGAAAGGCCATCAACCTCCTTAGTAAACAGAGAAATGCAAACTAAAGCCCCAATGAGACATCACCACACATCAAAGGAACAAAAATTAAGAAGTGGAAAAATACCAATCACTGATGGAAAATACAGATCAACGTAATCTCCCCTACTGTGGTGAAAATGACCACCACTACTTTGGAAAGAGTTAAAAGACACCACCCTAACGAGAGAAAGTGAAGAGGAACTAAAGAGCCTCTTGATGAGGGTGGAAGAGGAGAGTGAAAAAGCTGGCTTAAAACTCAGCTTTCAAAAAACTAAGATCATGGTATCCGGTCCTATCACTTCATGGCAAATACATGGGGGAAAAGTGGAAGCAATGGCATTTTATTTTCTTGGGCTCTAAAATCCCTGAGGGCAGTAACTGCAGCTGTGAAATTCAAAGATGCTTGCTCCTTAGAAGGAAAGCTATGAGAAATCTAGACAGCTTATTAAAAAGCAGGGACATCACTTTGCCAATAAAGGACCATATAGTCAGAGCTATGGTTCATCCACCAGTCAGGAACAGGTGTGAGAGTTGGACCTTAAAAAAGGCCGAGAGCCAAAGAACTGATGTTTCTGAACTGTGATGCTGTGATGCTGGAGAAGATTCTTGAGAGTCCCTTGGACAGCAAGGAGATCAAACCAGTCAATCCTAAATCCTAAAGGAAATCAACCCTGAATATTCACTGGAAGAAGTGATGCTGAGGCTAAAACTCCCATACTTTGGCCTCCTGATGCAAAGAGCCAACTCACTGAAAAGACCCTGCTGCTGAGAAAGACTGAGGGTGGGAGAAGGGAGTGACAGAGGATGAGATGGTTGGATGGCATCACCGACTCAATGGACATGAATGTGAGCAAATTCCTGGAGACAGTGGAGGGCAGAGGAGCCTCCCTCCCACCCACTCCCCATCGCACCCCTCTAGGTCGTCACAGAGCCCTGAGCTGAGCTCCCTGTGCTGGACAGCAGCTTCCCTCTAGCTGTCTGTGTTACACACGGTCATATGTTTATATGTCAATCCCACCTTCTCTGTCCACCAGTCTGTTCTCTACGTCTGTGTTTCTATTTCTGCCCTGCAAATAGGTTCATCAGTGCCATTTTTCCTGATTTCATATATATGTGTGTTATTATACAGTATTTATTTTTTCTCTTTCTGACTTACTTTGCTCTATGATGACAGACTCTAGGCTCATCCACATCACCAATGATCCAACTTCATTCCTTTTTATGTGTGAGTAATTTCCCAGCATATACATGAACCACAGCTTCTTTCTGCATTCATCTGTCGATGGACATCTCGGGTGCATCCACGCCTGGCTATTGTACACAGTGCTGCAGTGAACTCTGGGGCCCAGGTAAAGTGTTACAACCACTATGGAGGACGGTATGGAGGTTCCTTAAAAAAAGAGGGGTAGAACTACCACACAACCCAGCAATCCCACTGCTGGAGGAAAGCCCAGAGGGGCTATCCCACTACTCTGAGGAAGCCATAATTCTAAAAGACACATGGACCCCAAAGAGGACAGTTGTGAATAAATACATCACCAGCCAGCCAGAAGAGCCCAGCGGAGCCCCGCCCCCCACCCTTCCAGCTTCCTTGGTTTCGGAGATCTTGGTTGATTTCACTCACTGGCCATTTGGGGTTTCATCTTCCCACACTTTAAATTCCCCACTAAAGAGTGAGCCCTCAAAACCCTAGGCCCCGACCCTCGACCCCAATAAAAGCAGAAGCCCAGGCCTGTGGTCTCTCTCTCCTTCTCTCTCTCCCTCTGCCCTTCTCTTCCCACGACCTGGCTGTGTGGCCCCAGGTGTGCTGTGTAATTCCCAGGCCCTGTACGTAATAAAATTTTATTTTTGCGGCATTTCCTGATGGTCATTGCTGAAGGGCATCTTGCCATCAGAATAAAACCCCCCAGGGCCAGTCGAACCACAGCACTGGTTGTTGACGGGCTGACACTGCACAGAACACCAGCCTGCAGCAGTGAGGACCAACAGACTGGAAGCGCACGCTTCAGCACAACCATCCCAGACAGCAGAGAGTCACAGAGGATGACCTACCATGTACTGATTTGGCCAAGAACTTCATTTGGGTTTTTCTGTCCTGGAGGCTGCGAGGTCGAGATCAAGCTGGTTTCAGTGAGGGCTCTCTTTGGGGCTGTTTTCTCAAGTCCTCACCGAGTGGAGAGCTGGCTAGCTCTTCTCCTCTTCTTTTAAGGCTACTAATCCCATCGGGGGGCTCCCCAGGTGGCTCGGTGGTAAAGAACCCAGCTGCCAATGCAGGCGACGTGGGTTCAAGCTCCAGGTCGGGAAGATCCCCTGGAGGAGGAAATGGCAACCCCCTCCAGTCTTCTTGCCTGGGGCATCCCATGGACAGAGGAGCCTGCTGGGCTACAGTCCACGGGGTCACAAAGAGTTGGACACCACTGAAGTGACTTTATGCATGGATACAATCCCACTTGGCTGCCATCAAGACCTCAGAAAGTGTACAACCACTATGGAGGACGGTATGGAGGTTCCTTAAAAAGAGGGTAGAACTACCACACAACCCAGCAATCCCACTGCTGGAGGAAAGCCCAGAGGGCTATCCCACTACTCAGGAAGCCATAATTCTAAAGACACATGGACCCCAAAGAGGACAGTTGTGAATAAATACATCACCAGCCAGCCAGAAGAGCCCAGCGAGCCCCGCCCCCACCCTTCCAGCTTCCTTGGTTTCGGAGATCTTGGTTGATTTCACTCACTGGCCATTTGGGGTTTCATCTTCCCACACTTTAAATTCCCCACTAAAGAGTGAGCCCTCAAAACCCTAGGCCCCGACCCTCGACCCCAATAAAAGCAGAAGCCCAGGCCTGTGGTCTCTCTCTCCTTCTCTCTCTCCCTCTGCCCTTCTCTTCCCACGACCTGGCTGTGTGGCCCCAGGTGTGCTGTGTAATTCCCAGGCCCTGTACGTAATAAAATTTTATTTTTGCGGCATTTCCTGATGGTCATTGCTGAAGGGCATCTTGCCATCAGAATAAAACCCCCCAGGGCCAGTCGAACCACAGCACTGGTTGTTGACGGGCTGACACTGCACAGAACACCAGCCTGCAGCAGTGAGGACCAACAGACTGGAAGCGCACGCTTCAGCACAACCATCCCAGACAGCAGAGAGTCACAGAGGATGACCTACCATGTACTGATTTGGCCAAGAACTTCATTTGGGTTTTTCTGTCCTGGAGGCTGCGAGGTCGAGATCAAGCTGGTTTCAGTGAGGGCTCTCTTTGGGGCTGTTTTCTCAAGTCCTCACCGAGTGGAGAGCTGGCTAGCTCTTCTCCTCTTCTTTTAAGGCTACTAATCCCATCGGGGGGCTCCCCAGGTGGCTCGGTGGTAAAGAACCCAGCTGCCAATGCAGGCGACGTGGGTTCAAGCTCCAGGTCGGGAAGATCCCCTGGAGGAGGAAATGGCAACCCCCTCCAGTCTTCTTGCCTGGGGCATCCCATGGACAGAGGAGCCTGCTGGGCTACAGTCCACGGGGTCACAAAGAGTTGGACACCACTGAAGTGACTTTGCATGCATGGATACAATCCCATCATGAGATGGGACGCTGCACAATCAAGACCTAATTACTTCCCCTAACACCTCGCCTCCAAATACCATGACAGTTTGATCTATGTTGCTGGATGCCGCTTTTCATCTACTAGCCTATTTCATGCCCAGGTGGGCTCTCATAACCTTCACTAAGCCCTCGGCATTTACTGCACACTCCAAAGCCAGGGATAAGTCAGTATTAGGCCCATACCCGATGGTTTATCTCACTGAGGTCAATGGCAAGTCATGAGACAGAGAGAAGCACTTGATATTGGCAGCTGGCAGTGCATGCAAGCTAGCAGTTTAGAGTGAAAATCCAGCTGCCTGTCCCTTATGCTTGTTCACGTCTTAACAATGGAGGTTAACTGGCAGGGGATGTGAAGCCTATGCAGAAAGAAAGATTAAAAGACAGAAAATCACCCCATCTTCATTACTAAAATTAAAGCTTTTCATTTTATTAAAAATTTTTTTATTACTGTACCATGCTGATCTGGAGAGATTGTCCTACATGCTGTGACTGTAAATGAATAACATGAGATCCACAAAAAGTCTCATCATTTCAGACTCTGAAGAGTGATGAAAATGTTATGGCATAAAAACAACACACATATACACACCCTCTTAGTGGTGAATTTTTTCTTCCAATCCAATGAAATTTGGTACTATTTATAAAGCTATGTTTTAGCCCACTCTCATATCTAAGAATACACTGTAAATATTGCTTTGAAAAGCTGAAAGAAAATAAAAGCAACTAACTGCTTCTATTTTATAGAATTGAATATAATTAAAATGCTTTTCACCTGGAAAAATAAATCAAAATTGAAAAAATAAAATGCTTATATATCCACACAATAACAAGTAGGTCTAACCATTTGGTTTAATTGTATATTTCCAATTTTTTAAACTGTGTTAGTATTACTATTTAATTACTATTCTAGAATCTGAGAGTATACTTTGTGTGATAGTGAATGGAAGGAATTCCAAAATGTGAAGAAGCCTTTCCGGACGTCTCAACTCTAATCATATAAAGAATACATAATGCTCAGTGAGCATAATTATAAATTAATTTAGATAAAGAATGTCCAAGGAATTATTTATTGAAATTCAGTGTGCCTGGTTACAGTGGACAATACAGGAATGTTCTAATCTATTTACAAGATTGTTCAGAATCATGTTCTGCAAATGATAATGCTGATCTGGGTAGTGGAAACAGTGGAGGGATAAAGGAACTTTCATCTAAGCAAAAATTCTCTCACCCAGTTTTGCTCAACTCAGCTCCAGTTATAGGGCAAATGGAAACATTTCTTTCAAATGCTTTTATAATATCTCTGAAAGATGCCAAAGATAAAGCATATAGAAGTCATTAATAGGCCACAGAGCTCACTGAAGGATAATTTCTAATTATAAACATATTCATAAGTATAAAACACAGAGCATCTCAGGTAAGTGTCTAAAAATTTAAGAGTCTAAAACTGTCATTATTATGGAGTGTTTTTTATGTGCCAGGCACAAAGTTAAGCATTTAACACTCAATAGCTCTTTTAATACTTACAAAGACCCTAAAAGGTAGAAAATATTATTTTCCTTTTATAAGGGAAAAACTAAGTCTTAGAGCAGTTAAATGTATACCACTAAACTCCAACTTCTTTTTTCATATATATAATTTTATTTAATTATTTTTTTTTGACTGTTCTGGGTATTCATTGCTGCACAAGGGCTTTTCTCTAGTTGCAGTGAGCAGGCTTCTTGTTGCAGTGGCTTCTCTTGTTGCAGAGCACGGGCTCTAGGGCATATGAGCTTCAGCATGTGGGCTCCATAGCTGTGGCTTCTGGACTTAGTTGCTCCACAGCATGTGGGATCTTCCGAGATAGATTAATTAATAATGCTTTTCACCTGGAAAAATAAATCAAAATTGAAAAAATAAAATGCTTATATATCCACACAATAACAAGTAGGTCTAACCATTTGGTTTAATTGTATATTTCCAATTTTTTAAACTGTGTTAGTATTACTATTTAATTACTATTCTAGAATCTGAGAGTATACTTTGTGTGATAGTGAATGGAAGGAATTCCAAAATGTGAAGAAGCCTTTCCGGACGTCTCAACTCTAATCATATAAAGAATACATAATGCTCAGTGAGCATAATTATAAATTAATTTAGATAAAGAATGTCCAAGGAATTATTTATTGAAATTCAGTGTGCCTGGTTACAGTGGACAATACAGGAATGTTCTAATCTATTTACAAGATTGTTCAGAATCATGTTCTGCAAATGATAATGCTGATCTGGGTAGTGGAAACAGTGGAGGGATAAAGGAACTTTCATCTAAGCAAAAATTCTCTCACCCAGTTTTGCTCAACTCAGCTCCAGTTATAGGGCAAATGGAAACATTTCTTTCAAATGCTTTTATAATATCTCTGAAAGATGCCAAAGATAAAGCATATAGAAGTCATTAATAGGCCACAGAGCTCACTGAAGGATAATTTCTAATTATAAACATATTCATAAGTATAAAACACAGAGCATCTCAGGTAAGTGTCTAAAAATTTAAGAGTCTAAAACTGTCATTATTATGGAGTGTTTTTTATGTGCCAGGCACAAAGTTAAGCATTTAACACTCAATAGCTCTTTTAATACTTACAAAGACCCTAAAAGGTAGAAAATATTATTTTCCTTTTATAAGGGAAAAACTAAGTCTTAGAGCAGTTAAATGTATACCACTAAACTCCAACTTCTTTTTTCATATATATAATTTTATTTAATTATTTTTTTTTGACTGTTCTGGGTATTCATTGCTGCACAAGGGCTTTTCTCTAGTTGCAGTGAGCAGGCTTCTTGTTGCAGTGGCTTCTCTTGTTGCAGAGCACGGGCTCTAGGGCATATGAGCTTCAGCATGTGGGCTCCATAGCTGTGGCTTCTGGACTTAGTTGCTCCACAGCATGTGGGATCTTCCGAGATCAGGGATCAAACCTGTGTCTCCTGCATTGGCAGGCAGATTCTTTACCACTGAGCTACGAGGGAAGTCCTAAACTCCAACTTCTTTTAAGTATTCTGTTATCTGCCACTATGGAGTCAGTAACCTTTAGTGTTTTTAAGTTGGTATTCTTCCTAAGATAACACATTTGAAGTTTGAAGCACACAATAAACATTTGTAGGCTGAGGGGCAGTTCTCTTGCAGCATGGAGCATGAGAGAGATACCCAAATGTGATTTAAGATCCTTTTACCATTACTTGACTAGTCAAGAAGTGGCTATTTTTACATTATCATTACTCCTGCTTTCCAAATTTATAAAAGTGGTACACAGACAGACCAGGACACAAAATAAAAAGTTCTTCCTTTTCACCTACCCTTTGCTACTACAGTAAGTGATAAACTTGATTTTCCCACATAGACAACAGAATGGCAGAACAATGCAGAGGTTGTAATGTAGATTCTAAAGCCCAATGTCTTCAACACTTCTAGATCCTGGCTGTACCACTTGTTCCCTCTATGCTTGGGAAGGACTGTAACTTTATTTCCCTGACTGAATATTGTAGCAAACATTAAATGATGTTACGTGGAACACACAGAACTATGCAATAAATTTGAACTTGTATTATTATCTGATTTGTAGCATTCATCTCTTAGTCACTAATAAACTGCCCCCTGGAAGTGATCATGGGGCCTTCACTGTCTAAAACCATTGGCTTCCAACTCTATTCTTCCTATGATAATAAACTCCTCAATGGTGGGGCCATTGGCTATCTGTACTTCCTAGTGCCTGGCACAATTGCCCTTTTATGTAAAAGAACTCCATAATGTCTTATTCCATTAAAAAGGTACAAGTGGCAGGGAAAACCTTATATTTTGTTCCATGATAATCTTTATACTAGTCATACAAGTTTCAAAAGCTAGAGTCAGGACAATAAAAACATAACCACTGTACCTGACTGATGATCCAAACTGAAAAGGATCTTCAAATCACATTAAAGCATCTCGTACATACTTTGCACTACCTTGAAGGAAAGGTTTTGTTTCAATCTAGTCAATGTGCACTGATGATGAATGCCCTGAGGTTTTTCTTTAAATGTCTTAAAAAGAACACCAAGTCGAGAAGACCTTATATTAGCAATTAACCCAACTGAATGGAAAGTCGAATTTGGGCATAATTATAAGTCCTCAGGGATATGCGTGATGTCACATATAGAAGGCCTGAGAGTAATCTAGAAGGACACAGTTCTTGACCAAGTCTTTTGGTTCAACATCTATTACAAACCCAAGAAAGGAGAAAGAACAGTCTCTGTATAAACCACACATTAATTTGGTATTCATCATGTTAACCTGAAAACAAATGCCTAGTCCTGGCTTTACAGACTGAGATGTGTGGAGAGACACTGTGTCATGTTGGTGATGGGGTCTGCCATGTCTGAAAGTCACCTAGTCAAATGAGGTCATATCAAAACATTTGGAAAGCCTTTTACTGGTCAACAGCAGCAGAAAATAATGGTAAACTTGGTAAATACCTAGGCTTTCTTCCAAGGGGCTCAAATGTTCTATTTATATTCAGATAACACAGAAATCTCAGAGCTCTCTACTGTAAACATTCACCCTCAGGCACATGCTAAAATAGCACTTGGGGTTTTGTTTGTTTGTTTGTTTTAAATGTCCTCTTGGAAGCCAAATTATTATAGCAACTCTAGTTTACTCTGATTATTCCCTAAGATGGGCATCATTGTTCGTACCCATCAAATGCCCAAGAATCAAGACTTACAGACATCACTCTTCCATCTCCACTCCAATTATCAAACAAGCATCACCCAAGGTCACCACTTAAGTGTAAGAGTATCTCTACCTTTAAGGAACTTCAGGATATTAAAGCCTGAACTAGGATGTCCTTGACGTTTATGTCCCATGAGGGAGATTAGGTCTATTTGGTAAACACACACCTATACCCCCACCATCCACACCAACACACACCAACACACACACACACACACACACACACACACACCATGTCCGAGACCTGTACTTCTTTTTCTCTGTAGTGGGTTTCTTTCCTGTGCGATTCACTTTAACTGATGGTTTCTTTTCCTTGTAGCATTTTTTCCCACCAAAGCCTTCTTCACTTTCTTAACCCCAACAGCCTTCTCCTTCTTTCCTCTGTTTACACTCCCTCCCCACGCTTCTGAGCTGGAATCCCCTTCTCATCTGATTTGGCTTCTAGTGCTGCTGCTGCCCTATTCACCCAGATGTTGTGGTTCTTGGCCCGGCTTACTTCATTGAGCAAGATAATCTCTAGGTACATTCATGTTGTGGCAAATGACATTATTCCATTCTGTTTTCACTAACGCATCATTCTTGATAACTCTCTTCTTCTTTTGATGCCTTTCTTCTCTTCGACCTCACAATGCATTCATCAGCAAATACGCTCAGCCTGCTCTTCCTAATATACCTGAAATCTGAGCACATACCCTATGTTTACTGCCTCCACTCTGGTCTCATCTGCCATGTTCTCTCACCTGGATTGTTGCATGGGTCTTCCATGTCTGAAAGTCACCTAGTAAAATATCAAAACATTTGGAAACCCTTTTTACTGGTCAACAGCAGCAGAAAATAATGGTAAACTTGGTAAATACCTAGGCTTTCTTCCAAGGGGCTCAAATGTTCTATTTATATTCAGATAACACAGAAATCTCAGAGCTCTCTACTGTAAACATTCACCCTCAGGCACATGCTAAAATAGCACTTGGGGTTTTGTTTGTTTGTTTGTTTTAAATGTCCTCTTGGAAGCCAAATTATTATAGCAACTCTAGTTTACTCTGATTATTCCCTAAGATGGGCATCATTGTTCGTACCCATCAAATGCCCAAGAATCAAGACTTACAGACATCACTCTTCCATCTCCACTCCAATTATCAAACAAGCATCACCCAAGGTCACCACTTAAGTGTAAGAGTATCTCTACCTTTAAGGAACTTCAGGATATTAAAGCCTGAACTAGGATGTCCTTGACGTTTATGTCCCATGAGGGAGAGAGGGGCTATTTGGTAAACACACACCTATACCCCCACCATCCACACCAACACACACCAACACACACACACACACACACACACACACACACCATGTCCGAGACCTGTACTTCTTTTTCTCTGTAGTGGGTTTCTTTCCTGTGCGATTCACTTTAACTGATGGTTTCTTTTCCTTGTAGCATTTTTTCCCACCAAAGCCTTCTTCACTTTCTTAACCCCAACAGCCTTCTCCTTCTTTCCTCTGTTTACACTCCCTCCCCACGCTTCTGAGCTGGAATCCCCTTCTCATCTGATTTGGCTTCTAGTGCTGCTGCTGCCCTATTCACCCAGATGTTGTGGTTCTTGGCCCGGCTTACTTCATTGAGCAAGATAATCTCTAGGTACATTCATGTTGTGGCAAATGACATTATTCCATTCTGTTTTCACTAACGCATCATTCTTGATAACTCTCTTCTTCTTTTGATGCCTTTCTTCTCTTCGACCTCACAATGCATTCATCAGCAAATACGCTCAGCCTGCTCTTCCTAATATACCTGAAATCTGAGCACATACCCTATGTTTACTGCCTCCACTCTGGTCTCATCTGCCATGTTCTCTCACCTGGATTGTTGCATGGGTCTTCCTGCTTCCACTCTTGCCTCACAAAGGTCTATTCTCAATTAACCTTCAGAGCGATACTTTGAAGACATAAGCCAGGTCATGTCACTTGAAAATCGTGTAATGGCTTCCATCTCCCTCCAAAATTGGTCCCAGCCAGTATATGTAGGATTTCATCTTCTGATCTTCTCTATGCCTCACTGGAGAGAATGTGAAGCATGCTGCTTAGAATTTTAAAGTAAATGGAAGCATAGGCTGGCTGTTATTTTCTGTCCAGCTCCTTTATTTCAATATTATAGTAATTAAGAGATGGCAGTATGGTCTACGGATTAGAAAAACAGACTAATAGAACAGAAGGGAGGGTCTGGAATTGTGCCCACATATACAAAAGAGAGAGGAAAGGCAACATGGAAAGGTGAAGGGAGATGTAAACTACACGAAAAGGGAGGGCCTAGAATCAGTCTGCACAAACAAGAGCTGGCATGGGAGATAAGGGAGTAAATAACCAATCTATTCAGTAACGAATACTAGAACAAATAGTTATCCCTATGGAAAGAAATGAATTTGTATCCCCATTTTATATCGAAAATAAAATCAGATGGATAAAAGACATAAAGACAAACAGAAAACTAAAACGAAGAAGAAAATATAAGAGAAAGATGTTACAGCCTTGGGAGTGAACAGGATATTTTACCAATACCAAATGCACAAACAAAGGAAATGTATGCTAAATTTAAGTACATTAAAATTAAAAATTCCACTTTTAGTAAATAGACCATAAAATAAAAACACAGTCCACAAATAGGGAGAAGATATTTGCAGTGCACATGACTGGCAAAGGATTAATATCTAGAATGCACAAAAATTTTGGTAAAAACATATAAAAAGTAAGGGAATGATGGAGAGAAAATTTAGGATAGTAGTTATCTCTGCAGGTGGGATGGGATTAAAAAGAGATTAGGGAATTTAGGAAGGGTCAGAGCCTATGTGAATTATTTTAATATTATTTAAACTGTATATATTATATATTCTTTTATGTCTTTGATATATTTCATAAAAATATAGTACCCATGAATAACACAGTTCTTTTATAACTGGGTTTTCCAACATGATAGTCTCTAAACACATGTGGCTATTTAAAACGAGGCAAGATGAAACATTCCATGCCTCAGCCATAGTGCCACATTTCAGAGGCTTAATAATCACATGTGGCTGCTAGTTAATCTTACTGGAAAGTACAGATTACTGGGAAACAGTGTTCTAGAACATTCTTGTCTCCTTAGACACTACTTTTATCCATTTTAATAAAATCCAGCAATTCATTGGCTTTCTGCAAAAAAATGAAAAAGTCTCCATAATTCTTTCAATAACAGCACTAGGAGAGGAAGCAAAGATTTACTTCCTATGGATTTTGTTTCTCCTCTTGATTAAAGGAAATTCCATGAACAAATTTGTCAGATTTTATACTTCAGTTCACTTAACTCATCAAATGCCAGCATGAGCCTGATTACTCTTCTGCTTCAGGAAGTTAAAGACTATTTCCATGCAGTTTCTTGTGCCAGTAGGGTTGTGAATAGAATTTCATCTGCCAAAAAATTTCATTGTGTGAAGATTTCCCAAGTTTGGTATCCTCTAGGGTAGCATTCATAAGTGAACAGTGGTCTTCTAGAATGAGAAAGGAGACCTCTTCCTTCTTCCTACCTACTTTGTAGGGTCTCCCCAAAGCATGCATGCTAATCTGAGTGGCTCAGACTCAGAATCCTTCAATGTGTATTTCACTCTGTGTGTTAGAGAGTCAGATACATAGGTGCATTTCTCTGTCTTGCTTCTGTAAAGTAGAATCTGGCCTTGCGCTCTGGCTTCCTTTCTAAACCCTGGTCTTACATTCCTAATAGTTTCTATAAAGGTGGTAAAATTTAAAAATGGACTTTGGAATTACTGGAGGGTTGGGCTGTCATCCTCACCCTGGGTCGAAGCCATGGATTCTTGTCCAGCTGCCTAGAAAGCTCCGCACTGGAGCTGCAGGCCGAGGCTCATGGGCTGCCCTTGCCACTGTCTGCTGGCATAAAAAGAGATTAGGGAATTTAGGAAGGGTCAGAGCCTATGTGAATTATTTTAATATTATTTAAACTGTATATATTATATATTCTTTTATGTCTTTGATATATTTCATAAAAATATAGTACCCATGAATAACACAGTTCTTTTATAACTGGGTTTTCCAACATGATAGTCTCTAAACACATGTGGCTATTTAAAACGAGGCAAGATGAAACATTCCATGCCTCAGCCATAGTGCCACATTTCAGAGGCTTAATAATCACATGTGGCTGCTAGTTAATCTTACTGGAAAGTACAGATTACTGGGAAACAGTGTTCTAGAACATTCTTGTCTCCTTAGACACTACTTTTATCCATTTTAATAAAATCCAGCAATTCATTGGCTTTCTGCAAAAAATAAAAAAGTCTCCATAATTCTTTCAATAACAGCACTAGGAGAGGAAGCAAAGATTTACTTCCTATGGATTTTGTTTCTCCTCTTGATTAAAGGAAATTCCATGAACAAATTTGTCAGATTTTATACTTCAGTTCACTTAACTCATCAAATGCCAGCATGAGCCTGATTACTCTTCTGCTTCAGGAAGTTAAAGACTATTTCCATGCAGTTTCTTGTGCCAGTAGGGTTGTGAATAGAATTTCATCTGCCAAAAAATTTCATTGTGTGAAGATTTCCCAAGTTTGGTATCCTCTAGGGTAGCATTCATAAGTGAACAGTGGTCTTCTAGAATGAGAAAGGAGACCTCTTCCTTCTTCCTACCTACTTTGTAGGGTCTCCCCAAAGCATGCATGCTAATCTGAGTGGCTCAGACTCAGAATCCTTCAATGTGTATTTCACTCTGTGTGTTAGAGAGTCAGATACATAGGTGCATTTCTCTGTCTTGCTTCTGTAAAGTAGAATCTGGCCTTGCGCTCTGGCTTCCTTTCTAAACCCTGGTCTTACATTCCTAATAGTTTCTATAAAGGTGGTAAAATTTAAAAATGGACTTTGGAATTACTGGAGGGTTGGGCTGTCATCCTCACCCTGGGTCGAAGCCATGGATTCTTGTCCAGCTGCCTAGAAAGCTCCGCACTGGAGCTGCAGGCCGAGGCTCACTAAAAAGAAGTAAAGCCTTTTTGCCCTTGCCACTGTCTGCTGTGGGCACAGTGACCTTAAGGACTTCAAGGAGAAGAGAAGAGATGGACCAAGATAAGATTCAGGTGATGCTTTATCCTTAGCGCAAAATTCCAGTCAATGCCACCTGAAGCCCCATCTTCATTCTCAGAGATCCCAGATGCGGATTCGTGATTCAGAGTTGAATGCGGAGGCAGAGAAGTAGCAGTCCTGAGCCTGCTCTTAGCTGTAACACTGCTCTGTGAGGAGCCCACATTCCTCTCTCACCTTTCAGATGATCAGCATTCCATCAACACTAGAGGTGATACAGCAGGAGACATCAAGTTACCTTCCATCCTTGCTGGGGACACTTGGGACATTCCTATCCATTCTGGCAATGTTATCTCTAAAAGGCATGAACGTTTGCATGCTCTGTCATCCTGAATCCTGAATATAAAACCATCTTTAAAAAACATTTTAATAGCTAAAATCTACTTCAAAAGAAGACTTATTTCATCTGATTTCTCTACTACCACAGTTTGTTTACCCCAAAGCAACAAGTACCCCTAAATTCATCACAGAAGCTCAGGGAAGTAATAAGAATTACCATGAAATAATTTCCCAATTATCAATCAAAGTAATTCTAATTTCAGAGTCAGCAAAGAGATGTACTTCTTCCTGTTTTACTAACTGATGCAGGATTGTTTTCCCCCCAGCATTTATTTTTTGTATTTCTTCATTCATTTGTTTATTTAATAGTATTTGTTGTCTAAGTCATTGCTTTCAAATCTGTGCCCTATGGGCACTCAAGAACTCTGAGTGCTATGCAAAAGGACCTTTAATCCCTCTCCTCACCAAGTATTGACTGCATAATGAATAAAAATAGATCTTCCACACTGTCATCAAGACAGTATGGTACTGGCATAAAAAAGAAATATAGACCAATGGAACAAGATAGAGAGCCCAGAGGTAAACCCACACACCTGTGGGTACCTTATCTTTGACAAAAGAGGCAAGAATATACAATGGGACAAAGACAGCTTCTTCAACAAATGATGCTGGGAAAACTTTACAGCTACATATAAAAGAATGAACTTGGGCTTCCCCTGGTGGTCCAGTGGATAAGGACACCGCCTTGCAGTGCAAGGGGCGCCGGTTCCATCCCTGGCCTGGGAAGATCCCACGTGCTGCGGAGCGGCTGGACCGATGTGTCCAATCACCGAGCCGGAGCTCTGGAGCGCATGCGCCCAGAGCCTGCGCTCTGTGACAGACGCCACTGCGATGGGAGGCCTGCAGGAGCCAAAGAACAAAGACGGATGAAAATAGAGAAATGAAAGATCAATAGAAGTGGCCCGCCCGCTCCCTCCCTCCCCAACCCGACCCCCGCCCAAAATAAATAAATAAATAAATCTTTAAAAAAAAAAAAAAAAGAATGAACTTGGAACAACACCTAACACCATACACAAAGATAAACTCGAAATGGATTAAAGATCTAAATGTAAAACCAGAAACGATAAAACTCTTAGAGGAAAACATAGGCAGAACATTGATATAAATCACAGCAAGATCCTTCATGAGCCACTTCCTAGAACAATGGAAATAAAAACAAAAATAAACAAGTTGGACCTACTTAAACAGAAGCTTCTGCATAGGAAATGAAACTATAGACAAGGTAAAAAGACAACCCTCAGAATAGGAGAAAATAAATAATAGCAAATGAAACAGCCAACTAAGGATTAATTTCCAAAATACACAAGCAACTGATACAACTCAATAACAGGAAAGCAAACAACCCAAACAAACAGTAGGAAAAAGACCTAAACAGGTATCTCTCCAAAGAAGACACAGATGGCTAACAGACACATGAAAAGATGCTCAACATTGCTCATTATTAGAGAAATGCAAATCAAAAACCACAATGAAATATCACCTTACACCAATCAGAATGGCCATCATCAAAAAGTCTACAAACAATAAACACTGGAGAGGATGTGGAGAAAAGGGAATCCTCTTGCACTGTTGGTGGGAATGTAAATTCATATAGCCACTATGGAAGACAATATAGAGATTCTTTAAAAAACTAGGAATAAAATCACCATATGACCCAGAAACCCCACTACTAGGCATATACCCTGAGGAAACCAAAATTGAAAAAGACACATGTACCCCAGTGTTCACTGCAGCATTACTTACAATAGCTAGAATATGGAAGCAACCTAGATGTCCATTGACAGATGGATGGATAAAGAAGCTGTGGTACATACATACAATGGAATATTACTCAGCTGTAAAGAGGATTGCATTTGAGTCAGTTCTAATGAGGTGGATGAACCTAGAGCCTATTATACAGAGTAGAGTTAGTCAGAAAGAAAAAGATAAATATTGTATACTAATGCTTAAACTCTTGTCTAAGACCTGTGAAGCTGGCTCCTCTCCCATCTAGAATTCATGTCTGCAAATGGAGTTTCCAAATCCTTGAGCAAGAGAAGCCACTTCTTATCCCTTGACTACATTACAATATTGCTGGAGCAGATCCTGGGACAGAAGTCTGGGATGTTAAAGGAAAATGAACAAAACCATCCCACAACCAAAGGATGAAAACCCTTTGGCTGATGTAAAATGATTGTTTCTTTCTGTAAAACCTTTCTTTCCAAATAGAAAGGAAGAGTCACCCTAGAGGGAATATGATGAGAAATCAAGGGATCCCAGACACCTGACCATTGAGTTCCTCCTCCCAGGCATGGCCTGGTCCTCTTTTTGCCTTCCCTGGGTGTTCCTGGATGGAGGCAGGGCCCACTTAATGCAGTAGTCAGCACCCCCACTTCTCAAATAATCTGCCTCTTTCTCAGGTTACTCATCTGCCTGAGATTCAAGCTGTAGGAAGACGAGTAGTCAGCTATGGTTTCTCCAGAGGCAGCATGTCAAATATCTCTGGGGTTCCAGTTAAACAGTCAATATCTTTTCTTTAATAAACTACAATTGAAGTCCAGAGTAAGGACTAAAACAGCTGGTGACTGAACCTGAGCTCCAGTCCCAATCTGAAGAGAGAAAAAAGTGTTGTGAAAGTGAAAGTGTTAGTCGCTCAGTTGCACCTGACTTTTTGTGACCCTATGGACTGAAGCCCACCAAGCTTCTCTGTCTATGGGATTCTTCAGACAGGAATGCTGGAGTGGGTTGCCATTCCCTTCTCTAGGAGATCTTCCCAACCCAGGGATGGGACCTGGGTGTCCTCCACTGCAGGCAGATTCTTTACAGCTGAGCCAGCAGGGAAGCCCCCCCAAGAGAAGACGTGATGATGAATTTACTTCTAGTGATTTTCCTTTCATAGGGAAATTAATTGCAAAAACACATACATGTATTATACAATATGTATCTTTTGCTTGAAGTTTCAACAACAGGAACAGATAATTCTCCAAAAATATAAATCCCTTCTGGATGATAATTTCTTTCAGCTCATGTCCACACTTTACCCTTTGGATTTCACTTCATCAGTGTTTTTTGTGTTAACTGGAAGGGGGGGGCACAAATCTTCACAGCTGGATGAAACAGAAATAATGAAAATGCCCCTGATGCCAACTCAGTACTAACAGCTTCCTGTGGAAGAAAACATACCTTGATAAGAGGTGGCGAGATTGCAGAGGAGTGGAAGGAGAGTACAGAACAACAGAAGAAAACATCTTCACCTTCTATTGCCTACATGGGCTTGGTGGACATTTTATAAGGCTAGCGTAGCATACTTCCAAATTGGTAGCATGCTTTCATTTGGTGTAATGATAGCTGGCTTCAGTATGAAGCCCTTCCACACATAATAAGCACCCAATAAATATTTATTAACAGCATCTGACCAATTCGATGACCACATTTATTGATTTCCATGGAGGCAGGGCCCACTTAATGCAGTAGTCAGCACCCCCACTTCTCAAATAATCTGCCTCTTTCTCAGGTTACTCATCTGCCTGAGATTCAAGCTGTAGGAAGACGAGTAGTCAGCTATGGTTTCTCCAGAGGCAGCATGTCAAATATCTCTGGGGTTCCAGTTAAACAGTCAATATCTTTTCTTTAATAAACTACAATTGAAGTCCAGAGTAAGGACTAAAACAGCTGGTGACTGAACCTGAGCTCCAGTCCCAATCTGAAGAGAGAAAAAAGTGTTGTGAAAGTGAAAGTGTTAGTCGCTCAGTTGCACCTGACTTTTTGTGACCCTATGGACTGAAGCCCACCAAGCTTCTCTGTCTATGGGATTCTTCAGACAGGAATGCTGGAGTGGGTTGCCATTCCCTTCTCTAGGAGATCTTCCCAACCCAGGGATGGGACCTGGGTGTCCTCCACTGCAGGCAGATTCTTTACAGCTGAGCCAGCAGGGAAGCCCCCCCAAGAGAAGACGTGATGATGAATTTACTTCTAGTGATTTTCCTTTCATAGGGAAATTAATTGCAAAAACACATACATGTATTATACAATATGTATCTTTTGCTTGAAGTTTCAACAACAGGAACAGATAATTCTCCAAAATATAAATCCCTTCTGGATGATAATTTCTTTCAGCTCATGTCCACACTTTACCCTTTGGATTTCACTTCATCAGTGTTTTTTGTGTTAACTGGAAGGGGGGGGCACAAATCTTCACAGCTGGATGAAACAGAAATAATGAAAATGCCCCTGATGCCAACTCAGTACTAACAGCTTCCTGTGGAAGAAAACATACCTTGATAAGAGGTGGCGAGATTGCAGAGGAGTGGAAGGAGAGTACAGAACAACAGAAGAAAACATCTTCACCTTCTATTGCCTACATGGGCTTGGTGGACATTTTATAAGGCTAGCGTAGCATACTTCCAAATTGGTAGCATGCTTTCATTTGGTGTAATGATAGCTGGCTTCAGTATGAAGCACACATTCCACACATAATAAGCACCCAATAAATATTTATTAACAGCATCTGACCAATTCGAGACCAATTTAGAAGATGGCTTCTGTCTGTTTTGCCAGCTTTCCATGCCATCTCTACTTGATTTCCACTTTCAGAATTCCTTTAACGAGGCTCGAGACTGAGAAGCTAGTTCAAATTACTCTAAAACTTGCTTACTTTGTCTTGGTCTTATGCTTAGAAAATAAATTTCTTTCCTGAAGGAAATACACCACCAATAAAATAGCTTTGCTTGTTTTTTTTTTTTTTTTCTATTTTCTGAATATTATCTTGTAAAACACGAATTGTAAGAAAAATAAGAAACTGTCTTTGTTTTTAAACCACTTTATGGTGGGTATTTCCTCTAAAATAGTTTAAAAACAGGGTTGTGTGTTTTTGTTTTTGTTTTTACCTACACTACACAATAATATTTTGCCACCTATAATTATAAAAGGAGTACCATAAACTCTCCTGTAAGCTGCCAGTTTTGCTCACTGCTATTACTGGAGTCATTTTAGTTCTTTCTTTAGGTTTAGGGAAGTCTGGTCCTAAAAGAGTAATAAACCAACACTCAGAAATTTGAAAATATTGGGAGAGGCATTTCATTTCCTCTTAGAAACTTTTAAATTCAGCTTTGTGATAAATATTAAGTGAGTAAGTAGTGGTTCTTCAACATCAGAATGCTTAAGAGTCCCATAGAGAGCTTGTTCAAATCCAGAGTCCTATGCCCACCACCAGCAGGCAGTCCTAACAGACTCCCAGGTGATGCTGATGCTGCAGTATCCTCATGGCCTAGATGAGTTCACCGAGCCATTTGAACCACTTGACCTCTTTCTAGAGCATTATGCCTGGGTTCAAGTAATCCTGCCTAATAAATGAGAATGGATATCAATATTTTGGGCATCTTAAGTCTTACGCTTTGGCTATGCCAGAAATAGTGTGTTTTGAGACCAGCTCCAGTTTGACAAATGTGTTGTCACCATCAGGACCCATGCATACCAGTTCTGTTGTTAAGGCAGCCTAAATAAGATGTAGGGAAAGCCTACCTCGCTACCTTGACAACTACTGAGTCAAATCAAACATGGGGTCATTCCAATAGAACTGGGGAAAAGGGAGAAAGGATTCAAGCAGATCCAGTTACTTTCTATGACAGCAGTTTAAAATACCATAACCCAAGAGGAATGGGTGAACTTGCTTCTGTGGGAAGCAAAATGGGTTTGACAACCAGAAAAGCATGGGGTACATTTTCAATTAATGCACACCAGTTCTTTTGCCCACTTGAATTTTATAGGAGTTTATCATATAGAACAGCAGGCTCTCTACTCTCAACAAACTGGCAGACATGATTTAAAGGATAAGAGGTGCCGTTGAGTGTCACTGAGATGTATTTCTATCATCTGGAGTCCTTGTGCTGTTAATGGTCCACTTATTTGCTGTGTTGGCTGTGAGACCAACAGAAAGTACATTCTTAGAGGCATATAATAAATTAAATTCAAAAGATATTTAGGACTTCTGGATCTGGCTCAGATGAAGAATGCACAGTTCACCTTATCCTCCCAGAAATTACAACTAAAAAAATCCTAGACAACATACATAAAGCAACTCTCTGAAAATTGCAAGTAAACACACAGAAGTATGTTCAACAACATTAATCATTAAGGAAATGTACCTGAAAACTACAATAAGAAATCACTACTCAAGTATCAGATTGACTGATAAAATAACTTGAGAATACCAAGTGCTGATGAGGATGCAGAACAACAGGAACTCTGATAGATTCCTGATGGGAACTCAGAATGGGACAGTCATTCCAAAAAACAAATTTGCAGTATCTTATAAAGGCCAATGATACACCAAATAAGCCATTCCTAAGTGATTATCTTAGAGAAATGGAACTTATATTCACATACAAACCTGTATGTGAATGTTTACAGAGGCCTTAAAAAGTAAAAAAACTGCCTTTCGACAGATGGATGAACTAACAAATCATGATCCAAATAATGGAATGCTACTCAGTAATAACAAGGATTGAACTAAGACTATATAAGCAACATAAATGAATCTCAAATACCTTGTGCCCTATAAACCAATCTAAAAGGGATTACATACTGCATATTTCCATTTATTTAAAAAGAGCAAAACTATACAGAGCAATCAGTGGTTTGTCAGGGCAAGTGTAGCTTAAGGGTTGACTATCAAGGAGCAGCATAAGGGAATCTGGGTTTGGCGGGTTTTTTGCTGTTAATCCTGATTGTAGTGGTGGTTACAAGACTCAACACATTCGTCAAGATTCATAGAACTTCATGCCAAAAAAAAAAGTGAATTTCTCTCTATGTAAATATAAAAATAAAAAATAGTGTACACTAAGGCTGAGCACATGCATATTCCAGGACCTAGACATTTTACTTTTTGGTTTATATACAACATTTGTTCCCCTAAAGACATACATGAAAGTGTTTATCATAATACTGTTCACAATGGTCCAAATCTAAAAGACAAAGATAGAAATGAATTTATTTACAAAACAGAAATAGACTCACAGACATAGAAAACAAACTTTTGGTTACCAGAGAGGAATGAGACGGGAGGAGGGATAAATTAGGAGCATCAGATTAACATATACACACTGATATATATAAAATAGATGAACAATAAGGACCTACTGTATAGCACAGAAAACTATAGTCAAAATCTTGGAATAACCTATGGTGGAAAAGAATCTGAAAAAATATAGATTTATATGCATCTATAACTGAATCACTTTGCTGTACACCTACAACTAACCCAACACTATAAATCAACTATACTTCAAATTAATTAAGACCCAGTAATGTAATTGATAAATAAAATGTGGTATGTTAATCCACTGGGCATTAAGGAATTGCAATTACACATAATAATGTGGTTTACATACACAAAAATAATGTTGAATTTTAAAAAGTCAAATATTAAAGTGTGCATACCATATGATTTTATTTGCATGAAATTCAAAAGCAGGCAATCACTAGGGTGTTATAAGTTGTGGCAACATTTACCCTTAGTGGCTTAGCGACTGAAAGGAGAAACAAAGGTCCTATGGGGGTGGGGGTGGTAATGCCCTATTTTTTTGCTTTCTTTTTTGTTTTTGGTAATGTTCTATTTTTTTTTTTTTAATCTGAGTGTTGTTGCTATGGGTCTGTTCAGTTTGTAAAAATTTATCAAACCATGATCTTTTCATTAGTATGCTTTATATATATTTCAATATAATATGAATGAATATACATAGATTTTTCTGGGAAGAGGTTCCGTAGCTTTCACCAGTTTTGCAAAGGGGTTCTTGCCTCAAAAATAAATGTAGGGCTTCCCCTGGTGGTCCAGTGGGTAAGGACACTGCCTTGCAGTGCAAGGGGCGCCGGTTCCATCCCTGGCCTGGGAAGATCCCACGTGCCGCGGAGCCACTGGACTGATGTGTCCAATTACCGAGCCGGAGCTCTGGCGACCGTGCGCCCAGAGCTGCCGCTCTGCGACAACAGAGGCTACCGCGATGGGAGGCCCACAGGAGCCAAAGAACAAAGACGGATGAAAATAAAGAAATGAAAGCCAAGAGAAGTGGCCCGCCCATCCCCCTCCCTCCCCACCCCACCCACCAAAAAGATAAATAAATAAAAATTTAAAAAAATAAATGTAACTATCAAATTGGAGAACAAAGAGTAGATTTTGGATGGCATTGGGATTGTGGGTTGACTGAAACTTTTTTCTGGATTTTCCTAAATTGAATGAGTCAGAGTTTAGTTCTGTTTAAACATGTTGGTGGCCCTGTGATATTTCCCACCCCTGGGTATACTTATAAGAAAGTGTGTTCTGTGTTTTCCCTGGACTGCAAGGTTTCCCAGGACCAATCTTTTCCCAACTTTAGCAGGGAAAGTCCTGGGCAAACCAGAACGGCAGTGTAAGACTCCTGTTGAGCTTTCTTGTGGAAAGAATAAATCTTCAAAGTCCCACGCCATTGGAATTATAGAGCTTCAGGAATTACCTGTCCCCATAGAAGTTCCCAGATGGGTTTTTCAGGGAAATGTGGAATTTCCAATAGTTCCTGTGTTCAAAGAAAAGTCGTGTGGGTCAGGGCAGCGATTGGAATGTCCCTAGTATTCTGAGGACAAGAGCCACTGGTAACACCTGGTCTTTAATCAGCCCTCTGTATGATTTCTCCTTTCATCTCTCACACTAAGTGCATGGACTTGATTTCCTGTGTCACTTCAGCTGGCTGCAATTTCAGCAGAGGCTTCAGGACAAGTGATTAAATGACTGTCTTTCAGAGTCCTTGCTGGTGGATCAGATGTAGTCAAGGCAATCATGTGTCTCAGTACAATGGGCTCCTTAATGGCACAAATGACCCGGGGGAAGGTTTGCAGCGTGGTGGTTTCTCTCCAGTATTGTGAGTTTTGAAGTTTTTCTCTTTTAATAGGTAAATACCACTTTAAAATATTCTCTATAAGACAATCAAAACTCGTCCCCTTAAAAAAGGACCAAGACATGCTTCCTTTTTTTCCATAGGTGGTTTCTTTGCCTTACTTCATCACTATGCTTTGTGCACTTGTGATTAACAAATGAACTCAGCATGGGGTGGAGGAACAGACATAGTGGTTGGATTTTTTTAAATCGTAGAAAATTATAAAGCAAGCTAGTTGACATGTTTTAGTTTTTAATGTGGTTTTAAATCTCTTCCAAAGGAACATATCTACATGCAGACTTTTTCAGGTGATATGGGGTCCAACTCTAGCCTTTGGAAAAGCTGCCATGATTGGAAAACTAGGAAAAGGGCAGAGAGAGAAAATATAGTCGATAACAAGTTTACTGAACATTGGGTACTTATGAAATTCCACTGTGTGCTGTGTACCTATATAGATATCTGACTCTATATGTCTAATTCCACATCTATGCTATCCTTACATATATGTACACACATAACAACATATGTGTACACATTGATTACATATATCCTTATTTAATCTTTTCAACAACCTTTGAGTATATTATGATCTGTTTTACACATAATGTGAGATTGTAAGAGATGAAGTAATTTGCTCTAGGTATGCACAGAAAACAGCAGAGAAAATATTTGAAGTCAGCTCATCTTGATGTCTGGTGATACGTCAGGGGCTTTATGACCCGTGTGGCCCTGGGAAATAAAACAATTGATTTTACAAAGTAGCACTTGAGCTGGGGGTTTTCAGGACAATTTTGTTTCAGATCATTCAAGAGGACTATGGAAAAAAGTTAAAGGGCTGATAATTGTGAGTCATGATTTTTGCAGATGTGAAGACTTCAGTATATTGAGGGGAAGAAGAAATAAATCAGCATGAGCAAAATGTGGTGATGGTGATGGGAAGAAAGGAGATGCCCAGATTACAGAGAGAGGAGAGTGGCCTAACTCCAGCCAAGGCATATTAGCTCAGATGACCCCAAATTCCACCTTGGTGCACGAGAGGTGACTGGAACCCAAATGAAGCCAATTTATATTATATTCGTGGTGCTATACAACTTTACCCTGAGTTTCTATTTTGAAGTAATGGACTTTTCTAAGACTAACCAGATTAAATATGAGCAAATCCTACATATGTGGATTGACCTCAGACATCATAACTCAGGTAGTTTACTGAATACTTGGATATGTTTCCCCTCAGTTTTCAATGCATTTGTCAGTACTTTCCATCCTTGAGATGTGTCCAAATAGTCATCTTAGCTAGAAGGCAAGCTTTAAAATCTTAAAAATCAGTGATTGAACTGATCCTGCTTCCCAACATGATCTGCATGTCAGCACCCAATTATTGTAAATCCAACGTATTTCCCAAGTACATTTAGTTTGAAGGATTCTGTTTTCTGGATTATTTCTTAATCCTCAAAATATGTGCAGAAGGCACCCACTGTCAAATGTCAGGCCCATTTTACAGATGGAGGATTTGAGCAGCTTAACCAAAGATGTGTTAGCCTCATCCTCAAAGGAATGCAGATCCAGCCCAGACGTGACCTCGGACCTGCTCTTTCCTGGCTGTTGCTCTCTTTATTACTGAACTTGGCTTCTGTGGGTTTCACTCTGGTACTAGTCTTCGGATGGTTACTAGGCAACTTGAGCTGTCACAGCCTGACTGGCTTGAAATACCAGAGCATCAAAGAGTAATTTTTTTTAAAGAGATGAAGTAATTTGCTCTAGGTATGCACAGAAAACAGCAGAGAAAATATTTGAAGTCAGCTCATCTTGATGTCTGGTGATACGTCAGGGGCTTTATGACCCGTGTGGCCCTGGGAAATAAAACAATTGATTTTACAAAGTAGCACTTGAGCTGGGGGTTTTCAGGACAATTTTGTTTCAGATCATTCAAGAGGACTATGGAAAAAAGTTAAAGGGCTGATAATTGTGAGTCATGATTTTTGCAGATGTGAAGACTTCAGTATATTGAGGGGAAGAAGAAATAAATCAGCATGAGCAAAATGTGGTGATGGTGATGGGAAGAAAGGAGATGCCCAGATTACAGAGAGAGGAGAGTGGCCTAACTCCAGCCAAGGCATATTAGCTCAGATGACCCCAAATTCCACCTTGGTGCACGAGGGTGACTGGAACCCAAATGAAGCCAATTTATATTATATTCGTGGTGCTATACAACTTTACCCTGAGTTTCTATTTTGAAGTAATGGACTTTTCTAAGACTAACCAGATTAAATATGAGCAAATCCTACATATGTGGATTGACCTCAGACATCATAACTCAGGTAGTTTACTGAATACTTGGATATGTTTCCCCTCAGTTTTCAATGCATTTGTCAGTACTTTCCATCCTTGAGATGTGTCCAAATAGTCATCTTAGCTAGAAGGCAAGCTTTAAAATCTTAAAAATCAGTGATTGAACTGATCCTGCTTCCCAACATGATCTGCATGTCAGCACCCAATTATTGTAAATCCAACGTATTTCCCAAGTACATTTAGTTTGAAGGATTCTGTTTTCTGGATTATTTCTTAATCCTCAAAATATGTGCAGAAGGCACCCACTGTCAAATGTCAGGCCCATTTTACAGATGGAGGATTTGAGCAGCTTAACCAAAGATGTGTTAGCCTCATCCTCAAAGGAATGCAGATCCAGCCCAGACGTGACCTCGGACCTGCTCTTTCCTGGCTGTTGCTCTCTTTATTACTGAACTTGGCTTCTGTGGGTTTCACTCTGGTACTAGTCTTCGGATGGTTACTAGGCAACTTGAGCTGTCACAGCCTGACTGGCTTGAAATACCAGAGCATCAAAGTCCTATAAAAATGAGGCGAAAATCTTCTCATTGGACACATGTTAAATTTAGTATAGTACAATGCCATTACAGTGAGGATAGCCCAGGAAAAACAAAAAGCTTTGAGGGGCAACCAAATAGTGTGTATCTGATGGATTGAGTTCATTTTAGGCTGATAATTATTACAGGTGTCAGTGCACAGACAAGAAAATAAGAAAGCAAAGCTGCTTGCTCTAAAGAATGTCGAGCCCAAGGCACTCAAATCAATATTTGCACCACATGGAAAGAAGATGTAAAGGGGATGGTAGAGGGTCAAGACGGAAGACAGAAATCATTCAATAACCAGGATGACTTGATCTTGCCTCCTCTGAGCTTGCCTGGTGATTTCAAAACAAGGAAGTAAAAAAGTGAAGGTGAAGGGAGCAGCATCCCAGCTATTTATGTCTAAAGCATTCAAAAGAATTCCTCGTCAGAGTAAGAGGAGGAAAATAAGCTCTGTGCAGTCATGTGGATCCACATGGACCTGGTTATGGGAAGTGATGAAAAAGAATGTAGATTCAGGAAATATACTCAGACAAGTACAGATGACTGATTTTCAACAGGCGTGCACAGAGAAAGGATAATCTTTTTCAACAAAAGTTGCTGAAACAATTTGATGTCCATATGCAAGTATATGAACTTTGAATTCCACACCATACCCCTAAATTCACACAAAATACAGCATAGAGCTAAACAAAAAATCTAAAACTATGAAACTACTAGAGGAAAATATACAAGAAAATTCTATGTGAGCATGGGTTCAACAAAGATTTCAGAGACATGACAACAGAAGCACAATTTATAAAATAAAAACTAGAGAGATTTGATTTCAACTTCTGCTCTTATCGTATCTCAACTATACCTCAATAAAGCTGTTTAAAATGCTTTTTAAAAATTGTGTGGGGGCTTCCCGTGGTGGTCCAGTGGGTAAGGACACCGCCTTGCAGTGCAAGGGGCGCCGGTTCCATCCCTGGCCTGGGAAGATCCCACGTGCTGCGGAGCGGCTGGACTGATGTGTCCAATCACCGAGCCGGAGCTCTGGAGCGCATACGCCCAGAGCCGGCGCTCTGCGACAGCAGACGCCACCGCGATGGGAGGCCCACAGGAGCCAAAGAACAAAGACGGATGAAAATGGAGAAATGAAGGACCAATAGAAGTGGCCCCCCCGCTCCCCTCCCTCCCCAACCCGACCCCCGCCCCAAAAAAAAAAAATAAATCTTAAAACAAAAAAAAATTGTGTGGATCAATCAATCCCTGAGATGTACTTCACACCTGCCCCGTGTGCTCCCTTTCCCGCCCCCATTCAACCTCACAGCTAGGCAGAAAAACTCTGTCAAAATATGCCCTTTAAGACCCCTCCGCTTCCATCTGGTTCTGCATAGGGAGGCACTCTGACTATGCAGTATCATCCTGATATCCTGCTGACAGACTGCAGAAGGGATTACAGGTTCTGCACAATTACAGCTATAATGTGAGAGCACTCACTGGGTTGCATTCAGAAGTGAAGGAGGCAGCATCCCAGCTATTTATGTCTAAAGCATTCAAAAGAATTCCTCGTCAGAGTAAGAGGAGGAAAATAAGCTCTGTGCAGTCATGTGGATCCACATGGACCTGGTTATGGGAAGTGATGAAAAAGAATGTAGATTCAGGAAATATACTCAGACAAGTACAGATGACTGATTTTCAACAGGCGTGCACAGAGAAAGGATAATCTTTTTCAACAAAAGTTGCTGAAACAATTTGATGTCCATATGCAAGTATATGAACTTTGAATTCCACACCATACCCCTAAATTCACACAAAATACAGCATAGAGCTAAACAAAAAATCTAAAACTATGAAACTACTAGAGGAAAATATACAAGAAAATTCTATGTGAGCATGGGTTCAACAAAGATTTCAGAGACATGACAACAGAAGCACAATTTATAAAATAAAAACTAGAGAGATTTGATTTCAACTTCTGCTCTTATCGTATCTCAACTATACCTCAATAAAGCTGTTTAAAATGCTTTTTAAAAATTGTGTGGGGGCTTCCCGTGGTGGTCCAGTGGGTAAGGACACCGCCTTGCAGTGCAAGGGGCGCCGGTTCGATCCCTGGCCTGGGAAGATCCCACGTGCTGCGGAGCGGCTGGACCCATGTGTCCAATTGCCGAGCCGAATCTCTGGAGCACATGCGCCCAGAGCCGGCACTCTGCAGCTACAGATGCCACAGCGACAGGAGGCCCACAGGAGCCAAAGAACAAAGACAGATGAAAATGGAGAAATGAAAGACCAATAGAAGTGGCCCCCCCGCTCCCCTCCCTCCCCAACCCGACCCCCGCCCAAAATAAATAAATCTTAAAAAAAAAAAAAAAAAATTGTGTGGATCAATCAATCCCTGAGATGTACTTCACACCTGCCCCGTGTGCTCCCTTTCCCGCCCCCATTCAACCTCACAGCTAGGCAGAAAAACTCTGTCAAAATATGCCCTTTAAGACCCCTCCGCTTCCATCTGGTTCTGCCTAGGGAGGCACTCTGACTATGCAGTATCATCCTGATATCCTGCTGACAGACTGCAGAAGGGATTACAGACAAAGTAACTGCTGTCACAATTACAGCTATAATGTAAACACTAGCCAGTAGCTTTAGCTCACTCAAGAAAGAGATGCTGCCATTTTCATTTCTTCAGAGTTCTAGCTAATGCAATAACCAGAAAAAGTAAAGAAACTATGTAAATATTGGAAGAGACTCCTAGTAACCTGATTTGCAAGTGATATGATTGTTTTCTCGAAAAAACATTCAGGCACAATTAAAAGTAAATTATTCAATTGCAAGTAAAATAATTTAGCAAGGTTACCAAAAAAAAAAAAAATCTTTTGAAGATCAATGCATTTACTAGTAGAAACCAGAGAGAAATGAAAATGGGAAAAAAACACTGATACATAGCCCATTAACAATAGAGACAAAAGCTACAAAATAAACAGGGGAAAAATTAACAAAGAACGTATAAGATATATTTGAGAGAGAACTATACATTTTATTGATCAGCATAAAACAACACCTGAATAAATGTAGAGACATACCATGCTCTTGGGTAGAAAGTTATGATATAAAAAAAAATGTTAATCCTTTCCAAATAAAGATATTATTTTCATACAATTTCAATGAGAAACAAAACAGGCTTTCTTTTTAAATTTAAAATGATTTAAGAATGCATAGGGGGTTCCCAGGTGGCACTAGTGGTAAAGAACCCACCTGCCAATGTAGGAGATTCCCTGGGTTGGGAAGATCCCCTGGAGGAGGGCATGGCAACCCACCCCAGTGTTCCTGCCTGAAGAATCACATGGACAGAGGAGCCTGGTGGGCTACAGTCCACGGGGTTGCCAAAGAGTCACACATGACTGAAACGAGTTAGCATGCAGCAAGAATGCATATAACACAGTATGTAAAAATGCCAAGAATTTGAGAAGGTAGAAAATAAGGAGAGATGTATTTTCCCTATTATCAAAATCTACTGTATTCCAAAACCTTCCTCTCAGCATCTGCTTCTGGGGAACCCTACATGACACAGTTATGAACAGTCTGTCACTCAACCATATTTTAATGGGGATGCCAGAATTCAATGTCAACATTGGCTTTTATACAGATAAGAGAGCATGAAAGGAAAGTGAGTTTAAGTGTTTTAAAGCTATACATGATTGGCCAACTGGGTCTCAGGTGGGCTATGGATCCAGGAAGCAGTCCTCATGATCCCTTCCCGCTGTCTTATACTTGCTCTTTAAACATTTGCCTTTGTGTCCTGGTCCTCTTTCTTGGCGGCATCATTTGGCTTGTTTCTCACCCAGTACAACTCTTCCCCATTGTGTTTGTAATTCTGTGAGCTGGCACCCTTCCTAGTGCTTTGTTCTGGCTTGGCCACCTTTATGTTCCACTTGGTTTGGGCCCAAGATTCAGCATTTTTTCTTCCTTGTCCCATTCCTACAGGCAGTTCCAAAATTCTAGATTTAGTCCCAGCCTCATTCACAATTTTATTCCTTCTTCCCTGGCAAAAACTGCCTCCAGTGGCTTCTGACAAGTGATTAGACCCTGAGGGACTTGGGGTCTGGGACCATGTCTTATTCAGCAGTCAGGTACAGATAGTGTAGTTGTATGAGCTTGTTTGGACCACGATCTAAGTGGCTTAAACAAGAGAAATTTATTTCTTCATGTTTCTGAAAGGTGGAAGTCCATGATCAAGCTGTCAGCAGGGGTAGCTTCTTCTGAGGGCTTCTCCCTCGGCTTAGAGATGGTCATCTTCTCCCTGTGTCTTCAAAATGTCCTCCCTCTGTGCATGTCAGTGTCCTAATCTTCTCTTCTTACCAGTCATATTGGGCTATGACCAACCCCAGTGATCTCATCTAACCTTAATTATCTCTTTAAAGATGCTATTGCCAATGTGAAAAAGATAGCCATTGTCATTGCGCTAGGAATAGGGAACAGGGGATCCTGCAGGGGTGCAGTGTGACAGCCTGGAGGGGTGGGATGCGGGGAACTGGGAAGGGGGAGGGGGCCAGGGAAAAGCATATGACTGATCTGGGAACATACATGTCTGTGAACAACAAAACTCTTCAAAAATATTAAAAAATTTAAAAAAAATTTTAAAAGATGGTATTGCCAAACCATCTTAGTCATAGTTTCTTCAGTGGTGCTTACTGTCTAGCAGGTAGAGAGTGGTAGGGTGGTAAGAGAGGGCCTTAATAAAAGACTTGCTGACCTAAGCAGTTGACAGGAATGTTCTGACTCCTAGAATCCTCTGGAAAGGAAATGATTCCAACCACTTGCCTCCTGAAGGAGCTCCACCATCACTTCTTTTCCTGAATGATTAGTATCTCTTTCTAGAGGGGATTATAATCAGGGTGTGACCCTACTGAAGTCAAAGCTATGAAGCATGTCAGCATGTCCTTGTCTAGTCAGTGCTTGCCAGGAAATGCTTGAAATTCACTTACATGGAACTAGCATTCCTGCTCTTACTCAATTCCTGGCTGCAAACCCGTTCCCTCTCCCTGTGTGGCTATGGCTCACCTACATTCACTATTCTCTGCAATACCAACAATCAGGATTCTGCAAGGCCACCTCTGATCTGGGCTTTGTTCTACTCCATTCTGCCACTGAATTTTAAAACAGAGATTATAGACATTTCCTATATGGGAAAACTACCTGGGGGAGGCTTTTTTAAAAAAATTAGTGTGATTCAATATCCACAAATCAATCAACAAAATACATCACATTAACAAAATGAAGAAAATCATTTGATCATCTCAAAAGATGCAGAAAAACACAACACCCATTTTCAATTAAAACTGTCCAAAAAGTGAGTATAAAGGGAACATACCTTAACTTAATATAGGTCATATATGACAAACCCACAAGTAACATAATACTCAATTGTAAAGAGCTGAAAGGTTTTCTTCTAAGATCAAGAATGAGACAAAAATGTCCACTATCACCACTTTTATTCAATATAGTATTGGAAGACCTAGCCACAGCTATGAGGCTAAGTAGAGAGAAAGACAAGAGAGAGAGAGAAAAGAAAAGGCATCCAAATTGGAAAGGAAGAAGTAAAATTGTCACTATTTGCAGATGACATTGCATTACACAAGAAAATCCTAAAGGTTCCAACAAAAAGCTACTAGAACTAATGAATTAAGTAAATTTGCAGGATACAAAATCAATATACAAAAATTTGTTGCATATCTATGCACTAATAATAAACTATCAGAAATTAAGAAAGCAATACATTCATGATTGTATCAAAAGGGACAAAATAACTAATAACTAGGAAGAAGATAATTGTAAATGATACTGTCCAGTAAGGGGTTAATATCCAAAATATATAGAGAACTCATACAACTCAAAATCAAAAACAAACAAAGAAACAATTCAACTAAACATTGGCAAAGGACCCGAATAAACATTTGTCCAAGGAAGACATTTAGAGAACCAACATGTGAAAAGATCCTCAACATCACTAAATTAACAGGGAAATAAATACAAATCAAAACCAAAATGAGATATCACATCACACCTGTCAGAATGGCTATTATCAAAGAGACAAGAAATCACATGGGCTGTAGAGGGTGTGGAGAAAAGGGAACCTCATGTACTACTCACAGGAATGTAAACTGGTACAGCTATTAATACTATGAAACCATAATACTATGGAAAACAGAATGGTAGTTCCTCAAAAAATTAAAAATAGAACTACCACGCAGTCCAACAGTTCCACTTATGAGTATTTATCTGAAGAAAATGAAAACTCTAACTCAAAAAGATAAATGTATCCCTATAGCCATAGCAGCACTATTTACAACAGCCAAGACACAGAAAAAACCTAAATGTCCATCAGCAGATGAGTAGATAAAGAAGTGGTACGTATATACAATGGAATACTACTCAGGCATAAACAAGAATGAGATGATGTCATTTGCCATTCAGTTCAGTCATGTCTAACTCATTTGCAGCGACATGGATGGACCTAGAGGGTATTACGCTAAGTGAAATAATTCAGACATACAAAGACAAATATTATGTGATTTTACTTGCATGTGGAATCCTAGAAAACAAACAAACAAAACAAAACAGAAAACAGACTCATAGATACAGAGAATAAACGAGTGGCTGCCAGAGGGGAAGGGTTGGGGGTTGAACAGAATAGGTGAAGAGGATTTAGAGGTACAAAGTTTCAGTTACAAAACAAGTCAAAAGATGTAATGTATAGCAAAAGGAATATAATCAATGATACTGTAATAACTTTCTATGGTAACAGATGATTACTAGTTACTATGATCAATTCATAAATGTATTTAAAAGCACACTGTACACCTGAAACTAATATCATGTGTCGACTATACTTTAATCAAACTTTTTAAAAATCATCAATGCCAGGCTACATTCCTCATCAGTTGGGTTGGCTCTAGAAGTAGGAGCCAGACAGCCCTATTTTTTAAAGCTCCCTGATAGATTTCAGGTGCAGCAGAGTGGAGAATCATCACTTTGATCTGAGTCTCACTTTCCTCATCTATAGAAAAAGATGTTGCTGTCCGATGAGTCCTGAGCTACAATTCTAAATTCTATTTCAAAATTACCAGGGAACTTCCTTTTCCAATATCTCTTCCACTGATATAGCTACTAAGATTTTCTTCCCCATGGCATGTTTACAACATCACTGATGCCTCTCTCTCTATTTAAGGTTTGGTAGAAATAAAGTGATTTTCCCCTCCAAAGAAACTGAAAGTGCAGGGGCAAAAATATAACTCAGTGTTTACTGAATGGAAAGAAAACCACTATGATCTTTCACATGCTAGCTGAACTTTGAATGCTCTATGGTGTGAATTTCAATGCCACTTCATGTCTCTAATCGCATCCCTTGAGCACAGAGGTCCGAGTACCATCACTGCAGCTGGAAAGAGCAGGAGAGACACAGAATTGAGCCAAACCAGTTTTTGTTTTGAAGAAGAACAAGTCTGGGACTCGGAAAAACAGTTCAGATCAGAATCTACCAAGTAAGCCTAGAATAGATTTGAGTGGGCAGATGAGCAGAGCAGAGGCCACAAGGTTTGCCCCACAGGCCAAATGCTGAGTGGAGTAACAGGAGCACTTTGGCAGAGTTCTCACCAAATAAGATGCTAAAATTCCATGCTCGAGTTACTCAACAAAATCCTCCTTGGATGATATGTAGCAGGTCTTCTTAAGGTAAAACTAAGTACTGGGAATACTTTAGATATACTGATCAACAGTGATCTGAAGAGACTCTTCCTAGATGTTTGACACATGGAGTTTTAAAAATTATCCAAACACTCAGGTCATGGACTGCATGGGGGATAAAATCTATGGTTGACCTCTACCAGCTAAGATACAGTGTTTTCCAAAACCATCAGTAGTGAAAAGAAGAGCTGATGGAATGAAACTCTAACAAAAACATGAACGTGCGTTTAAGACCTTTCAGAATGTATGAGAAGTTTAACAGGACTGATTAGGAACATAGCTAGCAGTTACTGCAATTTGTATGGACAGCAAGTGACACTCAGCCACATCTTCAATGATTCCATGTGATCAGATCCCAAAGGGGAAAAAAAATCAAAGCTGGGTAGAGGGTGTTGTCCATGAGAGGCAAAAGCAGGCAGACAGAATGCATCTACATAGGTAAGAATCTGAGACCTTGCGGTCAGAAGGCAGAATTGAGAAAGCCAGGGTCAAAGACGGTTCCAAAGGTTGAAGGATTCTGAGACTCTAAAGTGAAACAGAAACTTACACAGGCTTTTAGCAACAATAACAGAGTGGTTGGTAAAGAAACATCTGGGAATCAGGGGCCTTCTGATAGGGTGACCAACTGTCCTGGTTTGTCTTGGACTTTCTCCGTTTTAGCACTGGTAAATTGTCTTTCACATGCCGACTTAAGCTCTATGGTGTGAATTTCAATGCCACTTCATGTCTCTAATCGCATCCCTTGAGCACAGAGGTCCGAGTACCATCACTGCAGCTGGAAAGAGCAGGAGAGACACAGAATTGAGCCAAACCAGTTTTTGTTTTGAAGAAGAACAAGTCTGGGACTCGGAAAAACAGTTCAGATCAGAATCTACCAAGTAAGCCTAGAATAGATTTGAGTGGGCAGATGAGCAGAGCAGAGGCCACAAGGTTTGCCCCACAGGCCAAATGCTGAGTGGAGTAACAGGAGCACTTTGGCAGAGTTCTCACCAAATAAGATGCTAAAATTCCATGCTCGAGTTACTCAACAAAATCCTCCTTGGATGATATGTAGCAGGTCTTCTTAAGGTAAAACTAAGTACTGGGAATACTTTAGATATACTGATCAACAGTGATCTGAAGAGACTCTTCCTAGATGTTTGACACATGGAGTTTTAAAAATTATCCAAACACTCAGGTCATGGACTGCATGGGGGATAAAATCTATGGTTGACCTCTACCAGCTAAGATACAGTGTTTTCCAAAACCATCAGTAGTGAAAAGAAGAGCTGATGGAATGAAACTCTAACAAAAACATGAACGTGCGTTTAAGACCTTTCAGAATGTATGAGAAGTTTAACAGGACTGATTAGGAACATAGCTAGCAGTTACTGCAATTTGTATGGACAGCAAGTGACACTCAGCCACATCTTCAATGATTCCATGTGATCAGATCCCAAAGGGGAAAAAAAATCAAAGCTGGGTAGAGGGTGTTGTCCATGAGAGGCAAAAGCAGGCAGACAGAATGCATCTACATAGGTAAGAATCTGAGACCTTGCGGTCAGAAGGCAGAATTGAGAAAGCCAGGGTCAAAGACGGTTCCAAAGGTTGAAGGATTCTGAGACTCTAAAGTGAAACAGAAACTTACACAGGCTTTTAGCAACAATAACAGAGTGGTTGGTAAAGAAACATCTGGGAATCAGGGGCCTTCTGATAGGGTGACCAACTGTCCTGGTTTGTCTTGGACTTTCTCCGTTTTAGCACTGAGTCCTACACCCAGGGCGACATCTCGGATCTGAGAAAAAGGGGGTGGTAGAGTACCCTATTGCTATATAATCCTGAGCCAAGACCAGTGGCTTTATGAATAAAAGGAGGTCTATTCTAAAGAAGATGTAAAATTACACAGCTGATTCGAAGCCAAATGTGATGGAAGGGCTAGGTAATCAAGAATGCTCCTTTATGGCTACCATACTGGGCCATGGGGTCTTTTAAATGTCCTTTCATCTCTCTGGATTTCAGGGTTTTTTATAAGCAAAATGATTACTTGGCTTTCAATCATTTTTATTTTCCTCTTTTGAGGGCAGCAGAATCCTTTCTTCAAATGAAATCTTAGCCAGAAAGGAATATATCCAAGAGCTAACGCAGAGCTACTGGGTGGAAGTCACTTTGCTCTACACTCAACCTTCCCCCATTCTGCCCCAGACAGCCCCTGTAACATCTGTGCAGAACCTATACAGCTCTGAAGAACAGACCTTTAAAACCACCAACTGGATGAGCTTCAGGTCCTCTCTGGGTCTGAAATCCCAGGATGCCTTGGCCATCTGCAACACTATCACTATTTTTCAGAACTGGATTAGTTGCCCCTGTTTTCAGAGCCCTGACCTGAATAGCTCTCCATCTTTCCAATACACACACTAGTCAGAACACAATCTAGGAACCAACTTAATTGGGTTTTGCTTATTCTCCAAGTCAAATAATGTATAGAAAATGTACTGAATTGATCATAGCTAGCAGTTACTGCAATTTGTATGGACAGCAAGTGACACTCAGCCACATCTTCAATGATTCCATGTGATCAGATCCCAAAGGGGAAAAAAAATCAAAGCTGGGTAGAGGTGTTGTCCATGAGAGGCAAAAGCAGGCAGACAGAATGCATCTACATAGGTAAGAATCTGAGACCTTGCGGTCAGAAGGCAGAATTGAGAAAGCCAGGGTCAAAGACGGTTCCAAAGGTTGAAGGATTCTGAGACTCTAAAGTGAAACAGAAACTTACACAGGCTTTTAGCAACAATAACAGAGTGGTTGGTAAAGAAACATCTGGGAATCAGGGGCCTTCTGATAGGGTGACCAACTGTCCTGGTTTGTCTTGGACTTTCTCCGTTTTAGCACTGAGTCCTACACCCAGGGCGACATCTCGGATCTGAGAAAAAGGGGGTGGTAGAGTACCCTATTGCTATATAATCCTGAGCCAAGACCAGTGGCTTTATGAATAAAAGGAGGTCTATTCTAAAGAAGATGTAAAATTACACAGCTGATTCGAAGCCAAATGTGATGGAAGGGCTAGGTAATCAAGAATGCTCCTTTATGGCTACCATACTGGGCCATGGGGTCTTTTAAATGTCCTTTCATCTCTCTGGATTTCAGGGTTTTTTATAAGCAAAATGATTACTTGGCTTTCAATCATTTTTATTTTCCTCTTTTGAGGGCAGCAGAATCCTTTCTTCAAATGAAATCTTAGCCAGAAAGGAATATATCCAAGAGCTAACGCAGAGCTACTGGGTGGAAGTCACTTTGCTCTACACTCAACCTTCCCCCATTCTGCCCCAGACAGCCCCTGTAACATCTGTGCAGAACCTATACAGCTCTGAAGAACAGACCTTTAAAACCACCAACTGGATGAGCTTCAGGTCCTCTCTGGGTCTGAAATCCCAGGATGCCTTGGCCATCTGCAACACTATCACTATTTTTCAGAACTGGATTAGTTGCCCCTGTTTTCAGAGCCCTGACCTGAATAGCTCTCCATCTTTCCAATACACACACTAGTCAGAACACAATCTAGGAACCAACTTAATTGGGTTTTGCTTATTCTCCAAGTCAAATAATGTATAGAAAATGTACTGAATTGATCATCACTAGATTGTGGGAATATGGGTAACTGATTTCTTGTGCGTGTGTGTGTGTGTGTGTGTGCCTTTCTGTATTTTCTACAATTTGAATGTAATACATATCTCTAGGGCTTAGACATGTTTTCACTTGGTCTGCTACATTTGACCTAGAGACTCTTTTTCCTTGGCTCTTCCCATTTGTCTTGCATCTCTACTTTGACAATGCACTTTTCTACTTTAGCTGGTAATGTGAATTTCTATTATTAGCGTCAATGTTCCCTGCTCTGGGAACTGATTCGGCCCTAAGACACCACACTTTATTCCAGTGGGTCTCCCCAGGTGCTAATTCCCTGGTGAAGTCCTCCTGTTCACCTGAAAATAGCTTAGTAGTCACTTTGTGGCCACCTCACAGTCAAAGGGGGTGATCTACTCCCAGTTCTGTTGTGTTTCTCTGTCAAGAGGATGCGCCGATGAAGAGGAGACAAGTTCTTCAATTTGTTGACCCTGAATAGTATGCTATTTGGTCTCCTTGAGGATAAAGACACTTCAATTGGAACCTCTAACGGTTCCAAAGGATGTGCCCTTCCTTCCTGAATAGTATGCTATTTGGTCTCCTTGAGGATAAAGACACTTCAATTGGAACCTCTAACGGTTCCAAAGGATGTGCCCTTCCTTTTGCCATGTTAAGTGTTATGGATAGATGTTGATGACGCCTTAAATGAATCACCACCACTGAGTTATAGTGAGATCCAGATAGTACGTACGTTGGAAGGTGGTGGAACAATCAGGTGACAGCTGATAATAAGTTGGTTTTTTTTTTTACTGGTGCATCTGCTTTTGTGGAACACTCCATCGATGCCCTTGCAGCCAACTCAATTTCAACCATTCTTATCTTCAGTTACCTAGTACCTGAGTCCTGCCTGACCTGGTTCTCATGGTTCTTTGCTTCCAATATTAATTTATGACCGTGGCCCACTGGAGCTGACACTTCCTGGTATCATTATCAGTCTATAAACCTCCATATTACAAACTATCTAACCTTGCTACATGCTGATCCTTACGGCAATATTGGGGAAAAGGGCTAAAGTCAAATAATGTATAGAAAATGTACTGAATTGATCATCACTAGATTGTGGGAATATGGGTAACTGATTTCTTGTGCGTGTGTGTGTGTGTGTGTGCCTTTCTGTATTTTCTACAATTTGAATGTAATACATATCTCTAGGGCTTAGACATGTTTTCACTTGGTCTGCTACATTTGACCTAGAGACTCTTTTTCCTTGGCTCTTCCCATTTGTCTTGCATCTCTACTTTGACAATGCACTTTTCTACTTTAGCTGGTAATGTGAATTTCTATTATTAGCGTCAATGTTCCCTGCTCTGGGAACTGATTCGGCCCTAAGACACCACACTTTATTCCAGTGGGTCTCCCCAGGTGCTAATTCCCTGGTGAAGTCCTCCTGTTCACCTGAAAATAGCTTAGTAGTCACTTTGTGGCCACCTCACAGTCAAAGGGGGTGATCTACTCCCAGTTCTGTTGTGTTTCTCTGTCAAGAGGATGCGCCGATGAAGAGGAGACAAGTTCTTCAATTTGTTGACCCTGAATAGTATGCTATTTGGTCTCCTTGAGGATAAAGACACTTCAATTGGAACCTCTAACGGTTCCAAAGGATGTGCCCTTCCTTCCTGAATAGTATGCTATTTGGTCTCCTTGAGGATAAAGACACTTCAATTGGAACCTCTAACGGTTCCAAAGGATGTGCCCTTCCTTTTGCCATGTTAAGTGTTATGGATAGATGTTGATGACGCCTTAAATGAATCACCACCACTGAGTTATAGTGAGATCCAGATAGTACGTACGTTGGAAGGTGGTGGAACAATCAGGTGACAGCTGATAATAAGTTGGTTTTTTTTTTTACTGGTGCATCTGCTTTTGTGGAACACTCCATCGATGCCCTTGCAGCCAACTCAATTTCAACCATTCTTATCTTCAGTTACCTAGTACCTGAGTCCTGCCTGACCTGGTTCTCATGGTTCTTTGCTTCCAATATTAATTTATGACCGTGGCCCACTGGAGCTGACACTTCCTGGTATCATTATCAGTCTATAAACCTCCATATTACAAACTATCTAACCTTGCTACATGCTGATCCTTACGGAAGGATTGTGGTGGACAGATGTGAGTCAGGAAGAAATATTCCACCAGTGACTGATTTTGTGACTTTCAGCCTATAACCTAAACTCTCTAAACCTCATTTTTCCATCTGCAAAACAGAAAATAAGAACTGCCTCACAGGAATGTTGTGAAGACTAAATTATGATATTATAAAATATTTGGCATAATATCTACCCATTAAAAGGTGCTGCCTATTACTTATATAGAACAGGGCTAATCAATCTGTGATTTATGAACCAGGGCTAGTTTTTCAATACTGGTCTGTGATGAAAACAAGGGTAAAGAAATTGAGAGTATTCAAAAACTTTTAGATTAGAAAATTCCTTTTTTTAAAAAAGTGTCAATTTCCAAGTATACTTAGAGAAGCATTGATATAAATGAGACCTCAGTTGAAGAAATGTCTGATGTACAATTTAGCAAATGTCAGCTGGAGAGACATTCTTAAGAAATATTACATGACCTCTTCCCTTTCTGCTGGCCAATTACCTTCATGTTCCTGTTGATTCTTGAATGTCCTCCTGTCATATCATCACATTTGCGAAGAACCTTTTTTTCTTTTCTGCTCATTCATTGGTGTCTGTTAGGAAAACACAAATGAACATTAGCCTTGGTTTAAAACATAACTCAGAAAATCTGTTTCAAAGCATGCAGGATGAATTCCAAGGCCAGTTGGCACTTCTGATTTGTGCTAGCCATGCCATTTCCCAAAGCTGTCAGGGGATAATTAAAAGTCAGAGGGGAAAACTTAATTCTCTTCATATTAAGGTATAGTGGCTATAGTAGAGAGAAAGCATTAACATTTTCAGGGCAGGAGGAGAGGAGAACTTGATTAAATCCAAAGAAAACAATCAATTCGGTTTTTTTTACTGGTGCATCTGCTTTTGTGGAACACTCCAGATGCCCTTGCAGCCAACTCAATTTCAACCATTCTTATCTTCAGTTACCTAGTACCTGAGTCCTGCCTGACCTGGTTCTCATGGTTCTTTGCTTCCAATATTAATTTATGACCGTGGCCCACTGGAGCTGACACTTCCTGGTATCATTATCAGTCTATAAACCTCCATATTACAAACTATCTAACCTTGCTACATGCTGATCCTTACGGAAGGATTGTGGTGGACAGATGTGAGTCAGGAAGAAATATTCCACCAGTGACTGATTTTGTGACTTTCAGCCTATAACCTAAACTCTCTAAACCTCATTTTTCCATCTGCAAAACAGAAAATAAGAACTGCCTCACAGGAATGTTGTGAAGACTAAATTATGATATTATAAAATATTTGGCATAATATCTACCCATTAAAAGGTGCTGCCTATTACTTATATAGAACAGGGCTAATCAATCTGTGATTTATGAACCAGGGCTAGTTTTTCAATACTGGTCTGTGATGAAAACAAGGGTAAAGAAATTGAGAGTATTCAAAAACTTTTAGATTAGAAAATTCCTTTTTTTAAAAAAGTGTCAATTTCCAAGTATACTTAGAGAAGCATTGATATAAATGAGACCTCAGTTGAAGAAATGTCTGATGTACAATTTAGCAAATGTCAGCTGGAGAGACATTCTTAAGAAATATTACATGACCTCTTCCCTTTCTGCTGGCCAATTACCTTCATGTTCCTGTTGATTCTTGAATGTCCTCCTGTCATATCATCACATTTGCGAAGAACCTTTTTTTCTTTTCTGCTCATTCATTGGTGTCTGTTAGGAAAACACAAATGAACATTAGCCTTGGTTTAAAACATAACTCAGAAAATCTGTTTCAAAGCATGCAGGATGAATTCCAAGGCCAGTTGGCACTTCTGATTTGTGCTAGCCATGCCATTTCCCAAAGCTGTCAGGGGATAATTAAAAGTCAGAGGGGAAAACTTAATTCTCTTCATATTAAGGTATAGTGGCTATAGTAGAGAGAAAGCATTAACATTTTCAGGGCAGGAGGAGAGGAGAACTTGATTAAATCCAAAGAAAACAATCAATTCTAGGCGGATGCTGTGGTCACTTTATCCATTAGCTTCAGGACAAGAGCGGCATTTGGAGCACAGTCTTTTTAAGGCATTGGCACTAGGCCATTCCTGAAGCATACAGTCATTATGGAGACATTTAATTAGAGCATTTTGCATGATTGCCTATGGACACAGACAGGGCAATGTGCCATCTAGCCCTTTTTAGGGTCAATTGATGGCTGGAGAGGGGGCCAGCCTGCAAAGTCATGGCAAATTTGGTGAGGTTAGAGTCTCCATATTACTTCCATTTTTAAATATCTTCCATGTCCAGAATAGAGCCTGGCACATAGTTGGCACTCAATAAAGTATTTGTTGAATGAGTATATAACTCCAAGGTCACAAAAGCTAGAATCCCTCTAGAAACCTAGTTCCATTAAGTATGTCTATCTCTAGAATGACTCAACCAGGATTCAAACATAATTATAGAGTTCAAGGCTCATTCTACTATAGAAGACAAAATGCTGCAGAGATGACATCAGAAACAGTTGCCATGCCCTCCATAAATGGGGTGGCCCCACAATGCCCCTTTCCTCAAACTCCATGGGACTGAATTACCCCTTACTGCTCTTACTACTCCCTAAAGAGGGGTATGTAGTGGCACCTCTTATCATGAGAATACAATTAGACGCTTCTCCTATGGGCAAAGAAGCCCTCCCTTTATCATCCTCAACAAAATGTGTACTGGTCATATGCTGAAGAACATAAGCTGGCCCTTGGGGGTACAAAAAGAGATATTACTATAATAGATTGAAGTATAAAGCTAACGTGGAATTTGGTACTAAAAATCCATTCCAGTCTCATCTTTATCTTCCCTGTTTCAACAGCCTTGTGTACTATATGACCCTTGAGCATCTTTCACGTGAATTTTAAAAAATACAGTAAGAGAACTAACAACAGTGTTTAGTTTAAGTAAACATGAAGGCACTTTCCAAGTAAACTGACCTCATTTCTTTGATCAGCCAAGAAAAAAATGTTTAAGATGAGCTCTCTGTTGTACCCTGAAGGTTGAAAAATTCAGACTTTGGTATACCAAGAGAGCAAAGGACATACAGACTCATAAACTGAGTCCATTTGTTTGTCATCAATAATCTAATCTAGTGGCTTTATAAAGGGATGTGCAGGACTTACAGAGTTATAAGAATTGGGTCCAGGAGAAAAATAGGGATGAAGGCATGTTATGGAGACATTTAATTAGAGCATTTTGCATGATTGCCTATGGACACAGACAGGGCAATGTGCCATCTAGCCCTTTTTAGGGTCAATTGATGGCTGGAGAGGGGGCCAGCCTGCAAAGTCATGGCAAATTTGGTGAGGTTAGAGTCTCCATATTACTTCCATTTTTAAATATCTTCCATGTCCAGAATAGAGCCTGGCACATAGTTGGCACTCAATAAAGTATTTGTTGAATGAGTATATAACTCCAAGGTCACAAAAGCTAGAATCCCTCTAGAAACCTAGTTCCATTAAGTATGTCTATCTCTAGAATGACTCAACCAGGATTCAAACATAATTATAGAGTTCAAGGCTCATTCTACTATAGAAGACAAAATGCTGCAGAGATGACATCAGAAACAGTTGCCATGCCCTCCATAAATGGGGTGGCCCCACAATGCCCCTTTCCTCAAACTCCATGGGACTGAATTACCCCTTACTGCTCTTACTACTCCCTAAAGAGGGGTATGTAGTGGCACCTCTTATCATGAGAATACAATTAGACGCTTCTCCTATGGGCAAAGAAGCCCTCCCTTTATCATCCTCAACAAAATGTGTACTGGTCATATGCTGAAGAACATAAGCTGGCCCTTGGGGGTACAAAAAGAGATATTACTATAATAGATTGAAGTATAAAGCTAACGTGGAATTTGGTACTAAAAATCCATTCCAGTCTCATCTTTATCTTCCCTGTTTCAACAGCCTTGTGTACTATATGACCCTTGAGCATCTTTCACGTGAATTTTAAAAAATACAGTAAGAGAACTAACAACAGTGTTTAGTTTAAGTAAACATGAAGGCACTTTCCAAGTAAACTGACCTCATTTCTTTGATCAGCCAAGAAAAAAATGTTTAAGATGAGCTCTCTGTTGTACCCTGAAGGTTGAAAAATTCAGACTTTGGTATACCAAGAGAGCAAAGGACATACAGACTCATAAACTGAGTCCATTTGTTTGTCATCAATAATCTAATCTAGTGGCTTTATAAAGGGATGTGCAGGACTTACAGAGTTATAAGAATTGGGTCCAGGAGAAAAATAGGGATGAAGGCATGGCTGAAGAGTGGAAGAAAATAAGAAAGGCTAGAAAAAAAGAGAAGCAAATCAAGGAATAATGAGTTAAAATTTCAAATCTTGCTAACTAGTGCCTCTTTCTGAACTAAAAGCAATGAAAAGCATAAAGAATGAACTTTTGTGACATCTTAAGTTTAAATATGCCTTACACTTAACAAAATAATTATATATTAATTTAAAACCAATGCAAAGTCATAATACAGCCTAGAAAACACATACTAAAGCTACTAAGGAAGAAGAGAAAATTTTATGCTATAAAGGTTTGGTGTGAAACTTTGCTGTCCACTTTTAATTGAGGTATACTTAACACACAACTATACTAATTTCAGGTGTCCAACATAATGATTCGATATTTATATACACTGTGAAATGATCACCACATTAAGTCAAGATAGCATCTGTCACTATACATAGTTATAACATTATTTTCTTGTCATGAGAACTTTTAAGATCCACCCTCTTAGCAACCGACAACACACTATTGTTAACTACTGTTACCATTCTGTACATTATATCCCCATGACTTATTTATTTTATAACTTGAAGTTTGTATCTTTTGACCTCCTTAACCCATTGCCTCTCTGGCCGCCACCTATCTACTCACTGTATTTTTAAACTTTTTTTTTTTTTTAGTTCCACATATAACTGAGATCATATATTTGTCTTTCTCTGTCTGACTTATTTGAAATAGCATCATGTCTTCAAGGTCCATCCCTATTGCTGCAAGTGGTAAGACTTCAATCTTCTTTACGGCTGAATAATATTCCATTTTATATTTTCTAACCATTTTAAATTTAGACATAATTCACACATCATAAAATTCACCCTTCTGATGAACACAGTTAAATGGTCCTAGTATATTTGCAAAGTTTTAGTACTATCACCACTATCTAACTCAAGGATATTTTCAACACTTTCCAAAGCCCCATATGCAGTAGCAATCAATCCTCATTTTCCTCTCCCCAAGTTGCTGGGAAGTACCTATCCATTGATCATCTCTTTAAATTTGGATTTCAATAGAAAAAAAAAAAACACTAGCAAATTTCTGCTCATCCAGGAGGGAGAAGATACAATAAATATCCCATCTCTCTTTCCTTCCCAACTCTGATCTCCCACTGATGCTTCCTATTGTCTGAAATCAACTAGAAAGCAGGTATCAATAAAGCCTAGTTTGGGCCACCCACTGACATCAGTCCTCAGAGGATGGAGGGACATATAAGGAAGAGAGATGCTTGATGAGGAGATTCTGGGAAGAGAATGGATTACCAGACAAAACTGGAAAGTAGAGGGTTATGAAATCATGGTACAAGAAGCTATGACTTCACAGCAAAAGGACATACCCCTGCAGATGATGGGTGTACTCAACATAATGGAATCAAGGGGTCTTAAGTCTACAGTAAGATTGTTTTCAATTTCCTTATATATTAAAGAAGAAAAGATTAATCATGGAAGCTTTTCATTTGAATTTTTAAGTGGCTTCTGGAGACCCAAGAAAATGATTCATCATCCATTATCCACATTTCATTTTCATCTTATCTGTATCAATGTGACTCTGTATACATGACATTGTCAATTGTATTTACCCTTTCTTTTTGATACTCTATAAATAAACAGATGGGAGCCTGTACAAATAGGTTTGTCTAGTATTTACTTAAAGACTGATTTAGTTATACAATATAATTTGGTCTTATCTTGAAAGGGCTTGCCTGTTGACTCAGATGGTAAAGAAACTGCCTACAGTGCAGGAGACCTAAGTTCGATCCCTGGGTTGGGAAGATCTCCCAGAGTAGGAAATGGCAACCCACTTCAGTATTCTTGCCTAGAGAATTCGATGGACAGAGGAGCCAGGTGGGCTACAGTCCACGGGATCACAAAGAGTTGGACATGACTGAGTGACTAACACTGAAAGCATTGTATACCATAACAAAAATAGTTTTATTTAAAAGGAGAAAGAAGGGGCTTCCCTGGTGGTCCAGTGGGTAGAGGGTCCACCTTGCAGTGCAAGGGGCACCAGTTTGATCCTTGGCCGAGAAGATCCCATGTGCTGCAGAGCAGCTGGGCCCGTGTGTCCAATTATGAGCCAGCGCTCTGGAATGCATGCACCCAGAGCCAGTGTTCTGCAAGGAGAGAAGTCACTGTAATGGGAGGCCCACACAGGCTGAAGAATAAAGATGGATGAAAGTAAATATAAAAATAAAAGAGGCATGATGGGCAAAAAAAATCTTAAAAAATAAAAAAGGAGAAAGAAGAATGGTTACTCAGTTGTTTCTGTCTCTTTAGTTGACTACATTTCTTGGTGTGCTGGTCAAGAAGCAAACACAGCTCAATATTTTCCACAGCATCAGTCTTATGGTTACATTACATTATCTCTAGCTCTCTTCAAAAATTTTGTCTGACAAAAAAAATCTTTATTTTGTGTCCAATTAATTCTCCCCTCATTCATAGTTAGCAATTTATCCAAGTCACTTGGCATGATTATTCAACATACTTTTTATTATTAAAGTTAGGAACTTAAAAGTTGAGTTAGGTTTTCTTTCCAGAAGCTCATACGATAATTTTCCATCTGAAAAACAACAGGATCTTGTTTTCTTCACCCACAAACATTTTGCATACACTATACATAATCACTGAAAGATCTCTCTTTTTTTTGTTGTTTTCCTAAATTACTGTGAAATGTTGAATATAATCCTCTCCTTGTGCTCAGTCACTCAGTCATGTTTGACTCTTTATGACCCCATAGACTGTAGTCCATCAGGCTTTTCTGTCCATGGGATTTTTCAGGCAAGAACACTGGAGTGGGTTGCCTTTTCCTTCTCCAGGGAATCTTCCTTACCCAGGAATTGAACCCACATCTCTTGCATCTCCTACATTGGCAGGCGAATTCTTTACCACTGAGCCACTTTGGAAACCCACAATTCTCCCTTTAGAACTAAGTAAATTATTAAGGAAACTGTTATATAAATGGGCTTATGTGACTGTGATAATGAAAAGATTTATTCAAGAATAATAATAGCTTACATTTTCCAGAGTCCTCAAAGTTTATATAGCACTCTAACCCATCTCGTTGGATCCTTGCTCCACCTTGCAGTGCAAGGGGCACCAGTTTGATCCTTGGCCGAGAAGATCCCATGTGCTGCAGAGCAGCTGGGCCCGTGTGTCCAATTATGAGCCAGCGCTCTGGAATGCATGCACCCAGAGCCAGTGTTCTGCAAGGAGAGAAGTCACTGTAATGGGAGGCCCACACAGGCTGAAGAATAAAGATGGATGAAAGTAAATATAAAAATAAAAGAGGCATGATGGGCAAAAAAAATCTTAAAAAATAAAAAAGGAGAAAGAAGAATGGTTACTCAGTTGTTTCTGTCTCTTTAGTTGACTACATTTCTTGGTGTGCTGGTCAAGAAGCAAACACAGCTCAATATTTTCCACAGCATCAGTCTTATGGTTACATTACATTATCTCTAGCTCTCTTCAAAAATTTTGTCTGACAAAAAAAATCTTTATTTTGTGTCCAATTAATTCTCCCCTCATTCATAGTTAGCAATTTATCCAAGTCACTTGGCATGATTATTCAACATACTTTTTATTATTAAAGTTAGGAACTTAAAAGTTGAGTTAGGTTTTCTTTCCAGAAGCTCATACGATAATTTTCCATCTGAAAAACAACAGGATCTTGTTTTCTTCACCCACAAACATTTTGCATACACTATACATAATCACTGAAAGATCTCTCTTTTTTTTGTTGTTTTCCTAAATTACTGTGAAATGTTGAATATAATCCTCTCCTTGTGCTCAGTCACTCAGTCATGTTTGACTCTTTATGACCCCATAGACTGTAGTCCATCAGGCTTTTCTGTCCATGGGATTTTTCAGGCAAGAACACTGGAGTGGGTTGCCTTTTCCTTCTCCAGGGAATCTTCCTTACCCAGGAATTGAACCCACATCTCTTGCATCTCCTACATTGGCAGGCGAATTCTTTACCACTGAGCCACTTTGGAAACCCACAATTCTCCCTTTAGAACTAAGTAAATTATTAAGGAAACTGTTATATAAATGGGCTTATGTGACTGTGATAATGAAAAGATTTATTCAAGAATAATAATAGCTTACATTTTCCAGAGTCCTCAAAGTTTATATAGCACTCTAACCCATGTCGTTGGATCCTTGCTCCAAATAGGCGTAGTAGACAAGGAATGTGATATATCTCCTATTTTTTATTGAAGGAAACCCAGAGCTCAGAGTAATTTGTCTATGATTGTAGAGCTAGTAAGCAAGAATTAGAATTTGGATATACATGTTTTCAGTTCTCAGTATCATGTGGCATAGATGTACAAGCCTGGAGGGAAAAAAGAAAGGTTTTTGACAGACTCACGTGTTTTTTTTTTTTTTTTTTTTTAGGTGGGGTGGAGGGCAGGTTGGGGAGGGACGGGGGCGGACTGGACACTTCTATTGGTCTTTCATTTTCTATTTTCATCCATCTTTGTTCTTTGGCCCGTGTGGGCCTCCCATCGCAGTGGCCTCTGTTGTCACAGAACACCAGCTCTGGGTGCATGTGCTCCAGAGCGCTGGCTCGGTAATTGGACACATCAGTCCAGCTGCTCTGCGGCACGTGGGATCTTCCCAGGCCAGGGATCAAACCGGCACCCCTTGCACTGGAAGGTGGTGTCCTTAACCACTGGACCACCAGGGCAGCCCCCCCCACCACGTGTTTTTTAAAGGCTCTGTTAATGGAGATTCCATCTATATTTTCGTTGCCTGGTCCAACAGACAACCATTTGGGAGGATTTGCCATCATTTATGTATCCTAGACCAATGGTCCCTATATGACTGTCCTGAAAGATGGAGATAACCCAGATAATCTATGGCATATTTTAGAAAACGAACTTCATATTCCTGAGGGCAACAATTACTTTGTCCTTTAACATTCTTATATGAAGGAAACTAATTCCAGCATCTTGGTCTCTGAGAATCTGGAGTTAAGAGGGGAAGATGAGGCAGGAAGCAGAGAGGGAGGGGGAAAAAAAGGAAGAGGAGGAAGCGGAGGGGAAAGGGGAAGGGGAAAAGGGAAGGATAAGGAGGCAGAGAGAAACTTTTGATGAATATGTTGAATATGTTACTCTTATTTTAACTTTTTTTCTAGCATTTAACAACTTGTCAGGATGCCCCTCTGACTTTCTAATTCCTGTATTATTGTCTCTGCTCATCTTCATCTTCCGTAATTTTTCTTTCTGTTCTATTCCAATGTGGTATCACAGTATAGCTTTAATCCAAATGATTTGGGTACTATTCTTGGCTGTCTGTAATAAGATTTTTTTGGCCTTAAAACTTACTTTTGTCTGAAATTAATATATGCTGTTGTAGTTGTTCAGTCACTAAGTCATGTCTGACCCTTTGCAACCCCATGAACTGCAACATATCAGGCTATCATGTCATTCACCATCTCCTGGAGTTTGCTCAAGTTCATGTTCATTGACTCAGTGATGCCATCCAACCATTTCATCCTCTGTTGTCCCCTTCTCCTGCTGTCTTCTATTTTTCAAGCATCAGGGTCTTTTCCAATGAGTTGGCTCTTCGCATCAGGTGGCTAAAGTATTGGAGCTTCAGCTTCAGCAGCAGACCTTCTAATGAATGTTCAAGGTTGATTTCCTTTACAATTGACTGGTTTGATCTCCTTGCTGTCCAATAGACTCTCAATAGTCTTCTCCAGCACCACAATTCAAAAGCATCAATTCTTTGGCACTTAGCTTTCTTTACAACTCAACTCTCACATTCATACTGGAACAACAATAGCTTTGACTACACAGACCTTTGTTGGCAAAGTGATGTACAGCCTAGTGGTTTTCCCTACTTTCCTCAATTTAAGCCTGAATTTTGCAAGAAAGAGCTCATGATCTGAGCCACAGTCAGCTCCTCTGTCCATGGGATTCTCCAGGCAAGAATACTGGAGTAGGTTGTCATTTCCTTCTCCAGGGGATCTTCTCAACCCAGGGACTCAACATGTGTCACTGTGTCTACTACATTGCTATTTAGAGTCAATTTTGAGACAGGCAAATGCTTCTGCGTTCTCTCTCCTTTTCAGTGGTTTATACAGGGGGTCTCTAAATAAACACCCACCTTGTCTAGGCTCTAGGATTTCTCTCTCATTCTCACTCCCTCCTTCTACCAAACTGCCATTAAAGCTGAAGTCATAAATCTTGGGAAATAAAGAGATACTCTAGGGTAACTCCTGTCTTTAGCATTTAAATTTTAGTCTGGATTCATGCTCTTTTGTTTCAGGTCTCTGAGAACTTCTCTTAGTTCATGGCCAGTTCAATTTTGCTTTTAAAACCATTTTCTATCCACAAATTTTAGGTATTTTGTCTTAAGAGGTTTTTTCAGTCTATCTACTCGTCTTTATTTCTTGAATTGGAAGATGACAGATCAAAACAATACTGACAATGCTTTGACATGGTTGCCATAGTTAATCTGCAAAGACAACTGTCCAAAGAGTTTATATCCTAAAAAGTCTCCTTCCATACTGAAACTGAGTTGGCCATTTGTAATCAGTAAAATGGGCTTCCCAGGTGGAGCAAGCAAGACAAATAGGTTCAAGGGAGCAGCCTGTCAATGCAGGAGATGCGAGTTGGATCTCTGGGTTGGGAAAATCCCCTGGAGAAGGGCATGGCAACCCACTCCAGCATTCTTGCCTGGCGAATCCCATGGACAGAGCAGTCTGGCAGGCTACAGTCCACAGGGTCACAAAGGGTCAGACATGACTGAGCAACTTAGCACACATGCACGGAACCAGTAAAATGCAGAAGTGACAACATGACTTCCAAGATTGGGTCATAAGAATCCTTGCAGTAGTGTCTTCTTTATTCTCTTGGAATACTTCCTCTTGTGACACACCTCCGAACCTATGGCACCATGGTGTATGAAGCCCAAGTCGCAGGGAAAGGTCACGTATAGGTCCTCTGGTTGACAGTCTCAGCTGAGTTCTCCTCTAACACCCAACATGCAATATCATTGCCAGTCATGCAAGTAAGTCATGTGGAAGTCTGATACAATTGAGCCCTCAGATGACTCAAGCCTCAGCTTCCATACAATGGTTTAAGAGATCCCAAAGAGAATGTTCAGATGAACCAGTTCTGTATACAGAACCTTGAGAGGCAGTAATACTAATAGTTCTTTTAAAACATAAAAGTCTGGGAGTACTTTATTATACAGTCATACATTACAATAACAGCAGTTAAGTCTTTTTGGATTAGGAGCCATTTTATCTTTTTGAAGTGCCTTTGCAAAATGAAGCTATGATGTGCTATGCTGATATGATAGGTAAAGAGATACTCTAGGGTAACTCCTGTCTTTAGCATTTAAATTTTAGTCTGGATTCATGCTCTTTTGTTTCAGGTCTCTGAGAACTTCTCTTAGTTCATGGCCAGTTCAATTTTGCTTTTAAAACCATTTTCTATCCACAAATTTTAGGTATTTTGTCTTAAGAGGTTTTTTCAGTCTATCTACTCGTCTTTATTTCTTGAATTGGAAGATGACAGATCAAAACAATACTGACAATGCTTTGACATGGTTGCCATAGTTAATCTGCAAAGACAACTGTCCAAAGAGTTTATATCCTAGAGAAGTCTCCTTCCATACTGAAACTGAGTTGGCCATTTGTAATCAGTAAAATGGGCTTCCCAGGTGGAGCAAGCAAGACAAATAGGTTCAAGGGAGCAGCCTGTCAATGCAGGAGATGCGAGTTGGATCTCTGGGTTGGGAAAATCCCCTGGAGAAGGGCATGGCAACCCACTCCAGCATTCTTGCCTGGCGAATCCCATGGACAGAGCAGTCTGGCAGGCTACAGTCCACAGGGTCACAAAGGGTCAGACATGACTGAGCAACTTAGCACACATGCACGGAACCAGTAAAATGCAGAAGTGACAACATGACTTCCAAGATTGGGTCATAAGAATCCTTGCAGTAGTGTCTTCTTTATTCTCTTGGAATACTTCCTCTTGTGACACACCTCCGAACCTATGGCACCATGGTGTATGAAGCCCAAGTCGCAGGGAAAGGTCACGTATAGGTCCTCTGGTTGACAGTCTCAGCTGAGTTCTCCTCTAACACCCAACATGCAATATCATTGCCAGTCATGCAAGTAAGTCATGTGGAAGTCTGATACAATTGAGCCCTCAGATGACTCAAGCCTCAGCTTCCATACAATGGTTTAAGAGATCCCAAAGAGAATGTTCAGATGAACCAGTTCTGTATACAGAACCTTGAGAGGCAGTAATACTAATAGTTCTTTTAAAACATAAAAGTCTGGGAGTACTTTATTATACAGTCATACATTACAATAACAGCAGTTAAGTCTTTTTGGATTAGGAGCCATTTTATCTTTTTGAAGTGCCTTTGCAAAATGAAGCTATGATGTGCTATGCTGATATGATAGGAAATTTTAATTTCAAAATTCTTAGAAGGACAGCATCTGATTCCCATTTTAATATATGGTTTACATCTATCAGTTAACAACTAAAAGTGCATGACAGTCACACAGACAATTAAAACAGACAACATTTTCTCTAGGTATTAATTATTTAAGTGTGAAAGACATCAGTAACCTAGAAGATAATAGAACACATCTTCATAATCACGGTATTGATACTTAAATTGCAAGAAAAAACAGAGAAGATCATAAAGGGGATATTAATAAATGTATACTAGTAATACAATATTCCCTTCATGGATCACAACCTTGTCATGGTGAAGGAACTTATATAACTCAATAAAGCTATGAGCCATGTCATGCAGAGCTACAAAGGCTAACAGATCTTTGTCAAAAGAACACACCAGTCACACCGAACACTTTTGCAACAACCCAAAAGACAACTCTACACATGGACATCACCAGATGGTCAATACTGAAATAAGATTGTTTATACTGTCTGTAGCCAAAGATGGAGAAGCTCTGTACAGTCAGTAAAAACAAGACCTGGAGCTGACTATGGCTCAGATCAGCTCCTTATTGCAAAATTCAGGCTTAAACTGAAGAAAATAGGGAAAATCAATAGGCCATTCAGGTACGATCTATGTCAAAGCCCTTATGATTATACAGTGGGGGTGACAAATAGGTTCAAGGGATTAGATCTGGCAGACAGAATGCTTAAAGATTTATGGATGGATGTTTGTAACATTGTACAGGAGGTGGTGACCAAAACCATCCCAGAGAAAAAGAAATGCAAGAAGGCAAAGTGGTTGTCTCAGGAAGTTTTACAAATAGCTGAGAAAAGAAGTGAAAGGCAAGGGAGAAAGGGAAAGCTATACCCAATTGAAGGCAGAGTTTCAGAGAATAGCAAGGAGAGACAAGAAAGCCTTCTTAAGCGAACAATGGAAAGAAATAGAGGAAAACAAGAGAATGGGAATGACAAGAGATCTTGTCAAGAAAATTAGAGATAGCAAAGGAGCATTTCATGCAAAGGTGGGTATGATAAAGGACATAAATGTCAAAGACTTAATAGAAGCAGAAGAGATTATGAAGAAGTGGCAAGAATACACAGAAGACCGATTCACAAAAAAAGTCTTAATGACTTGGATAACCACGATGGTGTGGTCACTCACCTAGAGCCAAACATCCTGGAGTGTGAAGTCAAGTGGGCCTTAGGAAGAATTACTATGACCAAAGCTAGTGGAGGTGATGGAATTCCAGCTGGGCTATTTAAAATACTTAAAGGTAATGCTATTAAAGTACAGCATACAATATGACAGCAATTTCGGTAAACTCGGCAGTGAGCCACAGAACTGGAAAAGGTCAGTTTCATTCCAATGCCAAAGAATGTTCAAACTACTGTACAGTTACACTCATTTCACATGCTAGTGTACTTATGCTCAAAATCCTTCAAGCTAGGGTTCAGCAATACATGAACCAAAAACTTCCAGATGTACCGGTTGGGTTTACAAAAGGCAGAGGAACAAGAGATCAAATTGCCAACATTCATTGGATCATATAGAAAGCAAAGGAATTCCAAAAAAAGAGAATCTGCTTTATTGATTATGGTAAAGTCTTTGACAGTGTGAATCACAACAAACTGTGGAAAATTCTTAAAAAGATGGGAATACCAGACACCTTACCTGTCTCCTGAGAAACCTGTATGCAGGTCAAGAAGCAACAAGACACGGAACAATGGACTGGTTCCAAATTGGGAAAGGAGTACATCAAGGCTGTTTACTGTCATTCTGCTTATTTAACTTATATGCAGATTACATCATGTGAAATGCCAGGGTGGATAAATTACAAGTTAGAATCAAGACTTTTGAGAAAAATATCAACAACCTCAGATACACAGATGATACCACTCTAACGGCAGATGAGGGTCAAAGAGAGAGGGAAAAGCTGTCTTAAAACTCAACATTCAGATAACTAAGATTATGGCAACCAGTCCCATCATTTCATGGCAAATAGAAAGGGGAAAAGTGGAAGCAGTGGTAGTTTATATTCTTGGACTCCAAAATCACTGCGATGGTAACTGCATGAAATTAAAAGACAATTGCTGGGCTTCCCTGGTGGTCCAGTGGGTAAGGACACCGCCTTGCAGTGCAAGGGGCGCTGTTTCGACCCCTGGCCTGGGAAGATCCCATGTGCCGTGGAGCAGCTGGACTGATGTGTGCAACTACCGAGCCAGAGCTCTGGAGTGCATGCGCCCAGAGCCGGTGCTCTGTGACGAGAGAGGCCACTGCGATGGGAGGTCCACACATGCCAAAGAATAAAAAGATGGATGAAAATAAACATAAAAGATGCATGATGGGGAAAATTTTAAAATAAATAAATAAATAAAATATACTTGCTCCTTTGAAGAAAAGTTATGGCAAACGTAGACAGCATATTAAAAGCAGAGACATAATTTTCCTGACAGATGCCCATATAGTCAAAAGTATGTTTTTTTCCAGTAGTCATATGCAGGTGTGAGAGTTGGACTGTAAAGAAGGTTGAGTGCCAGAGAACTGATGCTTTCAAACTGTGGTGCTAGAGGAGCCTCATGAGAGTCCCTTGGACAACAAGGAGATCCAATCAGTCAATCCTAAAGGAAATCAACCTTGAATATTCATTGGAAAGGCCGATGCTGAAGCTCTAATACTTTGGCCACCTGATGTGACAGGCCGACTCATTGGAAAAGACTCTGATACTGGGAAAGATTAAAGGCAGCAGAACAGGGAGATGGAGGATGAGATGGTTGACTAATATCACCTACTCAATGTACATAAGTTTAAGCAAATTCAGGAAGATAGTGAAGGACAGGGAAACCTGGGGTACTGCAGTCTATGGGGGTCATAAAGAGTCAGACAGGACTTAGCAACTTAACAACAATACAATAATGTGATGAAAAGTCACAAACTGGGAGAAGATATTTGTAACATATATGACTAGCAAAAGACTGCTATAAAATAGGTTTTTACACATAAATGAGTAAAAGGAAACAACGTAATAGAATAGTTTTCAAAAGAAACAAACAGATCTTCTCACAGATATAACACAAATGGTCAGTAATATATTGAAAAGGTATTCAGGCTCATTAGTAATTACCTAAATACATATATATATATAGACTGAAACTACAATGAGATACTAAATAACACTGGCAGAAATCAAGAAGTCTGATAATGCCAAGTGTTGGTGAGTATATAAAGAAACTAGGGACCTTCTCAACTATGGCGAGAGCGTAAATTATTAGAAAACTGTGAGAAACAACATGGTATCACCTAATAAAATGAAGCTGTTCATACCTTAGGATTCAGTCTTTCTTCCTCTAAATATGCACATGTAAAGGAGAAGAAATGTACAAGGATATAATGCAGCATTATTTTTCATAGCAAAAAACCTGGAAACAACCCAAAAGTCCATCCATCAGCACCAGAATGGATGAATAAATTGTGGAATGCTCAGAGAACAGAGCAATACAGTGTGAAAATAAATGACTTCTTGAGATGTGAAATAACAAAATATGGACCAAAGAAAACAAGTCACAGAAAAATTCACTCTCATTCAATTTATGTACAGGCCAAAATATGAGAAACGGCACAATACATGTGTATGTGTGTGTTAGAATAAAACAAAGCAAGAAAATGATGAGGCAGTAGATTAGTATTCTGGGGGCTTTAGAAGTTTATTTTCTTTCTTACACCATATGTGGTGGGTTGGGATCCCTGGATCAGGAAGACACCCTGGAGAAGGGCATGATGGCAACCCACTCCAGTATTATTGCCTGGCGAATCTCATGGACTGAGGAGCCTGGCAGGTTACAGTTCATAGGGTTGCAAAGCATCAGACATGATTGAAGTGACTTAGCATGCATACACAACATATGTATATGTGTAACATAGTGATAACATAGAAATTTGTTTTATAATTATTATGTAAATTTTATAAATATTTCACACATTTTTATGAAAATGTAATATTTCATAATACACCATTTTCAAAAAGCAATTTAAAACATTAATTAGTCTGACCTGTGAGTGAGTGCTCAGTCATGTCAGACTCTTTGCGAGTCAATGGACTTTAGGCCACCAGGCTCCTCTGTTCATGGGATATTCCAGGAAGGAATACTGGAGTGGGTGGCCATTTCCTCCTATAGGGGATCTTTGCGATCCAAGGATCAAACCCGTATCTCCTGTATTGGCAGGCAGATTCTTACCACTGCACTACCTGGGAAGACCTATTAATTAGTAATTGAGTTGATTAGAAATAGAGCATGAGGGCTTCCCTGGTGGTCCAGTGGGTAAGGACACCACCTTGCAGTGCAAGGGGCGCCAGTTCGATCCCTGGCCTGGGAAGATTCCACGTGCCTTGGAGCGGCTGGACCGATGTGTCCAATTACTGAGCCAGAGCTCTGGAGCGCATGTGCCCACAGCCGGTGCTCTGCGACAACAGATGCCACCGCGATGGGAGGCCTACACGGGCCAAAGAACAAAGATGGATGAAACTAGAGAAGTGAAAGACCAGTGGAAATGGCCCACCCGCCCCCTCCCTCCCCACCTCTGCCAAAATAAATAAATAAATGTTAAAAAAAAAAAGAAAGAAATAGAGCATGAAAAACAGAAGTCTGAGAGGTAAATGAAATCCCAATCCAAGGAGTAATAAGGACACATCATATACACGTTGAGTTTCACAAATGTGTATTATGAAGCTGGAGATGACTCTATCAGTTCATTTGAGATAGGTTCTACTCAACTTTTTCACATTGCAACCATATGGCAGAAGTCCTATACCTCTAGCACCTCGAATTCCCTGTTTATCATGAAACCTTCCAGGCAGAGTGGACCCAAGAAGCTTACACATCACTGAGTCCACATGGGTTACTTGGCAGCCTGAGAGCTATGTTTTCATTCTGGTTTATAAGTCAGATTTATATGACATATAATTAGTATGTCACATCTTTGATTAGTAACATATTTGGGACACAGATAAGATTAATTTTGTGAACCAGCCAAGCTAAGAACCAAAGTTTAATCTGAAGAATCCACAGGTGAATGCTACATTTTGCAGCTATTGGGAGTCAGTAAGCTGATCTCCCCAGATGATACCCTAACATAGAGACTTGGTTCCATAATATTTATTTTTCTTACCTTCACATAGAGATCATAAGTCCCTAGAGGGCAAAAATAGTGTCAAATCATTTTGCCTCCTCTTTGAAGAAATACACAGTTCTTTGTATATAGTATATGCTCAATTAGTATTTGTAGACTGGTTGATTGACAGGACTGTTGATTACCTATGTTCTTTCCTGTCAGTATCTATACTATGCTTTACAACAACAATAAAAATGCCATCACTGAAAATAACGCATGGAACTCCATTTCACCTACCATGTTCCAGATTACTTGCACATGTAAAACTATTGCTATTGTATAACTTAAAATAATTCACTGTTTCAAAATCAGCTTCTTTTCAGTCTTCTGTGAACCAAGATAAGGCATTTTATTTGGGGAGGGGGGAGGCAAGCATCATCAAGTCAATAACAAAAAGTTAAAACCTGAGAACTCACCAAAAGAAAATTTCAGCAACATTATAATAATAATTAAGGCAATGTCAAGGTAGTTTTTGCATCAGTTTCAGAGTCAAATCTAGGAAAGTCTAAGACAAGTGATACTGCAGCAGTCAATCTTATTGCTATTTATTATTCTCATTTTGAGAACTGTAGCAAAGAAAACCTTTCTGATACATTCAAGTGGAATTATATTTGATTTATCCTCCAAATTATTGTTTGCCTACTTGATGTTTATGAAAAGATATGTTGCATTTCTCACATTAGCCAACAGAGAAGCAATCATTTGTATGAATCATCACTGGAAATAAAAATTGTTTCAAGTTCTGGACACATTTGTGGTCTGTGAACATTGAGCACTAATAAGCAGAAGAATTCCAATCATAAAATGATATTTTTTCTGATTTCTAAGTCATTTAATACAGAAATGCTATGGACAGACATCCAATTGTCTGCATGAAACCTGGAGCAGTGATTTTGCATTTACATTTGATGGTTATGAAGCTTGCTTTTCTGCATTTTGTGAACCAGCCAAGCTAAGAACCAAAGTTTAATCTGAAGAATCCACAGGTGAATGCTACATTTTGCAGCTATTGGGAGTCAGTAAGCTGATCTCCCCAGATGATACCCTAACATAGAGACTTGGTTCCATAATATTTATTTTTCTTACCTTCACATAGAGATCATAAGTCCCTAGAGGGCAAAAATAGTGTCAAATCATTTTGCCTCCTCTTTGAAGAAATACACAGTTCTTTGTATATAGTATATGCTCAATTAGTATTTGTAGACTGGTTGATTGACAGGACTGTTGATTACCTATGTTCTTTCCTGTCAGTATCTATACTATGCTTTACAACAACAATAAAAATGCCATCACTGAAAATAACGCATGGAACTCCATTTCACCTACCATGTTCCAGATTACTTGCACATGTAAAACTATTGCTATTGTATAACTTAAAATAATTCACTGTTTCAAAATCAGCTTCTTTTCAGTCTTCTGTGAACCAAGATAAGGCATTTTATTTGGGGAGGGGAGGCAAGCATCATCAAGTCAATAACAAAAAGTTAAAACCTGAGAACTCACCAAAAGAAAATTTCAGCAACATTATAATAATAATTAAGGCAATGTCAAGGTAGTTTTTGCATCAGTTTCAGAGTCAAATCTAGGAAAGTCTAAGACAAGTGATACTGCAGCAGTCAATCTTATTGCTATTTATTATTCTCATTTTGAGAACTGTAGCAAAGAAAACCTTTCTGATACATTCAAGTGGAATTATATTTGATTTATCCTCCAAATTATTGTTTGCCTACTTGATGTTTATGAAAAGATATGTTGCATTTCTCACATTAGCCAACAGAGAAGCAATCATTTGTATGAATCATCACTGGAAATAAAAATTGTTTCAAGTTCTGGACACATTTGTGGTCTGTGAACATTGAGCACTAATAAGCAGAAGAATTCCAATCATAAAATGATATTTTTTCTGATTTCTAAGTCATTTAATACAGAAATGCTATGGACAGACATCCAATTGTCTGCATGAAACCTGGAAGAGCAGTGATTTTGCATTTACATTTGATGGTTATGAAGCTTGCTTTTCTGCATGCTGCTCATCTTTATCATTCCACAAGATAAAGGAGAAGCTAGCTCGATTTCTAAAAATTAAAGAGAATGAACGCAGGGTGACATCAGCTCTTTAGGCATCCTTGCTCTGTAGACAATGTTGAATGTTAAAAACAGCTTTTATGTCATCAATACTAGTACTTGTAGCAGCCAGCACAAATCAAAATATGGAAACTATGCTTCATTTTTCACCTCCCTTTTAAAATTCCAGTCCTCCTATCAATTTATTTGACTCAGTGAAGTGGATTCTGTAGTGTTCCTTTTATTTGCAATATAACCACTGCCAGGAGATGAAGGACATAAGGGCCAGTGACTGGCCATGAAAGTTGAAAGCCAGTTGCCGACTCTGCAGTGGTAGCTTAGAGACCTAGGATTTAAGAAACAGACTCTCTACCTGATCCCTGAGATATTCCATATAGTCAAAAATGGCAGGGGTTTCCCTGGTGGTTCAGTGGCAAAGAGTCTACCTGCCGAAGTAGCATGAAAACCTATACTATCATACGTGAAAAAGATAGCTACTGTCATTGCACTGTGAGAAAAGAGATCCTGCCGGGATGCTGTGTGACGGCCTGGAGGGGTGGGATGGGGGGGGATATACATATGACTAATCTGGGATCATACATATCTGTAAACAAAACTCTGTAAAAGTAAAAAGTAAAATAAAAATTAAAAAGAAAAGAGTCTACCTGCCAATTCAGGAGACACAGGTTTGATCCCTGGTCTGGAAAGATCCCACATGCCATGGCGCAACTAAGCCTGTGAACCACAACTACTGAGCTTGTCCTCTGGAGCCCAGGAGCCGCAACTACTGAGCCCACGTGCCATGACTACTGAAGCCTGTGCCCTAGAGCCTGTGCTCCACAACAAGAGAAGCCACCACAATGAGAAGCCCATGCACCTCAACTAGAGTGTAGCCCCCACTCCCTAGAACTAGAGAAACACCTGTACAGCAACTATGACCCAGCATAGTCAGAATAAATAAATAAATAATTGTAAAAATGGCAATCACTGATTATTGATCTCACAAACTACATATTTTATTTATTTATTTATTTTTGAGGGGGGTGGTGTGGGGAGGGGGGGGTGGGCAGACCACTTCTATTGGTCTTTCATTTGTCTATTATTCATCCATCTTTGTTCTTTGGCCCGTGTGGGCCTCCCATCGCGGTGGCCTCTGTTGTCACAGAGCACCAGCTCTGGGCACATGCACCCCAGAGATCCGGCTTGGTAATTGGACACATCAGTCCAGCCGCTCTGCGGCATGTGGGATCTTCCCAGGCCAGGGATCGAACCGGCGCCCCTTGCACTGCAAGGTGGTGTCCTTACCCACTGGACCACCAGGGAAGCCCAAGCTACACATTTTAATAGATACCATAATGACCATGCAGCTTCATGCCAAAAAGATTCTCTCACTCAGAAACCCATTCTAATCTAGGGCTCCACAGTGAGAGGAAGGTATGTGGGAAGCAGGGGAATTTCTCCTACAATTTAGAAGGTGCATTTTATTAAGGTGAAATTGGCTTTATCATTCTCTGTGAGGAAGCACCCTCAAGCAACTAAACATTTGGTATAAAATGCTTCTTGCCCTCTCTAATTTACCTCAAACCTCTGCTTATCAGTTGGTGTCAATTATAAATTAAGAAGTCCTTTATTAATCACTACTTCATATTTTCAAAGGAAGACAGAATGCTCATATTTGAGAAGGACTATGTCTCTTCAGGAAGACCTGTAAGAGTTCATGAGGAGACTTGATGCAAGATATTGATATATTAGATATCTTTCAATTCTTTCCCTAAGGAAATAGACTTTGAGACTCTTAATAATTGGTTTTTCATTTGACATTGGTGTGTATAAATTTAATGGAGACCAAAATTTCATCAAGAGGCACTTACTGCAATGGAATCACAAACATAGTTATTAAAATAGTTGCGTATACAGTAGTTTCTCAGCTACTTGAAAAATGGCTGTCATACATATGATAAGAAATAAGTCTGTACCCTGGATAGGGAGTATAGAGAAGATGACATTGTCACTTAGTAATCATGTGGATTTGGGAAAATTGATCAATTTACAGGAGCTGCAAATTCCTCACTGGAAAAAATATAGTGAGAAAGCATCCCATGGTATGGGTATTTTGAAAACTACAAAGTATTATGTATGTTAGACATTTATCAGTGTCTCTAAATAATACTGATACTCAAATGATACTGATGTTCATAAGAAATGTCTATTTGTTTATATCTACTTAGAATTTTTAATACGTAGTATCATATAGACCAAATATAGTGTATTGATCTTTATGATGTTATAAGATGGGTCAGAATATTCTCATCTCTCTGATGAGTATAAAATGAGGGTGCTGCGTGCCTCAGCCAGCTGTGATTCTATGAATTAGAACCATAGGTGGATTTGACTTTGGGTTACCACTGCATTGCAAATATGACCTTTTTCAAATTCCTGAGACTTACTGTTCTTGAAAGTGGAACTGTTTAAGGGGCAGAGTGAAAACAAGAATTTTAGCAGTCAATAGATGCCAAGAACTGAGATTAAGAGCCTAAAACATACAGTCAGGTTTGATTTCATAAGACTTTGGAGAGCATTCTGTATTTTAAGTAGTAATATTATCATTCATATTATATATATATGACAATGAGGCTCAGTGTAATTAAATGACTCGTCTAAGGTCATATAACTGGTTAGTGTTAGAGGTGGTACCTGAATTAAGGACATTAGATTCATTGTCTCCTATTTGTATTTTCATCTCATGCCTGAGCCATTGAGTTGGGTTTTCTTTCAAATAACCATAGTTCTCAACTTGTTAATACCCTAACAAGTTATTTTTGACAGAACAATACATAATGTCTGGGTACATTCAAAAAATTACATTCTAGGGCTTCCCTGGTGGTCCAGTGGGTAAAGACACCGTCTTGCAGTACAAGGGGCACCGGTTTGATCCATGGCCCGGGAAGATCCTGCTGTGGAGTGGCTGGGCCACTGTGTCCACCACGAGCCTGCACTCTGGAGCGCATGTGCTCAGAGCTGGTACTCTGCAATGAGAGAGGCGCTGCGATGGGAGGCCCACACAGGCCAAAAAAAAATAAAAGATGGCCTGATAGGATTACTACAAAGTGGATTAAAATTGATCAATTTACAGGAGCTGCAAATTCCTCACTGGAAAAATATAGTGAGAAAGCATCCCATGGTATGGGTATTTTGAAAACTACAAAGTATTATGTATGTTAGACATTTATCAGTGTCTCTAAATAATACTGATACTCAAATGATACTGATGTTCATAAGAAATGTCTATTTGTTTATATCTACTTAGAATTTTTAATACGTAGTATCATATAGACCAAATATAGTGTATTGATCTTTATGATGTTATAAGATGGGTCAGAATATTCTCATCTCTCTGATGAGTATAAAATGAGGGTGCTGCGTGCCTCAGCCAGCTGTGATTCTATGAATTAGAACCATAGGTGGATTTGACTTTGGGTTACCACTGCATTGCAAATATGACCTTTTTCAAATTCCTGAGACTTACTGTTCTTGAAAGTGGAACTGTTTAAGGGGCAGAGTGAAAACAAGAATTTTAGCAGTCAATAGATGCCAAGAACTGAGATTAAGAGCCTAAAACATACAGTCAGGTTTGATTTCATAAGACTTTGGAGAGCATTCTGTATTTTAAGTAGTAATATTATCATTCATATTATATATATATGACAATGAGGCTCAGTGTAATTAAATGACTCGTCTAAGGTCATATAACTGGTTAGTGTTAGAGGTGGTACCTGAATTAAGGACATTAGATTCATTGTCTCCTATTTGTATTTTCATCTCATGCCTGAGCCATTGAGTTGGGTTTTCTTTCAAATAACCATAGTTCTCAACTTGTTAATACCCTAACAAGTTATTTTTGACAGAACAATACATAATGTCTGGGTACATTCAAAAAATTACATTCTAGGGCTTCCCTGGTGGTCCAGTGGGTAAAGAGTCCGCCTTGCAGTGCAAGGGTCACCAGTTCGATCCCTGACCCGGGAAGATCCCGCGTGCTGTGGAGTGGCTGGGCCACTGTGTCCAATTACGAGCCTGCACTCTGGAGCGCATGTGCTCAGAGCTGGTACTCTGCAATGAGAGAGGGCGCTGCGATGGGAGGCCCACACAGGCCAAAGAATAAAAGATGGATGAAAATAAGTGAATAGAAGACCAATAAAAGAGGCCAAAATTAAAAAAAATTTTTTTTTAAATTACATTCTATTCACCATCAATACCATTATGATTCCTGTCATTAACACTGAATGGATGGATATACTATGGTAGACAAAACCAGATGCACTCTCTGTCCATGACAAAGCTCATTATCTAAGTAAGTAATCATACACATGTATACATACAATGGTGACAAGCTCTTTAAATCAAAGTTGCTGAGTACTAAAGGAAACTGCAATAGGGAGAGTTGACAGAGTCATGAAGGTCAGAAAAGCCATTCTTGAGGAAATGACATTTGAGAAGAGATCTGAAAAATAAGCTAAGTAAACAAGAAAAAATGGGAGGCATGAGCACTGTCTGGGATTAGCCAATATGGTAACTGTGTAGGACTACAAAAAGACTGATATGGTTAAGAGAGAAGGAATGAGATGATGGACAATGTAGGCATGGGCCAGACCATGGAGCACTTTTAGATCATGTTAAGTCATTTTCTTGTTCTACCCAAAGATCAGTGGTGAGTCATCATGTTAATCAGAAGGTATGACATAATTAGATTTTGAACAATTGTTTTGGCTGCAGTGTAATAAAGAGAGGTGGTGGAAGATTTGTTCTTGGTACTGGTAGAGAAGTAAGGTACCCACTGCTGCAATCCAAGCAAGACTTCAGGCTAGCTCAACCAGGATTATAGAGGCTGAGAGGGAGAGAAGTGCACAGACTTGGTAAATATTTGAGAGATAAAGTCAATAGGGCTAGGGAGAGACTGAATAGTGATGGAGAGGGAGTCTTAGACTTGATGCTTTGGCTTTTGTTTGGTGATCATGTTACAGGCGCAGCAGAACAGAAACAGGATAGAAAGGAAATATTAGAAGTTTGGTTTTAACATGTGGACTTTATGGAACCTTTGAGATATTCAATAGGAATGTTTAGCAAGCAGTTTGTGTAGGTCTGGATAGAAATCCATATTTATATGTCATCGGAAGAAAAGGAAAATGCAAGTTATAGATGTATATAATATTGTCTAAGAGAGTGTAGCATGAGCAGATAAGCCCACACAGGCCAAAGAATAAAAGACGGATGAAAATAAGTGAATAGAAGACCAATAAAAGAGGCCAAAATTAAAAAAAATTTTTTTTTAAATTACATTCTATTCACCATCAATACCATTATGATTCCTGTCATTAACACTGAATGGATGGATATACTATGGTAGACAAAACCAGATGCACTCTCTGTCCATGACAAAGCTCATTATCTAAGTAAGTAATCATACACATGTATACATACAATGGTGACAAGCTCTTTAAATCAAAGTTGCTGAGTACTAAAGGAAACTGCAATAGGGAGAGTTGACAGAGTCATGAAGGTCAGAAAAGCCATTCTTGAGGAAATGACATTTGAGAAGAGATCTGAAAAATAAGCTAAGTAAACAAGAAAAAATGGGAGGCATGAGCACTGTCTGGGATTAGCCAATATGGTAACTGTGTAGGACTACAAAAAGACTGATATGGTTAAGAGAGAAGGAATGAGATGATGGACAATGTAGGCATGGGCCAGACCATGGAGCACTTTTAGATCATGTTAAGTCATTTTCTTGTTCTACCCAAAGATCAGTGGTGAGTCATCATGTTAATCAGAAGGTATGACATAATTAGATTTTGAACAATTGTTTTGGCTGCAGTGTAATAAAGAGAGGTGGTGGAAGATTTGTTCTTGGTACTGGTAGAGAAGTAAGGTACCCACTGCTGCAATCCAAGCAAGACTTCAGGCTAGCTCAACCAGGATTATAGAGGCTGAGAGGGAGAGAAGTGCACAGACTTGGTAAATATTTGAGAGATAAAGTCAATAGGGCTAGGGAGAGACTGAATAGTGATGGAGAGGGAGTCTTAGACTTGATGCTTTGGCTTTTGTTTGGTGATCATGTTACAGGCGCAGCAGAACAGAAACAGGATAGAAAGGAAATATTAGAAGTTTGGTTTTAACATGTGGACTTTATGGAACCTTTGAGATATTCAATAGGAATGTTTAGCAAGCAGTTTGTGTAGGTCTGGATAGAAATCCATATTTATATGTCATCGGAAGAAAAGGAAAATGCAAGTTATAGATGTATATAATATTGTCTAAGAGAGTGTAGCATGAGCAGATAATGGGTCTATAATACAAACTTTAGAAAATCCAACTTATATAAGCCAGGAATGAGGATATGTTTGCCAAGGAGACAGACTAGGAGGCAAGCCAGGAGTGTATGGTGTCACAGGGTCTAGAGAAGAAAGCCCTTGAAGAGAGCAGAATGGCAGCTGCTAGGAGCAGAGGAGAGGGAGAAATGAGGAGCTGCCCATCAGAGTCTATAGTCTCAGTGATGCAGGATGAATAGGTTCTAGAGGTGCACTGTACAATCCTGAGCCCACAGTTAAGAACATTGAATCTGACACTTGGAAATCAGTTAGGAGAGTACATTTCAAGTTAAGAGTTCTTTCCACAATAAAATAAAAATAAATTTAAATAAAAGAAGGGAAAAAGAGATGTTAAGTGCCATGGAAATGTCAAGTAAGATGACAACAGAAAAAAATATGCTTCGGCCTTAGTTACAAGGAATTCATTGGCAAACTCAGTGAGAGTTCTTTCTCTAGATTGACAGAGCTGGAATCCAAACTGAGGAAGGCTGAGAAGTAAAATAAGGAGGTGACATTAGGTCCTCTCTAAAGCTCCCTCCAACTCTAAAATAATGTAAACTTTGATTTTATGCTGCTATCCAAGGTCTCCCTTTGTCACAGGTTTCCCTACTCAGCCTACTCTTGGTTACTAACAAGTTGAAAGGGTTGGTTACTACTGTTGAAAGAAATGACTTGCCAAGACTATTACTTTAAGCATCAATACAACTTCAAAGAAATTTTTGGACAAGTAATTTTCCTATGTATGTATTTTCCTAAGTCATTTTCCTATATATGTACTTTTACATACATACTTTCTTTTTTGGAAAGAATCTCAAGCACAAAAAAATCTTGTATGATTTTTCCATAGCACCAACTGAAGAAATACATTTCCAGGAATTGATTTTATTTTTTGAGCCAGGATTGCAGGGATAAAATGAGGTCTAGAGTTTCCAGGTGGATGAATTTGGAAGTGAACAGATTCAAAACTGCAGTGCAGGGATGTCTCACTTTACACTATCCTGTTTTAAAATTGAATCACTTTTTCTGGGCTTTGAGGGTTAAGTGAACACTTCCAAAGAACTGATTTTATATGTAAACAGAATGCTTGGGTACTGCTACTTTTCATCTAAAGAAAGATCCTATATTCTCACTGTCTTGGTGAGGTAGAAATCTGATTAAAGGGCATACATATCATTGCCACTCAAATGTGATCAGTGGGCCAGCAGCATCAACCTCAGTCAGGAACTTGTTAGAATGCAGAACCCCAGGTACCATCTCGACTACCAGAGATGAATAGGTTCTAGAGGTGCACTGTACAATCCTGAGCCCACAGTTAAGAACATTGAATCTGACACTTGGAAATCAGTTAGGAGAGTACATTTCAAGTTAAGAGTTCTTTCCACAATAAAATAAAAATAAATTTAAATAAAAGAAGGGAAAAAGAGATGTTAAGTGCCATGGAAATGTCAAGTAAGATGACAACAGAAAAAAATATGCTTCGGCCTTAGTTACAAGGAATTCATTGGCAAACTCAGTGAGAGTTCTTTCTCTAGATTGACAGAGCTGGAATCCAAACTGAGGAAGGCTGAGAAGTAAAATAAGGAGGTGACATTAGGTCCTCTCTAAAGCTCCCTCCAACTCTAAAATAATGTAAACTTTGATTTTATGCTGCTATCCAAGGTCTCCCTTTGTCACAGGTTTCCCTACTCAGCCTACTCTTGGTTACTAACAAGTTGAAAGGGTTGGTTACTACTGTTGAAAGAAATGACTTGCCAAGACTATTACTTTAAGCATCAATACAACTTCAAAGAAATTTTTGGACAAGTAATTTTCCTATGTATGTATTTTCCTAAGTCATTTTCCTATATATGTACTTTTACATACATACTTTCTTTTTTGGAAAGAATCTCAAGCACAAAAAAATCTTGTATGATTTTTCCATAGCACCAACTGAAGAAATACATTTCCAGGAATTGATTTTATTTTTTGAGCCAGGATTGCAGGGATAAAATGAGGTCTAGAGTTTCCAGGTGGATGAATTTGGAAGTGAACAGATTCAAAACTGCAGTGCAGGGATGTCTCACTTTACACTATCCTGTTTTAAAATTGAATCACTTTTTCTGGGCTTTGAGGGTTAAGTGAACACTTCCAAAGAACTGATTTTATATGTAAACAGAATGCTTGGGTACTGCTACTTTTCATCTAAAGAAAGATCCTATATTCTCACTGTCTTGGTGAGGTAGAAATCTGATTAAAGGGCATACATATCATTGCCACTCAAATGTGATCAGTGGGCCAGCAGCATCAACCTCAGTCAGGAACTTGTTAGAATGCAGAACCCCAGGTACCATCTCAGACCTACCAGATCAGAATCTGCATTGCAACAAGACTTAAGTGAAAATTAAAAGGTAAAAAGAACATGCTTTTTTTCACCTCAGAATCTACTTTGTTAAAACACAGAATTTGTTTTTACTCTGCTATGATAGTTAAACTTATCCATGGGCATGTTAGCCATTTATGGAGCAAAAATTAATCATTTTGTTTTAAAATTAAGACCTGCAATGGAGTGCCAAGGAGATGAACAAAGTATATGTTGCAGACAAAAAGTAGGTTACTCACCCAGCTCATGGAAGAACATACACTTCTCGTCTCCCCTTGCCAGAAGTGGATAGTTACTTACATTGAACTATTTATCCTTCCTCTTTTTTTACTAATAATATTTGTAAGTTTAATCTGAAAAAGCAAGGTTACCTGTCATGATTTTGCACAGGATTTATATACTTGCACTATTTTCTGTCTCTTTAGCCAATTTAGGAGAACATTTACACTTTTTTACATGACTCATCCCTGGTGATTAGCATCTGTAATGGGCAGATGAAACTCAACCCCCAAGTCTCACCCTGCCTTGCTCCAGCTCTTACTCAGAGCCCTACTCTCACCTTTAACCAGTGCAGGAAAAGATTGCCACTGCCCCCTGCCGGCCCATATTATTTTTCCTCTTTTACAAATCTCTGACTTGAAGAGGATGCCCAAGGATTTTGGACCGCTAAAGAAAGCTCAGCGAAGGGGCTTTCCCTAGTAAAGAAGTAGAGAGATTGTTTGGGAACAGGCAGCTAACATCAAATGAAAGCACTCAAGGGGCGAGGAAGGTATAAAGCGCTTCTAAATTAAATGATCGATCCTCAAGAACCTTTTTTTTTCATATGGGCTTCTCTATGCCAAGGAAATTCCCTCTCCTCTTTCAGCACAGGATTCCTCTTTTACCTCTAGGTTCTACTGATAAGGAGTAGACTACTTCGCTACCCTACTGTAATTTCAGTACTCTCGATTCTGTTCTTTGCTTCGCCCAATTTTCATTTCCCACGCCTAGACCGTATTCCCTTCTTTTTTCTGCTTTAAACTCCCGTTCCGCCCACCCAGCAACAGACTCGCATTTCCAGGAGCTCAGAACCTTTCCATCTAGCCTGACCTCTGCGTTTCCCTGGTCATCACCGCACCCCTTTGCTGAACAGCTAGTCACTCTCTGCCTTCAAACAGCAGGCAAGTCCGCTCTAGAATGCTTCTCCCCGACCCCCGCCCCAAGCGACTGAAAAAGGAAACATGCGCACTTCAGAGCTAGGAGCTGTCCGAGTGCTGAAATTTATAGGCTGGGTAAGATCACGTCTCCGTCTCTTTCTGTAGCCCTCATTCCAGCACAGGATCTCAGCAATTTTGCCCTCTTCTCCCTACCCTCCCTAGCACGCACAGTCCTTTCTTATCGCTCATTTACAACTTCTTTTAAAAAGAGAACATTTTCTAGAGAAAAGAGATTCGCTAAATAGAAAGGACATAAAACAAAAGCCACAGCAACCGACTTCCAGCATGGCATTGTCACCAGACCCCTTTGCATGGTGAGGCGATTAAGGTAGCAGCATTTTTATTATTCAAGAAAAGCAGCTTGGGGATCCATCAGTTCTAAGGCTTTGTCTTTCCTGGGTTAACTGATGGTCCTAAGCCCCCGTTTGACCTGACCATGATGCCTAGTACTGGCACTTTTTGTTTTTTCTCAGCAAACTGTACAAACCCAAATCTCTTTTTGATTTTCAAGGAAACTAGACTCCTGCCAGATTTTGAGTCTGCACAATAAATAGATACTTTGTCCTAGCTTCTTTCTGGAATCATTTCGGGAATATTTTGCACAAGCATCACAGATACAGGAATGAACCGGCAGCTAGTGAACATTTTGACAGCCTTGTTTGCGTTTTTCTTAGAGACAAACCACTTCAGGTAGGTGAAACGACTTTGCATGCTGATTTTTCCACATGAAAACTGTTTGAAAGAGAAAAATGTCATGCAATTTTTGTTTATTTTTCTATGGATCATATTATGTTAATTTTATAAAGGAGAGTTAGAGTTCTTTTGTTCTTTTAAAAAGCTTAATTATGGTGGGAAGGTGGTAAATTTGAACAAAGGCAAGTTTTATGATGCATAACCCCACTTTATGCATTTGAAGGCTTTTTCACAGCCAATGTGTTAAGATACTCCTTTGATGAGTTGCATGCTCTTTATGTTTCTATATAATGGTAATTATTTTGTTCGTTTTCAAATTCTTCTGTAAGTCTTTAAAGGGATTATTGAACGCAATGCTTTTCATTTGGTGAAAGAGACTGAATTAACTTGCCAGGAGCATGCTCATTTTATAAAAAATATAAAAGAACTCAAATTCTTAGCCACCTTGGGACTTCTATTGTATTTCAACAACTAGATGCATACTATGAGAACTAAAATTCAGGAAATTTCTTGAAACATGAAAAACATTTAAAAACTCACGTTACAACTGAAGTCTACTATTCAATATGTTTAGAAATGTATTGCCTATTAAAACTGAATTAATAGGACATCTTTGTATTTATGCATGCATGAGAAACGGACTACGCATAATTAAAATAAGTGAGAAATCATTGTTTGCATGCTTGCATTTTCTACTTAATTTATAAATCATCTAATCCATTGACACCTCAAACTATCAGATTATTAGCAGTAAATAAAATAGCCATGCTAATTGTTAAGAGACTCTAAGACAAGATAGAGATAAGAGATGTTCATACAACAAAGTGTAGGACTCTTCATTTAATTTTCACCAAATTCTGTGCTATTTTTTTCACAGAACCAAGAGAAATGGAACATATAGCAATAATGCTATGAGTACTGGGAAAACCCACTATGTTCCTTTCAGGTTCACACCTCCTACTATGATTAAGAAAAATCATAGTCTGGGTTTTATTAGAATCATCATCATCATCATCATCATCATCATCTTCATCACCACCACCATCACCATTATAATCAAATAACACTTGATTAATCAGATGAATCTGCTTATGGGAATGTGAGTATTTTTAGGTGATTGTATCAATATTTAACTTTTACCAAATGTTTATATCATCTTTGTACTTCTATTTAATATTGCTTCTTTGGAAAACTGTCAAGACTGTGGTATTTTATAAAGGAGAGTTAGAGTTCTTTTGTTCTTTTAAAAAGCTTAATTATGGTGGGAAGGTGGTAAATTTGAACAAAGGCAAGTTTTATGATGCATAACCCCACTTTATGCATTTGAAGGCTTTTTCACAGCCAATGTGTTAAGATACTCCTTTGATGAGTTGCATGCTCTTTATGTTTCTATATAATGGTAATTATTTTGTTCGTTTTCAAATTCTTCTGTAAGTCTTTAAAGGGATTATTGAACGCAATGCTTTTCATTTGGTGAAAGAGACTGAATTAACTTGCCAGGAGCATGCTCATTTTATAAAAAATATAAAAGAACTCAAATTCTTAGCCACCTTGGGACTTCTATTGTATTTCAACAACTAGATGCATACTATGAGAACTAAAATTCAGGAAATTTCTTGAAACATGAAAAACATTTAAAAACTCACGTTACAACTGAAGTCTACTATTCAATATGTTTAGAAATGTATTGCCTATTAAAACTGAATTAATAGGACATCTTTGTATTTATGCATGCATGAGAAACGGACTACGCATAATTAAAATAAGTGAGAAATCATTGTTTGCATGCTTGCATTTTCTACTTAATTTATAAATCATCTAATCCATTGACACCTCAAACTATCAGATTATTAGCAGTAAATAAAATAGCCATGCTAATTGTTAAGAGACTCTAAGACAAGATAGAGATAAGAGATGTTCATACAACAAAGTGTAGGACTCTTCATTTAATTTTCACCAAATTCTGTGCTATTTTTTTCACAGAACCAAGAGAAATGGAACATATAGCAATAATGCTATGAGTACTGGGAAAACCCACTATGTTCCTTTCAGGTTCACACCTCCTACTATGATTAAGAAAAATCATAGTCTGGGTTTTATTAGAATCATCATCATCATCATCATCATCATCATCTTCATCACCACCACCATCACCATTATAATCAAATAACACTTGATTAATCAGATGAATCTGCTTATGGGAATGTGAGTATTTTTAGGTGATTGTATCAATATTTAACTTTTACCAAATGTTTATATCATCTTTGTACTTCTATTTAATATTACTTCTTTGGAAAACTGTCAAGACTGTGGTATTTTCTTATTGATAAGAATTAACAAGATTATTGGTCAAACTACTGAAAAGAAAGCTTGTAAAATATATACTTTATGGAAGAAAGCAACATTCAGTCAACAACTATGTATTGTGAAAGAATTCATTTCACTACAAACTAAATATGCTCTTTTTATAAGCCTTTTAAGAAAAGTAAAAATCTGAGAAATTTTCCAATTACCATTTAGTGTTTTAATAATATAAAAGACAAAATGATTTAGAAATTCATTTTTATGAATACTTTACTAGAGAGTCAACAATTTAAATGCTAATATATAAATAACAATGACAAAATAGAAGTACAGACATGCTCACTGTTGACCTATTTTAGAATGAAGTTAAATTTCGAAGTGAAGATTTTCTTTTAGACAACACATTGAAAATAGCTGCAAGTTAGAATAGAATCCAGCAGATGAGAAAATAAGCAATGGGATAATTAGTTCATGGTTTACTTTGCTCTGCCCATCTTATTAGATATATATAAATATAAATATATATATATATATATTTATAAAAAGAAGAGGACTTACATTAAGGGCGGAAATGCTGGAAGAATATTTGGAAAATCATGGGGAAATAACAAGACAATCACAGAAATTTTAGCAATCATCATCATTTCCCTGATGACTGAGAAACAGCTTTATATATCAAAAAACCCTACAACCTAAAGCTATGTATGTGGTATCATCTTAAACATCTTATGGCAAAGTTTGGTAACTTAGGAAATATGACTCAGGATTTATATCTTTCATCACATAAAGTTACCTCTAGACCATATGCAAGTTAGGAAGTTGACCAAAAAGTTCATAATTATTTTCTTCTTATTAACATATCAAATATATTTATAAAACATGATGTTAAAATTTCTGTGAGCATTAGTTCTCAGGTGTTAAGAGTGGAATTGTTGCTAAAAGACTTAATGATGTGTTTAGGGCTGCTTTCTGCAAAGATCATGACTCCAGGTCTGGAAAACAACCTTCACAGACCCTATCTCCTTCGGATTTCTTGGACAAATTAATGGGAAGGACATCGGGATATGATGCAAGAATCAGGCCAAATTTTAAAGGTAGGTTCCACTTAAACTTATGTTAATTAAGCCTATGGGAAGCCCAGATGTTTGAATACTCTGAAAAAAGGTTTTCATAGCTTTTTCTATAAAATGAAAACAACAAGCATAGTATTCATTTCATTTTCACATTCTATTGAACTAGATGATTTAAGTTTAAATTTTCAGTGTCCTTTGCACTTGCAAAAACTTTTCTCCTTTGTGTTATGTTCCACAAAGAAAACTATCATCTGAGATTACTGCCACATTCCCTTATGTTATCTAAAGTGGGAGTGTGACCAGAAACAAATACAAGATCAAATGATGGACTTGATCTGTATGAATGGTTACACCAAAATCTTTGGTTTGGATTTTAAATACCTCTTCCTAAAATGAAGTTGAAATTTCAATATATAACATGCCATTATATACACTTTCAGGCCTCTCTCATTTTTAAACCTGTGAGAAAAGGCTCTAATTGAATATATTACAAACTATTGGTTTCCTCTTGTTTAAACATTTTCCTTGTTTATTTGAAATTATTTACCTGAAATTAGCAAGGAAGATCATAGAACTGTAAGGCGCATATGTCAAAGATGGTGGATACTTTCTTTGCTCGATTAGAAACAAACCAAAAAGTTTGGTGATTTTGTATGTTCAACATTACAAAAATGTAATGAATAGTCTGCCTAAAGTACTTCTGATCTATTGGATTTTTATTCTGAATAAGAAAAATACTGAAATAAGAAAGAACCAATTATTTATTGAATTATTTTGATGTTTCGCTTTTATAACATATTTTAAATAAGTGAATTTTATCTTATAATTTAATTTAAAGTAATGCAATGTGAAGTATTTATAATATTTCTTAAAAGGATGAACCTATACTATTCTAGGTATTATGTCATAATTCATGCATTGCTTTTGTTTTGCTTATTACCTATTTAATTGAATTGCTTTCCTTGAGGGTCAATTAATTTTTATTATTGGCAAATATGAGCATGAAAACTAAATTTGAAATCCCCTTCTTTTTTAAATGTTGCACCTCTGAATATACCCAGCGAAAGGCACATTCATAAAAAAATACCAGAATTTTGACAAAACAAGTGTTTTTGATTTATACAGTAAATACAAAAGAGAAACAACAGAACTTTGTTCAAAGCTCGATTTTCCTGAAAACTATTTTCATGTTCACCCCATTTCATATTAATTTGATATTGACTAGAAGTCAATATGTGAAATAAAATCTTATGAGCAGCTAGTTGAGAATCACCTCTGTCAATGGGACTCTGCTCACTAATACATTTATTCACTGAGCCAGCCAATAACCTTTGAATCTGAACGGCATGCAGAAAACTAACTACTGCATGCTTTGAAAGCTTGAGAGATGTAACAGGCTTGGATGCTACCACCATAAATTTCTGTGGAAACAGTAATGTTCCATAAATATGTTATAATAATATAATACATAATACTAGATATAGTTAATAGCTAAGTAACATTAGGAAGTACAGATAAAATACTACAGGATTCCAACAAAAGGAGAGATGATTTTCTATTTAAGTTATGCATGGAAGGTTTCAGAGAGAAGGACCAGAGATGGAAACCTATTTCAAGCTTATGAGAATCCTGTTTAATAGCAGTTATTAACATTATTTTCCAGAAATGATTTTTTAAAAGGGAAGAAAAGTCCAAAGAGTTAATAAAAGAAACACCCATGTTGCCAATGCTGCTTTAATGACCACATAGAATGCGCAATAATTTCCATAGCTTTTTTCTGGTCTTTCTGGGAATGTCACTCTTTGGAAATGACATTTGTCATGATTCTAAAGAATAAACAAATGAGAATATCAATTATAACAAAGCATGACCATATTTTTGAGTGAGATCTGTCCTGAAGACCTGAGTACAGGATGTCTTAAAGACGTAAAAGGAAAATAGGTGAATACAACTTAACACTGTAACATTAATGAACTTATACTAACTTTTGTCTCCCTTTCCCTTTAACTCTCTACTTCAATGAACCCTGATATTCTTTCATAAATTTTACTTACATGAACCATTTATATCAGATCAATCTCATAACAGCTCCCACAATTCTCTTTACTGTGAGGATTTTGGCTTTTCCTGGATGTGAAACATTCCCCATTTTTTTAGACAAAATGATCTTCCCTCATTGGTGTTCCCACGGAATTTAATATGTCTAATATAATCCTTTTGCATATTTATGATTTATCAACCCACCCACACCACACCTTATATATATACATATATATTAATACATGTATGAAAAGAAGCCATCCTTTTCTCCAGAATGAGGAAATAAGAACCAAGAAAGAGAGGAAAATGCAGATCAATTTTGAAAATTCCTGCTTACAATTAGTCGTAGTAGTTGAGGGTGGGGATGTTTTAAAACATGAAGTACAGTTAGTTCATTCACAGTATTTGTCAGTTTCAGGTGTACAGCATACTGATTCACAGGTATTTTTTGCAGATTATATTCCATTACAGGTTACTAGGAAGGGGTGGGAACTTCTGAGGAATCCACCAGTGGTTAGAAAAGATGATTTCAGCTGAGCTGAGGAAAAAGAAATAGAAGAAAGAGATAACAGGGAAGTTCTAACAACAAGGAGGCTAGGAAGGTTACAGTGCTTACTGTAGTTGATTAGCAATGTATCATTGAGAAATTTTATATAGGAGGGAGACATGAAAGGTGATTAAAAAATGTGATTGTATCTGCAATAGTAGCAGATTGCCTGTAAATGCCAAAAATCAAACACCCATGTTGCCAATGCTGCTTTAATGACCACATAGAATGCGCAATAATTTCCATAGCTTTTTTCTGGTCTTTCTGGGAATGTCACTCTTTGGAAATGACATTTGTCATGATTCTAAAGAATAAACAAATGAGAATATCAATTATAACAAAGCATGACCATATTTTTGAGTGAGATCTGTCCTGAAGACCTGAGTACAGGATGTCTTAAAGACGTAAAAGGAAAATAGGTGAATACAACTTAACACTGTAACATTAATGAACTTATACTAACTTTTGTCTCCCTTTCCCTTTAACTCTCTACTTCAATGAACCCTGATATTCTTTCATAAATTTTACTTACATGAACCATTTATATCAGATCAATCTCATAACAGCTCCCACAATTCTCTTTACTGTGAGGATTTTGGCTTTTCCTGGATGTGAAACATTCCCCATTTTTTTAGACAAAATGATCTTCCCTCATTGGTGTTCCCACGGAATTTAATATGTCTAATATAATCCTTTTGCATATTTATGATTTATCAACCCACCCACACCACACCTTATATATATACATATATATTAATACATGTATGAAAAGAAGCCATCCTTTTCTCCAGAATGAGGAAATAAGAACCAAGAAAGAGAGGAAAATGCAGATCAATTTTGAAAATTCCTGCTTACAATTAGTCGTAGTAGTTGAGGGTGGGGATGTTTTTAAAACATGAAGTACAGTTAGTTCATTCACAGTATTTGTCAGTTTCAGGTGTACAGCATACTGATTCACAGGTATTTTTTGCAGATTATATTCCATTACAGGTTACTAGGAAGGGGTGGGAACTTCTGAGGAATCCACCAGTGGTTAGAAAAGATGATTTCAGCTGAGCTGAGGAAAAAGAAATAGAAGAAAGAGATAACAGGGAAGTTCTAACAACAAGGAGGCTAGGAAGGTTACAGTGCTTACTGTAGTTGATTAGCAATGTATCATTGAGAAATTTTATATAGGAGGGAGACATGAAAGGTGATTAAAAAATGTGATTGTATCTGCAATAGTAGCAGATTGCCTGTAAATGCCAAAAATCAAACTGACCATGATAACAAATGAACACAGTGACAATGATGATGATGATATTGAAAACAACAATAACGATGATTAATAAGAAGGCATAAGGGCAAAATTTGACTAGAAGAATATAAGCAAGAGCCAAATAGGGGCTGTTGACATAAAGGGAATGGCTTTTCTAGAAGCCCTAATAAATATTAGCACATCCCTCTGTTTTCGTTGATCCTACACACTGGCATGGGAAAAGAAGTGTATATGCACAGTTTTTCTTACTGGAATGAATTTTTCCTGCATACTTTCAAGTCAGTAAAATACTTCATGTCTATTCCATATCCCTGATGGGCTCTGAAAGATGTCATAATGGGCATGTATATACAAGGAAGGAAGATGAATGTAAGCTAGAAAAGGGAGCCAGAAATGATTCAGACTTAGACTCTGTAATTGAGAGCCATTCTTAGAAACTATAGGGAAGAAATAGCTTTTCTGATGTGCTGAAGCATACTGTATAAACAAAGTCATGAGTCAGAGTTGCCAATTGCATTCCATCTATGAGATCCATAGAGACTTGGGTCAGATCTCATCAAAACATAAATTTTGAAAATCCTCAGTTCAGATTAAAACACAAGCTATATCCACTCACAATCACCTGTTTTTGAAACTATAGTAAATGTTGATTCGGTGTCAACAGAGAAGCCTCTTTCCCCACTTGGGTGATTTGTCTCATTGTCAGTTGATTTATCATGGTGCTTTTCCATCATCCTATCAGATATTCCTTTGTCAGTATTATTGTATCTTGAAAATGCCACTTTAAACATTAAGCTTTTAAAGAAGTCAAAGGAAATGTTCAAACCTGGGCAAAATACATTAGTTCTGATTTTCTCTCTTTGAAACAAAGCCTTTATCTATTTTAATGAAATTTTCTTTGAAAAGAAAATTAACTTAGAGTTATATCCTAAGTTTCATCCTGATGTGAATAAATGCATTTCACCAGAACATTCATTTTGGGGTAGGATCTGGAATAGATAATGCCAGGAGATAAGTATTCCCTCCACTTTTTTGTGCATGCCATGCACACTGATTTTTTCCCCCATATCTGGAGACCTAAATTTGAAAGTGTGATGTGTGACATTAAAACCTACACTTGCAAGCAATATGGTTTCCTTTATTTTCCAAGGAGTTATCAGCTCAAAAGGTGTTTCAGATGCAAGTAAGAAACAGATTCACTTCTATAAAACTAGAGGTCTTCTCCTCTTAGAAAGTCTCTTGTCTGTATCCAAGCTCATGTGCTGTGTTGCCAATCACTGTAAGGGGTGATGTCAACACAATGTCCAGCAGGGACACTTGGAAAGAGTGATTCCTTCAGTCAGTGGTAAGGAAGCCATAGAACGATCATTTCTTTGATCACCCTGGTAGTGTCGGCATCAAATACTTCCAAGGAGTCTGAGAAAAAGAACAGAATGCTTACAAGTATCAGAAGTATTTGACTTGAATGCAGAAAACAGTCAAAACCTGCAGACACCTGAAAAGGTACAGCCATTTCAGAATCAGACAATAGGAGGTAAAAGGAGTGGGGGTTGGTTACTGAAAGGATAGACTGGATATATCAAAGAGAAATTTATATATGACAGTTTTGTTCAGGGATGATGTTGATGAGGGTTTTTGAATATCTAAAATTCACTAGCTGTGTCACAATTTATTTTAGTTTCATTTGTATATACTAGGCTGCTATGATGGGTCTGCAAGGTGCTTGTCAGGGATTTGAGGTAACATCAACAAGGAAACATCTATAGCACACTCTGGCAATGTCTATTACAAAGAATAAGTTCATTTATTCAAGTATGTCTTCCATTTCATGGTGGCAGGGTAGTAGATGGGAGGGACCTTGGACTTGGATCCAGAAAACCCAGATTCATGTCCTGGTTCAGCCACTTTGGAGAAAAGATGTCTCCACCTCTCTGTGACTCAGGTTTTATTCTGAATTTGCTCACCTCACTTCAGTTGTTCTGAGCATCAAATGAGATCATGTATCAGAGTGATTCATTTCTAACTATTAAAATTATTGCAATTAATTTGAATTATTATTACTAGTCTGCCTTTTCTATGGGGTAATCTGGAGATCCAGGAGATAAGTATTCCCTCCACTTTTGTGCATGCCATGCACACTGATTTTTCCCCATATCTGGAGACCTAAATTTGAAAGTGTGATGTGTGACATTAAAACCTACACTTGCAAGCAATATGGTTTCCTTTATTTTCCAAGGAGTTATCAGCTCAAAAGGTGTTTCAGATGCAAGTAAGAAACAGATTCACTTCTATAAAACTAGAGGTCTTCTCCTCTTAGAAAGTCTCTTGTCTGTATCCAAGCTCATGTGCTGTGTTGCCAATCACTGTAAGGGGTGATGTCAACACAATGTCCAGCAGGGACACTTGGAAAGAGTGATTCCTTCAGTCAGTGGTAAGGAAGCCATAGAACGATCATTTCTTTGATCACCCTGGTAGTGTCGGCATCAAATACTTCCAAGGAGTCTGAGAAAAAGAACAGAATGCTTACAAGTATCAGAAGTATTTGACTTGAATGCAGAAAACAGTCAAAACCTGCAGACACCTGAAAAGGTACAGCCATTTCAGAATCAGACAATAGGAGGTAAAAGGAGTGGGGGTTGGTTACTGAAAGGATAGACTGGATATATCAAAGAGAAATTTATATATGACAGTTTTGTTCAGGGATGATGTTGATGAGGGTTTTTGAATATCTAAAATTCACTAGCTGTGTCACAATTTATTTTAGTTTCATTTGTATATACTAGGCTGCTATGATGGGTCTGCAAGGTGCTTGTCAGGGATTTGAGGTAACATCAACAAGGAAACATCTATAGCACACTCTGGCAATGTCTATTACAAAGAATAAGTTCATTTATTCAAGTATGTCTTCCATTTCATGGTGGCAGGGTAGTAGATGGGAGGGACCTTGGACTTGGATCCAGAAAACCCAGATTCATGTCCTGGTTCAGCCACTTTGGAGAAAAGATGTCTCCACCTCTCTGTGACTCAGGTTTTATTCTGAATTTGCTCACCTCACTTCAGTTGTTCTGAGCATCAAATGAGATCATGTATCAGAGTGATTCATTTCTAACTATTAAAATTATTGCAATTAATTTGAATTATTATTACTAGTCTGCCTTTTCTCTATTATAATTGACACTGACTATATTCTCAAAGCTCACCCTTCATAATGATTGGGTCCTTAAAGTTGTTTGAATTGATTTTTACATGGGAAAAAACAAGTCAAAGAGTTCTAGCATTTTATTTGTGTTTTTTTTTTGAAGTCTATCAATTTATTTATTTTTACTCCAAAACTGTTTCTTAATCTACTTTAAATATCAGTCTTTACAACTGATACCTATTCCCTCTAAGATGGTACTGGTCTCATAAGTAGCAATTTTGTTCTAGCATTTTAGAGTCCTACCACAGTGACCAGCATGTGGATGTTACATATCTCAGCTGATTATCTTTTTATTAGTCCAATGGGCAAAATTTCAACCTGAGAGGGCTACTTCATATTCCTAAATATGAAACAAAGAGGGAGCCATTTGTGCGAAGGAATTATCTTTATCCATTCAAATCTTACCCCTGATTATATTCTTTGATTCATTTTTTAAATGAACCAAGTAAAAGACATTGAACCAATTTTGCTTGGTCCTAGAAAGGACTCTAAATTTAATGGAAGATATATGACTATCATTTCTGATGTATTTTCTTGTCCAGTTACTGCAGTTGCAAGGGTCACTGCACAAACGTGCTGAATTGATTTCCAATTTTAGAATAAGCATTTTAAAAATAACATTTAGTCTCTACAACACGGCAGGTTAAGAGCACTGGAAATGGAAGCCCATCATTTAGTTTTTGAGAACGTTATTGCTCCTTGGTGGATTCTGAGTGATTTCTCATCCTTAATTTTCATTATTGAGAGAGCCTAAATATTTTATCCTGAGTTCTATACTGCTTTCTGTTACTCCCCACATCCATTTTGTTGATAATCTGAGATTTCATTTAAAAAATAATAATCGCATGTATATCAGGGTATCTCAGTGCTCAGAGAGTGGACATGATAATGTTCCTAGTTGGTATAATCAGGCTTAGAGAAAAATAGTTATTAGCTTGTTCTTGGTGATGGTGAATATTTTTCTTCATGGGGTGGATCAGACACCACCACACCCATTTTATTTTCTTAAAAATGAAAACATAATTGATTAAGCCTCATAACAAGGTCTTTGGGAGCATTCTGTGTTCTCCTCAGAGTTCACATCTAAGAGGTTGTCTTGACTGTAGGATGCAACATTTTCTCATTGACTTCTTTCTTGAGAGGGCTACTCTGAACACTTGTGACTAACTACAGATACTTTAAGCCATGTGAAGCTGACTAAAGGAGGAACATGAGTAAAAGGAATAGGTCTTTAACTGGTGTTCTTAACTGTGAAGGACCTATGAGAATAAAGTTGCTAGATTTCCATTTTGGCGTCTAGTCTGGCTAGCCAACCAAATGTCGTCGGGGCAAGTACAAGAGGGAAACTAGACATGCTCTGACTCATGCCCTGGCTTAAGCACCTACCACTCTTTGATGAAGCACATGAATACACCAAATGGTGGCTGTACTTTATTAATATATCAATCCAAGAAGGAAAAATAAAATCGTGGGTCAAGTCAAAATGTGGAAACCAAATAGGCAATTACCATGAATCTGACTGAATAACTTTTTCTTTTTTTCTATTGGGAGGTGGCTCATACTTTTTTGAGGAAAAATAAGCTACACCCCTCCATGCACTGTCAAAGCAAGAGAATCAAGTTGCAGCAAGGGAGCACATATGTGAGCAGAAAAAAAATTACATGTAAAGGTTTTCCATCTTTATATTTGAATCTAAAACACACACTTCTTTTGTTTGTTCCTTTAATAAATAAGCAGCGCGCAGTATCTATGTGCCAGGCACCATGTTTCTTGCTAAGCATACAGTGGTAAACAGAAAGTTAAGCTTTTAAATGTCAGTTCTCACTTCAGTAAAAACTGGAATGTAATTTGTAAGTTTAATGCTGTACCATCCAGGATCTTTGCAGGAAAGAAATGGCACAATCCAACAGGGTGTGGGAGAGTTTGGAAAAAACCTGTCCCTAAAGGGAGAATGTAGTACTCTGGGACTGTCAACAGTAGAGTTGAAGAGGCAAGAAAGGCAGTGGCTGCCAGACCCTAGAGAAAGTAGCTCTATAGAGAGCCCACTGAATGGGATCTATGGAGCAATGGAGTCCATCTGTGCTGGCCTAGCCAGGAGGAAGATGCTAGGGAATAAATATTCTGACCTCACTCTGCTCCTTCCATTTTCTTGTGGAAATCTCTCATTGGCCAAATCCAACTAGGAGTCTGAGGGCAAGGGAGTTCAATGATGTAAATCCAGAAGGTCAGCTTCCCCAAGTACAAAGAAGAACAGAAAAAAGAAGAGAGAATCCTGAGAAGGAGGGTGAGGGAGTGGAAAATAATCAGCACAAAGTCATCTTGTGAGCAAAGCCATCCCTCGACTTCAGGGGATCTAGCAGACAGCTCCCAAACTGACGATAGTTTCAGTAAGCCTTTCTTTGTCAGTCTCAGAAAAGGAGGGAAGTGAGAATTGGATACCATTGGATATATTATCCTGGATATATTATCCTGATAAGATACATGATACTGCCAAAAGCAGAGAAGAGAAAGGAAGATAATGGAACATGACAGCTTTGTTTTCTCAATAGACAAGTGAAAGAGGTGAAACCAATGGACTGAGGTCAGGGTAAGAGGGAAGAAGGGAGGAGAGAGAGGTCTTCCTGTGGAATATATAAAAATAACATTGTTTCCTTTCTCTCTGATTTAATGTGTTTGTGTGAGTGCATGCATGCTAAGTTGTTTCAGTCATGTCTGACTGTGTGATCCTATGGACTGTAGCCCACCAGGCTCCTCTGTCCATCAGATTCTCCGAATAAGAATCCTAGAGTGAGTTACTATGCCCTCCTCCAGGGGATCTTCCTGACCCAGGGATTGAACCCATGTCTCCTGCTGCTCTTGCATTGCAGGTGGATTCTTTACTGCTGAGACACATGGGAGGCCCTTAATATATTTATGTTTGCCAATATTGTTGTCCTTGCCCCTGAATAATCACCCCAGGCTTCTCATGTTGGGGTGTGTTGTGAACTTAGATTTGAAGCACAAGACTTAAATGTCAAGTCTCTTGGGGCAGCATTTCTGAGATACAGTCTTTTCTCCTTGCTGTTCTGTCTATACAGAGATGAAGAAGAAGTGTTAGAAGAAAACAAGACTGGGTGGGGGATTAGAAGAACATGAAGCCCAGGGGAAGAGAAGTGTGTGTTCTGAGGAAATGCTGGTTCTGAGGGACAGTTGCTTGTTTTCCACTCCTTGGTTGGTTTGATTACTGCACCTGAAATACAGCTACTTATCATGGTAAATCAACTACTTTAGGAAAACCTCAGAACCACTTTACAACGTAATTTTTCTTTCACTTTTAAAACCCAAGTGTACATAGAAGATAATATAGCCTATCTTCTTCTGATTTATTTACATTTAAATACTTCAAGATGTTGATTTCTAAGAATGAATTCATGCCCAACAAGGCTACTGAGATTTCTTTTTATTAGGCTTTCTTCTTAGAAATAGTATTCTTTGCACCTTTTCCCCTCAAATGTATTCAGAAAACAAGGGGTCTGTTTACTTACCTTTGAACTTTCAAGTCTGAAAAGTGAAGCATACACATATTTGGCAAACCACACTGTAACAACCCCAGTTAGATGATGTGATTCAGGACAATTTATGCATATACTGCAGTGCTCCCAATGGATCTCTCATATTCTACTTTTTCTTTTGAATTAATTGTGATTTTAGTACTTGAATGTTGTATAAAGCATGCCAAGTCAAAGGACTTAGGATTTTACACTAAACCAAATTGGCATTCTATCAGATGTGTTTCTTAAACCATGCTTTTCAGAACACCTGCTTTAGAGATACCCGAGTCCTGTTAAAAGGCACATACCTGGCCCCCACCTTTCTCCAGTTCTACCTCTTCAGAATCACTGAATGATGGGATGTTGAAATACTCACTTTAACAAATTCATAACTCCATATAGTTTAAGAACTATAGGACCAGAATGAGAAGTATTTGCTCCTGTATCTGAAAAATAGTGTCTTAATTAGAATATTTCCCCCAAGATACTGTGTGCCAGTATTACCTTACAAAATAAAGCGGGGAACATCCTACGAGATAAAAGATCTAAACTGAGACTTATTAGGCCTTGTTTTAAATACAGTATTGCCAGCTGTGAACTAGAGCATGTCACCTAATCTCTCTGGGATTAATTCTTGTCATCTCTAAAATAAAAGACTTAGACCAAGATGTCTAGCTCACATCTAATTTGGATAGCCCTGAGTCTTTATAGTCTAAGTTAATATTTTTGAGTATGGCCTTGTGTAAATTACTGATTCACCCATGGAAGAGCATGGATGCAACCAATCTTCCTACAGAACTGGTCTCTGAGAAATCATTTTGCCCAAAATTCTTTGCGGTTGCTCATATCTTTTTAAACCTCCAATATTTCAAGGATGATCATTATTCTCTGGAAAACTCTGGAAACTTCTGAGAGGATCACAGTTTTTTCTTGATTTTAAAAGTTTTGTAGGTAGCAAATTAATGTACAGAGGTTGCTTCCAGGAAAAGTAGCTACCATGTTTCTTTTTTTTTAATTTTAATTTTGGCCTCTTTTAGTGATCCTTCATTTATTTATTTTCATCCATCTTAATTCTTCGGCCTGTGTGGGCCTTCCATTGTAGTGACCTCTCCTGTTGCAGAGCACTGGCTCTGGGCACATGCGCTCCAGAGCACTGGCTAGTAATGGGACACACCAGGCTAGCTGCTCTGTGGCATGTGGGATATTCCTGGGCCAGGGATTGAACTGGTGCCTCTTGCACCACAAGGCACACTCTTTACCCACTGGACCACCAAGGAAGTCCTACCATGTTTCTTTACTTTAGCATCTGGTCAAAGAAGTTTCCCAAATTGCTAGTCCCATGAAATGTTTTCAGATATAAGGTTGAAAAGGTAAAATAAGAATGGAAATTCTGCAAAACATCCTCTAAGAGAACCCCAATATTCATTAGCATATTAAAATTCTTTGAGAAAAGTTACAGTAAAAAATACAAATAAATATTTTTTAAACTTTTTTTTTTTCACAAAGCGGCTTATCCTCAACATATTTGATCACAGATTCCCTAAATGAGTAACATTCTGGGAAACTAGTGTTTTACAGACTGTACTTTGTAAAATGGGGTCTTGGTAAATTATGGGACCAACTAAAAATGTTTTACTGTGAAAATAGGTGATTCTGATGGAAAACCTACATATATATATATATATATATATATATATATATATATATAATATGATGATCTGCTAGAAAGATAATATTCATAAGAGTGGGAAAGCCCCAGAATTTAGCAAACATAGGTTTCATATTGATACATGGTCAACATTAGCATTCTGATGCCACAAGAGAATTACTCTACAAGTCAGACTATTATTGCAGGGTATTTATCTCCAGTTTCATTTACATGAATAAATAAGGAAATAGTGGCATTTTGAAAAAACAAACATTGAAGACAAAAGAAAACACATTAGTCAGTACAGCAAAATACTTAGATCGGATCATCACCTTTTGTTTTAGTCTTCATGATTCTTGAATGCTGAGTGACAAATACACACTTAAGCAAGTGACCTTTAACCTTGAACTAAAGACATTTTTTTTTTCAGCAGAAAATGACAAAATTTCATGCCTGTATGAAAGATTTCCTATTGGATTGCCATTTATTTCAGGCACTTTTCCAAGGTGAATAAATCTCATACAAGTCCCATTCAACTGTTCATTAAGAATTTCTTCCCCCATCACTTCTCTGAAACTAAAAATAAATTGAATCCATATTAAAAAAAAAACACCCTTAGCAATTGAAATTATGCAGTATTTATCTCAATGTGTACAGATTTAAGATTAAGGTCTTCATGTATTAAAATATACATAAAGTCGGTCGGCTCAAAATTGATGTTTCATATAGTTAGACACTGGGCTTCCTAGATGGCACTAGTGGTAAGAGAACCTGTCTGCCAATGCAGGAGATGTAAGGGATGATGGTTTTATCCCTGGGTCTGGAAGATCCCCTGGAGGAGGGCATGGCAACTCACTTCAGTATTCTTGCCTGGAGAATCCCATGGACAGAGGAGCCTGGCAGGCTATAATCCATAGGGTTGCAAAGAGTCAGACAAAATAGAAGTGACTGAGCACATAGATAGATATATAAATTTCTAGGAAGAACTACTAAAAGTTGTTATCAAAGGAGACAGATGCAGAAACAGAAATATCTCTGAAATATCACTAAATGTCTTAAGAAAAGAGTTACCTCTGTGTGTGTGTGTATGTATGTATATGTGTGTGTTAGTCACTCAGTTGTGTCCAACTCTTTGTAGCTCATGGACCGTATAGCCAGCCTGACTCCTCTGTCCATGGAATTCTCTAGGCAAATATACTGGAGTGGGTTGCCATTCCCTTCTCCAGGGGATCTTCCTGACCGAGGGATTGAACCCACATCTCCTGCACTGAGCCACCTGGGAAGCCCAATACTAAAGCTACCTTAGCCTTGATGGCTGCTGATCCACCATTTACAATTGACCCTTGAACAATGTGGGATTGGGGTGCCAAATCTCAGCACTTAAAAATCCACATGTAGGGCTTCCCTGGTGGTCCAGTGAGTAAGGACACCACCTTGCAGTGCAAGGGGCGCCAGTTCGATCCCTGGCCTGGGAGGATCCCACGTGCTGTGGAGCGGTTGGACCAACTACCGAGCCAGCGCTCTGGAGCGCATATTTCCAGAGCCCGTGCTCTGCAATGAGAGAGGCCACTGCGATCGTAGGTTCACACAGGCCAAAGAACAAAGATGGAAATAAATGAAAGACCAATAGCAGTGGCCAAAAAAAAAAATCCACATGTATCTTTACAGTGGGCCCTCTGGTATTCACAGTTCTGCATGGGTGGATTCAACCAAAGAGTGGATTGTATAGTACTTGTAGGTTTTTATTGAAAAAAAAATGGCATATAAGTGGACCTGTATAATTCAAACTCATGCTGCTCAAGGGTCAACTGTATAGCACACAGTAGAGGAAGAGACGTTGATGATGGAGCTGCTATACATTCTATAAGCAAACAAGTCCCTTATTCGAAACACTGGTTCAAGGTATCCATGTAATGGCATTGGTGGTGCTGATACTCCACTGCAAAACCCACAGATAATGGAATGCCAATTTTTAAGCTTTTCTGGTCATTGAAGGTTGGCATATATGGGACCTATAAGAGGAACTGAGTGAAGATGAATCATAAATAAGTGATGTATCATGTACACAGTTAGGTTACTCTATCTTCAGACTTTGTACGTGAGTGCCTGACTCAGATTCCTTGCTATCATTTGCTTGCAGTATCACTGCAGCTTCTCTATTTCTAGGAGGCAGATAGTGGCATTATACTGGGGGGTGGGGAGATGGCTTTTCTGAATCCTTAGTTATAGAAGTCATGGGATAGGAACAAGAGGATAACATTTTCCTCAGTACTGCCCGAGTGTTGATAGCAAAATGAAATATATAGTGTCTTCTCAAAATATAGATTTAAGAAGAGATCATCTCTGTTTGAAAAGAAACATCACACAGGCCAAATGCCATACCTTGTGAATAGAAAACCCTAGCACCACAATTTCTTTTCTTTTTTCTGGAAGATCTTTTTTTATAGATAAAATGTTATTCTGCTTGCTCACTCTAATATTTAAGATCATAGCTTGTTAGCCACAAGGTTGCTATACTATTCAGCATTTATTTCCTCTGGAATATTCCTGGTTTATTTTCTTGAGTTAGTGAACTCAATGCAACCAGTGGCATACTTGACTTGACCCTTGTCAGACGAATCCTATATTATCAGACATGCTTTCCCTAGTTCAAAAGTCAGAGGAATTATCCACAGTCTGGGACATGTATTCCTTTTATTTTCCCCAAACACCAACATTTCCAGTATTCACATTTGTTTATCATGCACATATGCCTCATTTAAGTTCATCCTTTATTCAAATCTTCAGAGCAAATATTCCCACTTAAAACTCAGCAGGTGGCTTCCTTTTCTATAGATCTCCTGATGCCAACCAAGATTGTAACATGCAGCGCTTTCAGCAAAATGTATAAATTTCTGACTTGGGACAAATATCCTCAAAAAAAGATGTCCAAATTGATACAACCACTATGGAAGACAGTATGGAGACTCCTCTAAAAACTAAGAACAGAAGCACCATATGACCCAGCAATCCCACTATTAGGCTTATATCCTGAGGAAGTTAAAATTGAAAAAGACCCTGTACCCCAATGTTCATTGCAGCACTCTATACAATAGCTGGAACATGGAAGCAACCTAGATGCCCGTCGATGAACAAATGAATAAAGAAACTATGGTACATACGTGCAATGGAATATTTTTCACCCATAAAAAGAAATGCAGAAGAATCAGTCTTAATGAGGTGGATGAATCTAGAACCTATCATACAAAGTGAAGTAAGTCAAAAAGAAAAGACAAATATAGTATACTAACACATATATATGGAATCTAGTAAGATGGTACCGATAAATACACATGCAGAACAGTGATGGAGAAACAGACATAGAGAACAGACCTACAGACATTGGGTGGAGGGAAGAGTGAGTGAGAAGTTTGGAGAGTAACATGGAAACCTACAGTATCATATGTAAAAGAGATAACCACTGTAAATGCAATGTGGAACTAAGGGATTTTACATGAGGGGCGGGATGGGGTGGGGGTGGGAGGGGGGCACAGGCACAGGTGGGAGGGATCCAAGATATGCCTAGAACAAGTTGGGATTATATAGAGCTGTAAACAACAAAACTATGTAAAAGTAAAATAAAACTATATATATATATAGGATTTCCTCCACAAGAGAAAACACCTATCTCAAGGGAAAGAAGTCCACATTTCTACTTGTCAACAAAACTCTGCAAATAGCATAATCATACACATGCACACATTTTCTCATTTCCTGAATACTGGAAAACTGGGCTTGCAGGAGCCCTGGGTGAAGACACTTCAAGAGCACCTACTCACCCCAACTGAGCTCATTCAAGGGATGTCAGCATACAGTTAACAGCAAAATAGCAACAAGCTTGTGTGAAGGAATCTTTGAAAAACTCAGTGGAAGTGGATGAACATGTGAAGCGTCCATCACTGAGGTATGCATCCTTTACTAAGGGACCTTCCTTACTCCTCAATACACTGAAAGAGCATAATTATTATGTAAGAATTTGGAACCAGGTGCTAATAACATGTGCCACAATAAACTGCACATGGGAAGTCTCAAGGAAGCAGGAATCACCTCAGTGCCTTCACTTTCCACATAAATGTCAGTATAAATTACCTGCTTCAGTGATGAAGCAAAGCAGTTGAGGGTATTAACAAAAAGTATCCGTCAGTGACATCGTGCAAAATTACATATAAATCACAGAATAATGCCTCTGAAAAAAAGTTACAGACTTCTGAGGGAGATGTGGCAGGTGCAAAGAAAGCAAAGAAATATAGAGTGAATAATAAATAGATCCTTAAGAAAAACTAAGATCAGAAATAAACTCCTTTACTTTTTTTAGAAAATCCATAGTGCAGCTGCTTTGGGGTGCCTGATTGGCTAAGTCTCTATCTGAGTGCATAGGAAAAGCAAGCTGAGCTGTCAGCCAAGGGAGTGAAGAGCTCAAAATACTAGTATCTTTGAATTTCTAGACCTCTTATGACTCCTGAAACTCTCCTGGGACTTCTCATCACTTCTGGAGAAAGTCTCTACACCTGTACATGGCTTACTGGGGTTTTCACTGTTAGACTTTGGACTATAGATGTCTGAGGTTAGGTTTCTGAGAAGCAGGTGCTGTATGGAAGTGATTTATTAAGGATAAGTGAGCAAGGAAGACATATAAGAGAATGATGAAATCAGACAACAAAGGGGGGATAAAACCCCGTAAAGAGCATGATCTCAAGCAAAGTCCAATAGTACGTGACTTTGACCTGATCCCTCAGGGGTGGAAGATACACCTCAGAGTTGTTCTGACTAGAGACAAGAGAACTGACTGTTCATATCCCTCTCTGTTAGTTACTGGGTAAAGATGACTCTCAGGGTTTGTATGGATGGGTGGGGAGAGTAAATTCCCAAATAGAAGGTGGATAATGTGAGCTCCAGGAGCTCTGGGACAGGCCTCTGTGCAAAACGACATGTTCTGATTACTGGAAGCGAAAACAGGAAACGTTGCCACATGCAGCAAACATAGACAGGTGTGGACAGTATTGTGTTGAGATAAGTCAAACAGAGGAAAGCAAATACTGTATGATATGACTTATATGCAGAACCTAAAAAATACAGCAAACTAAAAAATATAACCAAAGAAAAGTAGCAGACTCATAGATCTAGAGAACAAACACATGGTTACCAGTGGCAAGAAGAAATGTGGAAGGGACAATACAGGGGTAGTGGATTAAGAGGAACAAACTATTATATATAAAATAAGCTACAAGGATATACAACATGAAGAATATAGCCAACATTTAAAAGAACTATACCCTTTAAAAATTCTGGAGTCTTATGTTGTACACCTGTGCGTGTATGCATGCATGCTCAGTTTCTTTAGTTGTGTCTGACTCTTTGGGACCCTATGAACTGTAGCTCACCAGACTCCCCTGTCCACAGGAATTAACCAGGCAAGAATACTGGAATAGGTTGCCATGCCCTCTTTCAGGGGATCTTCCCAACCCAGGGATCAAATCCAGGTCTCTTATGTCTTCTGCATTGGCAGGTGGGTTCTTTACCACTAGCACCACCAGGGAAACCCTGTACACCTATAACTAATATTTTACATAAACTCTACTTCAATTTAAAAAAAAAAAAGCATACTGAGGTGAGAGGCACAAGATGGTAAATGGGATCCAAGGGCCTTGGGAGGAGTATCAATATCATCCTCTTCAACACCACACTCCACATCTCTAGGCATGCCTTCCCACTCTGTTCCAATGTTAATACCCTGTTTCCTGTACCTAGTTTCTTATTTCCTGTTACCCTGTTCCCTGTTTCCTGTTCCTCAAAACAGGAATAGGAACCCTGTTTCCTGTTCCTCAAAACAGGAATAGGAATTTTGTTCCTGTTCCTCAGGAAACAGGGTATTAAGCCTCTATTTGCTTGGTGATGCAGCTCCTTGTCATCTGCCACAGACAGGCTAGCACCACCACCTGGGCTGGCTGGTCCTGAGTACAGTCACCATGAAGCTGAAAAAGAGCACTAGGCCCTTGGTGCTTTGTCTTGATGGCCTTCTTCACCATCAGGACAGACCATCCAGACATTTAGGAAACACTTGTAAAATTTAAAGACATCATAACAGACTCGTCTACTAAAATACACTTCTCAGTAGGCTTACTATGAGTAGGGAGCAATTTTCATATTAGCTTTTATCTGTCTTTTTACTCTTTCTTTTTTAACATATGTCACCCCTCCCCGAACCTCCCCCTCATCTCCCTCTTCATCACACCTCTCCAGGTTGACACAGAGCCCCTGTTTGAGATTCCCTAGTCTCACAGCATATTCCCCTTCTAGTAGGGAGCGTTTTTAAAAATGTATTTTAAATGTAAGACTCAGAAGATGAAGGCAGTAGGTAGTAGATGCAATACTTAAACAGAAGATGAGGGGAGATAACAGGGCTCAGGGTCCAAGTTAGCCATCAACTTCCTTCTTGTCCAACTCTATTCCTCAGTGCATCCATCCATATTTTTAGCACTATTTTAATTGTTGTAGCTCAGAAAGCATTAATGACAAGAACATTATTTGTTTATACTATTTGAGTCCTTACCATGTGTCAAACATTCTTCTAAGTACTTTGCATAGTAATTCATTTAATCCTCCCAATAACTTTATAGAGAAGTACATGCATGTTATTATCATCCCTACTTTAGAGCTTTTTTTTATTTTTATTTTTATTTTTATTTTATTTTAAGATTTTTTTTTTTGCCTCTAAGTCATCATTTTATTTTTCATTCATCTTTATTCTTTTACCTGTGTGGGCCTCCCATCGCAGTGGCCTCTCTTGTTGCAGAGCACTGGCTCTGGGTACACGTGCTCCAGAGTGCTGGCTTGCAATTGGACACACTGGCCCAGCTGTTCCTGGGCATGTGGGATCTTCCTGGGTCAGGGATCGAACTGGTGCCCCTTGCACTGCAAGGCAGATTCTTTACCCACTAGACCACCAGGGAAACCCTAGAGATTTTTTTTAAATTGTGGAGAAACTTTGCTGTGTTTGTATTTTAATATCATATACTTCCACTTCTGTCTCAGTGTGACAGGATTTCTGATACTGGGCTGAGTAGAGCTGTCCCTCCAAGACCCAAGAAACTAAGTGGCCTCCTTGTATTTAGCACAGCTGAGTTTTTACTTAGAGTTGAGAGTGCCTTTCTCCTGAGAACCAACACTTCCTGTAGACTCGGACATAAAAACTATGACTCGTCTACTAAAATACACTTCTCAGTAGGCTTACTATGAGTAGGGAGCAATTTTCATATTAGCTTTTATCTGTCTTTTTACTCTTTCTTTTAACATATGTCACCCTCCCGAACCTCCCCTCATCTCCCTCTTCATCACACCTCTCCAGGTTGACACAGAGCCCCTGTTTGAGATTCCCTAGTCTCACAGCATATTCCCCTTCTAGTAGGGAGCGTTTTTAAAAATGTATTTTAAATGTAAGACTCAGAAGATGAAGGCAGTAGGTAGTAGATGCAATACTTAAACAGAAGATGAGGGGAGATAACAGGGCTCAGGGTCCAAGTTAGCCATCAACTTCCTTCTTGTCCAACTCTATTCCTCAGTGCATCCATCCATATTTTTAGCACTATTTTAATTGTTGTAGCTCAGAAAGCATTAATGACAAGAACATTATTTGTTTATACTATTTGAGTCCTTACCATGTGTCAAACATTCTTCTAAGTACTTTGCATAGTAATTCATTTAATCCTCCCAATAACTTTATAGAGAAGTACATGCATGTTATTATCATCCCTACTTTAGAGCTTTTTTTTATTTTTATTTTTATTTTTATTTTATTTTAAGATTTTTTTTTTTTTGCCTCTAAGTCATCATTTTATTTTTCATTCATCTTTATTCTTTTACCTGTGTGGGCCTCCCATCGCAGTGGCCTCTCTTGTTGCAGAGCACTGGCTCTGGGTACACGTGCTCCAGAGTGCTGGCTTGCAATTGGACACACTGGCCCAGCTGTTCCTGGGCATGTGGGATCTTCCTGGGTCAGGGATCGAACTGGTGCCCCTTGCACTGCAAGGCAGATTCTTTACCCACTAGACCACCAGGGAAACCCTAGAGATTTTTTTTAAATTGTGGAGAAACTTTGCTGTGTTTGTATTTTAATATCATATACTTCCACTTCTGTCTCAGTGTGACAGGATTTCTGATACTGGGCTGAGTAGAGCTGTCCCTCCAAGACCCAAGAAACTAAGTGGCCTCCTTGTATTTAGCACAGCTGAGTTTTTACTTAGAGTTGAGAGTGCCTTTCTCCTGAGAACCAACACTTCCTGTAGACTCATTACTGGGAAAAGAGAGCTGATGTGTTTACTCATGATTATATGGGTAATAAGGGTGCAGAAATAGCTTTCAATTCCAAGCAGTCTGGCCGGATCCATCCTGTTACCAGTAGTAAAGGCCTAGAAGCTTTATCTGTTGTACACCAAGTTCATAAGTTAGACTTGTATTTGTTTCTTAATTACAGAGCTATGCTAGGGGCTATGAGTCTGGAGGCCTGCAAGAGCCTTTGAACATTTTCTTTCAGAATCTGTTTATTATTCAAATTTGCATCTTCAGATTCAAGCACATTATTAATCCTCCATAAATGTTTGATGAATAATTAAATGAATGGGCAAAGCTGATTTCTCTCCAATCCCCCAACAGCTTTCTGCTCGGAATGTATTGGAACCAGCTTGTACATGGTTTGGGGGAGATGCGAGGGGCAGTTAGTGGCTGAGGAAAGGAAATAGGGTATAACAACTGGCACCTTCATGGGTTACACATTCTGTGATTCTGTCTCTGATAAATGGCATTTTGTAACCATTTTTTTTTTACATCTTCTCTCAGTACAAATCTGTGAGGCATTTAAATATACTCCAGGAAAATGCTGACTATGACATACCAAAAGCATGTCCCTCCATCTGGCATTTTCTCTAGTCTTAGTGCAGTTTACTATCTGGGCTCTAGAAATGTTTTCCTGTAATAATCTCTGTCATTTGGGTATAGTGGGAGAAAATGCTAAGTCTGAGACTATAAGTTTGCAATTTGATTCTCCTTATGATTATATTCTAATATATATGAGGAGTTCAATCCTGCCGAGGGAACAGAGGTGGGTAGGTTCTGAGTGCTGCCTTATTACTACGGTAGCACTCTTTTTTTTTTTAAAGATTAATTAATTTATTTATTTATTTTGGGCAGGGGTCGGGTTGGGGAGGGAGGGGAGCGGACCGTCCACTTCTATGGGTCTTTCATTTCTCTATTTTCATCCGTCTTTGCTCTTTGGCTCCTGTGGGCCTCCCATCACGGTGGCCTCTGTCGTCGCAGAGCACCAGCTCTGGGCACATGAGCTCCAGAGCTCCAGCTCGGCAATTGGACACATCGGTCCAGCTGCTCCGCGGCACGTGGGATCTTCCCAGGCCAGGGATCGAACCGGCGCCCCTTGCACTGCAAGGCAGTGTCCTTACCCACTGGACCACCAGGGGAAGTCCCGGTAGCATTCTTAAAGGATTGAGACTGCTATCTGAAACATAAGTAGTTGTTTCTTAAGAAAAGGAAATACTTAGTGCTTGTGTACAAAGTCACATTTACTTTGTAGCAAGGTACAAATGAATCACAAAGCTTTGTGCCTAATTTAGAGGGGCTTTGGGAACTTACTGAAAGCAGTATTGGACAACCCCTGTCCTCTATCAATGTGACGTCTTGTGGAGCAAATGAAACTGCACACAGAAAACAAGTCTGAGCAATACAAGCCAACTCTTGTCTATATAAATATGCAGCTATGTAAGGAATGATGTCATGGAAATTAGGAGTTCTGAGTAAGGGGAGTTGATGGCTAAAGTATAAAGAAAGAGGTAGGAAACAAGCAAGGACATGAAGTGTGTGTTGGTTTGCACCTACAACAGCCTGCCTTGTGATGTGCCAAGGAACATGTTAAGTGTGTTACATGCATGATCTCATTTATTCCCCCCTAATTGATAAGCACTACCATTATCAATTCCTTTTTTCTAAATCTACAAACAAACGTTCAGAATCCTTACAACCAGCACAGCTGTGAGAGGCAGAGCAGCTGGTCAAATTCAGGCTATTTGGGGCTGGAGCCTCCATGCTTACCCACTCCACTCTTCCTTGTGGTGGTCTAGGCACTGGGCTACCAGTGTCTGTCTTTGTAAATGCACAGCACGTCTGCCTGGAAGTGAACATTTGGAGAGGTGTGCATCGTACTCAGGCTAATCCTCAGAAAGAAGAGCTAGAAGGCTAGATGAGGAGAGGGGAGGGAGATTCATGACAGAGGGGATGTATATATAATTATGACTATACATGTTGCTGTGCAGCAGAAACGAACACAACATTATAAAGCAATTTTCTTCTGATTAAAAATAAATTTTTTTAAAAAAGAAGGACTCTCTTAGAAATATTCTTGTCTTGTAACTTGAGACAGCTCCTTTCATTCCCTGAGAGTTTGAGAATGGGGCCATTTCTCAGCAAATGATTTTCTTTGCTACAACAATGCTCTATTGTGTTTGGTACAACACACAAAATTAGCTCCTTTTAGCCTCAACAAATCTTGTCTCTGGTGTGAAAGATTATGAGTACTTATCCTATTCTGTTTGTACCCCCATTCGAATCCCCAAGTCTTGAACTCGTAAGCCTCCTGAGGTTCCAAGGTGATGATGCTTCCCATTGTCATGAATCTATAGGAAGTGTTGGTTCTCAGGAGAAAGGCACTCTCAACTCTAAGTAAAAACTCAGCTGTGCTAAATACAAGGAGGCCACTTAGTTTCTTGGGTCTTGGAGGGACAGCTCTACTCAGCCCAGTATCAGAAATCCTGTCACACTGAGACAGAAGTGGAAGTATATGATATTAAAATACAAACACAGCAAAGTTTCTCCACAATTAAAAAAAAAATCTCTAACTGCAAAACTTGGGGATTTTTGAATTTCAAGGAAGATATGCAATACAAAGATCAACAATGCAGGTAAAAATTTCAGCTGCTGATTACACTTTGCCTAGTGATATGTACATTTTATAAAACAGAGCCATAACTTTGCCTTCCTCTGTACAAAGAAACTTGTCAACATACCTACAAAGAATCTCTCTCCTCCTTTTTCTTTCTCTTTTTCCAAATGCGCAATTCATTTCCTTCTCTGCTACCTTCTCTTAACATGTTAGATAACTTATCACGTTATGTCATAATTAGTCTAATTGATGTCTTTCTGCTATGACAGATGGTGAGTTTTTTGAATTCAAGGATCAAGTACATTTTGGTATTCCCAACACCAAACAGACACCACTGTTGGCACCCAACTTATTTCCCAAACCCTTACCATACCACTGCACAATCAGACTTCCTAACTTTACCACTTGAATTTCTTTGTCTGAGGGTGTTTTCTGACCTAAGCCACTTTGCCCACCCTTGTGACTGACCAGAAGTTAAAATGAATTAAGGCCCCCAAGAATATGCCCATCTATTGATGGATGGATATTGATACAGGATAGCTCAGAAGCGTGTGTATTCCAGAGTTGCTTATGGGATAAAGCTTCATGTGCCTTTAGGAGATAATGGACTCTTACTGAGTACCTTTTCTTGGTTTCCTTCACTACCCTGAATTTCTTCCCCACTTCCCAACTAGTGGCTTATTCACCTTTTTCATAAACTACTTTCATCTGAATCCCCGATTCTAGGGTAACCCCAGATAAGTAAGCACTCAATATAGAGAAACAGTCCAATACATATCATTTTAATTAAACTGAGCTACAAATCTGGCTAGTGTAGCATGAGATAAGAGAGACGGAAGGCTCTGCTACACAAACGCACGGGGTCCAGCAGTCAGGTATGAGTGCACAGAAACACAACAAGCACATTATTTCAGTGTTTCCCTCTGCAGTAGGGAAGCAGCTGTCCCAGTTGTTAGTAAAGAAGAGTGCATGTCAGGAACCCTGGTTTCTGTTTTTAGATATCTTGCTGACATAGAAAACTTGTTTCGTCCCAGTACAATAGTGACCTTCCTACCTCCGAGAAATGGTGCAGAATGCCTAATGAGGAAACAAGTTCCTGTCTGTGGAAGCCACAGATGACAGAGAAGGGATGTGAGAGCTCAGGTACTATTCACTGACATGGTGTTCTAAGATCTCTTCACTGTGGAACAGGAAGTGCTGGATTGCCTGCCACTGTCATGGACTTGAACAGGATTTATGTAGGTCTTTATATTTCTACAGCCTGGCTCTGAGTTTAACAATTCCAAAGGGTAATAATTTCTTGTGAAAATTCACATTAAAGGATGATTTTCAAAAAAAAGATAAAATCACAACTCTCATGTAGATATAAAATGAATGTGTGTTGAAGATTTTATTGAACTCATTAACCAGTGAGGGAACCAGGCAGATGTCATAACCAGTTCAAAACAAAATCTAAGAAACAAATTTACAGATCAAGAATATTGGCCCGAGTGTGCAAATTTAGGCAAAATCAGCCTCTTTCACAGTGGAGGAGGGCAGTCACTTGAACTTCTTTTGGGACAGGACATGGCAGGTTTTGCATGTCTCCAAGCAAGAAATATTTCCCTTTGTTGTCAGTTATACAATTTAGAGAAGTTTAAAATAGCTCCCAGAGAATGAGAGTCAGATGACATGAAGGGGTATATTATAGAATCATATTTCCCTTTGTTAGTCAGTATATACTCCTTCTTCCCACTTCCCAACTAGTGGCTTATTCACCTTTTTCATAAACTACTTTCATCTGAATCCCCGATTCTAGGGTAACCCCAGATAAGTAAGCACTCAATATAGAGAAACAGTCCAATACATATCATTTTAATTAAACTGAGCTACAAATCTGGCTAGTGTAGCATGAGATAAGAGAGACGGAAGGCTCTGCTACACAAACGCACGGGGTCCAGCAGTCAGGTATGAGTGCACAGAAACACAACAAGCACATTATTTCAGTGTTTCCCTCTGCAGTAGGGAAGCAGCTGTCCCAGTTGTTAGTAAAGAAGAGTGCATGTCAGGAACCCTGGTTTCTGTTTTTAGATATCTTGCTGACATAGAAAACTTGTTTCGTCCCAGTACAATAGTGACCTTCCTACCTCCGAGAAATGGTGCAGAATGCCTAATGAGGAAACAAGTTCCTGTCTGTGGAAGCCACAGATGACAGAGAAGGGATGTGAGAGCTCAGGTACTATTCACTGACATGGTGTTCTAAGATCTCTTCACTGTGGAACAGGAAGTGCTGGATTGCCTGCCACTGTCATGGACTTGAACAGGATTTATGTAGGTCTTTATATTTCTACAGCCTGGCTCTGAGTTTAACAATTCCAAAGGGTAATAATTTCTTGTGAAAATTCACATTAAAGGATGATTTTCAAAAAAAAGATAAAATCACAACTCTCATGTAGATATAAAATGAATGTGTGTTGAAGATTTTATTGAACTCATTAACCAGTGAGGGAACCAGGCAGATGTCATAACCAGTTCAAAACAAAATCTAAGAAACAAATTTACAGATCAAGAATATTGGCCCGAGTGTGCAAATTTAGGCAAAATCAGCCTCTTTCACAGTGGAGGAGGGCAGTCACTTGAACTTCTTTTGGGACAGGACATGGCAGGTTTTGCATGTCTCCAAGCAAGAAATATTTCCCTTTGTTGTCAGTTATACAATTTAGAGAAGTTTAAAATAGCTCCCAGAGAATGAGAGTCAGATGACATGAAGGGGTATATTATAGTCAATCCACAGTTTTCTCTTAGAGCACACTTTTCCCCTATACTCACAATTGTTAGATTCAGTAATATACTCCTTCTCCAATAAGGAGATTTCTCTCTCTCTCTTTTTTTCTTTTTTTGCTAAAGCTTATTTCAAATCCAGGTATTTTTCTTAACACTGTGAGTAGGGGTGAGCATAATAAAATGTAGAGCAGAGATATGGTGCTTGAGAAAAGTATATCTGATTGTTAAATAAAGGGGAAAATCTCAAGGTTTAAGAGGAAGATCCTTCCTTGGTAGGGAAAGGAGATGGTAAGAGAAAACAAAAAGGTGGCATTTCACATACACTATCAGATTCAATGCTCCCAACAAATCTGTAAATTAGGCAAAGATATTTTTTCTCTTATAGATGAGGAAGCTAGAGCCAAGAATGATTAAATAACCTACAGAGAGTGACACAAATAGTACAAAGCAGAGCCAGGTTTTAAATCCAGTTCCAGCTCTGAAGTTTCGGATTTTTTACCGCATTATTCCATGCTGTACTGCTGAGGGATGTCAAGAGGGAAGACAATGATCAGGAAGTTTCCCTACCTGCATCGCAAACATGGCAGCTCACTGGTGAATGTCATGTTTTTGTCATAATTTTCTCACTGTGTTAAGTGCTTTGGAAAGAGAGCAAACAGAATTCACTTTCTATTTCACAGGTTGAGATGAAATAATTAATTGAAATAAAAGGCTTTTTGAATGAACACCCCTTTGAAGCTGAAGGGATGGAGGCCAGCGAATGGGGTTAAAATGCCTCCCAGTCAAAGTAACTCTGAAATGAAATGGAAATATTTTTTGGCATGCCACTGGCCTTTACTTACATTAAGAGGCTTATATTCTGATTAACAGCATTCACTGAGCATTTATTGAATGCCTACTATGTGCTTTAGTACTATACAAATGCTTTGAGAAACTTTACAGTGAATCAGATCTGAATCACACACTGTCTAGGGCATAGCAGAATTGGACAAACATGAAAAAAATTGACTATACTACAACATGGTAAGGGTTTGGGGCTCTGGAAGTTCCAAAAAAGATGATATTCAAGTGTGGTGAATCATGGGAAAATTCACTGAGTAGGTATTATTTGAAGAACAAGAAGATTTGCATATGCAAACATACATGTTTACGAACTACACCCACCAATTTTATTACTATAACCTCAAACACAGAATACTTGCTTCTTTTAAAATTACTAATGCATAAGAAATCTATTCTCAATTTGTCAGGCCCTAACAAGTTGATGAACTCGCTATTCATTTTTCAAAGTAGTACAGGATTCAATTAACATGAGAGAAAGTCCTCTTTAATCCTATTTTTGTTACTTCCTAAAATTGAAAGGAAATTATCATTTCGGTTCATGAGAAATTCTCAGATCTCTTCATTTCAAAACTAATTCCAAAAGGCATTCATTTAAAATCATCTTCTTCTAAAGCTAAATGGACCTTTATTTATTATCCACCCTAATCCCAAAATAGCAAGAATCTCATGTTTTCCAGAAATTCTCCATCTGATGACATTTTATTATAGCATAAATAGAAATAAACATAGATTACACTTACAAATTAACCCCAACATGAAGGTTTCCACTTAGTCTCTGAGATCTTTAAAATAGAAAATGAACCTTGTCACCACAAGCAAAGTGTCCTAAATTTTCCAGAACATAAACTGTTCACTTTAAGGTCACTATGATCCACAAAGAACAAAAAAGAAGCAGTTTACTTGTATTAGAAAGAGGCTTAACAAAAATGCCCTCTCAGTGATGCTTGGTTGGGCATACACTTTTTGTTTCATCTGACATTTCTTGCAGAATGACTCAAGGGCTTTTCAGCAAATTGTTTCTGACTTGTCCTTAATGCCCAATTTTCTTATATTTTGTCCCACAATTCACCATCTAATTGCAAAGAATAATTAGTACAAGACCACACACATAAGGGATATGCAATAAATGTCTGCTGATGGAATGAATGACTGAAAATATATGAGATGGAAATGCACAGAATTTAGCACATGCCTGCAGAGAGGCACCAAATTTAATGTCTTGATGAACAAACCCAAAAAGCAGTACAAGTTCAATAATACTGCCATGGATTCATCCAAAGTATATTTAAACTCACCATTCTTTGTTGAAACACATGAGAGAGATGACTTTCTCATTAGAAAGTCATGTGAGCAAAAATATAACATGTCCCTAGCATTTGTTTGACTAAGCAGAAAACTCTGAAACTTATTTCATTGTTACATAACATGTAATCCTTGTTAAGTGGCCTTTCCACTCATCCTGCAGTTTTACCTGTCTTTTATAATTTAATAGTTCTCAACCAGGAGTGATTTTGTCCCCCAAGGGGCACTTAATATCTCAACATGTTTTTGGTTGCCATAGGAGGGGTTGTGGGAGATAGGGTGCTGCTGGTATCTAGTGACTAGAGATCCAAGATGCTGCTTAACATTCTACAATACACAGGACAAACTCCCACAACAGAGAATGAATGATCTGGCCCCAAATGCCAATAGTCTTTAAGTTGAAAAACCCTATTTTAAATAAAGAATCTAGCAGGAATGATCTCAAACCATAGCGCTGTGTGACTGTCCCGACATGAAGAATATGTATGCATAATTCCTGGAAGCAAGCTATGATTTATTTATCAACTATTATGGATTTCCTTACATTACCATGAATTTAATTAACATCAAGCCAAGCATCATTACTCCCATTTTATAGAATTAGCAGACCCACAGAGTTCCTATAACCTGTTTAAAGTTCATAGCTGATAATAAGCAAAGCTAGTGGCAAAAATAAGACAGACTGGTAGTTACCAAACTTCAAGAGTATCTTTGAATAGTATGGCCCCAAATGCAGATTTTTCGGGATAGTACTGGTTTATGTCTGTTGTTCTCATGTAATTGTTAATAGCACCCACTTTCTCTATTGAAAGCGATTGTCTTGTATAATATTATGGCTCCTGTCTTATTCCTTCTTTTTAAATCATGGAGAAATCTACAGTGTGCAAAGATGCAAACTTGTCAGCATTCTCAAGGCCCTCTGACATGGATCTGAGCTATGTGCACATATGTCCATTCACTTATCCTTGTGTGAGAGAAGTTGAAAACTGGTAGCCATTACTGGTAAGGACTCACAGAATCTGCCATTTGGTTCTCTATATTCAAGCTGCCTTAAATGGTAATTAATTGCTTTGTCTGACAGTTCTATCAGCTTATCAACAAAGCTGGTCCAAAGCGACTACTTTGCTATACTACCTCATCAGGCTGTGGGAATCAATAAAAACCCAGCGTTCTTACCTGTCTGAATAGTTTGCACAGACCTGGATGCCAGCAACTAAACTGAATGTAGTGGGACTGATAAAATCATTTTGACCATGTGTTGGGCCTAAGAATCAATAGTATATAATTTATTAGTGGTGAATTTTCAAAAAGATTTAAAAGATGCAATGAGTTAGTTTGTGTGACCCTTTCTAATTAATGTCATGACATAAAAAAAGAAACCACTTTTTCCATACTTAGAGATTAGATGCCACCCCCTTTCAAAGGGAATGCCTCCATGAAAAGCCATTCGCTCACTTTGCAACTCTCTCATCCTCCAAGACTCTCTCTTTCATGGACATCAAAGCATTATGCAATACAGGAAGCCATCATAAGAAACACTGTTTCCCCATGTTCAAACAGCAAGTCTCTGACCATTCACTATACATCTTCTTGATTCCTCTTTGTGCTTGATTTTCTCCCTTTATCGCTTGAGCTAATGGTGAGAATCTTTCTGTTAGATAAAAAATCTTCTTATTCAGAAGAAATTTAATTTCTGTATAAATCAGGTACATATAGTTACTGTTCCACTCCCATAAAGGGGCCCCACGCTGAATCAATTGTGAAACTTGAGGACACGTTTAATTATTTACAAATGGCAGATTTTTCGGGATAGTACTGGTTTATGTCTGTTGTTCTCATGTAATTGTTAATAGCACCCACTTTCTCTATTGAAAGCGATTGTCTTGTATAATATTATGGCTCCTGTCTTATTCCTTCTTTTTAAATCATGGAGAAATCTACAGTGTGCAAAGATGCAAACTTGTCAGCATTCTCAAGGCCCTCTGACATGGATCTGAGCTATGTGCACATATGTCCATTCACTTATCCTTGTGTGAGAGAAGTTGAAAACTGGTAGCCATTACTGGTAAGGACTCACAGAATCTGCCATTTGGTTCTCTATATTCAAGCTGCCTTAAATGGTAATTAATTGCTTTGTCTGACAGTTCTATCAGCTTATCAACAAAGCTGGTCCAAAGCGACTACTTTGCTATACTACCTCATCAGGCTGTGGGAATCAATAAAAACCCAGCGTTCTTACCTGTCTGAATAGTTTGCACAGACCTGGATGCCAGCAACTAAACTGAATGTAGTGGGACTGATAAAATCATTTTGACCATGTGTTGGGCCTAAGAATCAATAGTATATAATTTATTAGTGGTGAATTTTCAAAAAGATTTAAAAGATGCAATGAGTTAGTTTGTGTGACCCTTTCTAATTAATGTCATGACATAAAAAAAGAAACCACTTTTTCCATACTTAGAGATTAGATGCCACCCCTTACAAAGGGAATGCCTCCATGAAAAGCCATTCGCTCACTTTGCAACTCTCTCATCCTCCAAGACTCTCTCTTTCATGGACATCAAAGCATTATGCAATACAGGAAGCCATCATAAGAAACACTGTTTCCCCATGTTCAAACAGCAAGTCTCTGACCATTCACTATACATCTTCTTGATTCCTCTTTGTGCTTGATTTTCTCCCTTTATCGCTTGAGCTAATGGTGAGAATCTTTCTGTTAGATAAAAAATCTTCTTATTCAGAAGAAATTTAATTTCTGTATAAATCAGGTACATATAGTTACTGTTCCACTCCCATAAAGGGGCCCCACGCTGAATCAATTGTGAAACTTGAGGACACGTTTAATTATTTACAAGGAATAAAATGCAAAAATCAAAATGTCATTCTTGTCTATTTGTGACAAGAGAGAAAAAATAACATTTTCATCTTAGAACTCAAAGAATGCCCTGTGCTCTCAAGTCTCTTGCCCTAAAACGACGTTGGAAAATAACATAACTGAGGCAAAACTAATGAATAGTGACTAGTTGTTTTGGTGTTACAGAGATCCTCTACTCTTTCCTAGAACTTTTTTTTTAAATCTATGCTGTGGTCCTCCTTTAAATTTTTTCAAGCTTTACTGAGATAAAATTGACCTATAACACTGTGTAAATTTAGAGCGTACAATGTGCTGAGCTATACACACATATTGAAAAATTATTACCATGTACCATTGGCTAACACTTCTCTCATGTCACATAATTACAGTCTCTCTTGTAGTGAAAACATTTACGATTTACTCACTTAGCAACTTGCAAATAAATAATACAGTACCAGTAACTATAGCTACTATGCCGATCATTAGATCCCCAGATCTAATGTAAAAGCATCTCCCCATCTCCCCCACTCCAACCTCTGGTAACCACCCCTCTAATCTCTATTTCTGTAAGTCTGGCTCTTTTAGATTTTACAAATAAGTAACATCATACAGTATTTGCCTTTGGTGATTATTTTTAAATAGAATCCATTGCAAAGCTTTAAAAACAGTATTTGTTGTTAATTTAGAAAGCTTTGCTCAGTATGAGTATATATACACTGATTTTAATATAGTCACTATGAATAATAGATAAACTTTTCATTACCCTGGTAGAAGTTATAAAAATCAGTTCCAGGTTTTAAATATGCAAGATACAGAGTGCTCTTATTATTGATTCATTTTTATGAGCAAGTCTGAGTCATATGAAATATAATTGCTGAGTCAAATATGTGTTATCCATGTTATCTGTCCTGACCTCATTTTTCTTCCACACTGCCTCCTAGCTCTTATGACAGCATAGTGGTCTGACTGGAAATTGATGGTTTTCAGCTGGGCCTACTACAGTGCAGCTGGCCCAAAGAATATCATTTCTCATACACCCTTTCTGCTAAAGTGAATTCTCTTCATGTCACATGGCATGATATCAAACTCACTGTAGATAGTTCTACAGACAGTATCCATGCACTTCTATGACCATGGCCAGTCCTCACATACAGGTATGGAAAGATTATGGAATTTCAGGACAATTTCCATTGTTCCTAATCTTTGACTCTAAAAGTCCAGAGGAGGGCCCAGTAAACTTGCTGTTCAGTTGCTACATCATGTCTGACTCTTTGTGACTCCATGGACTGCAGGATACCAGGATTCCCTGTCCTTCACTATCTCCTAGACTTTGCTCAAACTCATGTCCATTGAATCAGTGCTGCCATCCAGTAATCTCATCCTCTGCCACCTCTTTCTCCACTTGCCCTCGATTTTCCCCAGCATCAGGGTCTTTTCCAGGGAGTTGGCTCTTCGCCTCAGGTGGCCAAATTATTGCAGCAAATTCAGGAAAATCTAGTGCACCACTTGTTTTGTGAATGAAGTTTTACAGTAACACAGTCACATTTATTTATATACTCTACTTTATCAATAGTGCACTTTAATGTAAAAGCCCATCTCCCATCTCCCCACTCCAACCTCTGGTAACCACCCCTCTAATCTCTATTTCTGTAAGTCTGGCTCTTTTAGATTTTACAAATAAGTAACATCATACAGTATTTGCCTTTGGTGATTATTTTTAAATAGAATCCATTGCAAAGCTTTAAAAACAGTATTTGTTGTTAATTTAGAAAGCTTTGCTCAGTATGAGTATATATACACTGATTTTAATATAGTCACTATGAATAATAGATAAACTTTTCATTACCCTGGTAGAAGTTATAAAAATCAGTTCCAGGTTTTAAATATGCAAGATACAGAGTGCTCTTATTATTGATTCATTTTTATGAGCAAGTCTGAGTCATATGAAATATAATTGCTGAGTCAAATATGTGTTATCCATGTTATCTGTCCTGACCTCATTTTTCTTCCACACTGCCTCCTAGCTCTTATGACAGCATAGTGGTCTGACTGGAAATTGATGGTTTTCAGCTGGGCCTACTACAGTGCAGCTGGCCCAAAGAATATCATTTCTCATACACCCTTTCTGCTAAAGTGAATTCTCTTCATGTCACATGGCATGATATCAAACTCACTGTAGATAGTTCTACAGACAGTATCCATGCACTTCTATGACCATGGCCAGTCCTCACATACAGGTATGGAAAGATTATGGAATTTCAGGACAATTTCCATTGTTCCTAATCTTTGACTCTAAAAGTCCAGAGGAGGGCCCAGTAAACTTGCTGTTCAGTTGCTACATCATGTCTGACTCTTTGTGACTCCATGGACTGCAGGATACCAGGATTCCCTGTCCTTCACTATCTCCTAGACTTTGCTCAAACTCATGTCCATTGAATCAGTGCTGCCATCCAGTAATCTCATCCTCTGCCACCTCTTTCTCCACTTGCCCTCGATTTTCCCCAGCATCAGGGTCTTTTCCAGGGAGTTGGCTCTTCGCCTCAGGTGGCCAAATTATTGCAGCAAATTCAGGAAAATCTAGTGCACCACTTGTTTTGTGAATGAAGTTTTACAGTAACACAGTCACATTTATTTATATACTCTCTACGGCTATTTTCAGTACAAAGACAGAACTGAGTAATTGTAACAGAGACCTTGTGGCCCACAAATCCTAAAATATTTACCATCTGGCCCTTTACAAAAAATGTTGCTGACTTGTCAACTAGGTCACTGAGTTTTTAAGAGAACTCATCTAGGAATTAATACATTATCAAGTCTAATTACGAAGAGTTTGTGACTCTCATTCCTCAATTACATTTCTAGACTACAGGACCATTACATAAATTGAGAGTCTTAGGTAAAAAGCTGGAAAAGGTTAAGCTGTTCTTTACTGATTCTTTGTTCATCTTCCATTATTTCCTCAACACAGGACCAACCCTGTAGCCCCTAGCACAACATTCTCTCCTTGTAGGATCTCAGGGTTTGATAATACTTCTATAATTGCCTTTAGTCATTTATTATTATCATCTAATAAATTAATTGTTCAACAAGAATGTGTTAATTGAATTAACAAATAAATAACTGTAGGTGAACATTTTTTGAACTATGTTTTGATAAATGTGTGTCATCTTTGAAATGTGCTCCATGAATGGGTCTATTTTACATACAGAACAGACTTGTGGTTGCCAAAAAGGAAGTAGGGTGGAGAAGGGTTGGATTAGGAGCTTGGGAGAAGCAGATGCAAACAATCATATAGAGAATGGACAAGCAATAAGATGCTACTGTATTGCACAGGGAACTATATCCAATGTCCTGTGATAAGCCACAGTGGAAAAGAATATAAAAAAGCAATATATATGTATAACTGAATCACTTTGCCATACACCAGAAACTGATATAATGTTGTATATCAACTATACTTCATGTTCTTTTAAAAAAAGGATGATTTATTTCTAAAAAAACCGAAAAAACCTCCTATGTTCAAATAAAGTTGAGAAACAGCAAAACATACTTGGTTCTCCTTCAGAAGCACCATGATTCACATGAATGTATTAAACTTTGGGGTAGGAAAAAGTTGACATCAACAATACAGCAGAGTAGGCAGCTCCAAGCTCTTGTTCCCTCACAGAAGCAAAATGTAAAATAAACAATTTGGGTAGGCAAAAGCTAACACAGTCACATTTATTTATATACTCTCTACGGCTATTTTCAGTACAAAGACAGAACTGAGTAATTGTAACAGAGACCTTGTGGCCCACAAATCCTAAAATATTTACCATCTGGCCCTTTACAAAAAATGTTGCTGACTTGTCAACTAGGTCACTGAGTTTTTAAGAGAACTCATCTAGGAATTAATACATTATCAAGTCTAATTACGAAGAGTTTGTGACTCTCATTCCTCAATTACATTTCTAGACTACAGGACCATTACATAAATTGAGAGTCTTAGGTAAAAAGCTGGAAAAGGTTAAGCTGTTCTTTACTGATTCTTTGTTCATCTTCCATTATTTCCTCAACACAGGACCAACCCTGTAGCCCCTAGCACAACATTCTCTCCTTGTAGGATCTCAGGGTTTGATAATACTTCTATAATTGCCTTTAGTCATTTATTATTATCATCTAATAAATTAATTGTTCAACAAGAATGTGTTAATTGAATTAACAAATAAATAACTGTAGGTGAACATTTTTAGAACTATGTTTTGATAAATGTGTGTCATCTTTGAAATGTGCTCCATGAATGGGTCTATTTTACATACAGAACAGACTTGTGGTTGCCAAAAAGGAAGTAGGGTGGAGAAGGGTTGGATTAGGAGCTTGGGAGAAGCAGATGCAAACAATCATATAGAGAATGGACAAGCAATAAGATGCTACTGTATTGCACAGGGAACTATATCCAATGTCCTGTGATAAGCCACAGTGGAAAAGAATATAAAAAAGCAATATATATGTATAACTGAATCACTTTGCCATACACCAGAAACTGATATAATGTTGTATATCAACTATACTTCATGTTCTTTTAAAAAAAGGATGATTTATTTCTAAAAAAACCGAAAAAACCTCCTATGTTCAAATAAAGTTGAGAAACAGCAAAACATACTTGGTTCTCCTTCAGAAGCACCATGATTCACATGAATGTATTAAACTTTGGGGTAGGAAAAAGTTGACATCAACAATACAGCAGAGTAGGCAGCTCCAAGCTCTTGTTCCCTCACAGAAGCATTAAAAAGTAAGTAAAAACTGTCAGAACAAATTTTGTCAGAATTCTGGAAAATAGTCATAAGCCTATAGCAACCAAGAAACGACTGAATCAAGAAAAAGCTAAGTTGAAGATGGCAGGAACATTTTGTGATGTCTTTACTTGTCCTTGTCCCATCCACTCCCTAGCAGTGATTTTGTTTTTCAGTCATTGGCAGCCTACATTCCCAGTGTGGAATCCTGGTTCCTCATAATGGAGAGAGCAAAGTAAACAAGCAAACATTATTCACAAATTATTCTGTCTATTCTAACCTGTCTGTGTGCTACTAGAAGGACATATGCAAAGCGCTTGTATTAGTTTGCTAGGACTGTCATAACAAAATACCACAGACCAGGTAACTTATATGATAGAAACTGACTTGTTCACAATTCTCAAGGCTAGAAGTCCAAGATCTATTGATAGCAATATTGGTTTCTCCCAAGGACTCTCTCCCTGCCTTGCAGATGGCCACTTTCTCAAGATGTCCTCATATGTTCTTATTTTTTTTTTGGCCACTTTTATTGGTCTTTCATTTATTTCTCTTTGTTCTTTGGCCTGTGGGCCTCCCATTGAAGTGGCCTCTCTCGTTGCAGAGCACCGGCTCTGGGCGCATGTACTCCAGAGCTCTGGCTCAGCAGTTGAACACATCAGTCCATCCGCCCCCGTGGCATGTGGGATCTTCCCAGGCCAGGGATCAAACCGGCGCCCTCTACACTGCAAGGTGGTGTCCTTATCTACTGTACCACCAGGGAAGCCCCCTCATATGGTTTTTTCTCTATGCATAAACATCCCTGATGTCCCTTTTCTCCTCGTCTTGTAAAGACCTCATTCATGTCAGATTAGGAACTACCTTCATGACCTCATTTACCCTTGATCACCTCTTTAAAGACCTTCTCTCCAAATACAGTTACATTCTCAGGTACTGGTGGGTAGTATTTCAACACATAAATTTTGAAGGGACACAATTCAGCCTGTAACAGTTCTCATCTTTGTTCCACCTAACCTGGTGGGACTCAGGATAGAAAAACAGTAGGTATTGATTGAACACACTGCAAGAAACACTAAAAACCTTTATATGCTTGGGGTAAAGATTATAGTTGAAACATACAATAGGCCATTTAAGGCCTGAGAGCAAAAGCTGAGAAGAGTTTCTTAGGAAAATCAGGAAATTCAAAGTCAGCCATGCATGTAGGAGAATTTAGAAAGCCATAGGCATTCTCAGGGCAAGATGAATGCTCAGAAACGATCTGAACCGATCCTAAGATTTCACCCTTCTTCAGTTCAAGGACTAAAAGATGCCAGAATAGCAAACATTATTCACAAATTATTCTGTCTATTCTAACCTGTCTGTGTGCTACTAGAAGGACATATGCAAAGCGCTTGTATTAGTTTGCTAGGACTGTCATAACAAAATACCACAGACCAGGTAACTTATATGATAGAAACTGACTTGTTCACAATTCTCAAGGCTAGAAGTCCAAGATCTATTGATAGCAATATTGGTTTCTCCCAAGGACTCTCTCCCTGCCTTGCAGATGGCCACTTTCTCAAGATGTCCTCATATGTTCTTATTTTTTTTTTGGCCACTTTTATTGGTCTTTCATTTATTTCTCTTTGTTCTTTGGCCTGTGGGCCTCCCATTGAAGTGGCCTCTCTCGTTGCAGAGCACCGGCTCTGGGCGCATGTACTCCAGAGCTCTGGCTCAGCAGTTGAACACATCAGTCCATCCGCCCCCGTGGCATGTGGGATCTTCCCAGGCCAGGGATCAAACCGGCGCCCTCTACACTGCAAGGTGGTGTCCTTATCTACTGTACCACCAGGGAAGCCCCTCATAGGGTTTTTTTCTCTATGCATAAACATCCCTGATGTCCCTTTTCTCCTCGTCTTGTAAAGACCTCATTCATGTCAGATTAGGAACTACCTTCATGACCTCATTTACCCTTGATCACCTCTTTAAAGACCTTCTCTCCAAATACAGTTACATTCTCAGGTACTGGTGGGTAGTATTTCAACACATAAATTTTGAAGGGACACAATTCAGCCTGTAACAGTTCTCATCTTTGTTCCACCTAACCTGGTGGGACTCAGGATAGAAAAACAGTAGGTATTGATTGAACACACTGCAAGAAACACTAAAAACCTTTATATGCTTGGGGTAAAAGATTATAGTTGAAACATACAATAGGCCATTTAAGGCCTGAGAGCAAAAGCTGAGAAGAGTTTCTTAGGAAAATCAGGAAATTCAAAGTCAGCCATGCATGTAGGAGAATTTAGAAAGCCATAGGCATTCTCAGGGCAAGATGAATGCTCAGAAACGATCTGAACCGATCCTAAGATTTCACCTTGGGCTGATCCCTAGGTTCAGTTCAAGACTGTTTAACTAATAAAGGAGTGCCCCAGAATAGAGACAATCAATAAAAACTGGGAGAGGTATTTTGATCTTTTTTTTTTAAGCCCTTGGTGTTCAAGAAAATTTCTATCAAAACCATAGTAGAATATAAGTTGACAAACAGAGACTACAATGGCCACACACAAGAAAAAAACAGATTTTGTAAAAACAGATTTGGAAAGTCACCAAATGGATGGCTTACAATAGCTTTCAACAACAAAACCATCCAGGAAACTCTATCAAAGGGGAAGAATCTAATTTCCCCCTTTCTCCTTGAATTATTAGTTATAACATTCAAATGTTTAGTTATCAACAAAAATTACAAAGCATACATAGAAACAGGGAAATATGTCCTATTTGAAGGTAAAAAATAAATGGACAGAAATCATCCTTGAGGAAGTCCAGATAGATAGAAGTTTTTAATAGAAACAACTGTCTTAAATATGCTTAAAAATCTAAAGGAAAACAAGAACAAAAAAAAAAGGAAATCAGGAAATTGGTGTATGAATAAAATGAAAATATCAATAAAGAGCTAGGAATTATAAGAAGGAACCAAACAGAAGTTCTGGAGCTGAAAAGTAAAAAAAAAAAGAAATGGAAAGCTCACTAAAGGAATTTAACAGTAGATTTGAGCAGGCAGAAGAAATAACCTGTGAATGTGAAGATGGGTAAGTGAACTATTGAATTTGAGGAACATAAAAGAAAAAGAATAAAGAAAAGTAAACAGTATCTAAATGCTAAATGGGACACCATCATCAAACAGTATTATTTTGGGTTACAAAATAAATAAATAAAATTTAAAAGATTGAAATTGTAAAAAATATCTTTTCCAAACAAAGTAGAATGAATGAAGTTAAAAATCAATCAATAAAAGGAAAACCAGGGACTTCCCTGGTGGTCCAGTGGTTAAGACTTCATATTTTCACTTTAGGGGGTATGGGTTCTACCCTGGTCAGGAAACCAAGATTTTGCATATTGCATAGCACAGCCAAAAGAAGTTTTTAAACATATTTTAAAAAGGAGAATCAGAAAATTCCCACATATTTGGAAAACAGCACACTCTTAAACAACCAACAGGTCATGGAAGAAATCACCAGGGAAATTAAAGAATGAAAACAAAAATGCATCACACTCAAACTTATGGGACACAGTGATAGCAAGTGTTCAGAGGGAAATTTGTAATGCAAATGCCTGCACTACAAAAGAAGAAAGATCTCAAATCAGTTATCTAATATCATATTTTGAGGGACTAGAAAAAGAAAAGTAAACTAAACCAAAAGCTAACAGAAGAAATAAATAATAAAGTTCAAAGGGGGGGGGGGAAGGGCAATTAGAGAATCAACACAACTACAATCTGGCTCTCTTAAAAGATCAACAAAATTTACAAACCTTTACCTAGATTGACCAAGAAAAAAAGATTCAAATAACTAAAATCATGAATGCAAGTGGGGTTGTTACCACTGCTCCTACTGAAATAATTAAAAATTATGAGAGAAGATTGCAAACAAATTAGATAACCTAGATAAAATGGACAAATACCTAGAAATACATAATTTACCTAAACTGGCGCAAGATGAAACAGAAAAATCTTGGACCTGTGACAAGTAAAGAAATTGACTGAATGATCAAAAACCTTCCAACAAAGTTTAGGACCAGATGGATTCACTGGTGAATTCTTACAAACATGTAAGGAAGAAATAACACCAATCCTTCTCAAACTCTTCCAAGAAATAAAAGAGGAAAGAATACTTCCTAACTCATTCTATGAGACCAACATTACTTTGACACTAAAGGCAGATAAACACACCACAAGAAAATAAAATCAAGGACAAATTACCTTTGTGGATATAGATGCAAAGATCTACAACAAAACAGCATCAAAACAAATTCAGCAGCACAGTAAAAGGATTATGCATCACAGCCAACTGAGATTTGTCCCATTAGGGAGGATTTGTAAATTTTCTTCATCTTTTAAGAGAGCCAGCTTTTGGTTCTGTTGAGGGAGGGAGGCAGGGAGGAGAGAATAGTGATGTGAAAGATGAGATGTCCATATAATTCTTCCCAGTCAAATTCTCATCCAATTCACTTTGGAATATCTTTGCTGATAAACCACTTAGATGAGCTTAATTAGTGCTAACTCTTTCTGCAGTTTATAGAACACATTCATTTGTTGGTGATCACATCTAAGAATGTGCCACTGTTAATTAGAATATCTTAGTAGATTATTGGGCTGAAACAGAGAGGGAAGGTTGTGCTGGCACACATTTGGATAACTCTTAAAAGTGAAAAACAATTCTATTATTCAATCCAAGAACTTGCTTGGGTTCATAGTCCCATATTTAGGTAACTTCTATCCTTAGGAAAATTCTATTGGCCTCAGGCATTTTATCCCTCTAGTTAAAAAAAATGTCCCTAATGTTAGGCAGTTTCTGCCTCTTACAAGCTCTGTGATTTGGGGAAGATTAGTGAATTTCCTTTGTACCTCAGTTTCCTCATCTATAAAATGGGAGACAGTAGCATGTAATTACTGAAGAATGAAATAAGGTACTCATTGGCATGCAGCAAGGTCTTATTATATGTGGATTCTCATTATTAATGCATGCATGTGCTAATCCCTTATCAAAAAGAGGTACGTTTTTTCTTCTTTTCCAAGGTTTTATATCCAAATGCAAAGGCAGTGTTCAAGATTGAAGTGATCAGATATAAAGGATAAAATTATCCCGGAAATGTCCAAACCAATGAAAAATATCACAGTTTGCAGGTCAGATGATATTATGCAATGAATCCAGTGCAGCAAAGTGGTTGAAAGTTTAGGTTGTTGGAATCAAAATGATGAGACCTTGAGTCTCAGCTTCTCTAATGACTGTGTCATGACTTTAAGCAAGTTACTTAACCTCTCACCCCCAGTTTTCTCATCTACAAGCTCAAAACAAATTCAAAGCAGCAAAAAGTAAAATCAAGGACAAATTACCTTTGTGGATATAGATGCAAAGATCTACAACAAAACAGCATCAAAACAAATTCAGCAGCACAGTAAAAGGATTATGCATCACAGCCAACTGAGATTTGTCCCATTAGGGAGGATTTGTAAATTTTCTTCATCTTTTAAGAGAGCCAGCTTTTGGTTCTGTTGAGGGAGGGAGGCAGGGAGGAGAGAATAGTGATGTGAAAGATGAGATGTCCATATAATTCTTCCCAGTCAAATTCTCATCCAATTCACTTTGGAATATCTTTGCTGATAAACCACTTAGATGAGCTTAATTAGTGCTAACTCTTTCTGCAGTTTATAGAACACATTCATTTGTTGGTGATCACATCTAAGAATGTGCCACTGTTAATTAGAATATCTTAGTAGATTATTGGGCTGAAACAGAGAGGGAAGGTTGTGCTGGCACACATTTGGATAACTCTTAAAAGTGAAAAACAATTCTATTATTCAATCCAAGAACTTGCTTGGGTTCATAGTCCCATATTTAGGTAACTTCTATCCTTAGGAAAATTCTATTGGCCTCAGGCATTTTATCCCTCTAGTTAAAAAAAAATGTCCCTAATGTTAGGCAGTTTCTGCCTCTTACAAGCTCTGTGATTTGGGGAAGATTAGTGAATTTCCTTTGTACCTCAGTTTCCTCATCTATAAAATGGGAGACAGTAGCATGTAATTACTGAAGAATGAAATAAGGTACTCATTGGCATGCAGCAAGGTCTTATTATATGTGGATTCTCATTATTAATGCATGCATGTGCTAATCCCTTATCAAAAAGAGGTACGTTTTTTCTTCTTTTCCAAGGTTTTATATCCAAATGCAAAGGCAGTGTTCAAGATTGAAGTGATCAGATATAAAGGATAAAATTATCCCGGAAATGTCCAAACCAATGAAAAATATCACAGTTTGCAGGTCAGATGATATTATGCAATGAATCCAGTGCAGCAAAGTGGTTGAAAGTTTAGGTTGTTGGAATCAAAATGATGAGACCTTGAGTCTCAGCTTCTCTAATGACTGTGTCATGACTTTAAGCAAGTTACTTAACCTCTCTGACCCCCAGTTTTCTCATCTGAAAATATCTACTGGAGCACTAAAATAATTCCTCTCTTGTGAGGATTAAACCAGATAATTTTAAAAAATGTACTTAGTACAGTATGTCAATATGTGGGAACTGAAAAAAAAATATTTTGAATTATAGCAGTATATTCACACTGCCATTTACCTGAAAGGATAAAAACATATACGTGATGGTAGGACCCAGCCTTCTAAAACAGTTGGGGAGGCCAGACACAGACAATCAGATAATGTACAGTATAAGACAATGTATATTTGGATTTTCAAATTCCTCCTGTTAAGATAAAGATTTCTCTTTGCTATTTCTTTTCCCACTTTATTCATTTTCTACCTTGTATATAAAAATTCATGAAAGCTTTCCATCCTGAACTGGACCATCTGAAAGGAAATATTTTATTGTGAAGAATGGAAAAAAAACAGACACACAATTTCTCATGACTTGCCTCTACCTTGTCTAATTAATTTCGTATTAACATAAAAAATATATTTGCTATAGAATAAAATTCTATGGCCAAGAAAGAGACTCTTTTTGCTTTTTGTTTTGCTTTTTTTGAGTAACCTCAACAGAAAACAAAAATAAAGAAGAGTCAGAAGTGCCCATGGGGAAGAAGTCATCTTGGCAGATACTGAATAATAAGGGGATGCAGTCAAAGACGTGGAATATTTCAACGATGCTGGCTGGAAAATGTTTTGGTAACATGGCGATGTCTATAATTCCAGGCCTACAAACACTTTTAAAAAAACCCCTTTTTTTTTTTCATTTAAAGCAGAGAAGGAGTTATAAGAAAAACAGCTTACTACATCTCCTTTACTCCTTCTTTTACCAAAAGTCCTTGCCTGGAAATTTACATTAGATGTTGAGCCCTTTCTTTTTCTCATTTTGAGAACTCAACATGGACTTGCAGAAGTAAAAACACAGCACTCAAGTGTTGCTGCAACTGTGCTTTACTAGCAGCCTTTGAAGGAGGCTTCAAACTGAACTCCTCGTTCATATCCTACCTGCTTGCATACAGAACCAAATAGGGTGTAGCTTGAACCAGGTTACTGAACCTTTGTCAAGTGAAAAGAGATAGATTTCCACAGGAGAAAGTGGTGAGCAAACAGATGGTTCGTGGCAATATGAGCCACTTCTTATCTCAGAAAGCATTATGGGTAAACTACATGAGGGCAATAAACGTATTGCCCAGCATAACATGAAACTGGAAGTTATCCACAAGTGATTTATATATTGTCAAAAGGTAAAGAGTTTGCAGTCATATGCCTTGAACATGCCTGATTTTACCTGATCTCTGAAGCAAAACAGAGCTAGGCGTCATTAGTGCTTGGAGGAGAAACAAAGTGCAAGAGAAAAAGAGAGTTAGTTCCTATATCTCTGGAGGAAAACACAGGCTCTTTGTTCGAAGCACATCTAGCATTAATAAACCTTGCTTAATACTATGCTTACTGAGGCAACAATCTGGACATTAAGTGACACTGCTGGGTTTATTAAAGGGAGCTACTTTTCATTGGTTTTGTATTTCTGTACATTATTTTTCATTGGGGGAGTCAAAAAAGGTATAAAGAAGGAATGGAGTAAATTCAGAGGTATTATGAGAATCAAAACTGGACCCACTGATATAAAGGGTGCTACACAAAAGGTGGTGGACATTCCTGACCCATCCATAGCTCAAAATGTAGCTCCATTTGAACTCATGATCTGGCTATTTCCCCGCCATGTGCACCCACTATTGACATCTACAATATTGATGAGCCTAAGATCAAAGATAGCCACTCACCCAAAAGGCAATTTTGATCACGACTACTGACAATGAATTCCATTTAATAGTCTTCAGCTTATATTTTCCAAATCCAAAACTCTTCAGGGTATGCTATCACTGCTTAGCTGTCTTTATTTGAAACACTAGTGGGAATGTTACCCCTGTGAACCTCTCTGGGTAAAACTTTTTTGGCTTTTTTTGCAATCTCACCATCATTTTAAGTTTGTTTACATCTCTAGTCATTTGCACAGATGTTGATGGTGCTGTGTTTTTGCTTCAATGTCTATTGCAACATTCTTATTGCATTCTGCAGGTCCTCCAGTAAACGTTACTTGCAATATTTTTATCAACAGTTTTGGATCAGTCACAGAAACCACCATGGTAAGTGCTACAATGCCACTGGCAAGAGAAAAACGTGACTTGATGATGCCATGAACACAACCTGTCAAATTTTCTATTTATTGTTCAACTTGCAGGACCTCCTGTAAATGTTACCTGCAACATATTTATCAACAGCTTTGGGTCAATAGCAGAAACTACAATGGTGAGTGGGGCTGAGCATTGAAGCCATCGTGTGAAGGAATGGGATATGTGATCCAAGAGTACTGTTGTATATTTGTGGGACATCTACTGAGTGCCAATTTCCAAGTTCTTTCACCTCTAGCAAGCAATTAGGTACACTTGTTCACCTTAGGAATTAATTAGTCAAGTGTTCATTTACATATAATTCAATAATCTTGTATCCATCATGGCAGAGAAATTTTGGAAGCACTTGATGTTGGGTTAGGTTTAAGTAGAATTATCAGTAATAAGCATAATTTATATTTAAGGATATTTCAATATTTGCATCGCCAGTATTTTAGAAATACAAATTTCAAAGTTTGGGAGATATTTTTCATCTAATGGGAAGTTTTAACATAATTAGCCTTCAGATATGCTACATTCAAGATATATGACAAGAAACTGACCTTAAAATTGGCACACACACACACACATATGCACAATTTGGTGGCAATAGAAAGTTGTTCCAAGTCCATAGCAATTACATAGCATGCATGGCTCCCTCTCCCCAAAATAAACGTAAAACTAAGAAAACTCCATTATACTCTAAGTGCAGATACGTTTTACATACGTGAAAAAGATGTGAGATACTGTAAAATACACCAAGACTCCTTATCGATATAAAAGTGGTGTTGTTGCTTGTGACACAGCCTATTAAATCAGTAGCCTTATAGTGCTAGGCTATTGTGTAGAGGCTACATTTTGAGTGAAATATTTTCTCAGCCTCCATAAAATTTAAGTCCTAGGTCAACCAGCTGTTCCTCATTTTTGTGATTATTTGAAGTATACACTTATATTATTGGATGAGACCAAAATAAAATACAGTGGAGCTTAATTAAGTACATGGTGGCAAACATTCAAGAAATTAAATAATAAGCATAGTGCCACTGAGAAGTAAAAAATAGTGTTCTTCTGTGCTTATAATTTCTTTTAGGCTGCTAGGATCATGTTTAACAAGTTACTAAGGGCTTCCCTGGTGGTCCAGTGGGTAAGGACACTGCCTTGCAGTGCAAGGGGCGCCAGTTCGATCCCTGGCCTGAGAAGATCCCACGTGCCGCGGAGCAGCTGGACCGATGTGTCCAATTACCGAGCCGGAGCTCTGGAGCGCATGCGCCCAGAGCCGGTGCTCTGCGACAACAGAGGCCACCGCGATGGGAGGCCCACACGGGCCAAGGAACAAAGATGGATAAAAATAGATAAATGAAAGACCAATAGAAGTAGCCTGCCTGCTGCCCTCCCCCACCCCCCCAAAATAAATAAATAAATAAATAAATAAATCTTTTTTAAAAAATTTAAAAAAAAAAAAACAAAAAACAAACAAGTTACTATACTTCCTGGTATCCTTAATGCTAGAAAAGAGGAATTTGCCTCTTACCATTCCTTTCCACTGGCTTCCACCACCTATTTTAATATTATTCTGGCACAGCATTGTCTAGAAATGAGACTTTGGCGGGAGCTCTGACAGTATTTAGTGCATTAAGAATTTTATTTCACTAAGACAGTTTTGATAGGATTATTAAAAAACTCATCAACAAAGCTGAACACAGAAAGAAGACTCCAACTCTGGACTTGGCATTCAGTTTGTGTCTCTCCCCTCTTGGTTTGATCCTGATAACAGAGGGGCAAATCTTCCAGCTCCCCAAATCACTATCACCAGCTTTACACGATGGCATTCAATGACAATACTTGCACGACCTGATGCTGATTGCATTAATTAGACCCCTATGTTGCTTTGATTAACTCTCCTTGTTGCATCTTACCCTCAGTCAAAAATGTAAATATATACCTTTTCAGTGTTTATTAATGCAAGAAACAGCTAAACATTTAAAGAGATGAAGATGAAAACTATGGATATCCTTGTTTTCCTGTGTCTTTAAGAGCTACTGAAAGTGTTTAATAAATGGGCTGCTTAGGTGCTTCTTGGCCACTTACTAAAGTGTCCTTTGTCATGTTTCCTATAAGAAAACCTTGAAACCATTGCCTTTACCCCTGAAAGTGTATTGAATAATGCTTCTTAGGCAAACATTCAAGCTACAGGTAAAAATAGTGTTCTTCTGTGCTTATAATTTCTTTTACCTAGGCTTACTTAAGGGCTTCCCTGGTGGTCCAGTGGGTAAGGACACTGCCTTGCAGTGCAAGGGGCGCCAGTTCGATCCCTGGCCTGAGAAGATCCCACGTGCCGCGGAGCAGCTGGACCGATGTGTCCAATTACCGAGCCGGAGCTCTGGAGCGCATGCGCCCAGAGCCGGTGCTCTGCGACAACAGAGGCCACCGCGATGGGAGGCCCACACGGGCCAAGGAACAAAGATGGATAAAAATAGATAAATGAAAGACCAATAGAAGTAGCCTGCCTGCTGCCCTCCCCCCCACCCCCCCTAAATAAATAAATAAATAAATAAATAAATCTTTTTTAAAAAATTTAAAAAAAAAAAAACAAAAAACAAACAAGTTACTATACTTCCTGGTATCCTTAATGCTAGAAAAGAGGAATTTGCCTCTTACCATTCCTTTCCACTGGCTTCCACCACCTATTTTAATATTATTCTGGCACAGCATTGTCTAGAAATGAGACTTTGGCGGGGGAGCTCTGACAGTATTTAGTGCATTAAGAATTTTATTTCACTAAGACAGTTTTGATAGGATTATTAAAAAACTCATCAACAAAGCTGAACACAGAAAGAAGACTCCAACTCTGGACTTGGCATTCAGTTTGTGTCTCTCCCCTCTTGGTTTGATCCTGATAACAGAGGGGCAAATCTTCCAGCTCCCCAAATCACTATCACCAGCTTTACACGATGGCATTCAATGACAATACTTGCACGACCTGATGCTGATTGCATTAATTAGACCCCTATGTTGCTTTGATTAACTCTCCTTGTTGCATCTTACCCTCAGTCAAAAATGTAAATATATACCTTTTCAGTGTTTATTAATGCAAGAAACAGCTAAACATTTAAAGAGATGAAGATGAAAACTATGGATATCCTTGTTTTCCTGTGTCTTTAAGAGCTACTGAAAGTGTTTAATAAATGGGCTGCTTAGGTGCTTCTTGGCCACTTACTAAAGTGTCCTTTGTCATGTTTCCTATAAGAAAACCTTGAAACCATTGCCCAAGTGTAATATCAATGGCCTGTCTGTTCTGCTGTATAAGATGTATTGAATCGCATGATCAGAAGAATGATGCGTATATGCTTCTTTTATTTTTGTTTCTTAGCTTCTGATGTACTGAAAAACTGAATTTGGCTTTTAAACAGTATATTTTTTTCTTCAATTATAGCTTTGATGTAAAACTAAAAAATACTTTTTTGAAACAACCACACTTAAATCAAAGAATAAATTCTCATAGCATGTAGGGTAGGGACTGGCAAACTTTTTCTCTAAAAAGCCAGAGAGCAAATATTGAAGACTGTGAGGACCAGACAATTTCCATCACAACTACTTGATCCTTCCCTTTTGGCATAAAAACAGCCATAAATAATAGTAAGGAAATGGGTGTGGCTGTATTCCAAAACACACTTTACTTATAAACACAGGTTGTGGCCAAATTTGGCTCATAGGCCATAGGTTGCCAATTCTGGGATTTAAGGCATCATTATTTAAATGGACAGTATGCAGATGCTCATAAGAATATGAGAATTGCTTTACTTGGAAAAGATCTTACCTTTTCAGATCCTTTAGGCTCCACATAGGACTCTACCTGATATACCCACAGAGTGCCATCATAGCTACAGCTTCCTTGAGACTCTACCATTCATGAATATACTCACGAAATGTGGCTCAAAAAATGGTCAAAAAAGTTAAACAGAACTAGATTCTTCCTTGAACTGTCTTTAGCTGAAAGACATCAGACCCTCAGCTTTTATGTACAGTAACGTATGTAGTTATTGAGGACACTGATTAGTGCTATGGATTGAGGGGGAGGGGATAATAGTTGTGTTTTTCCTATGTGTTTTGGAATGATTTTTTCCAAGAATGTCTCAGAATTTTGAGTTTTTAAACATGTTGATTTCTCTCATGTCTCACTCTTATCCCACAACCCTTGATAGCATTATTGAAGAATTTACTTTGGCTATTTGTTTCTAAATAAGAGGCAATAAATACCTGTTTTAAGAACTCTGTATGAATTTCTTTTGGTGCTAAGGAGTGTGCCCTATTATGCTTGATGAAATCCCACTAACTTATGTTGTTAATTACTGCCTGCAAAGATTAGACTCAATATTGCCTCTTACTCCTTTGGTATGTTCGTGCTAAAGATGTGTGGTTCAGGACAATACATCTGTGTTATTCCAAGGAACATTTTTATGGATCATCATGGTCATATACGTTATTTCAAAATAGATACTTCTGTTCCTTAAAAGTCACAGGGATCTGTTGATGGTCATTACTAGTTGATCCTGTGTTAAGAGTATTCAGTGGGACAATATTTTTTTAAAATGATTCCAAAGGACTAAGTAGACCAGTAAGGAGTGTATGATGAGACAGGTTATAGTTTAGTTTTGAAATGTCAGTTTACCATTTCCTTTTCTTTCCCCTTTTCTTTAGCTAGTGATGGCAAGTGAATTTACATGATGAGGGGTGTATTTGCAACCTCTTCCTTCCTAGTACAAAGGTATAATTTGGGAATATTGATAATGTCAATATAAGTCAAGAGTATTTGCATGCCATCTGCATGCAGTTGTCCCCACTAAAGAGACAGTCTCCTCAAACCTTCCAAATGACTGCCTGGAAGGATGTGGGTGAATAGAGTGAGACTTGGACCTGTGAGTGCTGGAACACTTCCCATGCCAAAGCAGCAGAAAACAGATTGCAATAGGAGGTTAGGGACAGAAAGAGCTGAAAGTATACAAAATGTGTCTACTCAGAGAGAGCATCTCAAAAATATGATTCCAGCTTCATAGAATCCTCCCCAAATTCTACATCCTCTGCTGGTTACTGCTGCATGATGAAGAGTTGTTTTATCTTCAATCTGGAATCATTCTCCTGAGGAACTGATTAAGATGTAGTTTTATTGTTTTTAGAGACATGTTTAAATAACCTAGTTTTTAAGACCAAGACTGTCTCAGAATTTTGAGTTTTTAAACATGTTGATTTCTCTCATGTCTCACTCTTATCCCACAACCCTTGATAGCATTATTGAAGAATTTACTTTGGCTATTTGTTTCTAAATAAGAGGCAATAAATACCTGTTTTAAGAACTCTGTATGAATTTCTTTTGGTGCTAAGGAGTGTGCCCTATTATGCTTGATGAAATCCCACTAACTTATGTTGTTAATTACTGCCTGCAAAGATTAGACTCAATATTGCCTCTTACTCCTTTGGTATGTTCGTGCTAAAGATGTGTGGTTCAGGACAATACATCTGTGTTATTCCAAGGAACATTTTTATGGATCATCATGGTCATATACGTTATTTCAAAATAGATACTTCTGTTCCTTAAAAGTCACAGGGATCTGTTGATGGTCATTACTAGTTGATCCTGTGTTAAGAGTATTCAGTGGGACAATATTTTTTTAAAATGATTCCAAAGGACTAAGTAGACCAGTAAGGAGTGTATGATGAGACAGGTTATAGTTTAGTTTTGAAATGTCAGTTTACCATTTCCTTTTCTTTCCCCTTTTCTTTAGCTAGTGATGGCAAGTGAATTTACATGATGAGGGGTGTATTTGCAACCTCTTCCTTCCTAGTACAAAGGTATAATTTGGGAATATTGATAATGTCAATATAAGTCAAGAGTATTTGCATGCCATCTGCATGCAGTTGTCCCCACTAAAGAGACAGTCTCCTCAAACCTTCCAAATGACTGCCTGGAAGGATGTGGGTGAATAGAGTGAGACTTGGACCTGTGAGTGCTGGAACACTTCCCATGCCAAAGCAGCAGAAAACAGATTGCAATAGGAGGTTAGGGACAGAAAGAGCTGAAAGTATACAAAATGTGTCTACTCAGAGAGAGCATCTCAAAAATATGATTCCAGCTTCATAGAATCCTCCCCAAATTCTACATCCTCTGCTGGTTACTGCTGCATGATGAAGAGTTGTTTTATCTTCAATCTGGAATCATTCTCCTGAGGAACTGATTAAGATGTAGAGAGCCCCTTAGGAGAATGTGTGGTTGCTGTAACTGCTGGAATGACCTTACAGGTTCCCTTTCATTGTACAGCTGCATAAGAAACTCATAAGGAGATGCTAACTTACCAGGAATAACAGGTAGCTACATTTTTTATTTGTAAGTTTTTAAGGGAGAACATTTTGTTTATCTAAGATACAAGGTGACCTTGGTCTCTAAATTAAAAATGCAATTAAAATTCATCATAAAGCATCTGCTTCCCCTCCCATAATTTCAAATGCAAAGCTAACTTTCTATATTCAAAGCTAGTAGAGTCAAGATGATGAAAAACATTACTGCAGTATAGCTAGAAGTTAAAACCAAAGTGCCACATAGGTCTGTGAGAAATTCACAACACACATCTTTGAAAACATTATGACATAATTGGATTGAAAAATATATACTTATAAAATAAAAAGATAGTAGTAGAAAAGTTTAATATGAATGTGGATGAGAGAGAGTGGCAATCTCTAATGTACAAATGCTAGACTAAATGTAACAAAATAATTCAATTTAAGGAAACAATCTTTATGGCATGGACATAGAATTAGAAGCTACCAAAAAAGTAAAATTTTAGAAATTTCTAAATTTGATGTGAAATAATAGTACAAGAATATGTAAAGATTCTATGATTGACACATAGCTTTTGAATAATAAAAGATATGTGCTTGTATCTACACACATGCACACATACAAATATATATGTACATACACACACATTTTTTAATTTAAATGTTTCCATTATCAAAGCTAGTATCCAGAGAGTCAGTCATAGGGAAAAAAAATTTAATATAAGGAAATATGTCACTTATTTGAGGCAGAATCTGTCTCTGGAGAAAGAAGACAATATAAAAGAAAATTCAGTCTGCACTTAAGCATGTCTCTCAGTTTTACTTCTCCTTTAATATTTCAGTAAACCTAGAAACAAAAAAAAAGACAAAGAAAGGCTACAAAGCAATACAACTATCTCCTGTGTTTTGGAGTATCTTGAGAGCATAAACCTATCTGTAAATAAACAGAGGTAATGCACAGATAAATCATGTATCAGATTTGTACCCTACATTGAAAATGACAGTGAACTGAAAGAATTAAACAGGCACAGCCTTGGAAAATCTTTTCTTTGGCTATTTACTTTTCTATATCCTTGGGTGTTCTTTTTTATTCTTAAAGGCTTTAAGGCTTGCCATTTATTCTGAAATAATGTATATCATCATGAACATTATGCAAAATTTTAATTATACATTTTAAAGAAAAAATACTTCCAAGAGATCTAATAAAAATCTTATTTCATATAATTCTTATCACTGTGGCATAAAGTACATTTTGTCCTCTAATTTTTCTACTTATCCTTGATTATAAACAGGCTAACTAATTTATTTTAAATTAACTCTTAGACATTTAGTGGTTCTACTGTGATAAGATAGATTCAGTGCTCTTTTTTTAGAGTTCTGATATTGGAGGACAATTCAAAATAGAAAAGCAGGAAACACTAGAGAATAAAAATTGTAGGAAAGACTTTTTTTTAAAGATGTACAACACCTGTGAAATTCTATACTGAGATTTTTTTTTTTAAAAAAAAAGGTCAACGTTTCATTTTATATCACTAATGTAATATTCTCTGGAATCTCTCAAAATGCATCTTTAAATCGTCCTCAGGTTCAAAGCAGAACTGCAATGATGTTCTCTGGTGATTCTGTTGCCCAGTGCTCACTCTCAGGCTTTTCATGGCCTCTCTGATTCTATGTTTCTTTCCTGGGTAGGGGGAGCTCAATGGTCTCCCGTTGGCCTGAGAAATTTAACTCATTGGCCTCATTCGTCTCTGTTATTTCCAGCTGTCATAACTTTCTATACTTAGAGCTTCTCTACCTCCAGAACTGGCTAAGAGATGATATTGTCTTCTCTCCTACCTCCTACTGAAACAAGTTCATACCTCCCCTGCCACAAAAAATTTTATTAAGGATAATTGGTTAAGGGAAACAAAAGGGATAGCTGTCCAATAGTGGAGACAGTGCATTTTTTCCTCCAGGAAACCTTTAGAAAATCTCACAGTTGATCCATCTAGTGCCTATTTATATGCAAACTGGATTATTTCATTTTCAATAGCCCTTGTTTTGATTTTCCACAAGTCACACATTCCCATTCTTTACTCACACAAAACTCCAAAGCTTCCAGTAACTTCTGTCACCAGTGAACACTGAAGTGGTCATCTCTTTCCAGTTACCATCCTCTTACCCCTTTGGATAATGCCAAAAATGCAAAATACGTGATGGAAAGGGCTCTAAGATTTCGCCAAACTCTAGGTTCACTCGTGAAGGAAGGGGGCAGTCAGTGTGCAAATAGAATGGAATGGAAGCCTCTCTGGGCCCACAACAGTGCCCTCTTAGGTCTGGAAATTTGCTGTGCAGGCCTGGTATAATCGCAAATAAAAGTAAGCTGATAAAATTTTCCAAGTCAAAAAGGCTTGTACAGTGAAGAAACATACAGTTATTTAAAAAAATAAATATTTCAGCTTTTCCTAAGAAGCTAGGTTTTCATGACTGATTTTCAGGAGTTAGTAACTATTTGATTGTTAGCATTCTTTAAATCCACATTGATCACTCTTCCCAAGAACTGCCACTTTGAAAATTCTCTACCAGCCTGATAATCAGGTGGCTGTATTAGGGAGCGGGGGGAAAGTCTCAAGCACTTGGAGAGTTTAGTAATAAGTAGAAGGAATTGGACTGATGCTCTCTGTCATACACCCTGACCTTTACAACTTAGTTATGGGTTTTCTTTTGGTTCTAAAGGGATTAACCAAAATGGATTATCTCGAGGTGGTCTCTATTGCATCTGATAGAAATACCAACCATTCGAGTTTTGCCTAGGACTGAGTGGGTTCCCTGAATGTGCAACTTCTGAGGCTAAACTGGGAAAGTTCTTAGGCAAACTAGGGCATGTTAGTCACTGGTAGAGAAAAGAAAACAATGACCCAAAATCCAGATGCCAAAACAAAGATGTGAAGACAAAGCAAATGAAAGTGAAAAAGGTAAACAAAGACGGGACGAGTATATATCACCCTAAATGACCACGAGTGGCAGATTCTGAAGCGGAGTATTACTTGAGAAGGAAATATTATTGAAGCCTCTTTGGGGTCTGCTCTGTCAAACAAAGCAACAGTTTCTATGAACCTGAAGACCTTTTGTAGAAATCCTCTGAAGAAAAATGACTGCCCTAAACTGATTCATTAGCTCAGAAGAAAATTTCCAGGCCAAGCGGGAATGACCAGGGTATCCCTGTGGCTTCCACAGTGAGGAGCACCTTTATCAAAAGGTGTTCAGATTAGGAAAACATGAAGGAGACTTCTATTTTGATGAAGCATCAAGTTGACTACATTAGATACAACCCATTCAGAGAAATGATAAAATATTTAAGACTTTCGAGAGTAAGTAGCTGTAAGAGAATCAGCTTGTCAACATGAAACATCTTAATATTTATATTGATGAATTAATAAAAATACTGCTCCATCAGGTCAGAGTTTTGTAATAAGATTTCCACTACCAAAATTACAGAGTGGCTTTTCTTCTGCCCAGAGTATCTGAGCAGCTTGAAAAGAGAGATCATGTCATTTCATTGGAAAATAAATCAGTTTTATTTGACTATCTACCATCACAGACTGACTTCTGTACTTACCATTACCCTTTGATACAGGAAAAACAGATTATTGTTGCTTGTTGTTTAGTCACTAAGTCATCTTTGACTCTTAGCAACTCCATGGACTGTAGCCCACCAGGCTCCTCTGTTCATGGGATTTCATAGGAAAGAACACTGGAGTGGACTGTCAGGTCCTTTTCCAGGGGATTTTCCTGACCTAGGGATCAAACTCAGCTCTCCTGCACTACAGGCAGATTCTTTCCTCCCAGCTTGACTAAATTAAACAAAAATTCAACCAACTTAACTTGTTTCATTACTGCTCTGGATTGGTTGGGTCTGTTCTTTCTTCCCTCCGTTACCACTCCTAATAGAATTGAGTGGTTTATTTTGACCAAATATATGGCCTGGCTTACTCAGATACCAACACTGCATGCATCAAATCAGGTAGAAGAGTTAGAGGAAAATATGTCAGAGCAGGAGATAAGTAACTCTTATGCACGGCGTTTCTGTAGGACTACCGAGTGAATATTTTTCTGAGACAACAATGGAATGATTCACGGTTGGCATATAGCGAGTACCCTGATGATTCTCTGGACTTGGATCCGTCAATGCTGGACTCCATTTGGAAACCAGATTTGTTCTTTGCCAATGAGAAGGGTGCCAACTTCCATGATGTCACCACTGACAACAAATTGCTTCGCATTTCAAAAAATGGCAAAGTACTCTACAGTATCAGGTAAGCCTCCTTCAGATACCCTCTGCTCCCTTCTCCATTTTTCTCCTGACCTAGAGCCATCTGATTCTGCACGACGAGATGTATATGACTATTAACCTTTGTGGTTTCTTGTTTATTATTTGAATTTAAAGTTGTTGAGAGTGCCAGTGGTTCCCATGGTCTCAGAAATGTAATTTTCCACAACCAAAATATGTTCGGTAGGATGGTAGGTAGGTGGTGGTATCATATAAATGTCTGCACAAATATGTTTTTGATTGATTAAATAAAGGAAGAACTCCAGGCCTTTTAATTCAATTACCGTTCAGCAAAATATACACATTTTTGTATGTTTCATTCAACATACACTTCATTTCGAATAATTATGCCATTCTATAGCACTCAATCACACATACACGAAGATTAAATGTCTCAGTATGGTCACTGACTGCATACTTTGAGCTGAGTGAATGGAAAACTGGTTCTAATCCCAGCTCTACTTCTAACTAAACATCTGACCTCGATCTCTGAACTTTTCCTGGATTTGAGCTTGGGACAGAAAATTCCTCGAATGCATTTTTACTTCTGTATTCAAATATAATCTTCAGAATCTTTATCACCCTCTGACGAAAATGATCTCTCTCTTTTCTGAACCCTAATTGTAGTTTCTCTGTGAATCTGTAAGGCTGTGACTTCTTCCTACCCTATATTTTGGCTACTTTTATACACAAGTGTAGCATAAGAACAAAGATTTTTGGAAGCAGATAAATCCAGAAGTAAATTCATGCTTTGCCACTTACTAGGTTACATAAGCTATAACCTTCAGTTACCTTAATTGGAAAATGGGAAACACTGTGTTTATCTCTGAGAATTCTTGTGAGAATGAATTATATACAGCAGAGGTCAACAAATATTTTCTAGAAAGGGCAGATAGAAACTATTTTAGCTTTGCAGGTCAGACTGTTTCAAGTCTGTCACAGCTACTCAACTTTGCCATTATAGCACAAAACAGCCATAGACAATACTCAAACAATTAGAGGTGGCTGTGTTTCAATAAAATTTATTTACAAAAACAGGTGATAGACTAGATTTATTTACATTGCAAACTTCCATGATGTCACCACTGTTAAAATGGTACAGCCTCCTTCAGATACCCTCTGCTCCCTTCTCCATTTTTCTCCTGACCTAGAGCCATCTGATTCTGCACGACGAGATGTATATGACTATTAACCTTTGTGGTTTCTTGTTTATTATTTGAATTTAAAGTTGTTGAGAGTGCCAGTGGTTCCCATGGTCTCAGAAATGTAATTTTCCACAACCAAAATATGTTCGGTAGGATGGTAGGTAGGTGGTGGTATCATATAAATGTCTGCACAAATATGTTTTTGATTGATTAAATAAAGGAAGAACTCCAGGCCTTTTAATTCAATTACCGTTCAGCAAAATATACACATTTTTGTATGTTTCATTCAACATACACTTCATTTCGAATAATTATGCCATTCTATAGCACTCAATCACACATACACGAAGATTAAATGTCTCAGTATGGTCACTGACTGCATACTTTGAGCTGAGTGAATGGAAAACTGGTTCTAATCCCAGCTCTACTTCTAACTAAACATCTGACCTCGATCTCTGAACTTTTCCTGGATTTGAGCTTGGGACAGAAAATTCCTCGAATGCATTTTTACTTCTGTATTCAAATATAATCTTCAGAATCTTTATCACCCTCTGACGAAAATGATCTCTCTCTTTTCTGAACCCTAATTGTAGTTTCTCTGTGAATCTGTAAGGCTGTGACTTCTTCCTACCCTATATTTTGGCTACTTTTATACACAAGTGTAGCATAAGAACAAAGATTTTTGGAAGCAGATAAATCCAGAAGTAAATTCATGCTTTGCCACTTACTAGGTTACATAAGCTATAACCTTCAGTTACCTTAATTGGAAAATGGGAAACACTGTGTTTATCTCTGAGAATTCTTGTGAGAATGAATTATATACAGCAGAGGTCAACAAATATTTTCTAGAAAGGGCAGATAGAAACTATTTTAGCTTTGCAGGTCAGACTGTTTCAAGTCTGTCACAGCTACTCAACTTTGCCATTATAGCACAAAACAGCCATAGACAATACTCAAACAATTAGAGGTGGCTGTGTTTCAATAAAAATTTATTTACAAAAACAGGTGATAGACTAGATTTAGCCCTTTAGCCACAGTTTGCCAACCCTTGATACAGAGTATATAAAAACACTTGCCACAATTCCAGACATAGGGTATGTTCTCAATAAAGGAGTGATGACTGCTTGTATAAAGCTAACATTCTTTTAAAATAGCAAGTCTTTTAAAGTCAAGGTATTTGGATTTTACATCTTTTATAACACATCCCAAAAGGCCAAGACTGCATATTATATATGAGAGATATCAAATACATTGAATAAATATTGACATTTTAAAGATCTTTTATAGGATTTCCCTTTTCTTTACATTCTTGCTACCCCAAAATGTGGACAGCTAGTATCTTTGCAAATGATTTTCACAAGTTTACAGACTCACCATCACCGAAACTGTATTTCACAACTCTACATACAATTTAGTTCTGTTGTGTATATTCCATTCTTAGCCTGGTAATTTCACAGCTTGCTGATGGTGGAAGCTGAAATGTCTTTTGGAAGGAAAGAGGCTGCTCGTTTGTAAAAAGTGGCAAAGTCATTGCTTTCACAAAGAATCAGGGAAACTTCCCCCACTTTATTTTTAAGGAATTTAACTTTATTTTTATAATTTTTTTAAGGAAACAGAATATTCCACATAGTGGTACATTTGGTGTAAGATGCAGTGTTGGGCACAACCTAAGTTGATGTGACCTGATGAAATGGGACATATGTGGAGCATGGTGCTGGGAAGGAGAGTTATAAAAAGCAGCACAGAGTATCAGCTGCTCCAGCTAACCCTCTGGGCCTTGGGTGGCATTTGCTCTAGTAAATACCTGGCATCATGCACTGCTGAAATAAAACCAGGGTGTTTTTATTCCTTCTGTTCTATAAAGCCCTTCCCTTCTAGAACCATGAAGAATATAATGTTCCCGACTAGATACAGAGGCAATTCTTCTATCTCTGCTTCCCAGTAGGCTCTGAAATATGTCAGCAATTGTTTTTGGGTTGGGTGGAGTTTGCCTGTCCTGTGGCAGGCTGGTTTATACTTTTCCTTCATGCTGGGTATTCTATGAAATGAGGGGAAAGACACTTGGTGTAGGAGAACTGAGCACACTATTTTAGGGAGACATAGCTCTTGGCAGATTTGAACTGCACCAATCTAATTATTTGCCTAGAAGGGTTTTCAATGAGCCAGACACTGTGCTGGGCCTAGAGATCCAGAGCTGAGTAAAATGGGATCTCTGTCCTGGAAGGGCTCCAATCTAACAAGCAGGCAGTCATAAGATAAATTAAGTAGTAGGAATAAATAGGAACGAGGGAAATAAAAGTGGCTCTAACTCTGCAAACAAATACTGTTAGAATTCAGGGGTTGGCATCTACATTCCTGTTTGCTTGAGTCACTGGACTCAATTTAACTAGAGGGTAAGGAGGAATTAGTGCTAATATATGCCCAGCTACAGGGCCAACTCAAGTTTTGTTTTTTTTTTTTGTATTTATTTATTTTGGGCGGGGGTCGAGTTGGGGAGGGAGGGGAGCGGGCGGGCCACTTCTATTGGTCTTTCATTTCTCTATTTTCATCCGTCTTTTTCTTTTGGCTCCCATGGGCCTCCCATCGCGGTGGCCTCTGTTGTTGTAGAGCGCTGGCTCTGGGCACGTGCACTCCAGAGCTTTGGCTTGGTGATTGGACACATGGGTCCAGCTGCTTCGCGGCACGTGGGATCTTCCCAGGCCAGGGATCGAACCGGCGCCCCTTGCACTGCAAGGCGGTATCCTTACCCACTGGACCACCAGAGGAAGCCCCCCCCAACTCAAGGTTTAAGTACAGCTTCTAATGCCTTAAAGGTGCTGGAAAGTCCTTGCTAAGATTCCATTAGAAAGGACTTTCCACTCTCAGGTTTACTGACAGGAGAGGGAACATGTCGTCCTCAATTTATACTAAACTGTAATAAGCTGACATGAAATTTTCTTTCAGATAGTAGGTTTAATATCTGTGAAGAATAGTGGGAACAAGCATGTTGGATGCCTGAAAGGAAAAATCAGATAGGACGAAGAGAGTTAAGAAAGATGCAAGGATGGGAGACAACAGAAGTACCAAATATAAACTCATGAATTGCCTCCACCTGACACATTTTAATAATTCAACATTGGTCCATGTTAAAAAAAAATAATGTTCTATGATAATGCTTTGTATTTGAATTTTCCTAAAACCTAAATCACAGGGATAAAAGTGCTTTATCCAGGAAAAATTTCATGTTTTCTTAACTTTGTAGGAACAGAAGTAGAATTAACTCTGCATGGAGACCAAAGCTCCAAGGCTTTGATGGCCAAACAAAACACAAAGAGAACTATCTAGCCATTGACTTCATAACAAGCCAGATCACACTTCCCAGAATGTAATATATCTGACAAAGGTTTAAAAAACAGGGAATGAGTGACAATAGACCAGAAATTCCTATATGTTCTGCAGATTCAAACACCTGGGACACCTAAGTAAAATTTAAACAAATCTTTTAGATAGGAACGAAAGTGTTAGAAAATTTCTACAGTGATACAGGATATAGTCTCTGTTGGCAAAAGAATGTCAAATCTATTTCTGTCCACTTATCCTCTGATTTCCCATTTTTTCAATTATTCATTTCCCTCAAATGTTTGATATTACCCAGGTTCAAATTTTTATTGACACACCCCAATAAATATTGATAATTCTTGACCAAAGTGTAGACTAGAACCTACATTGTGCTTTGTGCAGTCTCTTCAGAGACACTCCAATTCTAAATTTATATTACTTAAAAAAGTCCAAATCCATAGTGAAATAATGAGGTGAGCCTTGAGTATCATACATATTTTTGCTCAAATAATATTTACTGAATCGAGTATAATGAGTTGTAGTAGAAGTTAGGGCATTGTGGCATACGGTGTGCAATATGAAACAAAAAAGGAGAGGGTGAGCATTTCTAAAGAGGAGCAGCTGGTCTCAGATGTCCACAATGTCTTTGCTAATATTTGTTTTCTTCCTTTACTTCTCATTGCTTCTGAGAATTTTCTGCCAAAATGCTGACTTTTATAAAACATAGGGTTTTTCTTAATTTGAAGGTGTTACCTTGCAAAATAGTCTTGCAAAATGAGGAAGTAACTTCTTTCAAAAGTTAAATGAGCTAAAATAATGGCGCCCATAAATAAGAAGGCCAGGAGAACAATCAAAGCTCTTGATATCTATTTCAGAGCTATCATCTCTTATCTCACATTAATTCTTCATTTACTCCAATTCCAATTTAAATACATGAACAAATACACTTCAAAAGACATATTGTTTTGGAACCAATCTGGTGGGGGCTCAATTTTCAAAGGACTATTGGAGGAAGAAGATAAGATTTAAGATGAGAATGTAAAGTATCTTCAAATTTCACAAATGACCAAAAAGATTATTTAAATTTATAATGCCACAGTTTTGATTTTGTGTCTGTGTTCAGTCGTATCCAACTCTGATCTCATGGACTACAGCCTGCCAGGCTCCTCTGTCCATGGGATTCTCCAGGCAAGAATACTGGGTTGCCATTTCCTCCTCCAGGGAATTTTCCCAACCCAGGATGGAGCCTCCCTCTCTTGTGTCTCCTGTATGACCCAATTAATATTAAATTCGAAAGTGTTAGAAAATTACTACAGTTATACAGGATATAGTCTCTGTTGGCAAAAGAATGTCAAATCTATTTCTGTCCACTTATCCTCTGATTTCCCATTTTTTCAATTATTCATTTCCCTCAAATGTTTGATATTACCCAGGTTCAAATTTTTATTGACACACCCCAATAAATATTGATAATTCTTGACCAAAGTGTAGACTAGAACCTACATTGTGCTTTGTGCAGTCTCTTCAGAGACACTCCAATTCTAAATTTATATTACTTAAAAAAGTCCAAATCCATAGTGAAATAATGAGGTGAGCCTTGAGTATCATACATATTTTTGCTCAAATAATATTTACTGAATCGAGTATAATGAGTTGTAGTAGAAGTTAGGGCATTGTGGCATACGGTGTGCAATATGAAACAAAAAAGGAGAGGGTGAGCATTTCTAAAGAGGAGCAGCTGGTCTCAGATGTCCACAATGTCTTTGCTAATATTTGTTTTCTTCCTTTACTTCTCATTGCTTCTGAGAATTTTCTGCCAAAATGCTGACTTTTATAAAACATAGGGTTTTTCTTAATTTGAAGGTGTTACCTTGCAAAATAGTCTTGCAAAATGAGGAAGTAACTTCTTTCAAAAGTTAAATGAGCTAAAATAATGGCGCCCATAAATAAGAAGGCCAGGAGAACAATCAAAGCTCTTGATATCTATTTCAGAGCTATCATCTCTTATCTCACATTAATTCTTCATTTACTCCAATTCCAATTTAAATACATGAACAAATACACTTCAAAAGACATATTGTTTTGGAACCAATCTGGTGGGGGCTCAATTTTCAAAGGACTATTGGAGGAAGAAGATAAGATTTAAGATGAGAATGTAAAGTATCTTCAAATTTCACAAATGACCAAAAAGATTATTTAAATTTATAATGCCACAGTTTTGATTTTGTGTCTGTGTTCAGTCGTATCCAACTCTGATCTCATGGACTACAGCCTGCCAGGCTCCTCTGTCCATGGGATTCTCCAGGCAAGAATACTGGGTTGCCATTTCCTCCTCCAGGGAATTTTCCCAACCCAGGATGGAGCCTCCCTCTCTTGTGTCTCCTGTATTGGCAGGCGGATTCTTTACCACTGAGCCACCTGGGAAGCCTTTCAAATAGGAAGCTCATTTGATTGATAGTTTTTATGTAGCATATACAGCTTACATAGCATATCTACTTTCTGAAAAAGTTTACTATCCTGGGATCCTGGAGAAGAAATGGCAACCTACTTCAGTATTCTTCCCTGGAGAATTCCATGGACAGAGAAGCCTGGCAGGTTACAGTCCATGGAGTCTCAAAGAGTTGGACACGACTTAGTGACTAAATGACAACACGTAACAAAGTTATTAAGTCAACTTATTACCCTCAGGCAACCTGTTGAGAACATCTATTTTTAAATACCTTCACAGAAGGAGATTTTATATAAGGTACTCTAACATTGTGCAGAAATTCTTCCTTATTTATTTAGCTTATTTTTTGGCTGTGCCAGGTCTTTGTTGCAGTGCCCAGGCCTTTTCTAGTTGCTTAGCAGGGGCTCTAGAGCACATGTGCTCAGTAGTTGAGGACCACAGGCTTCTCTAGTTGTTGGGTGTGGACTTAGCTGCCTTGCAGCATGTGAGGTCTTAGTTCCCAGAGATCAAACTCGTATTAGATTTTTTTTTTTAAACATGATACTTTTCTTTTTTTTTTTAACATTTATTTTATTTATTTATCTTTTGTGGGGTGAAGTGGGGAGGGAGGGGGATGGGCAGGTCACTTCTACTGGTCTTTCATTTATCTGTTTTCATCCGTCTTTGTTCTTTGGCTCCTGTGGGCCTCCCATCGTGGTGGCCTCTGTTGTCACAGAGTGCCGGCTCTGGGCGCATGCGCTCCAGAGCTCCAGCTCGGTAATTGGACACATCAGTCCAGCCGCTCCATGGCACGTGGGATCTTCCCAGGCCAGGGATCGAACCGGCACTCCTTGAACTGCAAGGAGGTGTCCTTACCCACTGGACCACCAGGGGAAGCCCGTCGTATTAGATTCTTAATCACTGAACCACCAGGAAAGTTCCCAGAACTTCTTCCTTATATAACTTAAATCATATTTGCTACAACTTAAATCAGTCTCTTTTTTTCCCCTACGTTTGTTAACATGATAAACAAATGGCTACCATTTTTAGAAGGATGGAAGGTTTATCTCACTGTTTGGTCACCAACACTATGTTGCTGGTTTAGTTTTACTGTATGTAAAAATAGCATCAAGATGTTCTTCATCTTGCAGTTTTCAATTTGCTACACTGTTTGAGGCCCCTACTCTAGACTTTATGATATTGAATGTTCTGGTATACTCAATAAGGTTTTAGGGTCAAACACTCTTCTAGGGTCTCTGGCCTCAGAACTAAGTGTGTGACCTGGAGTCTCAAAGAGTTGGACACGACTTAGTGACTAAATGACAACACGTAACAAAGTTATTAAGTCAACTTATTACCCTCAGGCAACCTGTTGAGAACATCTATTTTTAAATACCTTCACAGAAGGAGATTTTATATAAGGTACTCTAACATTGTGCAGAAATTCTTCCTTATTTATTTAGCTTATTTTTTGGCTGTGCCAGGTCTTTGTTGCAGTGCCCAGGCCTTTTCTAGTTGCTTAGCAGGGGCTCTAGAGCACATGTGCTCAGTAGTTGAGGACCACAGGCTTCTCTAGTTGTTGGGTGTGGACTTAGCTGCCTTGCAGCATGTGAGGTCTTAGTTCCCAGAGATCAAACTCGTATTAGATTTTTTTTTTTAAACATGATACTTTTCTTTTTTTTTTTAACATTTATTTTATTTATTTATCTTTTGTGGGGTGAAGTGGGGAGGGAGGGGGATGGGCAGGTCACTTCTACTGGTCTTTCATTTATCTGTTTTCATCCGTCTTTGTTCTTTGGCTCCTGTGGGCCTCCCATCGTGGTGGCCTCTGTTGTCACAGAGTGCCGGCTCTGGGCGCATGCGCTCCAGAGCTCCAGCTCGGTAATTGGACACATCAGTCCAGCCGCTCCATGGCACGTGGGATCTTCCCAGGCCAGGGATCGAACCGGCACTCCTTGAACTGCAAGGAGGTGTCCTTACCCACTGGACCACCAGGGGAAGCCCGTCGTATTAGATTCTTAATCACTGAACCACCAGGAAAGTTCCCAGAACTTCTTCCTTATATAACTTAAATCATATTTGCTACAACTTAAATCAGTCTCTTTTTTTCCCCTACGTTTGTTAACATGATAAACAAATGGCTACCATTTTTAGAAGGATGGAAGGTTTATCTCACTGTTTGGTCACCAACACTATGTTGCTGGTTTAGTTTTACTGTATGTAAAAATAGCATCAAGATGTTCTTCATCTTGCAGTTTTCAATTTGCTACACTGTTTGAGGCCCCTACTCTAGACTTTATGATATTGAATGTTCTGGTATACTCAATAAGGTTTTTAGGGTCAAACACTCTTCGGCTAGGGTCTCTGGCCTCAGAACTAAGTGTGTGACCTGGGTAAAATCTGTTCTTACTCTGAACCTTTACTTTATCACTTTGAAAAAGAGATGATTTGGTTAAGAGCTTTAGTAGAATATATTATATGCTATATGCATAGATAGTCAAAGGTGGCATTGCCCTCCACTCTAGGGCCCTTGGTATTTTCTTGTAATTTCATGATTGTGCTTTCAGCCCTGGTTTTAAAGACAAAGACTAAATGGACCAGGATAGATCCCTATGATTTCCGGACATTAATGTTTGCCTTCACTGTCTTCTTTGACTGACCAGATACCTGGGGGCCCTATGCTACCTGTCAACTGCACAGAGTTCTCCAAATAATAAATAGTTCTGGGATTATTCCTCCACAACAGAACCCCATGTCACCAAGACATCTGTCTCCCTTGTCATCAGTTTTATCTTACCTGAAACTTATTCCTTTATGGTGTTAGAGGTGATTCTCTTGTTAATTCCTTTCAATTCAATTCATAATTCCAGGTGTTGAGGATATCATGTTCTACCATCCCTGTAGTATCTGAGTGGTCATAGAGAACTCTTGGGGATCAACATGCCTTCTCTCTCCGATGATAGATTGCAGGCAGCACAGGGAGTAGGTGAACTGTAGATTTCTAGACAGACATCCAACTGTGCTCCCCAAATAATCCTGTCTAATGACCAACTCATCCACACACATAAAAAGCCAGTTTTTCTAACATCACCTCCTACCCTTGACTCATCCTATGGCCTAATGGAAGAACTTCAAAGATTCTAGCTTCAGTTATAGAATGATGCTACGGCACAGAAAAAAGAATATTCTTTATTTAGATGTGAGAGCTGAAAATAGAATGCACAGTGAACTAAGACATGGCTAAATGTTACCAATGGTGAGACTTTGACTATCTTACTCTCAATTTTGATGTGACGCATAAGCTTATATTTTCTATTAGAAGGCAGCTATGCAAAGCTGTGATTTCTTTTCTCTGAGCATTTTTGGACCATGTTTATCTTTATATCCTATAATCCAGGCAAAATTACATTCTCATTTTCCAACTCTGTGTCCAAATCCTCATTAGTTTTGTGACTTGACTTAATGCAGTAATTAATGACTGTAACATAAAGCGCCCACATCGGAATTAAGCAGCGAAGCTTCAGAGAAGTGCTGGAAAATGCCATGGAAACCATGATTCCCTTCTTCCTAGAGGCAAGCAAGGTTAGGAGGGTGGGAGGCGCTGGCATGCATATATGCTGGTGACTTTAGCAGGAACTGAGCTAAGTGAGGCAGAGCAGGCACTATTGGAGAATGGTCCTCAAAAAAGATGCAGCTGAGGGGAGAAGCACTAAAGTCTAGAAACTATGTTCTATACATGACAGATTTCCTTACAGCGCTAGAAAGCTGTATTCCTGACTGGGTTCAGAAATACACACACACACTTAAGGGCATACATAATACTGGTTCAAACACAACAGAGTAATGATTTTCCCCTTGTTTGAAGGAAAAGAGGGAATATGCAATGAAATAAAAGGCAGGCAGCATGACCATTTGTCCTTGACTGTTTACCCAACTGGACTAGCAGTAGCAACCAGTGGGTTACACTTTTTTTGGAGGTAACTTTTCATTGCATTAGCATTCGTTAGAGTTTGCTCAGAAGATGGTGGTGAAAAGAACAGAATACCAAGAAGGTAGCTTAGGGCATCAGGAGCACCACGCACCCATCCATCATTTATTGTATTGTATCTTCTAGGCTCAAAGATCAACCTCTCTAACCCCATTAGTTTATCATTCTGAGTCTCACTTTCCTTACTATAAAATGGGATTGAATCAGGAGGTTAGATGAAGTCTGAGACTCCTTCTAGCTCTGCTGCAAGTCTGTAATACACTTCAAAATGATCTCCTTCTTCCCAAACTACAAAATTCCCTCAGGATGAGGAAAAATGAGTGGATCCTTCACGTTCCTTAGGGGTTGGGAGACAGCAAGAGGAGATCCTGAATTGTGAGGCTTATCTCAAACTACTTTTGGATCTTTGAACCTTTTTCTCCCAAACTGAATATCTAACTCCTGAGGAGAGGAACCTTATTTTGGAGTGGGGCAGGGAAAAAGCTAGGACTACCTCCTGTTTAAGAGGTAGCCTTATATTTGACATACAGCTTACACAGTGACAAATACTTAATACTAAGCTCCCTATTGAGATATTTCCCATTGGCAAATTAGATCATTCATACTCTCTGATTCAACCAGCAGGAGTATCCATGAGATATTATTTTAGAATGTGTTCATGAATTATAGGTTTATATACTTGCAGACACTTATACAAAGATGGTTGACTGAGATAATTATTAACTGGATATGTAGGCTGAAGGAAATCATCTAGTAGATTTGAACCAGCAGAGTTTAAGGACTAGAATGCCATTATTAATCAACTGAATTTTCTTATGGCAGGAAACCAAAGAAAATTCAGAGGTCCTGGTGAGCCTGCTCAACTTATGTTGATGTGGGCTTCTGCCTAATCCATAGTGCTGCTTTTCAAAGGTTCCCGAGATGGCATTAATCTCAAAATAAACACACATAATATCACCATGGCTCTCATGAGACACATGAATTACTTTAGTGCTTTCTCATAGCACATAATCCAAAGGGAAAACATTTCCATTTTAAAATGGAAAAATATTGTCCATCCTCAAAACTCAGCAATTTTTCCTACAAGTCTATCCATGTTTGCAGCATTTATAATACAAACCAACATCTGATACAACATTTATCACTAGGCAGTCACTGAAAGACAATTAAGGACATATATAATTATGTGAAGTTCTACACATGACACACACTCAGTACGAGGCCATCCCTTATGGGATTGATCATTACTTTCCAAGCACAACAGAACAAATGTTTTATTTGATGTTTAATTTTAGTAGGGAAATGTTGCTAAATTTGGACAGTTAAATGAAGGACAGAAAGCAAAAAGTGAGCTAATGGATTAAAGACAAACTGCTACAGGGATAGGACAGGTGTCAGTTCTGACTTTAGCAGGACTTGAGTTCAAATCCAGTCTTACTAAGTGACCATGGGAAGTCATTTAATCTTTCTTGATCTGCAGTTTATCTTAATCCCAGATTTATATTAAATGTTCAGTGAATGTCATAATCACCATGGATGGGCTGTAGGATATGGGAGGAGGAGTGGAGAGACCCCATTCTCCCTAACCCATGCACATGGACATTTCTTTACTCAAGATCTGTTACACTTAGGCTCCAATCACCTTCTGTGAGTCCCACCTTCTGTCCCCAAAAAGGGACAGTTGTATCTTTTTTTCAGATAATGGCTTGGGGCCAACTGTGCTTGGTTTCACAGTGTTACCTAATCAAGAATGACCTATCCTTCCATTTAACCAAGACTTTGTTCTCTCCCCAATGTTAACCACCAGAAACAGTGGGCAGCAACTTTCTACCAGTTACCACAAAATAAGTCTTAATGCAGCAAAATACTAGCCAAGTAACACAATTCTGCTCTCAGCTGTCAGCAGATAAAAGTTTCTTTGGCTTTCTTAAAATCGTATTTGTAGTTCTTTTTCTCTTTTGCTGCAAATAATCCCAAATAAAACAGTAAGAGAATTGCTATACAATGCTATTTATTATTCCCTCTTTTTTTTTTTTTTTTTTTTTTACCTCAGCGTCACCATTAAATAGCTGTGAACTCAGACAATGGAGTGACCATGGACAAGTCAGTTCTCATTATTTTAACATGCATGTCAATAGTATTTTATTTTCCTGAATATTTGAGTGTACAAATAAATATTAGCTGTTAAATGACTGAAACTTTAAAATGTAGTAAAATGTGGACAGAACTGATTATTTGAATCTTTGATACTGTGAGCTACTCTTTGTGATGGTGTTCACTTAGCCCTCTCCTACTTTTTAGCACCTTCCAAACATATTCATTCAGGAAGCCTCAGAGCATTTGGAAAAGTTTCAGCTGCAGATTTATCAGTTGCTCTCCAGGTTGAATCCAATCCATATTTGGACTTAATTAACATGGGCCCACCATATGTGTGCACATTTTCTGAACGGACAAGGCACAGATGGGAGCAAATATTGTATTTTTGTCCTTCCAAGCTAGTATTGCTGAATGCATATGAGTATTTTCTGTGCTGCCTTTATGTTTGGTAAACATGAATCTTCCTAGTCAGCCACTGGCATTTTAGTCAGGGGAGAGGAGTAGAATAGCTGATGAATTGGCACTTCTGTCATTCATTTCCTGCAAATCCTAAGGTCAACATGGAGAAACAGGTCTTATTTGGAATTAACTAAAAGGATAGAGTCTAATAGCAAAGCTTACTGCCCTAGTTTCAGCCTTAGACAATACCGAAGAAATTCTGATTTTTCACTGGTGTCCCAGCCACATGGTTTTGAGCCCTGTTAACCATCTAGTTTCATCCCTCCATGTTATACTCTAAATGTCGAAGCAGGTTCTTGGGGATATTGGTAGGGAACCTGAAACTCTATCAACTCATATACACAAAGGAGGAAGTGACTACCAGTACTTGAAACACTATTCTCTCCCTAGATTTGCCTCTTAATAGTCAGGGAAGCCTTTAGCTAAATGTCTATTACTTCATTATACTTAGGAGTTAAGAGTTGGAAGGTGTTTGAGCAGGGAGCATGCACTGAAATCTTTCCGGAATTCCTAATAATTTCCATGCCATGACTTTTTAACCTTTATTTATATAGACAGTCTTCCAAGGCACTACCACATCTGTGCCTGCCTGTGGACCAGGGGAACAGCTTAGGGCTGGAATGAGCAAGACCTTCTCGATGCTTTATATGATGAGAGAGGTCAAAGCGGCCCTTTAATTATAGACCTTTTCATAAGATGAGCTTAAAATGGTCATGCCTTGCCTGCTTAGCCAAAGTTGGGCTAATTACTTTTGCTCTCTGTGGACAAGGATCCTTTTGGGGGTACCTTGGGTTTTGATTCAGGATCATCAAATGTACATCAAAGGTACTGTTAGTCATACTTTACTGACAGACCTACAGGGTCCTCTTAGGATCTAGATCTGTTATGGTAGGTTATTCACTCTATCCAGTCAGAGTAAGCACTTTAGATGGCCCCAAGGGAATAATGAACAGTCCTTTAGTCGATTTAGTTCAGCTAAGTCTGATTTACATAATCTGGAAGGATTCTTTCGATGAGAATTTGAAAACAACTTTTTTGTTTTGGTTTGGTTTTTTTTTTGGCCACTTCTATTGGTCTTTCATTTATTTATCTTTGTTCTTTGGCCTGTGTGGGCCTCCCATCGCAGTGGCCTCTTTCACTGCAGATCACCAGCTCTGGGCACATGCGCTCCAGAGCTCTGGCCCGGTAATTGGAGACATCGGTCCAGCCGCTCCATGGCATGTGGGATCTTCCCAGGCCAGGGACCGACCAAGCACCCCTTGTACTGCAAGGCGATGACCTTACCCACTGGAAGCCCCTGAAAACAACTTTTAAAAGTTGAATGATAAATGCGCAGCTATTGGAATAAACTCCGTTAAAAGAAGACATATATGTACATACACACACACACACACACACACTATATATATACACACACACATATATAGATTACTAATATTAAACTATGATTCCTTCAAAAAAGAAACTTATTTCAAATGTCTGATAACCACGATGCCCAATAAAGACTTATCAAAAATTGCTGAATGGATGTACTAGATTACAGCACAGATGGAGCTCTCTTTAACAAAAATCCTTCCTGATTGAAGACATGGAGCTGGTCTCCCTCCATACCCTGACCGCATCGCTGACCAGTACCAGGAGTTTGCTTTTGTTTTGTTTTGTTTTTTATAAATCTTTAGTTGGGATTCATCCAGTACACGTTGCAGTCACCACCCCAACTTTCTTTAAAATTTCTTGGTGGCTGATTTTCTAGTCAGAGACCAGGGACAGCACTCTGATACACTGCTCCTGCCATGAGTAGAGCTGCACTGTCTACTTTTGTGCACTCGTGTGTGTTAACAAGCATCTGCTTTGGGTTCTTCTCTGCAACACCTTCCACCCCATCTTAGAAGCTATTCCAGTCTTTTTCTAGCCACATCTAACATATTCTTGGTTGGCAATGAATTGGACATTGCTGGTAGTGCCTTGACCTTACCAGCATACCTCTCCCTGGTGACAGAGGCTTGTGAATAACCCTCATCTTCTGCTCTGTCTCACTATCAGTCCTTTAGTCGATTTAGTTCAGCTAAGTCTGATTTACATAATCTGGAAGGATTCTTTCGATGAGAATTTGAAAACAACTTTTTTGTTTTGGTTTGGTTTTTTTTTTGGCCACTTCTATTGGTCTTTCATTTATTTATCTTTGTTCTTTGGCCTGTGTGGGCCTCCCATCGCAGTGGCCTCTTTCACTGCAGATCACCAGCTCTGGGCACATGCGCTCCAGAGCTCTGGCCCGGTAATTGGAGACATCGGTCCAGCCGCTCCATGGCATGTGGGATCTTCCCAGGCCAGGGACCGACCAAGCACCCCTTGTACTGCAAGGCGATGACCTTACCCACTGGAAGCCCCTGAAAACAACTTTTAAAAGTTGAATGATAAATGCGCAGCTATTGGAATAAACTCCGTTAAAAGAAGACATATATGTACATACACACACACACACACACACACTATATATATACACACACACATATATAGATTACTAATATTAAACTATGATTCCTTCAAAAAAGAAACTTATTTCAAATGTCTGATAACCACGATGCCCAATAAAGACTTATCAAAAATTGCTGAATGGATGTACTAGATTACAGCACAGATGGAGCTCTCTTTAACAAAAATCCTTCCTGATTGAAGACATGGAGCTGGTCTCCCTCCATACCCTGACCGCATCGCTGACCAGTACCAGGAGTTTGCTTTTGTTTTGTTTTGTTTTTTATAAATCTTTAGTTGGGATTCATCCAGTACACGTTGCAGTCACCACCCCAACTTTCTTTAAAATTTCTTGGTGGCTGATTTTCTAGTCAGAGACCAGGGACAGCACTCTGATACACTGCTCCTGCCATGAGTAGAGCTGCACTGTCTACTTTTGTGCACTCGTGTGTGTTAACAAGCATCTGCTTTGGGTTCTTCTCTGCAACACCTTCCACCCCATCTTAGAAGCTATTCCAGTCTTTTTCTAGCCACATCTAACATATTCTTGGTTGGCAATGAATTGGACATTGCTGGTAGTGCCTTGACCTTACCAGCATACCTCTCCCTGGTGACAGAGGCTTGTGAATAACCCTCATCTTCTGCTCTGTCTCACTATCCCTGATCCAGTCACTTAGAAGTCTTCTTGGGTCTCACTGTTCAGACCTGGTTTTGAGTAGAAAGTCATATTTTCCAAAGAGACAGCTAGTGCTACTGAAAAATCACAAACCTCTTTCTCAAGCCCTTCTTATTTCCCTTTCAAAACTTTCTCTTTTTAGTCCATCACATGAACAGTAATGAAAGTCCTCCCTTGGGACATTCTGAAGTAGAGCTTCTTAAAATGTGCTCCACAAGATCAGCATCAGTATTAACTAAGCTATTTCTCAGGAGGGCCTGAGAATCTGCATTTTTACCAAGCCCCTCAAAAGATACTGACATCTACCACAGTGTAAACCCACTGTGCTAAAGGAGACCTTGACCAGACAACCAGCCTGATGGTATCTTTTAATCCAATGACCCCTCTAAATTGTCCCTCCCTCCCCCCATATATGTTGGTTGGATAAATGATGAACATTTAACTTGACTTCTAACTTGCCCCAGGCTAATTTCACTGAAGGAAGACACTCTTGTTCAGTACATAATGCAACATGTCAAGACTCCCTGATATGAGAACGTCACATGGTTCAGGAATTTCCAGGTGCACGTGAGGGGAGTAAAGAGACCTATACTGTACAGTAAGGCTGTCCTTACATTTTTGGAGAAAAAGTGGACAGTGTTCTGGGATGCTGGATAACAAAGCCCTACAGGGGTAGTAAATATCTCACCTATATACCCAGAGTGACAGAAAGTTCCAATTTTAAGAAGCATTATTATTTAAACTTAAAGCTTTCATCACATTCAAGAGTGAAAATTCACCTATAAGAGGAAATTTTCATGCTGGTCACCTTCACTTACAGTTTAAAATCATAGTAATTTTGAGAATGGAATTGTGGGTAGGGAATGAGGCGCAGGGATTTAGTTAAGATCAAACTGCTCTTTCTCTATAAGCCTGGTCCACTACCCAGGTCCCTGGATCCCTAGTCAATGACACATCTACTCTAGGAGGTAGCTAGGAGAGGCTAGAGGAATTTTTAAAAGGAAAAGTCATTGGAAGCCTGGATACCTGAGGCTAGAATGAAAGGGGTGTCCCTGAGCAACCCAGGTGTCTATAGTCTATTCTACTAGCTTCACAGGCAAAAGAGATGATAAACTAGCAACAGAGTCTTTTCCTAAAGTGGAAACATGGCAGAGTGGGAAATAATAAGTAAACTTTGACATCAATTAAAGTTGCATTCAAATCTAACTTTGATTGCTTACTGTTCTTGTGACATTGGGAAAATAACTTACCCTCTCTAAGCTCCAAGGTGCTTATCTCAAAAACAGAGAGAATGCTGTCTGCCTCTTGAGATGGACTCCATGACTGCAAATAATGAAAGCACTTGACCTACAGCAGGTGCTCAGAGAATGATTATCAATACTACTGATGTCACCTGAATTTTTATTTTTCCTCATGAAGTACTTTAATCCTAAAAGAACACTGTAGGTTCTATCCCCTCTGTTATTTCTGTGTACTGCTAAGGGTTTGCGTGTGCTAAACAGAGTGTGCTAAGCATGGTCCCTGACAGAGGAATGGAAGGAATATACCTGAGACTCTCATTTTTCCTAAAACACAGGAACATCCTTTTACCCTTCCTTTCCAAACAACACAGACTACTCTAGCCACCAGAATTAACTTCCTTTGAATGTTGGCAATCTTGACTTTAGGCAAGAAGATCCCTCACGACAATCTGTTGATTCCACCTGAAAATTCATTTTCTCTTCAAACAGCTTTTTGTTCCCTCAAGAATCTTTCATTGGGAATGGACTTCACTTCTAACACTGAGTTCCTTATGAATGAGTAGTTGCTTTACAAGTAAAGGAATCTTCTGTCTGCTATGAAATTATAAAGTGATTAATTTGCATGTTTCTAGCACTATGAGAAATGGCCATGGACCTAGATACCTAGCCAAGAAGGACAGGTGGACATGGCTTTCAGGTTTTCTTTTTTGTTTGGTGTGCCTTATTTCTAGTTCCCACTAGAAATGCTAGCAACATACACAGAGGGGCTAACCAGCTTTCTGGTGTCCTTTGCCAGTCTTGGAATCTGACAACACGCCATGGGCTCTGATGACCCTCTTCTTCTAAATCCTCTGTCTTTTCCCATTTCTGCTGAATAAAAGCCCTAAGTTCTCCCACACAGTTTGAGGATGCTGATTCACTCATTTTTTAAACAAATATTTATTCAGTACCTGCTTTGTTCAGGCATTGTTTTAGATTGTAAAAAAGAGAGTTATGTAGACTTTGTAAGAGAGTTATGTAGACTTTGTGGTTCTTGCATAAGGGAAGAACCTTGCATAAGAGAGAAACAAGTAAACTTAAAAATATATTTGATTTTTAAAACTGTAATATTAACACAGTTTACAGTGTCTGCATCTGTCAGTCATTTAAACTTTAAGTAAGACATAAACCTAAAAGCTGGGATGGTGAGGAAGGTGAACTTCATAGGAATGGAAGGAAGGAATGGAAGGAACATTTGATGGAAGCTGACTTCCTGTGCTTTGTCTTATCTTTTTAGCTTTAAAATAGAAATGTTCGCTCAGCCTTCTTACTCTCTATAAAGAAGTAGGGCCTCTATAAGGAAACTTTATTCCTTCCCTTGTGCAAACAGGAGCAGGGGTGCTCAGAATGCATGCATGCCATCACAGTGACAGTGGGGGGTGTGTGATAGTGCTTCAGGAAATGAGTTCTTTAAGAAAAATCAAATGGAAGATGGGCGGCCTCAGCTCATGCCTTCAGATGCAATGGCCTTAATATTTTAGATGGTGAGGAAAAGAACAAATCTAGCATGCTGTAGGCAGTATATGCCAGCAAAAAGTCTGGCTTTCAATTAAAATATTTAATTCTGTGAGACCCACCAAGAAAAAAGATGGAGAACCAGAGTAAAGGGGATAAAAGAATGTTCATGTTTTGGTATATGTTGTATCTGTCAGTCTTATTTGGTACAATTTCTGCATCTCTGTACAAAATAAGATCAAGCTCCCAAACCCATGCTTTTTAAAATTTAAAAACAGCTTTTAAAAAAGTAATAGTGGTTACTTTCAAAGGTTCTTGACTGAGAAAAGAGCACAAGGGAATATTCTGGGGTGATAGGAATATTCTAAATCTGGATGTGGCTGCTTGTTAAAAAGGTAGGAATAGATGTAAAAATGGTATTATGCTATAACTTACAATTTGTGTGTTTTTACTGTGTTTAATATATACTTCAATGAAAAAGGAAAAAAAAATAAGTGAAAGGCAACTCTGTGTTTTAGGCCTGCAGATATGTGGTAAACTAGACATCATAAACTATGCGATCTGTGGCCCATGGAGGAACTGATTAGATCTTTCCAATTGCTTCCCATTGGCTCAGCTCATGACATGATTCAGCAAAGTGGGAAGCTGTTAACTTGCCTCCTTGTTATTGACACCCTCTGGGTTCCCATGTAAAACCTACCTAGAAAGGAAATTAGAAAAACTAATAAGGAGGGAAATACCCACTCAGTTCTCCTTGGGAATTTCTCTCAGTGGGGTTTTTCCATGCTGTTAATAGTTTTGACCCCAAGAATTCTGGGTACCTGTAGGATTGTTAGATCTGCCACAAAGGCAGAAATATCATCCCTAAAACTTTTTCTCCCCCAAAATAAATGTGAAAAGTTCATAAAAAATCCAATTAAACAAACCTGTGATTAAGAATATTAAAATTGGGGTTGATCCCAAGAGCAAACAAAATACAATTGAATTCCTTGTTGCATGTTTTAAAGCTGTATTCATTTCTGCTATTATTAGTTTTTAATTTCTCAAAAGTAAGCTTTTTAATTTTTTAAAATTTATTTATTTATTTATTTGGGGGGGAGGAAGGGTTGAGGAGGGAGGGGATGGGCGGGCCACTTCTATTGGGCTTTCATTTGTCAATTTTCATCCGTCTTTGTTCTTTGGCTCCTGTGGGCCTCCCATCACGGTGGCCTCTGTTGTCACAGAGCGCCGGCTCTGGGCGCATGCGATCTAGAGCTCCGGCTCTGTGATTGGACACATCAGTCCAGCCGCTCCACGGTTCGTGGGATCTTCCCAGGCCAGGGATGGAACCGGCGCCCTTTGCACTGCAAGGCGGTGTCCTTACCCATTGGACCACCAAGGAAGCCCAGCTTTTTAAAATCACAATGAAATTTTCAGGTTTTCTGGTTTTGATTCACTTAAACTATGTACATACCCTCTGATTATTTTTCTCTGATGGAAATATCTTTAATAAAAATATTTCCTCTTTAAAAATTAGAAAAAATAGAGTCTTACTGTGTTAATAAAAATTTTAAACTCATAGATCCTTTTGAATTCCCCTCCCTTGATGAAATGTCAAATTTTAAAAAAAGTTTGATTACTAGAGGTTTTCATTTTGATTCTTTTACTCTTCCTTTACTTTAAAGAGTTCATGGCATTGATCTCAATAAAATAAAACTTCAAAAGAACAAAGTCTTTATTATGGGAAGAAATTTAAATATCTTTATATTTATATAGACATCTCTAAATGAACTCCACAACTGAGACAAATCATTTTTCCTGTCTAAAATATTATTTTAACCTCGATGTTTAAGTACTTTAGAAACATGTTGTTTTTCCTGTATAAACATGGTATTTGTGTTCTCAGAAGAGCTCAGGGAAGGTAGACAATTTCTTTAGTAATAGTTTTGACCCCAAGTTAATTTTACTGCCACAAAGGCAGAAATATCATCCCTAAAACTTTTTCTCCCCCAAAATAAATGTGAAAAGTTCATAAAAAATCCAATTAAACAAACCTGTGATTAAGAATATTAAAATTGGGGTTGATCCCAAGAGCAAACAAAATACAATTGAATTCCTTGTTGCATGTTTTAAAGCTGTATTCATTTCTGCTATTATTAGTTTTTAATTTCTCAAAAGTAAGCTTTTTAATTTTTTAAAATTTATTTATTTATTTATTTGGGGGGGAGGAAGGGTTGAGGAGGGAGGGGATGGGCGGGCCACTTCTATTGGGCTTTCATTTGTCAATTTTCATCCGTCTTTGTTCTTTGGCTCCTGTGGGCCTCCCATCACGGTGGCCTCTGTTGTCACAGAGCGCCGGCTCTGGGCGCATGCGATCTAGAGCTCCGGCTCTGTGATTGGACACATCAGTCCAGCCGCTCCACGGTTCGTGGGATCTTCCCAGGCCAGGGATGGAACCGGCGCCCTTTGCACTGCAAGGCGGTGTCCTTACCCATTGGACCACCAAGGAAGCCCAGCTTTTTAAAATCACAATGAAATTTTCAGGTTTTCTGGTTTTGATTCACTTAAACTATGTACATACCCTCTGATTATTTTTCTCTGATGGAAATATCTTTAATAAAAATATTTCCTCTTTAAAAATTAGAAAAAATAGAGTCTTACTGTGTTAATAAAAATTTTAAACTCATAGATCCTTTTGAATTCCCCTCCCTTGATGAAATGTCAAATTTTAAAAAAAGTTTGATTACTAGAGGTTTTCATTTTGATTCTTTTACTCTTCCTTTACTTTAAAGAGTTCATGGCATTGATCTCAATAAAATAAAACTTCAAAAGAACAAAGTCTTTATTATGGGAAGAAATTTAAATATCTTTATATTTATATAGACATCTCTAAATGAACTCCACAACTGAGACAAATCATTTTTCCTGTCTAAAATATTATTTTAACCTCGATGTTTAAGTACTTTAGAAACATGTTGTTTTTCCTGTATAAACATGGTATTTGTGTTCTCAGAAGAGCTCAGGGAAGGTAGACAATTTCTTTAGTAATATAGGTGAAATACTGTATGTTTATGGTATAATTTTAACAAGAATTATAAGTATAATAATAGCAAGACATTACTGAATGAAACACAATTAAATAATTTTACCTTTCAGCTATTTCTTGAAAAAAGGCATGTTAAATTACATAAAGTTGAACATCTTCAAATAGCCTATACTTATTATAGATATTACAGAATGAATAAAGAGCAAACAAAAATATGAATCATCCTGCCAACTAAAAATGTCTATTTTTAATACAGTGTTGTATTCACTGCTGATACTGAAAACATTTTTACATGATTGGGATTACACACTGTATTTGTATCTTGCTTTTCCCAATCATTGTATTTTAATGATTCTGAAGATTATCTGCACAGATTCTTTGTCTAATCTCACTTCAAATCCCCAATTTTTTCTTTCTCTAAAATAACTGGGCTACTCTTTTTTTTTTTTTAGTTTTGTCTTGGCTTAAATAGAAGGTATATCACAAAGCTGAGAAAGGAAAGAAAAGGGAATCAAGACAGAAGAGCATGACAGAAAGGGAGAGTTCAGATAACAGTGAATGAGCCAGAGGTGTGGATGGACAGAAAAGATATCTGAGAAAAAATGAAGAGACCTTGGAGCAGTGAACTTTAGAATAACATGGATTCTAGTATTAGACCTTATGGCAATAAGCATCATTTGATCCTACCTAATCATTTGATAAGGATGCATGTTTATCAAGTTTAACATCTTTCTTTGGAGACAGAGATAGTTTTAGGCAATACTTGGGACAGGTATGCTGATTGTGAACCTTAATTTCCTTTCTTGACTTAGGTATAGAAAAGAGCTTAGATTTTTTTAAAGAGTTCATGGCATTGATCTCAATAAAATAAAACTTCAAAAGAACAAAGTCTTTATTATGGGAAGAAATTTAAATATCTTTATATTTATATAGACATCTCTAAATGAACTCCACAACTGAGACAAATCATTTTTCCTGTCTAAAATATTATTTTAACCTCGATGTTTAAGTACTTTAGAAACATGTTGTTTTTCCTGTATAAACATGGTATTTGTGTTCTCAGAAGAGCTCAGGGAAGGTAGACAATTTCTTTAGTAATATAGGTGAAATACTGTATGTTTATGGTATAATTTTAACAAGAATTATAAGTATAATAATAGCAAGACATTACTGAATGAAACACAATTAAATAATTTTACCTTTCAGCTATTTCTTGAAAAAAGGCATGTTAAATTACATAAAGTTGAACATCTTCAAATAGCCTATACTTATTATAGATATTACAGAATGAATAAAGAGCAAACAAAAATATGAATCATCCTGCCAACTAAAAATGTCTTTTTTTAATACAGTGTTGTATTCACTGCTGATACTGAAAACATTTTTACATGATTGGGATTACACACTGTATTTGTATCTTGCTTTTCCCAATCATTGTATTTTAATGATTCTGAAGATTATCTGCACAGATTCTTTGTCTAATCTCACTTCAAATCCCCAATTTTTTCTTTCTCTAAAATAACTGGGCTACTCTTTTTTTTTTTTAGTTTTGTCTTGGCTTAAATAGAAGGTATATCACAAAGCTGAGAAAGGAAAGAAAAGGGAATCAAGACAGAAGAGCATGACAGAAAGGGAGAGTTCAGATAACAGTGAATGAGCCAGAGGTGTGGATGGACAGAAAAGATATCTGAGAAAAAATGAAGAGACCTTGGAGCAGTGAACTTTAGAATAACATGGATTCTAGTATTAGACCTTATGGCAATAAGCATCATTTGATCCTACCTAATCATTTGATAAGGATGCATGTTTATCAAGTTTAACATCTTTCTTTGGAGACAGAGATAGTTTTAGGCAATACTTGAAAGGGTACACAGGTATGCTGATTGTGAACCTTAATTTCCTTTCTTGACTCTTTGAGGTATAGAAAAGAGCAAGAGGTGTGCAGCATTTCCTTGAAGACTAAAAAAGGAAACAGTGGGGAAAAGATGGTGGCTTAATCGATATCCTGATAAAAGACTTGCTCAGAGGGCTTCCCTGGTGGTCCAGTGGGTGAAGAGTCTGCCTTGAAGTGCAAGCAGCACTAGTTCAATCACTGGACCGGGAAGATCCCACATGCAGTGAAGCAGCTGGGCCCGTGTGTCCAAATACAAGCTGGTGCTCTGGAGCGCATGTGCCCATAGCCGGTGCTCTGGAGTGGGAGAGGTCACTGCAATTGGAGGCTCACCCGGGCCAAAGAATAAAGATGGATGAAAAATAAATGATGACTTAGAGGCAAAAAGAAAGTTTAAAAATAATTAAAAAAAAAAAACAAAAACACTTGATCAGAGCTGGCTGGAGCTTGGAAAGTTAAGGAAAGGGGAATATAGTAGTGCCTCAGGGATAGAGAGGTGAAGTCTATGTACAAGTCACAATTCTCAAATGGCTTCTTAGGTCAAGAGTTACCTGCTCCAGATTTGTGAAAATTCTAGAACGAATGTTACAATATACAATTGAACTATCCATGTAGTTAGTAAATGAAAAGATAGTGAAGTATTTGCCTACATGATGGAAAGAGAACCAATACTTATCACAACCAACTATGCTTATAACATCATTTATTGTCCTTGAAGCATAGCCCAGTTATCCAACTTTAAAGCTGAGAAAGGAAAGAAAAGGAATCAAGACAGAAGAGCATGACAGAAAGGGAGAGTTCAGATAACAGTGAATGAGCCAGAGGTGTGGATGGACAGAAAAGATATCTGAGAAAAAATGAAGAGACCTTGGAGCAGTGAACTTTAGAATAACATGGATTCTAGTATTAGACCTTATGGCAATAAGCATCATTTGATCCTACCTAATCATTTGATAAGGATGCATGTTTATCAAGTTTAACATCTTTCTTTGGAGACAGAGATAGTTTTAGGCAATACTTGAAAGGGTACACAGGTATGCTGATTGTGAACCTTAATTTCCTTTCTTGACTCTTTGAGGTATAGAAAAGAGCAAGAGGTGTGCAGCATTTCCTTGAAGACTAAAAAAGGAAACAGTGGGGAAAAGATGGTGGCTTAATCGATATCCTGATAAAAGACTTGCTCAGAGGGCTTCCCTGGTGGTCCAGTGGGTGAAGAGTCTGCCTTGAAGTGCAAGCAGCACTAGTTCAATCACTGGACCGGGAAGATCCCACATGCAGTGAAGCAGCTGGGCCCGTGTGTCCAAATACAAGCTGGTGCTCTGGAGCGCATGTGCCCATAGCCGGTGCTCTGGAGTGGGAGAGGTCACTGCAATTGGAGGCTCACCCGGGCCAAAGAATAAAGATGGATGAAAAATAAATGATGACTTAGAGGCAAAAAGAAAGTTTAAAAATAATTAAAAAAAAAAAAAACAAAAACACTTGATCAGAGCTGGCTGGAGCTTGGAAAGTTAAGGAAAGGGGAATATAGTAGTGCCTCAGGGATAGAGAGGTGAAGTCTATGTACAAGTCACAATTCTCAAATGGCTTCTTAGGTCAAGAGTTACCTGCTCCAGATTTGTGAAAATTCTAGAACGAATGTTACAATATACAATTGAACTATCCATGTAGTTAGTAAATGAAAAGATAGTGAAGTATTTGCCTACATGATGGAAAGAGAACCAATACTTATCACAACCAACTATGCTTATAACATCATTTATTGTCCTTGAAGCATAGCCCAGTTATCCAACTTTAAAGCACTATAAATTTTCCATCTATCAGACATTGGTGTACATAACAGTCCACTGTTCTTGCTAAACTACTTCCCAATGCTCTTCTTTATTTATTTAATCACCTAAATTATGTATTTATTTATTTACTTATTTATTTATTTTTATAACTTTAAACTTTTTATTGGGATGTAGACAGTCAACAATGTTGTGATAATTTCAGGTGAACAGAGAAGGGATTCAGTCACACATAGACATGTATCCATACTCCCCTCCCATTCAGGCTGGCAAATAATATTGAACAGAGTTCCATGTGCTATATAACAGGTCTTTGTTGGTTATCCATTTTAAATATGACAGTATGTACACGACCCTCCCAAAGTCCCTAACCATCCCTTAACCCTGGAAACCTCTTCTTGATTCTAGAATAAACTTGAGACCAGGCACACTGAGGAGGTGAGAGTCAGAGACTGGAAGATGGAGACTAAGGGGTTACAGTAAAATTCTATAGTGTTTTAAAAATGTACCAATGACTACTGCTCATTTGAAAATTAGAAAGCATTGTCCTGAGGGCTGAGATTTCACTATTTGAATCAGTGTCACTCTGTTTAATGCCAAATGTATTTTTGCTTTGCTTCTCAAGAATCAGACCTCAAAAATTAAAAACTTGTTTTTAATTTTTTTTCTTTGCTAAGGCTCACCTTGACCTTATCCTGTCCCATGGACTTGAAGAATTTTCCAATGGATGTCCAGACTTGTACAATGCAATTGGAGAGTTGTAAGTCACTGCTACTGAAATAACCACCTGCTTGCTTTAAACAATGACCTGGTTCTTTTCAGTGTGTCATTAAGGAGAAAAAAAACCCCACAAGACTCAATCTATACCTATTTAACAACTCCTGAGGCCCTAAGGAAAGGACAAGTCAAAGTGTGTGTGCATGTCTTATATCCAGTAGCATAAAGACCATTTTTCAATGTAAAATTCCAAATAACTTGCCTTTCTTCAAAAAAAAAAAATGCCCAGTTTTAAAGATTTTCTTTGAAATGAAATGTCTCCTAGGAAAATTAAGATTACTAATCATTTAACCTCTATAATGAATTACTCTCCAGTCAAGAATTCTGGCAGGGGCTTTAGTCAGAGGAGGACGCAAAAAAAGAGGGGCATTGAGATTATATGGAATAAAAGCATCTCCCTTAGAAGGGCAATGGATATACAAAGACATGTTGAAGGAAACAGAGAAATGCTACTACTTTGTTCCCTTTATGTCCTGGCTCTGATGCCACTGAAATCTTTGACATGTGCCATAAGTTGCTGATGCCTCCAAGGTAATGGAATTTTCAGGCAGGAGACATGAAAATTTTTTTGGCTTGCCTTGTCAGTTGCTCTCTTTGTAAAATGCAGAGAATGATAAGTGCTACTGACCTACAGGGATGTAAGGAGATTTAATGAGGCAGGGGCAAGAAAATACTTTTAACTTCTTGGTTTAGAAAAATAATAAATGTAAAAAAGACACCTCAACTATTATTTAAAAGGTTTTTTAAGGCAGCCGAAAAATCAGTAAACTTGAGACCAGGCACACTGAGGAGGTGAGAGTCAGAGACTGGAAGATGGAGACTAAGGGTTACAGTAAAATTCTATAGTGTTTAAAACTACTAGCTCATTTGAAAATTAGAAAGCATTGTCCTGAGGGCTGAGATTTCACTATTTGAATCAGTGTCACTCTGTTTAATGCCAAATGTATTTTTGCTTTGCTTCTCAAGAATCAGACCTCAAAAATTAAAAACTTGTTTTTAATTTTTTTTCTTTGCTAAGGCTCACCTTGACCTTATCCTGTCCCATGGACTTGAAGAATTTTCCAATGGATGTCCAGACTTGTACAATGCAATTGGAGAGTTGTAAGTCACTGCTACTGAAATAACCACCTGCTTGCTTTAAACAATGACCTGGTTCTTTTCAGTGTGTCATTAAGGAGAAAAAAAACCCCACAAGACTCAATCTATACCTATTTAACAACTCCTGAGGCCCTAAGGAAAGGACAAGTCAAAGTGTGTGTGCATGTCTTATATCCAGTAGCATAAAGACCATTTTTCAATGTAAAATTCCAAATAACTTGCCTTTCTTCAAAAAAAAAAAATGCCCAGTTTTAAAGATTTTCTTTGAAATGAAATGTCTCCTAGGAAAATTAAGATTACTAATCATTTAACCTCTATAATGAATTACTCTCCAGTCAAGAATTCTGGCAGGGGCTTTAGTCAGAGGAGGACGCAAAAAAAGAGGGGCATTGAGATTATATGGAATAAAAGCATCTCCCTTAGAAGGGCAATGGATATACAAAGACATGTTGAAGGAAACAGAGAAATGCTACTACTTTGTTCCCTTTATGTCCTGGCTCTGATGCCACTGAAATCTTTGACATGTGCCATAAGTTGCTGATGCCTCCAAGGTAATGGAATTTTCAGGCAGGAGACATGAAAATTTTTTTGGCTTGCCTTGTCAGTTGCTCTCTTTGTAAAATGCAGAGAATGATAAGTGCTACTGACCTACAGGGATGTAAGGAGATTTAATGAGGCAGGGGCAAGAAAATACTTTTAACTTCTTGGTTTAGAAAAATAATAAATGTAAAAAAGACACCTCAACTATTATTTAAAATGAGGCAGCGACAGGGTTTTCTTCTGATTATTGAAAAATCACTGTAAATTTTCCTTGAAGTTTCCTACAGAAATAAACAAAATAATGAAATGTCTTTGTTTGAAGAAGCTGTCAAGGATAAAATGAGATATTCTGATTTACAATAGGCTTTATATATTCATTTTTTCCCCTATTGCCTCTTCTCTTGAGAAGAGAGTTAAGAAAAACTTTTTCTTACATAATGATCCCTTCTTTGTGTCTTCTCTACTGCTCCAAACTCTCCCCTACCTCAACCTAACAGTTTTTCTACAAAGCTATCATCTGAGGTTTTCTATCATAGCTATCATCTGAGGTTTCTCCAAGGCTGAAAAATTCCAATTAGTAAACATGCTCGGTCCTTGCAGGATCCCGAAGTCATGAAATCAAAGAAGCAGTGATGTGTTTACCACTAACTTTGACTGTGAAGCGTGGGAATTGTTCTTTACTTTCTTCCTCTCATAGTATATCCTCCTTTCTCACATCTTTTCCTCTTCTCTTTGCCCCCAGTCAGTGGCTTCCAGGTGGCTGCCGAGGACTATTACTGTAGTGGTCAGCAAGAAAAGTGGTGGTGGGGGATTGGCAAGCCTTTACTGTTTGGTGGAAATATCCATCAGACAGCACTGATGTCAAAAAGATAGGGTTGACCATTCTCTTTGTGGACCATCAATGCTTGTACAAAGTCCTCTTTGTGACTCCTTGCTTGTTTTTAGTTTCTGACTTTGAATGGAAAAGGTGGCCCAAAGAAAGAGGAAAGTATATACCAATGAATTTTGCCTTTGATTTCTGGGTAGCTTTGGTGAGTCACGACCTTTCGGTAAGCAAGAATAAGAATTTATTAATGAACACGCTGATGTTCTGGCTAGCCGAATGGTCACATAATAACCCTTATCCCCCTCACTCTCCTTTTAGAGTTCACACATCACAAACAAAGGTGGAGGGGAGAGAACTGATCCCTGAGAAAAAGAGTAGCCTTCACTTCCAGGGTGCACAAAAAGATCCAGAAGTGGGCTTCCCTGGTGGTCCAGTGGGTAAAGAGCCCGCCTTGCAGTGTAAGGGGCACTGGTTCAATCCCTGGCCCAGGAAGATCCTACATGTCATGGAGCAGCTGGACCAGTGTGTCCAATTATGAGCCAGTGCTCTGGAGTGCATGTGCCCAGAGCCAGTGCTCTGCAATGAGAGAGGCCACTACAATGGGAGGTCCACACAGGCCAAAGAATAAAGATGTATGAAAATAAATAAATGAAGGACCAATAAAAGAGGCCAAAAATTGAAGAAAAAGAAAAGTCATGTAATAATATGACTTTATATAACAGGGAATCTGTTTTACTTCAAATTAAACAATGTGATAAGCAGACCCCTTTACCAAGATTCTAGCACAAAGCAATGTGCTTTATCTGCATATTCCACAACTTTCTCTTAGGTTGCCTACCTACAGCCTTCCCCACTTGCTAAAGTAATTGAACATAGACCAGAAGGACTTGAACATAAACTTTCTGAAAACAAAGATAACAGTCTCTAGGAGAGGGGACAAGTTTGCAATTGAAATATTTTAATCAGGGCTGATGAATCCATTCTCATTAAAATTAAAAAATAGAATAATTTTCACTTGAAATACTAAACCTCATGTGATGAACTGTATCATCTTACGGGATATCCACCAACACAGCTCTTTCAAGTAAAGACAACCTTCAAAGCATTTTTGTTGGTTTACTTGTTTGTTCTTCAGAAATAGTGAGTAAAAAGGGCAGAGGAATAATGGACTTACAGATTCCATTCTCTCATTATACAGGAAAAAATCATTCAGAAATAGCTTTCTCTCATCAATTTCTTTGGCTCCAGTGACATGTAGCTGTCATGACTGCAACTCTTTTGTTAAAAAATGCTCTTGAATTGACTAAGCATGTCTGCTTTAGTTGACTCCCTTGTTTCTTTACATGGCTAGACTTTCAAGTTCTCTTGGAAAGATGCATTCAATTACTCACTATGATTTGTTTACTCCAGTTGGTTACACGATGAACGACCTGATATTTGAGTGGTTAAGCGATGGTCCAGTTCAAGTTGCTGAAGGATTGACCCTGCCTCAGTTTATTTTGAAAGAAGAGAAGGAACTCGGCTACTGCACAAAGCATTACAATACTGGTGAGTTTCCTTTCAGCCGCTAAACTCAAGTGGTCTCCATCTGCAGCTTGGAGTATATACCTGATCACCTTCTTTTCTGAATATTGACCAAGAAAGGGGAGATACAAAACACTGTCCTGGACTTGGCTCAAAATCCCTTCAACACATAAGATGCCCATACCCCTTGGAATGGGCCGGAGAGTACAACAGGTAGTTTTTCCAAAAGAGAGAGAGAAAGAAAGAGATATGGGAACCCTGTACTATTCTCTTGATGACCATCTACTATCAAATGACTTTGAGGAAAGGTGTATGAGATCTTATGCAGGCAATGTATAAATTCCAGATACTGGAATCTACTCTTGACATTGGCTCCTCAGATCAATTTGCACAACTTTCTCTTAGGTTGCCTACCTACAGCCTTCCCCACTTGCTAAAGTAATTGAACATAGACCAGAAGGACTTGAACATAAACTTTCTGAAAACAAAGATAACAGTCTCTAGGAGAGGGGACAAGTTTGCAATTGAAATATTTTAATCAGGGCTGATGAATCCATTCTCATTAAAATTAAAAAATAGAATAATTTTCACTTGAAATACTAAACCTCATGTGATGAACTGTATCATCTTACGGGATATCCACCAACACAGCTCTTTCAAGTAAAGACAACCTTCAAAGCATTTTTGTTGGTTTACTTGTTTGTTCTTCAGAAATAGTGAGTAAAAAGGGCAGAGGAATAATGGACTTACAGATTCCATTCTCTCATTATACAGGAAAAAATCATTCAGAAATAGCTTTCTCTCATCAATTTCTTTGGCTCCAGTGACATGTAGCTGTCATGACTGCAACTCTTTTGTTAAAAAATGCTCTTGAATTGACTAAGCATGTCTGCTTTAGTTGACTCCCTTGTTTCTTTACATGGCTAGACTTTCAAGTTCTCTTGGAAAGATGCATTCAATTACTCACTATGATTTGTTTACTCCAGTTGGTTACACGATGAACGACCTGATATTTGAGTGGTTAAGCGATGGTCCAGTTCAAGTTGCTGAAGGATTGACCCTGCCTCAGTTTATTTTGAAAGAAGAGAAGGAACTCGGCTACTGCACAAAGCATTACAATACTGGTGAGTTTCCTTTCAGCCGCTAAACTCAAGTGGTCTCCATCTGCAGCTTGGAGTATATACCTGATCACCTTCTTTTCTGAATATTGACCAAGAAAGGGGAGATACAAAACACTGTCCTGGACTTGGCTCAAAATCCCTTCAACACATAAGATGCCCATACCCCTTGGAATGGGCCGGAGAGTACAACAGGTAGTTTTTCCAAAAGAGAGAGAGAAAGAAAGAGATATGGGAACCCTGTACTATTCTCTTGATGACCATCTACTATCAAATGACTTTGAGGAAAGGTGTATGAGATCTTATGCAGGCAATGTATAAATTCCAGCCCATTACTGGAATCTACTCTTGACATTGGCTCCTCAGATCAATTTGCACTTTTAGGACTTCCGTCGTTCAGCGGTTAAGAATCCGCTTGCAGGGGCTCCCTGGTGGTCCAGTGAGTAAAGAGTCTGCCTTGCACTGCGAGGGGTGCCAGTTCAATCCCTGGCATGGGAAGATCCCACATGCTGTGAAGCAGCTGGACTGGTGCATCCAATTATGAGCCAGAGCTCTGGATCATATGCGCCCAGAGCCAGTGTTCTGTTATGGGAGAGGCCACTGCAATGGGAGGCCCACACTGGCCAAAGAACAAAGATAGATGAAAATAAATAAATGAAAGATCAATAAAAAGTAGCCAAAAAGGGGTTCCCTGGTGGTCCAGTGGATAAGGACACCGCCTTGCAGTGCAAGGGGCGCTGGTTCGATCCCTGGCCTGGGAAGATCCCACGTACTACGGAGTGGCTGGACCGATGTGTCCAATTACCGAGCCTGAGCTCTGGAGCGCATGCACCCAGAGCAGGTGCTCTGCAACGACATACGCCACCGCGATGGGAGGCCCACAGGAGCCAAGGAACAAAGATGGATGAAAATAGAAAAATGAAAGATCAATAGAAGTGGCCCGCCTGCTCCCCTCCCTCCCCAAACCGACCCCCGCCCCCCCCCAAAAAAAAGTGGCCAAAAATTTTTTTAAAAAACAAAGAATCCAGGGGTCAAGGGTTCAGTCCTTGGTTGGGGAACTAAGATTCCACATGCTGTGGAGCAACTAAGCCTGAGCACCACAACTACTGAGCCTGTGCACTCTGGAACCCATGTGCCACAACTACAGAGACCATGTACCACAATGAAAGATCCCACATGGCACAGCGAAGATCCTATTGCCACAACTAAGACCTGAGGCAGTCAAATAAAAAGATTTAAAATTTGCACTCTCTGCCTTCTGTGGAAGAAAGAAGTAATAGATTTTTGCAAACCCAGAAATACAGCTTTTGTACTCTCCAGTCCTAGACAGCATGCATGAAAATCAACTGGTAGGAAGTCAGCTGTCTTTAAAGCCATGCATTGTCAGTATGCTAACAGACACATGGCGCAGTGGGAGAATCTGAGGCAGTAGCAACAAGTGGGCATCCATTGTAACCCAGAAGATTATGCCCACCCAGCAATCTACTCTTGACATTGGCTCCTCAGATCAATTTGCACTTTTAGGACTTCCGTCGTTCAGCGGTTAAGAATCCGCTTGCAGGGGCTCCCTGGTGGTCCAGTGAGTAAAGAGTCTGCCTTGCACTGCGAGGGGTGCCAGTTCAATCCCTGGCATGGGAAGATCCCACATGCTGTGAAGCAGCTGGACTGGTGCATCCAATTATGAGCCAGAGCTCTGGATCATATGCGCCCAGAGCCAGTGTTCTGTTATGGGAGAGGCCACTGCAATGGGAGGCCCACACTGGCCAAAGAACAAAGATAGATGAAAATAAATAAATGAAAGATCAATAAAAAGTAGCCAAAAGGGCTTCCCCTGGTGGTCCAGTGGATAAGGACACCGCCTTGCAGTGCAAGGGGCGCTGGTTCGATCCCTGGCCTGGGAAGATCCCACGTACTACGGAGTGGCTGGACCGATGTGTCCAATTACCGAGCCTGAGCTCTGGAGCGCATGCACCCAGAGCAGGTGCTCTGCAACGACATACGCCACCGCGATGGGAGGCCCACAGGAGCCAAGGAACAAAGATGGATGAAAATAGAAAAATGAAAGATCAATAGAAGTGGCCCGCCTGCTCCCCTCCCTCCCCAAACCGACCCCCGCCCCCCAAAAAAAAGTGGCCAAAAATTTTTTTAAAAAACAAAGAATCCAGGGGTCAAGGGTTCAGTCCTTGGTTGGGGAACTAAGATTCCACATGCTGTGGAGCAACTAAGCCTGAGCACCACAACTACTGAGCCTGTGCACTCTGGAACCCATGTGCCACAACTACAGAGACCATGTACCACAATGAAAGATCCCACATGGCACAGCGAAGATCCTATTGCCACAACTAAGACCTGAGGCAGTCAAATAAAAAGATTTAAAATTTGCACTCTCTGCCTTCTGTGGAAGAAAGAAGTAATAGATTTTTGCAAACCCAGAAATACAGCTTTTGTACTCTCCAGTCCTAGACAGCATGCATGAAAATCAACTGGTAGGAAGTCAGCTGTCTTTAAAGCCATGCATTGTCAGTATGCTAACAGACACATGGCGCAGTGGGAGAATCTGAGGCAGTAGCAACAAGTGGGCATCCATTGTAACCCAGAAGATTATGCCCACCCAGCAAAGTCAACAGCTTTTCCTATGAATGTCCTGGTCTTTCATATCACACAAGCTGGTCAAGGAGAGGCAAATGACACATGATGGCTTGTTCAGTGACAGCTCAAGGAGTCATTGCTGAGTAAAATGGTCCATGAACATTTGTTCTAGATGTCAACAATGCCTCCTATGAAATAAGCAAAATCTGATTCTAAAGTCTTCTTCCTGACCAAGAAGAACTCAACCCTATCTTTGATCATTTGTGTGGGCTAAGCCAAATTACCTTCTGGGTTTCTAATGCCAAGTCAATTAAAGAGGAAGGCAAGGAGTAACGGGCAGGAACATCTGTCTCTTAATAGTACATTAAAAGTTGTAATGTCTTTACGTGTATTCTTTTTTATAGGCAGTGCAACACTGTAAACAGAGTCTAGGTATATTCTAAATGTCCTCAAATAATTATCCATGAAGTTGTGAAATTTTTACAATGATCAGATTATATTCACAGCTTCTACAATTGCATATTTTTTCCCTTGATACTGCTAACATAAATACAGATACACAATTATCCAAATCCTTCAGTAGCCTCATGTTAACCTCACTGCTTAGGAAGGAATGGGTTCAAGTATTTCATATTATATGTATCAAATACTGCATAGTATATTCTATACATATATCATATAAGTTATATGTTGTATGCTATATATGATATAACTCCCACAAAACATGAATATTTTCTTTCCACTGGACAGTCTAGAAGATTCTCAAGCTCTGTCTAAATAATGAGGCTGCAACAAGCACAGATTTGAAAACAATAGGTCACATGGTTTTTGGCCATTGACTCTTTAGATCACTCATTCTCACACTGTCATTTCCCTTACCGGTTGAGTTGAAAAAGAGTTGAAGCAGGAATGTAGGGTCAGTGTTTTGTGCAACCTTTCAAATCCATATTTAATGTTCTTTTTTAATAAAAATAAAGTGGGAGGCTTGAATGGGAAAGATACATTGAAATTGCCTTTTAAATCATTATTTTGTGTTTCCAGGAAAATTTACCTGCATCGAGGTTAAGTTTCACCTGGAACGCCAGATGGGATATTATTTGATCCAGATGTACATCCCCAGTTTGTTGATAGTCATTTTGTCCTGGGTCTCTTTTTGGATAAACATGGATGCAGCTCCTGCCAGAGTTGCGTTGGGCATTACGACAGTCTTAACGATGACCACCCAGAGTTCAGGCTCCCGGGCATCTCTGCCAAAGGTAAGAAACCTCCTCACTTGACAACAAGTGGCCTGAAAGGTTTGTCAAAGGTCTTACAGGCTGGAGAATCCTGTGAAGACAGAAATGCTAGCTCCACTGGAGCAACTGTGGGAGATGCAAATGCAGTAAGAGAAAGAAAAGCTGAATTTGAGAGCATTAGAACTCTTAGGACAAGGGGGAATCCCCAAAATCAGATTAATTAGGGGAAAGCAGATTCAGGGATGAGAGAGAAGAGGAATAAGTGGAGGCAGACGCATGGCTCAGGAATCCTAAGAAGGCCTTATGTTCTTTTGATCTCATGGTGTTTATGAGGCATGAAGCTTGCAGGAATTGGGGTAAGACTGATGCAACTTATGTTATATTGTCGAATATTCATTGGGGAGTCTATTGTGATTCATACACTCAGTGAAGTCATTCACAGTAATAAAAGACTGAATTCGTTATTTAGTCGCTAAGTCATGCCCGATCCTTTTGCAGCCCCATGAACTATAATTAAACTCCTGCAAATTTACATAAAAAAGTCATATCCAGTGAGTGTACATAGGAAATGAAGGTACAGAATTAGGGGGCAGCAAATCAGATATATGTTTGCTTGTTATGCCTTAATTTACCTTATTGGCTAATAACATTACTATTTTGGGTGACACAGTTACCTAGAAAGTAACAGTGGAATCACTGAAGATGGTAAAAATTCTTTCAACTGTGGCAGGTTTACAGAGAAGTATGGAATGGACACTGGGGGCAAAAAGATATTTGGAAGTACCTTGACCAATAAATCATAATGGCTGCATAACCTATTTTTATGTAAGAGTGGCCATCTGTATTTGTAAATATTGCTCAGGCAAATAATGATAAACGTCCTGCTTGGGAAATGTGCCAGCACCAAAATGTATTTTGGTAAAGTTTCACCTGCCAGATGGGATATTATTTGATCCAGATGTACATCCCCAGTTTGTTGATAGTCATTTTGTCCTGGGTCTCTTTTTGGATAAACATGGATGCAGCTCCTGCCAGAGTTGCGTTGGGCATTACGACAGTCTTAACGATGACCACCCAGAGTTCAGGCTCCCGGGCATCTCTGCCAAAGGTAAGAAACCTCCTCACTTGACAACAAGTGGCCTGAAAGGTTTGTCAAAGGTCTTACAGGCTGGAGAATCCTGTGAAGACAGAAATGCTAGCTCCACTGGAGCAACTGTGGGAGATGCAAATGCAGTAAGAGAAAGAAAAGCTGAATTTGAGAGCATTAGAACTCTTAGGACAAGGGGGAATCCCCAAAATCAGATTAATTAGGGGAAAGCAGATTCAGGGATGAGAGAGAAGAGGAATAAGTGGAGGCAGACGCATGGCTCAGGAATCCTAAGAAGGCCTTATGTTCTTTTGATCTCATGGTGTTTATGAGGCATGAAGCTTGCAGGAATTGGGGTAAGACTGATGCAACTTATGTTATATTGTCGAATATTCATTGGGGAGTCTATTGTGATTCATACACTCAGTGAAGTCATTCACAGTAATAAAAGACTGAATTCGTTATTTAGTCGCTAAGTCATGCCCGATCCTTTTGCAGCCCCATGAACTATAATTAAACTCCTGCAAATTTACATAAAAAAGTCATATCCAGTGAGTGTACATAGGAAATGAAGGTACAGAATTAGGGGGCAGCAAATCAGATATATGTTTGCTTGTTATGCCTTAATTTACCTTATTGGCTAATAACATTACTATTTTGGGTGACACAGTTACCTAGAAAGTAACAGTGGAATCACTGAAGATGGTAAAAATTCTTTCAACTGTGGCAGGTTTACAGAGAAGTATGGAATGGACACTGGGGGCAAAAAGATATTTGGAAGTACCTTGACCAATAAATCATAATGGCTGCATAACCTATTTTTATGTAAGAGTGGCCATCTGTATTTGTAAATATTGCTCAGGCAAATAATGATAAACGTCCTGCTTGTGAAATGTGCCAGCACCTCAGAATGTTCCTATGTATATTTCCCCCTTTCACTGAGTAAACTGAGCCATTAGACGTAATTTTCCATGAATGTGAGTCCAATTTAGTCTTCAGTATTCACTGTCTCATACTGTAGTTTAGCAGTTACTACAAAACCCAGTTCTGGAAAGTAACTGAGATGTAATCCTCTACCTTTTCTGGCTTGGGCTTATGCTCAGTTGTGCTTTGGTTGACAAGATAAGAAATGTTTTATCATGCTCCACATTATCTCTTGTACTAGAAGATAAGATGACATATGGAAGAGTTCTGTGGCTATGATGGAGCTTGGTTGAATAGTGGGAAAATAGACTAATTTTTCAAGTTTCATGTGTCCAAAGATAAATATTAGGTTTTGTATGCTAATAAAGAAAGGAATAGATCTGTCTCTGATATTTTCCAACATTCTAGAATAACAAAAAGTACAAAACACCTATGCCATATGTCTATTGGAATACAGATGTCAGAAATGGCAACAACTTTTTTCCAGCTACATAATCACATATCAGTATTATCTAATAGAAATTCTAATTCACTCTGTGCTTCCTCCCAAACAGTTTCATTTGTTTATTTCCTGTTATTTATTAGTTACTGCCATGACTGTATGCCATGCCATTAAACCCTAGGACATACAAATATATTGTACAATTAAATAGACAGTTAAAGGATTGGTGGTACACTGTAAGCAGATAATGTCAAACCATATTTAGCCTCCAACAATTCAATGATAAAAAATTAAATGCTCATTTATTTTCAAAGTGGGAGCCTCAGATTTTACACATTTTTATTCATTCTTATTACCCATTGTGATTTTATAGCATGGTCACAACTCTTACTAAACAGGAGAGCAATCGAGATTGTAGAGTAGGAGGACATGGAAGTCACCTGTCACCATGAATACATCAAAAATACATTTGCATATGGAACAATTCAATGAGAATTGTTCAGACTAACTGGAAAATAGCAGAAAGACTCTTGTTCAACCAAGGCTGTTAGAAAGACATATGGAATAGGGTAGGAAGGGGAGAAAAACAATTCAGTCAGGACTTGTACCCATGGGACAGGTCTCAGAGGAAAAGGGAGATTACAAGAATAGACACCCACTGAGAGAAGTGAACCGTGGGATCCAGAGATTTGGAAGCCCCAGTCTTGGGGTCATACAGAGGGTAGATGAGCTCTCTTGGCTGTTTGGAGGAAAGCTCACTCCATGCCACAGTATGGTATGGGATCTGGGGCTGCCACAGCCAGGGAAAAGGCTAGGCCATGGGATGCAGAGATGACCTGGTCCCAGGGCAAAGTCGGAGTGAGGCAGCAATAGCTATTGTTGACACATCCTCAAGCATCCTATCAGAAGCAGCCCAGAACTCAGAGGGCAGCTACTCCACCACAACTAACCCTGATACACAGAGTAAACACTGGCCCCGCCTGCCCTGCAGTGCAGCTCCACAAAAGGGAAGTGATCAGCAGTGACGGACCAATGGGACATGAACCTGAGGCTGCATCTAAGCAGACAGAGAGAAATAATTGCTGACACCCGCACAGGCAGTATATCACAGACAGCTCAGACTTCTATCTGTGACAAAAATGAGCTGAGATGGCCCACATGCGCTTTCCTTGCTTCACCGACCCCCACTTCTGGGGTAAAGGTGCCAGGGCTGGGAAATGAGAAAGCAGATATTTACATGGAACAGAGGCAGCTCAGGTTCAATCCACGGGGTTTCCACCCCAGCAACTGGGAAGGCAGTGATGGCTAGTGCAGCAGAAGGGATGTCCCACCCTACACCCAACTACAGCTCTAGCCCCTCCATCTCCAGACTCATATCCTACCAAGTAATAGCTTCCCTTGAGGAAAAATCTGGCTTAGGTCCACATCAAGTCTGCTCTCTCTTCAAAGGCATTAGCCACACATAATCTGCATAAGGATGTTTCCACATATGAACACCTCTTCCAGACTGGAACAGACAACCAGTTTCCCTTAAATTAATAGAGGCAAAGAAAGTTAAGGAAAATAACAAGGCCTAAGAATGACTCTCAGTTGAGACAGTAAGAGAAAAACCACTGAAAATGCATAATTAAACAGAAATAAATTATTAACCAGATAAAACATGCAAAGTGTTTCTAAGAGTAATGTTAACTGAATTAGGGGAAAGAGTAGATGAACATACTGAGAATGTTAATAAGGAACAACAAAATATAAAAATTATCCAATCAGAAATTAAGAATTTAATAACTGAAATAAAAAACACACTAGAAGGAATGAAACAGACTGACACAGAAGAATGCATAAGTGATCTGGAAAACAGAGTAATGGAAACCACAAAAAGGAAAACAAATCTTAAAAAAAAAAGAGAACAGCTTATAAGATCTCTGGCATAACATGAAGCGCACCAATATTCAAATTATAGGGGTCCCAGACGGAGGAGAGAGAGAAAAGGAGATCGAAGATGTATTTGAGAAAATTATGGCTAAAGTCTTCTCAAACTGGTGAAAAAAGAAACAGATATCCAGGCACAGGAAGCACAGAAAGTTCTAAACAGTATAAACCTAGACAGATATATTAAAATGGAAAAACTTAAAATCCTAAATGGAGGAAGATAAAAACAGACTCATAGGGCTTCCCTGGTGGCCCAGTGGGTAAGGACACTGCTTTGAAGTACAAGGAGCGCTGTTTCAATCCCCAGCCTGGGAAGATCCCATGTGCCATGGAGCAGCTGGACCGATGTGTCCAACTACCGAGCCAGAGCTCTGGATCGCATGCACCCAGAGCCAGTGTTCAGCACTGACAGAGGCCACTGCAATGTGAGGCCCGCATGGGCCAAAGAACAAAGATGGATGAAAATAGATAAATGAAAGCCCAATAGCTGTGCCCTCCACCAAAGAAACACACTCATATACAAGGGAAACTCCATAAGGCTATCATCTGATTTTTCTGCAGAAATCTTGCAGGTAAGAAGGGAGTGGCATGATATATTCAGAGTGCTGAAAGGGAAAAATCTGAAAGCTAGGATACTTCACCCAACAAGACTACCATTTAGAATCAAAGAAGAGATATAAACACCTCAGAAAAGCAAAAGCTAAAAGAGTTCATTGATACTAAACCTACTGTAAAATGTCATAATTAAACAGAAATAAATTATTAACCAGATAAAACATGCAAAGTGTTTCTAAGAGTAATGTTAACTGAATTAGGGGAAAGAGTAGATGAACATACTGAGAATGTTAATAAGGAACAACAAAATATAAAAATTATCCAATCAGAAATTAAGAATTTAATAACTGAAATAAAAAACACACTAGAAGGAATGAAACAGACTGACACAGAAGAATGCATAAGTGATCTGGAAAACAGAGTAATGGAAACCACAAAAAGGAAAACAAATCTTAAAAAAAAAAGAGAACAGCTTATAAGATCTCTGGCATAACATGAAGCGCACCAATATTCAAATTATAGGGGTCCCAGACGGAGGAGAGAGAGAAAAGGAGATCGAAGATGTATTTGAGAAAATTATGGCTAAAGTCTTCTCAAACTGGTGAAAAAAGAAACAGATATCCAGGCACAGGAAGCACAGAAAGTTCTAAACAGTATAAACCTAGACAGATATATTAAAATGGAAAAACTTAAAATCCTAAATGGAGGAAGATAAAAACAGACTCATAGGGCTTCCCTGGTGGCCCAGTGGGTAAGGACACTGCTTTGAAGTACAAGGAGCGCTGTTTCAATCCCCAGCCTGGGAAGATCCCATGTGCCATGGAGCAGCTGGACCGATGTGTCCAACTACCGAGCCAGAGCTCTGGATCGCATGCACCCAGAGCCAGTGTTCAGCACTGACAGAGGCCACTGCAATGTGAGGCCCGCATGGGCCAAAGAACAAAGATGGATGAAAATAGATAAATGAAAGCCCAATAGCTGTGCCCTCCACCAAAGAAACACACTCATATACAAGGGAAACTCCATAAGGCTATCATCTGATTTTTCTGCAGAAATCTTGCAGGTAAGAAGGGAGTGGCATGATATATTCAGAGTGCTGAAAGGGAAAAATCTGAAAGCTAGGATACTTCACCCAACAAGACTACCATTTAGAATCAAAGAAGAGATATAAACACCTCAGAAAAGCAAAAGCTAAAAGAGTTCATTGATACTAAACCTACTGTAAAAGAAATGTTAAAAGTTCTTCTCTAAGTGGAAAAAAAGTATCTATAGGAAATGGAAACTCAAAAAAACAAAGGCAAATATACATAGTAAGGATTCAGGATCTACCACTTAACTAAGTCAGTCAAAATATTAAAAGACAAAAAATTGTAAAAGCAGATAAAACTACAATAAACAAGGGATAAACATGAAGATGTAAAATATGACATTGAAAACACAAAATGTTGGGGAGGGGTATAAAAAATGTAGATCTTTAAAAATGTGTTTGAACTTAAATGACTATCAGTATAAAACAAGTATATTTGGTTATAGGTCAACAATATGAACCCCATGATTACCACAAATAAAAAATCCTACATAGATATACAAAACCTAAAAAGAAAGAAACATGAGCATACAATTACTAAAGAAAATCCACAAACCACAAAGGAAGAAACAAAAAGAAGAAATGACCCAAGAAAAATTATAAAAACAACCAGAAAACAAGTAATAAAACATCAATCAGTACATACCTATCAATAATTACTCTAAGTGTTAATGGACTAAATGCTTCAGTCAAAAGGTATACACACACACACACATACACACACATATAAAACCCACAAGATCCATTTTCATGCTGCCTATAAAAACTCACATCAGGACTAAAGACATACACAGACTGAAAGAGAGAGAATGGAAAAAGATATTTCATGTAAATGGAGATGACAAGAAATTGAGGAGTAGTAAATGTGCATCACACAAAATAGACCTTAAAACACAGGCTATAACAAAAGACAAAGAAGAGCACTATATAATGATAAAGTGATCAATACAATATTACATGCATTAACATATATGCATCCAATAAAGGAACATCTAAATATATAAAGCAAATACTAACAGAAATAAAGGGAGAAATGACGGTAATACAAAAACAGTAGGGAATGCCCCACTGACATCAATGGACAGATCACCCAGATAGAAAATCAATAAGGCAACAGTGGTCTTAAATGACATGACAGATTAGTTGGGTTTAAGAGATAACTATAGGGCTTCCCCTGGTGGTCCAGTGGATAAGGACACCGCCTTGCAGTGTAAGGGGCGCCGGTTCGATCCCTGGCCCTGAGAAGATCCCACGTGCCATGGAGCGGCTGGACCAATGTGTCCAATGACCGAGCTGGAGTTTTGGGGCGCATGCGCCCAGAGCCGGTGCTCTGCGACAACAGACGCCACCGTGATGGGAGGCCCACAGGAGCCAGGGAATGAAGACCGATGAGGGTAGAGAAATGAAAAGACCGATGGAGGTGGCCCGCCCGCTCCCCTCCCTCCCCAACCCAACCCCCGCCCATAACAAATAAATAAATAAATCTTTTAAAAAAAAAGAGAGAGATAACTATAAGAAATAATTTCATTCTGAAACAGCAGAATACATATTCTCGTAAAGTGCACATGGAACAATTTCCAAGCTAGGCTATAAAACAGTCTCAACAAATTTAAGGGGACAAAAATTATTTCAAGCATCTTTTCTAATCATAACAGTATGAAGTTGAAAATCAGTTACAGAAAGAAAAATGAGAAAACAACAATCATATGGAGACTAAACAACATGCTAAAAACTAATGGGTCAATGAAGAAATCAAAGACAAAATGAGAAAATGCATCAAGACAAATGAAAATGGAAATACAACTTTCCAACACAACTTTTCAAAATTTATGGGATGCAGCAAAAGCAATTCTAAGAAAGAAACTTATACCAATACTGGCTTTCCTTCACAAATAAGAAAAATCTCAAATAAATAACATAGCCTACCACGTAAAGGAATTGGAAAAAGGACACAGTGGCTGAAATAGCTCAGTTGGGAAAGCATTAGACTGAAATAGGACAAAAAAGCCCAAAGTCAGCAGGTGGGAGAAAATAATAAAGGTAAAAGAGGACATAAAAATAGAGACCAAAAGAAAAAAAAATATCAATGAAAGCAACAGCTAGTTTTTCTGAAAAGATAAATAAATTTGATAAACCTTTAGCCTGTTTCACCAAGAAGAAAAGAGAGAGGTCCCAAATAAAAAGCATAATAAGTGAAAGAAGAGAAAGAACAAACAATACCACGCAGGTACAACAATCATAAGAGAATACTACCAACAGTATATGCCAACGGATTGGACAATATAGAAGAAATGGACAAATTTTATAGCAACATACATCTGCCTAGATTGAATCAATAAGAAACTATTTGAAAATGCCAATCACTAGCTGTGAAATTAAATTTGTAATGAAGAAAAAACATCCCAGCAAACAAAAGTCCAGGACCAGATGGCTTCACAGGAAAATTCTTCTGAACATATACATAATAGCTAATACTTATCCTTCTCAAATTATTCCTCAAAACTGAAGTGGATTAGAACACTCCAAATTCAGTCTATGAAGCCACCATTACCCTGATAACAAAACCAGAAAAAGACACTATTAAGTAAGAAAATAACAGGCCAATATCACTGATGAACAGATGCAAAAATCCTCAACAAAATGTTAGAAAAATGAATCCAACAATATATAAAAAGGATCATATACCATGATCCAAGTGGGATTTATTCCAGGGACTTAAGGATATTTCAATATTTACAAACTAATCAATGTGACACACCACATTAGCAAAATGAAGAATAAAAATTGCATGATCATCTGAAATAGCACTTGGCAAAATTCAATATCCAATCATGATATTAATAAAAACTCTCATCAAGGTAGATATAGAAGGAATATATCTCAATATAGTTTCTTTTTCTAGGGGATGGTTTTGATCACTGCTTCCTGTACAATGTTAGGAACCTCTATCCATCGTTCTTCAGGCACTCTGTCTATCAGATCTAATCCCTTGAACCTATCTGTCACTTCCACTATATAATTGTAAGGGATTTGATTAAAGTCATTCCTGAATGGCCTAGTGGTTTTCTCTACTTTCTTCAATTTAAGCCTGAATTTTACAATAAGGAGTTCACGATCTGAGCCACAGTCAGCTCCCGGTCTGGCTTTTGCTGACTGTACAGACCTTCTCCAGCTTCAACCACAAAGAATATAATCAATCTGATTTCACATTGACCATCTGGTGATGTCCATGTTTAGACTCATCTCATTTTGTACTCCAAGGCCAAACTTGTCTGTTACTCCAGGTATCTCTTAATTTCCTAGTTTTGCATTTCAGTCCCAAATGATGAAAAGGACAACTTTTTTTGGTGTTAGTTCTAGAAGATCTTGTAGGTTTGTAGGTCTTCAAGAACCATTCAAATTCAGCTTCTTCAGCATTAGTTGTTGGAGCATAGAACAATTCCACTCCAAGGTATATATCCAGAAAAAATTGAAAACACTAATTCAAAAAGATACATGGACCCCTGTGTTCATAGCAGCACTATTTACAATAGGCAAGATATGTAAATAACACAAGTGTTCATCAACAGACAAATGGATAAAGAAGATATTGGTCAGTTATAAAAAAAAAAAATAATGAAACTCTGCCATCTGCAGCAATGTGGATAGAGCTAGAGAATATTATGTTTAGTGAAATAAGTCACACAGAGAAAGACAAATACTGTATGATATAATTTATATTTGGAATCCTAAAAGTGAAAAAAAAATAATATATATAGAAAAACAGAAACAGTCTAACAGATACAGAGAACAAACTAGTGGTTATCAGTGGGAAGAGGAAAGTACATAGGGGAAGACAGAGGTATGGGATTAAGAGATTTAAACTACTATGTCTAAAATAGAAAAGTGACAAGGACATATTGTACCTCACAATTTTAGCCATTATTTGGTAATAACTTATAATGGAGAATAATCTACAAAATACTGAGTCACTATGCTGTACACATGGAACTAATATAATAGTTAAATCAAGATACTTCAATTAAAAAAAAACTACTGCTAAATAAATGGTCACTGATTAGTAATCTTTGTATGAGAGGCAATTCGGAATTCAGATGAATCAAAAGAAGGTATAATTTAAAAAAAAAAAACATTTTATTTTGGCTCTGAACTCATTATGGTTATTCTTTTGCTAGCATAGGTTTACCTTCCTACGTGCATTTTTCTTAGACTATTATTAGACATGGTTGGCCCTCAAGTGACTGTGGGCAGATGTGACTCATATGGATGACAGTGAGAAAGGAAAATGGAATAAAAAGTGAATCATGGAAAACAAAGAATCACTTACATACACTCATTCTAATTTATAAACATGGCAAGCCTTGAGAAAGTGCTTCACTATACTGATTGCACAGTTGTTCCAGAGCCTGTAACAATGCCCTTTACAGAATAGGCATGTCCATTATGCTATCTTATCTACAACAAGTAAGACAAGTAAGTATGCTTGTTATAAATAAGATAGAAAATGCAGAAAATATCATGGACATTAAGCAACCAGTACATACTGTTAAGACTTAGATTTATTTCCTTAAAGTATATCTTTCCACGTACATTTGTAGGCAAAACCACACACATGTACACACAGAAAATTTAGATCAAAGTTTTATACATTTCTACATATTAGTATGTGCCACTTCATTTGGTATTAAAATCTATCATGACCATAACTTACAGTAACATAATAGTCTATTTGATGTATTGGTCACCATTTGTTTCACCATCTGGGATATTGGAGTTTTTCTTTTTTCTCTTTGCATTTTTGGGTACAATCAGTATAAATATATCTGTATATGAGTGCTGTATCTCTGTTCTAGAAGACCAATGTTTCTATTTTCTAAAACATTATTTTGCAGAGGAAAAAAGAAGAAACTGAAAATGAATAGAGTAAATAAATGAGAGACAGGCTATGGGAAGATGCTCAATGAGATGTATGTTCCATTGAGGGAGAAACTCTTGTCTCGTTTGTCATGTTGACTTCAGCATCTAGAACAATGTACGGCTTAGACTTATTGATTAATAAATACTCACCAGGTAGATAAATAAGTAAATTAATGAATGACCAACTATGTAGAAGGTATAGAGTAGACCTGAAGCATAATCTATGAGGAAAGGTTTTACTGAAAAATCTTAGAACTCTAATATATAGAAGAATATCATAATACTATGACATATACTATAGAAGAAAACAATTTCTCTAAAGGAGTATGTCTTCCTTTTCAGAAGTTCTCAAGTAGACTTTGGGGAGTTAGGAATATATCCCTGATGATGTACTCTGAAACACAGGTAGGCCTGTACCTAAACCTTAGAAGTACGAAGTGATAGGATGACAGTGAGAAAGGAAAATGGAATAAAAAGTGAATCATGGAAAACAAAGAATCACTTACATACACTCATTCTAATTTATAAACATGGCAAGCCTTGAGAAAGTGCTTCACTATACTGATTGCACAGTTGTTCCAGAGCCTGTAACAATGCCCTTTACAGAATAGGCATGTCCATTATGCTATCTTATCTACAACAAGTAAGACAAGTAAGTATGCTTGTTATAAATAAGATAGAAAATGCAGAAAATATCATGGACATTAAGCAACCAGTACATACTGTTAAGACTTAGATTTATTTCCTTAAAGTATATCTTTCCACGTACATTTGTAGGCAAAACCACACACATGTACACACAGAAAATTTAGATCAAAGTTTTATACATTTCTACATATTAGTATGTGCCACTTCATTTGGTATTAAAATCTATCATGACCATAACTTACAGTAACATAATAGTCTATTTGATGTATTGGTCACCATTTGTTTCACCATCTGGGATATTGGAGTTTTTCTTTTTTCTCTTTGCATTTTTGGGTACAATCAGTATAAATATATCTGTATATGAGTGCTGTATCTCTGTTCTAGAAGACCAATGTTTCTATTTTCTAAAACATTATTTTGCAGAGGAAAAAAGAAGAAACTGAAAATGAATAGAGTAAATAAATGAGAGACAGGCTATGGGAAGATGCTCAATGAGATGTATGTTCCATTGAGGGAGAAACTCTTGTCTCGTTTGTCATGTTGACTTCAGCATCTAGAACAATGTACGGCTTAGACTTATTGATTAATAAATACTCACCAGGTAGATAAATAAGTAAATTAATGAATGACCAACTATGTAGAAGGTATAGAGTAGACCTGAAGCATAATCTATGAGGAAAGGTTTTACTGAAAAATCTTAGAACTCTAATATATAGAAGAATATCATAATACTATGACATATACTATAGAAGAAAACAATTTCTCTAAAGGAGTATGTCTTCCTTTTCAGAAGTTCTCAAGTAGACTTTGGGGAGTTAGGAATATATCCCTGATGATGTACTCTGAAACACAGGTAGGCCTGTACCTAAACCTTAGAGGCTTCACTTCACTCAACCTCTCTAAGCCTGTTGCCTCATTTCTGAAACAATTATCTACTCCTTTCATAAATGAGGATGAGATAGGTATGAGATAGATATTTATGAGATATGTGCATAAATTGTTGAGCCTATTTTACAGAAGGCAAGCAGTCAATTCTTCTGATTCTTTGGTTATTTTCCCTGTCCATAATGTAATAGAAGAGACTGCTCGATGGAATGGGAGGTTGTATTAGAAGACTCATCCAGGGCCTCCTTATGAATAGAAGACACCATGTTCTTTGGATGGTTCATTATTTCCTTAGAGTCATGCTGCCAATGTGATCAGCCAAAGTTTATTTATGTGTGCATGTACACACATGTGTCTATTTATTATAGGCAGGCAGTTTACTGAATGAGTTAAGTGCTAGAGGGTCTGAAAAGGCAATGGTTGTTTTTCTCCAATTTCTACCATTAAACAGTTGGTTCTGCTTTTCTTGCACTCTGGCAGACACTTCAGGAAGATTCTGTAGATTCTAAGTCACTACATATTATATCATTAGAACCAGAATGAACAAATGTATGTTTTACAATTTAATAGACACATAAAATATTGGTGATAGATACTCTAGGATAGTCCACTATCAGATTTTTAAGAAGTCATCTAGTCTGAAGCAAACCTTCAGTCTCACACCCAGCTTCTTGTTCTTTCCCTCCCTTGCCCCCAGCTTAAGCTTGCCCTCTGGCTTGAAGACAGGCACATGTATGTTTCTTCCCAGTACCTCCTCATGCTAATTTCACCAGGCTGAGGGTGAAAACGTGGATGGAAGAAAGCTGTATATGACTGACACTGTTGCATTCTAACTCTTGCCTTCTCTAATGGCAAGCCTCCAAATGCTAGATTTCTTATGAATTGAACTTTATTTCTTTGAATATCTCTAGGGGTCCCACACACTATGCCATCCTGGGATGAATAATGCACTCTGGCTGATGTCTTACCTACTATCCTCTTACCTACTGTATCCCAGCAGCATATCCCACACAGTTTCTTATTCACAGAGTCTCCTTACTCAAGTAGACAAGCTTTCAGACTGGCATGTTTACAAGATGATTCACATCTGGCTATCTCCCACTGCATTTATTTGACCCACCAGGAGCATGTGTTCTTGGCTTGCTAAAAAGTGGAAACATAACTTAATTCTGAACACTTCTGCCTTCACCCCATCGTTGTGGGTATTCCACCTACCTACTGCCTTTGGAATTTATCCAGGTAAGAAAGAAGTAGTGGTCTTCATATTTTCACACAAAACCCAAACTACTAAGGATACATGAGAGGTTCTCCTAATAACTCTTTTACTCTGATCCTAGGGTAACTTGGAATTTCATTAACTCAGCAAGTAGGACATGTGGAGGAGATATCAATCTCTTCTCTTACTATGTTGGGGGCAAACCACCTTCTCCTCTCCTCCCACCTTTAGAAGAGCAGGGAAAATGCCATAGCCTCAAATACCAATTATTTCACTTAATTCCTTTCAGATGTCTAGTCTTCCATAATACAGGGTGTCAGATATAATGGTCTTTAGATAGTTCTTCTAGAAAGTCCTGCATCCTACCTACAAGCATATATGTAGATTCTCCACTCAAAGTTAGGCTTTGATAGAAATTCTGAAACAATAAAAGTCTCCAATTCCAATACTATTGTCCTTATAAAATAAATAAATATATTTAATTTTAGAGTTTAGCCCTATGAGGGCAAGGACTCTGTTGATTTTGTCCATGCTTACATATCTACCACTTAGTACAACACCTGGGTCATGGGAGGTGCTCAGTATAGTTGGTCAGTGAATGAATAGACATTAGGCTTGTAGTCAAGTGACATTCCAAGTGTAATTTAGTGGATGCTTCATTCATCCATTCATTTATTCAACTAACATTTATTTAGTATCTCCTCTGTGCTATTCATTGTGCTAGGGCCTGGGGAAATCAAAGATCTAAAAAAATAAACACCTTGCACCTGCCTTTCGGGGCTTGAAATCTGGTATGTCAAAGACAGATACATGGAATGTTGGTTATTAAACAATGTGGAATATAAGGACATCACTGAGAATACCTAATCTATTAAACAGAGAGAGAAGAGGGAAGGAGGAGAGGAAAGGGAGCCAGAGAGGAAGGAAGGAGCTGTGCTAACTAGGAACATGACCTGAAGAGGGGGATCCTGAACTGAATCTATGAAGCAGAGTAAATAGGTGAAGGTGGAAGTAAAGGTCATTTCAGGCAATGAGGTCTTTACTATTCATAATAATTGGGCTACACTTATAAAACAAGCTTTTCTGGAAGACAGTCTGGGCAGGTTTCCAACATGCTTCAAGAATTTTAAACACATTTCAAGTAAGAAACTTGTGTTTATTGATTCCAAGTTAATTTCCTGCCTTCCTGCCAACCAAAGCTTTTTGTGGTTTTTATTTAGTTTGGTGTTTAGAAGTTTGGTCTCTTCCCTCAATAAAGAAAAATGAAATACCGGCATGGTATCGGTTCCATAGGTACCTTCCCATTTGAAGCTATAAAATTGGTTTTTGAAATATACATTTTTACTGACCTCCAAGAGGCTGTTCTGCTGGTAATGTTCTAATGGTTCAGAGCATAAAACCCCTAGTGACAGACAAAAGGCTGGGTGTATTGTTGTCTTTCTGACCCACAGAAAACTATCAGGATGAACTGAATAGAAGGCAGTGAGACATCAGGCAGGCTTTGAATGTGGCCAAAGGGAGCTAAACAATTGTTTCCTTTACACTGTGTTTGTTATTACAGCTAAATGATTTGCAGTCACTCCTAACTGTGTGTTCAGTCTAATTTGTGGCTACAGCCAAGAAACTGTAGAGGTGAGAGCAAGCATTGACAGGTGACAGTTGAGATGCAGTGTGCAGGTGACTGTTACAGGTCCAGAAGCATTTCCTTGGAACAAAGTTCCAGAGGCATTATCCTTAGCCATTATTAATGAGATGCCCTATTTCCTATATAAAGAAATTATGCCTTACTTTTCAGCCATCTGGTCAACTAAGACCAGCTGGGCCATTTCAAGAAGCTGCCAAACCCAGGAAAGCTTGGAATTTAAAACAAGAGTCTTGCCATGTTTGGGGCTTGAAATCTGGTATGTCAAAGACAGATACATGGAATGTTGGTTATTAAACAATGTGGAATATAAGGACATCACTGAGAATACCTAATCTATTAAACAGAGAGAGAAGAGGGAAGGAGGAGAGGAAAGGGAGCCAGAGAGGAAGGAAGGAGCTGTGCTAACTAGGAACATGACCTGAAGAGGGGGATCCTGAACTGAATCTATGAAGCAGAGTAAATAGGTGAAGGTGGAAGTAAAGGTCATTTCAGGCAATGAGGTCTTTACTATTCATAATAATTGGGCTACACTTATAAAACAAGCTTTTCTGGAAGACAGTCTGGGCAGGTTTCCAACATGCTTCAAGAATTTTAAACACATTTCAAGTAAGAAACTTGTGTTTATTGATTCCAAGTTAATTTCCTGCCTTCCTGCCAACCAAAGCTTTTTGTGGTTTTTATTTAGTTTGGTGTTTAGAAGTTTGGTCTCTTCCCTCAATAAAGAAAAATGAAATACCGGCATGGTATCGGTTCCATAGGTACCTTCCCATTTGAAGCTATAAAATTGGTTTTTGAAATATACATTTTTACTGACCTCCAAGAGGCTGTTCTGCTGGTAATGTTCTAATGGTTCAGAGCATAAAACCCCTAGTGACAGACAAAAGGCTGGGTGTATTGTTGTCTTTCTGACCCACAGAAAACTATCAGGATGAACTGAATAGAAGGCAGTGAGACATCAGGCAGGCTTTGAATGTGGCCAAAGGGAGCTAAACAATTGTTTCCTTTACACTGTGTTTGTTATTACAGCTAAATGATTTGCAGTCACTCCTAACTGTGTGTTCAGTCTAATTTGTGGCTACAGCCAAGAAACTGTAGAGGTGAGAGCAAGCATTGACAGGTGACAGTTGAGATGCAGTGTGCAGGTGACTGTTACAGGTCCAGAAGCATTTCCTTGGAACAAAGTTCCAGAGGCATTATCCTTAGCCATTATTAATGAGATGCCCTATTTCCTATATAAAGAAATTATGCCTTACTTTTCAGCCATCTGGTCAACTAAGACCAGCTGGGCCATTTCAAGAAGCTGCCAAACCCAGGAAAGCTTGGAATTTAAAACAAGAGTCTTGCCATGTTTGGTCTTACTTTATTCCCCTTGGGAATGTTTATATCTAGTGACTGTAGCAAGAGAAACCATGAAAGGAGCAAGACTGATACTTACAAAAAACAAAGTCTGATACTTACTAAAGTTTTGAAGTAAAGATATTTTTGGATGTCTGCTTCAACTCTAAAAAATAAAGATGAATGCTCCTACTCAGACAACTTAGCACCAGAAAAACGAACAACCCAATCAAAAAATGGGAAAAAGATCTAAAGAGACGCCTCTCCAAAGAGGACATACAGATGGCCCAAAAGCACATGAAACGATGCTCAATCTTGCTTATTATTAGAGAAATGCAAATTAAAACCACAATGAGATACCACCTCACACCCGTCAGAATGGCCATCATCAATAAATCGACAGACAATAAATACTGGAGAGGGTGCGGAGAAAAGGGAACCCTCTTGCATTGCTGGTGGGAATGTAAACTGATACAACCTCTATGGAAGACAGTATGGAGATTCCTTAAAAAACTAAAAATAGAAGCATCATACGACCCAGCAATCCTACTCTTAGGCCTATATCCTGATGAAATCAAAACTGAAAGAAGCACCTGTACTCCAATGTTCATTGCAGCTCTCTATACAATAGCCAGAACATGGAAGCAACCTAGATGCCCATCGACGAATGAATGGATACAGAAGCTCTGGTACATATATACAATGGAATGCTACTCAGCTGTTAAAAGAAATGCAGAAGACTCAGTCCTAATGAGGTGGCTAGCTCTAGAACCTATCATAAAAAGTGAAGTAAGTCAAAAAGAGAAAGACAAGTACAGTTTACTAACTCATATATATGGAATCTAGTAAGATGGTCATGATAACACACGCAGTGAACTCATGGAAAAACAGACAGGGAATAGACATAAGGACATTGTGGGGAACAAACAGTGAGAGGAAGGCATAGAGGAAGTAACATCGAAACCTATACTGGCACGTGTGGAAAAGATAGCTATTGTCATTGTGCTAAGGGAATAGGACTGCCTACAATCACTTGGGGCGATGATCCGGAGGGCTGGGACGGGGGGAACTGGGTGGTGGGGGGACCAGGGATATGCATATGAATGATCTGGGAACATACATGTTGGTGAACAACAAAACTCTGTAAAATCTTTAAAATAAAGAATTAAAAAAAAAAAAAAAGATGAATGCTCCTAATCCTCAGCTAATTGGAAATGAATTTCCTAGTTAGACTGGTATTTCTGAAAGTGGTGAGGAGCAATGCTGTTTTGAGAAATCAGGATTTTACTGAGCTCTTGGATAAAAGATTGAAAAGTAACAAAGCCAAGCTTTGGCAAATTGATCTGCAGGCCTGTCTGCTTTAGCCAGACGTCTGACAATTCCTGAGCCACAGCAAACTGAAGAGTCGTTGATGTAGTGAGTGCATGATAAAAATATGCAAAAAGATGACGTATGCAAATTCTCTTGGGAGAGAGCTGGAGCACTACTGGCACTTTAGTTCAAGAATGCTGTTGGCAGCCTTTACAGGGAGCTGACAGTAGGAGAAGCTACCGAGGCTGTACTTCTGCTCACCTCCTGGTGAGGCTTATAAATATTTGGGGATATAGCATTTGAGGCTCAGAATTATTTTGAACTGTCTTCCCATTTCACTAAAATGGAGAACTCTATGTGGGTCATATAACCTAGGCGTCTTTGGTTCTTACGAACGCCACACAGTGAGAAAAACTGAACTATTATGGAGTATGTACTACGTACACAGGATATAGACATCAACAGACTGATAAATACATAAAACTGGAGATTATAATGCAGAAAAGTAAGGGCAATGAGGTAAACTTTTAACAAGTATGATTATAATAATTCTCCTCTCCATATCCAGTCCCCTCCCACAATGATTGTCAACTTGATCACGTGACTTGCCTTAGCCATAGGAACAATAAGCAGAGACCTGAACAATTCTTGCACACAGTAGCTAGGTTTCTCTTACTGCTCTTAGGATCCTGTGAATACTGCCATGTGACTAAAGCAAGGCTGGCCTGCTGAATGATGAGGGACAATCCAGTTATTCAATTACCAAGATGGTATCCAGCTAACCACCAACTTTCCTGTTCACTACCACAGGCATACTGGCCTCCTTGCTGTTTTCCAAATATACTAGGTACATGCTATCACCCCTGGGCCTTTGCATTACTGCTTTCTGTGCCTGGAACACTTTGCCCCCAGATATTCACATGAGTAACTTCTCTACCTTTTCCAAGTCATTATTCAAATCTTTTTTTTCTTTTTATTTATTTATTTATTTATTTTTGTACATGTATGTTCCCAGATCATTCATATGCATATCCCTTGATCCTCCCCCCACCCAGTTCCCCCCCACCCATCCCTCCAGACCATCGCTCCAAGTGGTTGTAGGTACTCCTATTCCCCTAGCACAATGACAATAGCTATCTTTTCTACGCATGACAGTATAGGTTCCCATGTTACTCCCTCCCACTGTTCGGTCTCCACAATGTCTTTATGTCTATTCTTTGTTTTTTCATGCGTTCACTGCGTGTGTTATCATGACCATCTTACTAGATCCCATATATATGAGTTAGTATACTATACTTGTCTTTCTCTTTTTGACTTACTATTCAAATCTTATTTTCTGACCTGTTCTAGCCATTATTACTTCACCCATTTCATCATCAACATCTCGATCCAACTCAACTTTTCAATTTGTTCCCCCACTGTATTTTATCATTTTAGAGAAACACAGATTCATGTCAAACTCTATTTATTACAAATGGTCTTTATTGTATATTGTCTATTTCCTGTAGCTTGAATATGAGCTCCAGGAAAGCAAAGATCTTTATCTGGCTTGCTTCCTATAACAGCACCTGGTTGTGTGTGTGTGCGTGCTCATTTGTGTTTCACTTTTTTGCAATCCCATAGAATGTAACCTGACAGGCTCCTCAGACTGTGGGATTTCCCAGGCAAGAATACTGGAGTGGGTTGCCATTTCCTACTCCAGGGAATCTTCCTAACCCGGGGATCGAACCCACATCTCTTGCATCTTCTGCACTAGCAGACAGGTTCTTTACCACTAGCAATTCCTGGGAAGCCCCATAATAGCACTCACCTAGCTTATAGTATGACAATCCAGTTATTCAATTACCAAGATGGTATCCAGCTAACCACCAACTTTCCTGTTCACTACCACAGGCATACTGGCCTCCTTGCTGTTTTCCAAATATACTAGGTACATGCTATCACCCCTGGGCCTTTGCATTACTGCTTTCTGTGCCTGGAACACTTTGCCCCCAGATATTCACATGAGTAACTTCTCTACCTTTTCCAAGTCATTATTCAAATCTTTTTTTTCTTTTTATTTATTTATTTATTTATTTTTGTACATGTATGTTCCCAGATCATTCATATGCATATCCCTTGATCCTCCCCCCACCCAGTTCCCCCCCACCCATCCCTCCAGACCATCGCTCCAAGTGGTTGTAGGTACTCCTATTCCCCTAGCACAATGACAATAGCTATCTTTTCTACGCATGACAGTATAGGTTCCCATGTTACTCCCTCCCACTGTTCGGTCTCCACAATGTCTTTATGTCTATTCTTTGTTTTTTCATGCGTTCACTGCGTGTGTTATCATGACCATCTTACTAGATCCCATATATATGAGTTAGTATACTATACTTGTCTTTCTCTTTTTGACTTACTATTCAAATCTTATTTTCTGACCTGTTCTAGCCATTATTACTTCACCCATTTCATCATCAACATCTCGATCCAACTCAACTTTTCAATTTGTTCCCCCACTGTATTTTATCATTTTAGAGAAACACAGATTCATGTCAAACTCTATTTATTACAAATGGTCTTTATTGTATATTGTCTATTTCCTGTAGCTTGAATATGAGCTCCAGGAAAGCAAAGATCTTTATCTGGCTTGCTTCCTATAACAGCACCTGGTTGTGTGTGTGTGCGTGCTCATTTGTGTTTCACTTTTTTGCAATCCCATAGAATGTAACCTGACAGGCTCCTCAGACTGTGGGATTTCCCAGGCAAGAATACTGGAGTGGGTTGCCATTTCCTACTCCAGGGGATCTTCCTGACCCAGGGATCAAACCCACATCTCTTGCATCTTCTGCACTAGCAGACAGGTTCTTTACCACTAGCAATTCCTGGGAAGCCCCATAATAGCACTCACCTAGCTTATAGTATATGCTCAATAAATGCATGCTGATTGAATTAATGGATATATATAATACATCTCTAAAGTCGAGTCACTGAGAAAAATTCATCTATCCTTTCTCTAGGAGACAGAACAAACATAAGGGAAACCACATAACCAGGGGCCCATCTTTACTTAACTGACAATTCTTTATCACCGAGAATCTTGTCTACCTACTTTATGTCATTCAACATAATAACATTTTTCTAACATTTTCCTTCTCTGATGGACTGTATCAACTAGTGTTATATTCCTTTTTCTTTGATAGCTATTTCTTATAGAATAATATAACCAAAGAAACGATAAGAAAAAAAAAAAAGCAGCAATGGTTTATGTGAGCAGGTATCCAGATAGGCTATTTTTTTCTGAGTTTTGCTTCCTCAGAACTATCACAACTGATTTGGAGGTTTCTCAGTGCAAGTGTCCATCTCTGCTTTTAGCTCCTGCAGTTTTTTTGGATGCAGATATATTCTCTGAATTCTGACAAATCATCCAGGGGTCTCTTCAGCTGAACTGTCTACAGCCACTCTGGGTCAGAGGTGTAGACCCTTACTCCTCCATACAGGCCCAATCATCAGAAAACACTTCCTTTTGTTTACTAAACAAGAATCAAGTGGGTTTTTGTTTCCCGCTGATTTTAATGTGTCATTAAACAGTATCTGTGCATCTGAACCAAAGGATTGCTTTGGACTATATGATCATTTACGACTTATGAAGCCATGAGTTCCAGTCTGAAGCAAACTGAGTGATATGACTAAAGCTAACTTAATTCATCCCTAATGAAGAAAAGGCGGATGATCTCAGTTGTTTTTTTTTCAAATTTGACTATACCTTAATGAAACCAGAATATCCAAATGTTCTCTAAACTACATATGAACAGATGAAAACCGTAAACTTCTGTGTTGTTAACAGAAAAGGGGGCCCAAGCAATCCTATTAGGGCTAGAAAACCGATGGCTAGGATGTTAAAATTAATTTTTTTATTTTTAGAGATCTGCTTGAATGAGATCCCACTTCTTACATGAAGCCCTCATGGATCTCCATCAGATACAAATGGCCTCTCTCTCTTCCTTGACTCCACAGAACCTTGTGTCTTACATCAAACATTGCATTCAGACTTGTGGCTTAGTGATTAGAGCCCTATGTACTCGATCTAATGCTTTATAAACTCTTTGCAGAGAGGACAAAGTATCATTCAACTCTGCATGACCTGAGTGACTTAACGTAGAAGAGGCCCTGTGTAGTTATTAAGAGGGGACTGTGTTCAACGATTCCTGATGTTCTGTGATCAGAGTAAGTGCAGGAGCTTCATTGGCCTGATAAGGAAGTGTCAGTAAAGCCAGTATCTCAACCTTTGCTGCACATTTGAATTAGCAGAGACTTTAAAGCTTTTCCAGACTCCACCACAGATAAATCAGATCAAACTATCTGGCAGTACAGTCCAGGCATCAGCATTTTAAAAAGCTTTCCAGGTGATTTTAACGGCTCTAAATTTTGTTGTCTTGGGAAGCGTCTTCACTGTGTTGTTCATTTATAAGAACATAGATGCATTCGAACTTTACACCAACACTATGAACTACATATTATTATTATTATTATCCTCACTTTGTAGACAAGGATACTAAGGCACAGAGGGGTAAAGTAAGTGGCTCCAGTTCCCTAAGAGCTAGACCTTGAATCCAGGCAGATGAGTCTGAGTAGGTATAAATTCATCACTCTGCCACCCCACCTTTCACAGTTAACAGTTGTTGAGCTTCTTCAACATGCCCTGCTCTGTGCTAAACCCCTTACGTAGGTTATCTCACAGCGAATATATGACAGAAGTACTATTTTGCATCACCTATTTATAGGTGGGGAATTTGCCCACCATTATGTTGCTAGCAAGTAAAGAACTAAGGTTCAAACCACTGGTCAGTTCAAATCCTCCCAGAGGAAAAGCTAAGAACTTTAAGTTTCATCCCGTTTTCTATACCATGCTAATTGCAGGTGGAAGCTTTGGAGTGTGAGGTAAATTCTTTCCCAGGCTCTGTAATCCCTGTCTTGGGGCTGTGCTGATTGCATTCATTGTTTATTACACGCAGTCGACAACTTTGGTCATCATTTTGATGAAGATACAATGTTTGCCTGATTGCCCTTTCTCTTTCATATTAAGAATAACTTACCATGACTCCTGAGGTTTCTGTTACACATTCATCTTCAGTAGACTTTCTAACTGAACTCAGTTGCTGTCTTTGCTTGTATTAGCTGTAACCATTTGAATCTTCATTTTCATCAGTATGATCACGTTAAGAGCCCAACCTGAGAGAAACTATGATCTGTCATTTAATGTCACCTAAAATGTTGAACAAAAGCAGGTTGGATGACCACAAACAATAAAATGGTTAAAGAAATTGTGACCTACTCGTATGGTGAAACACTAGATAGAAATAAAAATGTAAGAACTGTAGTCATACATACAGAGATGAATCTTTCAAATCTAACATTGAGGGAAAGTTAACAACCACACACACACACAAACATTCACAGGAAAAATTCATCTAGGTTGCCCAAACCAGAATTTTGGCTAGATTTGGGAAGTAGAGTGGGACTAGTGACTGGGAAAGACAGGGAGGGGCTGAGCTTCAGGGGGCAGGAAATACTTGACCTGGGTGGCAATTCGATGGGTGTGTTCATTTGGTGGTGATTCACTGGATTGGACAGTTGTGGTCCTGGTACCTTTTTTTTCCAATATGAATGGGAGACTGTGTTATAAACATTTTATAAAAATGATGAATAAAGGTTAGTTGGTAAAGCAAAGAAATACAGCTTTCTCAAGTAAGCTTAGAGGTACATTTTAGCACAAGCCGATTTTTACTCTTTTTGATCCTTTTAAATATTTTAATAAAGAAGTAGAAAAACTCCAAATTTCACCAATAGTGAATAAATAATAGAGGGTACTCATACCCTTGAGGTAGTTTCCTCCTCTCCCCTTTTTTAGAATGAAAATAACAGAAGCTGATACTAATTGACTCCTGGGTTCAGACTGCTTTTAAGTGTTTTTCATTTGTGTATTATTTAATCTTCTCAACAACTCTATGAGCTAGATATTATTGGTCCCATTTTCTAGATAAGTAAATTAAGTCTCAAGGTTATATAACCAATAAGCATGAAAACCAAAATTCAAACTTAATGACAGCCTCATCTCTATTCCTGTCTTACTATGCTATTCTCCTCACTCTATAATAATATATAATTAATAATATATATATATAATAATATATCCCTTCAGCCTTTAAAATGAATGTCCTTTATGTCTCTTGCAATTTATATCCTTGAAGTTTGCTTGATGGTGCTCAAAGGATTCAGTAATCTAGAGATTCCTTCCGTATCCAAGGCCTTTAAATATGAAATTTGGGTTTCCTTTATTTTTCTACGTTGCTTTAAACATGATCGTTTTGAAATTCAAAAGCAGGTTGGATGACCACAAACAATAAAATGGTTAAAGAAATTGTGACCTACTCGTATGGTGAAACACTAGATAGAAATAAAAATGTAAGAACTGTAGTCATACATACAGAGATGAATCTTTCAAATCTAACATTGAGGGAAAGTTAACAACCACACACACACAAACATTCACAGGAAAAATTCATCTAGGTTGCCCAAACCAGAATTTTGGCTAGATTTGGGAAGTAGAGTGGGACTAGTGACTGGGAAAGACAGGGAGGGGCTGAGCTTCAGGGGGCAGGAAATACTTGACCTGGGTGGCAATTCGATGGGTGTGTTCATTTGGTGGTGATTCACTGGATTGGACAGTTGTGGTCCTGGTACCTTTTTTTTCCAATATGAATGGGAGACTGTGTTATAAACATTTTATAAAAATGATGAATAAAGGTTAGTTGGTAAAGCAAAGAAATACAGCTTTCTCAAGTAAGCTTAGAGGTACATTTTAGCACAAGCCGATTTTTACTCTTTTTTGATCCTTTTAAATATTTTAATAAAGAAGTAGAAAAACTCCAAATTTCACCAATAGTGAATAAATAATAGAGGGTACTCATACCCTTGAGGTAGTTTCCTCCTCTCCCTTTTATAGAATGAAAATAACAGAAGCTGATACTAATTGACTCCTGGGTTCAGACTGCTTTTAAGTGTTTTTCATTTGTGTATTATTTAATCTTCTCAACAACTCTATGAGCTAGATATTATTGGTCCCATTTTCTAGATAAGTAAATTAAGTCTCAAGGTTATATAACCAATAAGCATGAAAACCAAAATTCAAACTTAATGACAGCCTCATCTCTATTCCTGTCTTACTATGCTATTCTCCTCACTCTATAATAATATATAATTAATAATATATATATATAATAATATATCCCTTCAGCCTTTAAAATGAATGTCCTTTATGTCTCTTGCAATTTATATCCTTGAAGTTTGCTTGATGGTGCTCAAAGGATTCAGTAATCTAGAGATTCCTTCCGTATCCCTAAATTGTGGTTCACAGTTTGGAGTAATCATAGTGAATCTTCCATTCAGTTCTGACTTCTCCCTGGAAGGATTCTACCTTTTATTTTGCTTTCTACTGTTGCTTTCTGTTCACTTTCTAAACAATCCTTTCTTATGAGAGGGGAAATTAGCACCTTTCTGTCACTAGAGAGGATATGAAGGTACAAGATACTAAATAGAAATTGGTATTGATTAATGTATCTTGCCCCACGTAACCCTAAATAAAAAAGGAACTGTAAAGGGAATTAAAATTCTGTAACTGGTCCATGTAGAAAACTATTCCCCATAAACCATACATTTCACTGTTGGTTTTAAAACATATGCATAGATTTCTCTTTTGGGGGGACTGCAGGGAAGGTATGCTCTGCAAATATGATAATATGTGTTATAGGATTAGTTTTTATCCATTCGTTCAGTCTATTTACTATTCATGGTATATATTCTATGACACTTTTCCCCCCCATTTTCACAGCCCTGAGATTGGGTTGTAGCTTCACTGAAGGAAAATCAGAGTTTAACTGGAGATGGTTTTCTTTCTTAGCGGTATGTAGAATAACAGTGCATTGTACAGTCACTGGCATCTTAGATTTACTGAACTACTACACTGAACTTCTTCTGGAGCCAGCCATTTTGTTTGTCATTGGGCATACAGAAACCAGTAAAATAGACATGCTCCCTGGTCTCATATCCTATTGGAGTGACAAATACTGAGCATGTAATTAGCGGATGATGCATATTAAGAAGGGGTTCCCCAGGTGGTTCAGTGATAAAGAATCTGCCTGCCAATGGTGGAGACACAGGAAATGTGGGCTCAGTCCCTGGATTGGGAAGATCCCCTGGAGGAGGAAACGGTAAGCCACTCCAGTATTCTTGCCTGGAGAATCCCATGGACAGAGGAGCCTGACAGGCTACAGTCTATTGGGTCACGAAGAGTCGAACACGACTGAGCGCCTGAGCACACATATGAAGAAGTAATCTTGCATGCCATGAGAGCATGCAACAAGGAAATGGGTGCTTGTTCAAGTTTCAGAGAATACTTTTCCCAAGGCAGTGAAGTCTGAGTGGGACTTGGAGGCTAAGAGTTGCTTAGATGAAGGTGAGAAAAGATGATCCCAGAGAATGAAAGAGCTAGTCTGTAGGATTTGAAGCTGGAAAGAGCCAGTGAACTTCATGGAATTAGAAAACTTGGCTAGAATGGAGAAAAACTAAAGCAGAAGTGGCAATCACAAAGCCACCCAGGTCATTTAGGGCCTTGTAAGCCTCAGTACAATGTTTGAGCTTTCTTATTGTAAGGCTGTGACGTGATCTGCTTTTTTAAAAGGGCCATGATGACCACTCTGTGGAGTGAGATTTCAGAGAGGCCAGGGTGGATGCAGGGAGACTAGTCGGGGAATGACAGCAATGCCAAGGGAGAGGTTTGGCTATAGGAATAAACAGAAATGATATCTTAGAGATAAGTTTTGGAGGTAGAATTGGACATAGTAAGAAACATATGACTCTATGTGAAATCTCAACTATTGGAGGAAAACTCATCCTAAGGGAACTAAAAATAATGGCCTAGAGGGGTGAACCAAGAAAAACATCTCAGGATTGGAAGAAGTAGGTTTTTGAGTACAGCCTGGGATTTGTCACTCAGACATGAATACTATGGAAGGAAAGCTGTGAGACACCCTGGAAAGCCCCCTTCACAAAGAGCTGGGAGCACACGCAGCACTGACTTGTAGCTTACATATCAAAGAGTAGAGTCACTGGGTGCCAATGTATACTTCCCAATTCAGAGTCATCATCAGAGTATAGTGGACCAAGTACTGCTTGTCTGAACTGAAAAAGTGGGACAGTCTATGGCCTATTGCTAGGCATCAACAAGAACTAGGAATTGCATCCTCACTCCTGTGATGTCACAACCTGTCAGGTTCATGACCATTAGCCCTTAGCAGAAAACCCTACCTAGGGGTTTCTTAATTGGAATGTTTAGAATATTTACATTTAATATGATTACTTACATGGTTAAACCATGATTTAAACCAATCATTTTACTATTTGTCCCATCTGTTCTTTAACCTTTTCCCTGTTTTCCTCCCTTCTTTGTGGACATAATACCTTAGGATGTTGTATGTGATATCTTTTGTTGACCAATTGCCCCTGCTCTCTTTGTATTATTTTTGTGGTTGCTTTAAGATTTAGGGTATAAATGTTTAACTCATCAAAGTCTACCTTCAACTAATGTTATATCCCTTCTCATATAGTACAGGAGTCCCACAAAGCAAACTTCCATTTCATCTCTCACAGCTTTTGAGCTACGGTCACATTTTTTATTTCAAAATTATATCATACATCCTATATTATTTTTGTCTGCAGTCAATTATGTTTTACATGATTCTAATAATTTGAAAGATGTCTTATATATTCATATTTAGAGCTACCATTTTCAGTGTGGTTCATTCCTTGGGCAGGTACATAATTCCATCTGGTATCATTTTTCTTTTAACTATGGGACTTTTAAACATTTCTTGTAGTGCAAATCTGCTGGTGATGAATACTTTCAGCTTTTCATGCCTGAAAAGTATTTTATTTTGCATTTGTTTTGGAAAGATATTTTTACTGAACATAAAATACTTTTTTCTAGTCAGATGCTGCTCCATTGCCTCATTCCTTGCACTGTTTCTAGTTTTAAAATCTGCTCTAGGGACTTCCCTTGTGGTCCAGTGGTTAAGACTCTGTGTTCCCAATACAGTGGGGCCCAGGGTTTGAGCCCTGGTCAGGGAACTAGATCCCACATGTTGCAACTAAGACCCAGAGCAGCCAAATAAATAATTTTTTAAAAAATCTGCTCTAATCCTATCTTTTCCTGTGTATATATCTTTTTTGCCCTCTGACCATCTTAACTATTTTCTTTCAATCCCTACTTTTGCACAATTTGATTATGAATGTTCCTCCATGTTGTTTTGTATATTTTTCGTGGGATTTATCAAGCTTTCCCTATTTGTAGATTCACAGTTTTCATCAAATTTGGAAAATGTTTATTCAGTAGTTTTTCAAGTAAGTTTTCTGTACCTTTCTCTGTCTCCTCCTCTTCAGAGAATGAAATTACATGTATGTATATTAGGCCACTTGACCTTGTTCCACAGTTCACTGAACCCCTGTTCTTTTTGTAACTTTTCCAATTTCATTTTAGTTTCTTTTGTCATAGTTTTAAATTCATTAATGTTTTCTTCTTCAGAGTATCATCTGTCACTAATCCCAGTCTACTATATTTTTCATTTCAGGCATTATATTTTCATCTCCAGAAGTTTACTTGGAGCCTTTCTTTTCACATCTTCCATGTCTCTTATTACCCTGTTCAGTCTCTTCTCCAGCTTTTTGAATAGATAGAATACAATTACAATGATTTTAATGTTCTTATCCTCTAACTGAATTCTGGTTTGGTTTCAATTGATTTATTTTTCTCCCATTTATGTGTCTCTTTGTGCTTCTTTGCATGAATAGTTGTTTTGTATTAAATGCCAGGCATTGTGTTTTTTACTTTGTTGGATGCTGCACTTCCTTTTCCATAAAAATTATTGAGATAACTCTGAGACACAATTAAGTTACATAGAAACAACTTGACCCTTTCCATTTCGCTTTTAAGATCTGTTAGGTAGGCTCAGAGCAGCAATTTACTTAATGCAAAGTCCTACTGAATACACTGTCTAATGCCCCATGAATAATCAAATGTTCTAATCTGGCTTGTGGAAATAACAAGCATTATTGTTAGCCTTGTGAGAACTCCAAATGCTTCTTCCTCTAGCATTTATTTGTTTGTGTGTGGTTCTTTTCTTGGCCTCAGCTACCTTTCTTACATGTATGCACTTACCACTATTTTGCTGACTGGTCCAAAGAAACCCTCTTCAGACTTCTAAAGTTCTCTGTCTCCAATTCTCTCCATTATGGTACTCTACCCTGCCAACTTTAGTCACTGTGGACTCCTCAGATACTTATCTTAGGTTCCTCCTCTCTACATCATGACCTAGAAGCTCCCTCCGGACAGTAAGCTGGACCAAGAGCAGAACTGATCTCACTTGTCCTTTTTGCCTATTGTCTAGTTCCTTGAAAACCACTTTTGCATGTTTTGTCCAGATTTCTTAGTTGATTCAGGATGGAGACTCAATCTGGTCCTTCTTCGTGTATCTTGGCCATAAGTAGAAGTTCACTGCCAAGGTTTTTTTTTTTTTTAAGATTTTATTTATTTTATTTTTTGATTGTGGTGGGTCTTCGTTGCTGCACATGGGCTTTCTCTAGTTGCAGTGAGCAGTGGCTACTCTTCGTTGCAGTGCACAGGTTTCTCATTGTGGCAGCTTCTCTTGTTGCAGAGCACAGGCTCTAGGCAAGTGGGCTACCATAGCTGTAGTGCATGGACTCAGTAGTTGTCGTGCATGGGTTTAGTTACTCCACAGCATGTAGGATCTTCCTGGACCAGGGACCAAACTGGTGGCCCTGCATTGCAAGGCAGATTCTTATAACCACTGGACCACAAAGAGCCTGAAGTTACTGTCAAGATTTTGAATTCTTGATTTTCTTTTTAAATTAGACACACGATGTAAATAAATTGAGTGTGACAATTTAGATAATTAAAATAATTATCAGAGCCACCATCAGATTCTAAATACCAAGAGAACAACTGTTCTAATCAAATAACTCTGCATTTATTAAACACATGGTCTATGACCTCTAAGACTAAGAACAAATATTTTGCAAATAAACAAATAATGGCTATGTATGGGCAAAAATATTAATACCTTAATGGGAAATTGATTTTGTTCTACAAAATGTTTCATCACTAGACTTGCTTCAAAGTAATATAGTCCAACATCTTTTGGCTTATAACTGATTGATTTTTCTTGCCTCCTTTTTTAAAAAAGTTCTTCTTTTTTTAGTTTTGGCCTCTTTTATTGTTTTTTATTTGTTTATTTTCATTCATCTTTATTCTTTGGCCTGTGTAGGCCTCCCACTGCAGAGGCCTCTCCTGCTGCAGAGCACTGGTTCTGAGTGCATGCGCTCCAGAGTGCTGGCTCGTAATTAGACACACCAGTCTAGCCACTCCATGGCAAGTGGAATCTTCCCAGACCAGGGATTAAACTGGTTCCCCCTGCACTGCAAGGCAGACTCTCCACCCACTGGACCACCAGGAAAGCTCCACCTCTTTTTTTTTTAATAATACACTCTGGATTGCTTTGGAATGAAGGAGCCTTATTTTTCCTACAGCAACTCCTCTTTACATTTCAATTACTCTAATGTGTCCTGGTTGCCCCCATGGATATGTTTCCTAAATCACATAGCTATTTTATTAAGCTCAACTCAATTCAGTAAGTATTCAAGATATACTTACTCTGTTAGGCATTAAGTAGGTTTAAAAATAGTAAGATAGGGCTTCCCTGGTGGTCCAGTGGGTAAGGACACCGCCTTGCAGTGCAAGGGGCGCTGGTTTGATCCCTGGCCTGAGAAGATCCCCCGTGCCATGGAGCGGCTGGACCAATGTGTCCAACTACCAAGCTGGAGCTCTGGAGCTCATGCGCCCAGAGCCAGTGCTCTGCGACGAGAGAGGCCACTGCAATGGGAGGCCCACACAGAGCCTGAAGTTACTGTCAAGATTTTGAATTCTTGATTTTCTTTTAAATTAGACACACGATGTAAATAAATTGAGTGTGACAATTTAGATAATTAAAATAATTATCAGAGCCACCATCAGATTCTAAATACCAAGAGAACAACTGTTCTAATCAAATAACTCTGCATTTATTAAACACATGGTCTATGACCTCTAAGACTAAGAACAAATATTTTGCAAATAAACAAATAATGGCTATGTATGGGCAAAAATATTAATACCTTAATGGGAAATTGATTTTGTTCTACAAAATGTTTCATCACTAGACTTGCTTCAAAGTAATATAGTCCAACATCTTTTGGCTTATAACTGATTGATTTTTCTTGCCTCCTTTTTTAAAAAAGTTCTTCTTTTTTTAGTTTTGGCCTCTTTTATTGTTTTTTATTTGTTTATTTTCATTCATCTTTATTCTTTGGCCTGTGTAGGCCTCCCACTGCAGAGGCCTCTCCTGCTGCAGAGCACTGGTTCTGAGTGCATGCGCTCCAGAGTGCTGGCTCGTAATTAGACACACCAGTCTAGCCACTCCATGGCAAGTGGAATCTTCCCAGACCAGGGATTAAACTGGTTCCCCCTGCACTGCAAGGCAGACTCTCCACCCACTGGACCACCAGGAAAGCTCCACCTCTTTTTTTTTTAATAATACACTCTGGATTGCTTTGGAATGAAGGAGCCTTATTTTTCCTACAGCAACTCCTCTTTACATTTCAATTACTCTAATGTGTCCTGGTTGCCCCCATGGATATGTTTCCTAAATCACATAGCTATTTTATTAAGCTCAACTCAATTCAGTAAGTATTCAAGATATACTTACTCTGTTAGGCATTAAGTAGGTTTAAAAATAGTAAGATAGGGCTTCCCTGGTGGTCCAGTGGGTAAGGACACCGCCTTGCAGTGCAAGGGGCGCTGGTTTGATCCCTGGCCTGAGAAGATCCCCCGTGCCATGGAGCGGCTGGACCAATGTGTCCAACTACCAAGCTGGAGCTCTGGAGCTCATGCGCCCAGAGCCAGTGCTCTGCGACGAGAGAGGCCACTGCAATGGGAGGCCCACACAGGCCAAAGAACAAAGATAAATAAATGAAAGACCAATAGAAGTGGCCAATAAAAAAAAAAAGTAAGATAGTCCTTGCCTTTGAGGATTTTATAATCTAGTGTAAGAGTCAGCAAATATTGTCTGCAAAGGACCAGACAGTAAATACTTTAGGTATTGTGGGACATAAGGTCTCTGTCACCATTACTCAATTCTGCAGAGGCATAAACAACTGAACATGGCTGTATTCCAATAAAATTCTTGTTCTAATGGGAAGAAATGAGAAATACATCAAAAAGTATATGTATTACAAAAATAAGCACAAGCGAGATGTATGGAATGTAAAAGAATGGAGATTCGTGTCTTAATAGATGGTTTGTAAGAACAATGAATGATTTAATTAAATGATTTAATTAAAGCAGCAATATTTGGATTGATGTATTAAGATTAGATAGAATTACAATAAACAGAAGTGATGGGGGAAGATCTGAAATACACATTATAGAGGAGAAAGCACTGGAGATCTTAGAGAAGAAGTAAGGTGTCCTGTTTATCTTACTCAGGAATAAGGTAGAAAAGTAAGGGAATGTAAGGTCTTTGGATCTCCCCACCCCAAACAGAAAGAATGTCTTCCTCGTCTAGACTGGCTTAGCTTCTCTCTTTAGTCCATGATCTCATTATGCCTTACAGTATGGAGGTTTGGGGATTTCTCTTGGTTTCTCTACTAGGTGATCTTCACCTTGAGGGTGAGGATTATATATTGCTCATAATTATATGTTGCTGATCTTTGAAGTACCACTGTTTATAGCACAGACGTGGACCCCAGCAGCAGAGCAAAAACATCTGTGGAATTAATGAAAAACACCATCCACTTCAGCCCAAACCATTTGGACTTGGTAGACACTGAGGCTCTGGAAAAAGAGTTTAAACACTAGGCAACAGACAAAGACTGAAAATGTTCACTCAGTACCACACAGCACCTTTATATTTCAACAAGGGTTTTGCTAAGAGAGCTTGCAATTGTGCATGTGTTAATTCCTTTAATTCCTCCATCATGTAGATTTGACCGTAATTAGCAGTCACTTGAAATACAGCTTCTAAGTTGCAATTCTCCACAGTCTATTTCCAGGGAAAAATCCATATAGATAAGTACTGGGGTTTTATTTTTTAATCAAAAGTTTAATTAAGTGAATTAATCGTTGTGTTTGAATACATTTTGGCATGGAATTTGAAATAATTTAAATGGGTTAAAATCAAATCAGTATAGTATTAAAATGAATAATAAAGCTAAGGGAATGGGGAAAATCTTATGTGTTCTATTAATTATGCAACAGCAGACAAAATTGCCTCTGGCAAGTTTAACCTGAAAAGAGAGGAAAGCTGATAAAGATTCTCAAATCTTGAAAATGGCTAGTATCCTTATAGAAATCATTCTGTAAAATGTATACTGTTTCACAAAGACATAGCTTGTGAGTAGTTCTTTAAAGAAAAATACCAAGCAGTCAGCATTTAAATGAACCTTCTGAACTGCACTAAGAGTAAATAACTGAAGAATCATAAATCGACTTTTTCATGTCCACTGAGAAAATGAAGACAGCAAAAACAGAATCTGACCATGCAGGGGTGGCTGAGAGAAGGAGGAGCCCAGAGTCATTTACTGAAAATTTTCTAGGAGCAAATAGTGACACCATCCATCAGCAGGATCTATTTATATAACACCTGTGTGGCTGTGAGAGGATATAGGTTGTAGATTACGAGTGGAAACCTTCTTTTGATAGTAAATGTTACCAAATAAGCAAGTAAATTAAGAGACATATGAAGGCTGCAGCCTGTATCACTATTCTAAAGGAAACAGAGGATGTATGTAAAAGAAGGATATAATGTACTTCAAGGTACACTTCACAATATGAGAATGTAAGACAATTTCTGTCATGATCTTTGGGGGTGTCCAGAGAAGTGCTGATTTGTTCTTCACATGCAATTAATTTGGTTATGTAAGATATGAATCTCATGTTCTCTATTGAAAACAACTCATAGGAAGATTTGAGTACTGTGTATGTCTCCTAGACCCAAGTCATGGTGATCAAATATCACAGTTTGAATTGAGAGCAAAGAGATAGTCTCCCTTGTACCCAAGGAGAATTACTGCTTCCCTGACCACTCTGAGATTGGGTAGAAGGGGAAAAAAAGAAAGAAAAGAAAAGAAAAACCACTAACAATAGAGGTATGTCAAAGGCACATAGGAGTGAACTGAATGAGTTCCCAGTGGGCAGAGCTGAAACAATTTAAGCAACAAAATTAAGTAGTATTGGATTATAATCTATATTATAAAATAAATATTCAGGAGTCTATGTGCGCATGTTCAACCCTTTGCAACCCCATGGAATGTAGTTCACCAGGCTCCTCTGTCCATGGGATTCTCCAGGTAAGAATACTGGGGTGGGTTGCCTTTCCCTTCTCCAGGGGATCTTCTAAACCCAGGGGTTGAACCCATGTCCCCTGCACTGGCACGTGGATTTTTTTTTTTTTTTTTTTAGTCACTGAGCCACCTGGGAAGACCATCAAGGGGTCCATACTGATATAAATAAATGATCGGATAAAAATAAGTTTTTGCCTTCTTGTTCAAGGGTGCAATCCACAGTACTATGTTGTATTTAGCTATTGTCTCTCCTTGAGCTCCTTTTAACTTTGACAGTTTCTTAGATTTTTGTTGCTTTTATGACCTTTACAGTTTTGAGGAGTACTGGTTAGGCATTTTGTAGAATTGCCCTTAGTTGGCAACTGTCTGCTGTTTCTCTTAAGATAAGACTAGAGTTATGGATCTGGGGAAGAAAGACAACAGAGGTAAAGTTCCCTTCTGATCATATCATATCAAGGGTACATATTATCAACATGGCTTCTCACTGTTGATGTTGACCATGATCATCTGGCTGTCAGGTTTCTCCTCTCGTCTTTATTCCCCTTTCCATATTATCCTCTTTAGAAAGAAATCACTGTACAAAGCCCACATTTAAGATTTGTAGAGAATTATGCTGCATTTCCTTGAGGGTAGAATATCTACATAAATTATTTAGAATTCTTCTGCATGGGTGCTTTACCTACTATTTCTCAACTAAGCTATCCATAGTGATTTCTTAAGCACAATAAAAGCACTGTACCCAAGTAAGATGTTAACATTAGAGAAAGCTGGGTGTAGAGTATATGGAACTTCTCTGTGTTATCTCTGTAACTTTCTATAAGTGTAAAATTATTCTAAAGTTCCTCTTAATTTTTGAAATGTGCTACCTATTTTGAAATAACTGAAATATCTTATATATCTAACAACTGACATACACCTGGGCATTCAAACTGGAACTGGGGGAGGAAAAGGACTAGGGGAAATCTCTTTGGCTGTCTCTAAATAAGAGAAGTGATTTGTTCTCTCTCTCCCTGGACCCTCCCCCCACCCAGTTCCCCCCCTCCCATCCCTCCAGACCATTGCCCCATCTCCCTTGCCTTTCATTTGCACAGGGTATGGAGCCTGGCTATATAGACTATGCCGGGATGTTCATTTCTATAATTTGAGGCACCTGAAGAGGGACTGCTCCTTCTTTCAGATCCAGTTCCAGGTTCCCAAAGGAAAGGGTCATCTGCTGTGGGACAGGAATCCACCTCTGTTTCCACCAGCTGTGACAGGCAGGGCCAGGGAAAGGACTCGGATTACCCAAGCCCAGGTTGTCTGTTCAACTCAGACAATCAATTACCACCAAGGCAACAGTTACATGTACATACATGGTTGCCCAGAGACCCTCCCCATGGATGCTAGGAAATCATGGGGACGTCAGACAAGGAAGAGGAGCTTCTCCAAGGGGGGATGGCAGGGTAACTCCCTTCAAATAAAAGAATGACTGTCAAGAAAGCATTTAAAATTTGATGGAGGAGCAGACCTAATATAAAATGTAAATAGCTAACACTTCTGAAAATAAACACATCCAAATTTCCCTATCCACATTTTTCAGATCCTCAAAGCTCTGAAAACCAAACGGTTTTCCATACCTCATTTGGCAGCAAACCTGTCCTGAACTGATGGGAGGCTAATTATAGGCTCTACAGATTCCATTTAGTGTGAATATTCATACTGCTTGCCAAAGAAATATTAATGTGTTTGATTACAGGGTTGTCCCTAAGCCCTACTAGAAGTAGTATGTAATAAATTGTATATGTTACAGTATTACCTTAATAAAGTCTGAAAACTCTGAGTTACAGTGCTTAATTGCTCCCATGAGCTTCATATAAGGGATATACATATAATAGTACATATATTGAAGAACATAAATGTCAACTGCCATGTAGCTCTGAAAATAAGAATCACAAAAATAAAAGCCATAGAAGAAAACAAACAAAAAACAAAACTTTAAACATTCAAACTACACACTATTTATGCTGGCTTTGGAGGATGGTTAACTCTGCTAATAAAATACATTTTTACATAGTGCTTAGTCTTCAAATCTGTTACTTTTTAAGTCATATAAACAAGTTTGGGACATAAACATGGCAGATACTATTGATATTCTTGCTTTTAATGGGTAAGAGAGTGGTACCTAGAGAAGGTTTTACTATGAAAAGGATAGGGTCACAGTTGCATGCCTTCCATTGGCTAATCCAGTGCCCTTAAATCCTAGCACTCTGTTTCTCAGATGGAAAGGAATTACTGAATTGGCATTTTCAGCATGTAGATAAAAGCATACAAAAGCTATTTAATATGTGGTTTCTTTGATGTTTGATGACTGTGAAAGGAAAGGTTTGCCAAGGATCCTTGTGAAGTGTGGTGGTGAGGCAACCTTCTGTAGTAGAATAAAATACTCAGGGTTCATATTTCCTTGGATGTAAATCCCTTATCAGCCACAAGTGTCCTTGATCAAGCTACCTCTTTAGGCTACTGTGGGATCTCACACGACATTTTATAAATAAAGCGTCACATGGTGTATTCCATAAAAGGTGGTTTTTTTCTCCTTCAAACTCCTTTCTCAAGAAGTCATCCAAACTTCCCTTAATGGGAATCTTAAATGGGAATCACATCCTTAATGCTGAGAAATACGAAACTGTAGACCATATATACACTTCATGAAGGCACAGACCCATTGTGTACCCAGCATAACGTAGAGCTTGGTATGAAGCAGGTGCTCAATTTGTATTTGTTGAATGAATAACTAGGGGAAGATTGGGAACTTCTTATTGGAAGAAATCTCACATCAGAGGCAAGGAAATCCTCAAGAATTAATTAGTTAAATTAGGTGATTTAACACTCTGAGAATAAATTCCCTCCTGCAGAGCATTATGTATGGTTTTCACTATTCCGTGACAATACTTTTCTCTTTCAGTGTCAGTCAAGTGGCTCACTGGGTAAATAATCCGCCTGCAATGCGGGAGATGCAGGAGACACAGTTTCGATTCCTGGATTGGGCAGGTTGCCCTGGAGAAGGGCATGGCAATCCACTCCAGTATTCTTGCCTGGAGAATCCCATGGACAGAGGAGCCTGGGAAGCTATCATCCATAGGGTCCCAAAGGCTCAGTCAGAAATGACTGAAGCGGCTGAGCACACCTGCACGCACACAGGAATTCCAGGAATGACCGAAAGTCAGCTGTTCAGCTCTGGGCCCTGAGCCCCTCTGCTTTCTGCTCCTCAAATACTCCCCATCATTAACAGTTCTGACAAGTGTGTTGCCTCTGTAAGATTCTAAACTCTTACAAAAGCCTAAGAAATCCACAGAAAGGACTGAAATCTATCTAAACCTGAGAATTTAATCTTATTTAAATAAGCCCCCATTTGTTTGCTACATGTACGCTTTTTATCCTTAATGGGAATGTTTTCATATGACTTTTAAAAACTTGTATTAGTTAAAAATAAAGAGAATTACTGTAACAAATATCAAAATAGCCATAGCAAAGAAATCAATAAAAAGATTTTGCGTGATGTATAGAAAAAGTATAGGCTTCCCAGGTGGCACAGTGGTAAAGAATTCATCTGCCAGTGAAGAAGACACAAAATACACAGGCCAGAAAAAGCCCCTGGAGTAGGAAATGCAACCATTCCAGAATGCTTGGCTGGAAAATATCATGGACAGAGGAGCCTAGTAGGCTACATTCTATGATGTCACAAAGTGTTGGACACACACATAGAACAAGTATATCTTAAATGTGAATTTTGTACATTTGGTGATCCAATCAGCATTTTAATACTGAATTTAATTCCTAATTGCAAGAATACTTTACAACTCTTTTTCCATACCATTGCCATGTTTTCATCCTCCATGCATAGCTATAGTAGAGTGACACCCAACCCAGACCACAGCATGTGGGCATAGATTTTAAATGGATGTAAATTTAAAATGTTTGCTTCCCTTAAAGATGTGTGTTTGTGATCCAAAAAGAAAAGCAGCCCATTGCTTTATCAAGACATAGGCAAAATATAGCAGGCATTTTTAAGGAATAAAAAGTGCAATGCCTCAACATTTTTTGCTTGGAAGATGCCTAGAATAAACTTATCAGAAGAAAAATACTCAACAAGCATTGCACCATGAGAAAAGGAATAGCATGCAAATGAGAAGGAAATGAAAACTCACTAAAATATCCTGTCTAACCACATGTAAAAAAATTTCCCAGGCACAAATTTTCCTTTTTTCTGGAGTTGAAAAAATACATACATTCAAATGCGCTGTTGTTAAGTGTACTGCCTAAGGAATTTGAACATGTTATGTACCTTTCAGATCAAGACAGAGAATATGTCCAGTACCACTTCACAGTCAACACTTCCCCTCAGAATTAACTACTGTTCTGACTTATTGAACTACCGATTAGTCTTGCCTCTTCTTGAATTTCATATTAGTGGAATTTTACAGTATATATCTTTTATAACTGGCTTCTTTTGCAGAATGTAATGCCTGTAGAATGTTTCCATGTTCATGTAGCTGTCATTTCTTCCTTGTTGTTGTACATGTTCCTGTGGACAGCATAACTTCCAGGTTTTAGTTTATGATGTGTTAAATTTGCTATGAACACTTGATATATAACTTTGGATGGATAGACACATGCATCTATTGTAAGACTATATCGATGAATGGAATTTCTGGGCCACAGGGTATGCATACACTTGGCTCCAGTGTATATTGACAATTTTGTCAATTAGTTGAAACAATTTACATTGCCCCAGTAATGTATGAGAGTTCCAGTTGTTTCACATCTATGTCAACACTCATTTATTGTCAGTCTTTTTCATTTTGGCCATTCAGATGATATTTAGAGGTACTTCACTATACTTTTAACTTGTGTGTGTGTGCTCATTCGCTCAGTCGTGTCCAACTCTTTGCGACCCCATGCACTGTAGCCCGCCAGGCTCCTCTATGCATGAGATTTTCCAGGCAAGAATACTGGAATGGGTTGCCATTTCCTCCTTTAGGGGATCTTCCCAACCCAGGGATCAAACCCATGTCTCTTGCATTACAGGCAGATTCTTTTAACCCTCAGTCACCTGGGAAGCCCAGTTTTAACCTGCATGCCCCTAATGACTAACAGTGAGGAGCATCTTTTCATATACTTACTGGTCATTTATCTTCTTTTATGAATTGCTTATTCCAAGTTTTTGCATATTATGCTATTGCCTAAGCACAATTTTTGAGTTTAACTCACTTATCTGAGCATACTTTGCTGAGTTCTACATAATTTTAGTAAACCAATCTAATAAGGTTTTTCTCCAGGGGTAACAGCTTTTACCTTTTAAAAAGCTCTCTATGGTGGTTTTCAAAAACTTACTTCAAAATGACAAGTTTTTACAAGTGCAGAATTCAATGTGATAGGGTTCTTATCCTACATATATTACTAGAAGTGAGATAAAATCCTGCACAGTTTAGTAGGTCAGAGCGTAGACTCGGAAGTTAAGATGTTGTGTCTGTTCAATCAAAAGAAGGCTAAACATCATCCAATGAAGTGAGGACACATCCACATGTGGATCTGGACCACTCAAAGAAAAACTTGAGATTGGATGTGAATCTACAGAACTGGCTATGTGAAATGACCACTAAAATCATCAGCGAAACCTGCTGAAAATGTTCTTTCTGGTCCATTTGGCTTTGAGGACCCAACATATGCCTAATGGCTCCACTGGTGTATGAGTTAGGAGGACCTAGGCCAAATTATACATATTCACGACTTGGAAATTGCTAGGTCTGCCTCTGAATAGGAACTAAAAGATTTAGGAGAAAAAGAACAGTTCCCCTCTCTGGCAGCCCAAGACACAGGAACACTGTAATAAAATGAGAACTTAGGTTCCATAACACTCAATTTCTAAAATCCCTAATACACTCCTCTAAAGGTTATATATTCAAGGATACCCCAGTAGCCAGAGAGCACAAGTCAAATGTGGCATGGGAGAAACTATCATTTCCTCTTTGTCAATAATGTAAGCTAGGCGCCTGACAGTTCTTCTGCTAATGAGAATCTGCTCTTCCTGATACTGAAAGAAACAGGTCTCCATCTCCACTCCTTTGCATGTGCCAGCATCATGTCAGAAGCAATTTTTCAGAAAAGAGACATTTCAACATACAATTAGGTATGATCATACAGTGACCAAGCTCCTCAATCATTTGATGTGATTCAAACAGAGGACCATGATGACTGACCATCCTTACTCTGCTGACTCATTAGATTCTGAGGGGAATCGCACCCTTTATTATCCAATGCCACCCAGATCTTAGCTTGCCATAAATGCTCATATAAGAATGTACAACGGGGCTTCCCCTGGTGGTCCAGTGGGTAAGGACACCGCCTTGCAGTGCAAGGGGCGCCGGTTCGATCCCTGGCCTGGGAAGATCCCACGTGCCACGGAGCGGCTGGACCAATGTGTCCGATTACCGAGCTGGAGCTCTGGAGCGCATGCGCCCAGAGCCAGTGCTCTGCAACGACAGACGCCACTGCGATGGGAGGTCCACAGGAGCCAAAGAACAAAGACGGATAAAAATAGAGAAATGAAAGACCAATAGAAGTGGCCCATCTGCTCCCCTCCCTCCCCAACCGACCTCCGCCCAAAATAAATAAATAAATAAATCTTAAAAAAAAAATGTACAACGATTTACACTTGGTCATGATTTTTTCCTTTTGTACAATTCAAGTTATAACTACATGAATTTCTTTCTATTAGTATGTCCACTAAGCAGATAGTTATTTTTATTTTGTTTAGGTTTTTTAAAAACTATACTTCATGGATTTTAATAAAATGATTCTTGGGCATTATTTGGTTTAAAGGAAAGATAGCCCTGGGACCCTTTTTCATATGTTCTTTGGCCCAGTGTGGTTGTGAGAATTCCCAAAATGCCCTTCCCCATCAAGACTCTATGCCCTTCACCGCTGAAAACTGTGAATGGGATGAGATATCGCTGCTGTGACTGTGTTGTGTTCTATGTGCTCTATTGACCCTAACATAGGGAGATAATCCGAGTGGGCCAGATCCAATCATGTGAGACCTTAGTAGCAGAAAACTTTATCTGGATGGTTGTAGAAAATCAGAGATTTGGAGCACAAGGGAGATTCAACTCTGGTCTAAAGATAGAGGAGGTCACAAGAGAAGAAGTATGGGCAGCCTTAAGAGCTGAGAGTCCTCTGGTTGACAGAGATCAAGGAAACAGGTCACTCAGTCTACAAACTACAAAGAACTGAATTCTGCCAATAATAGGAATGAGCTTGGAAGAGCACTCCAAGTCCCAGATGAGGACACAGCTGACTGTCACCTCGATGTCAGCCTTGTGAGACCCTAAGCAAGCAACCCAGCCATGCTGAACCTGACTTTCAACCTACAGAAATCAGTTAATAAATGGGTATTGTTTAGAAGCCACTGCATTTGAGGTAATATGTTACAGAGCAATTAAAAAACTAATGATTCTGGTTTCTTCTCTTTGGATTCTTTTAAAAGGTCAAGCAAAAATTGGGTAGAGAAAATTAAAAGGCCTGAGAAACATGCAGGGATTAACACAGGTTATTAGAGATCATGGGGTCATTTCAGTAAGAGGAGGTTCCATTTGATACCATCTTGACAGTAATTATCACATTACAATTGGGGCAAGGAAAAGAATACTGAGTCTATCTAGTAGAAGTATAAGAGAGCTCAGAAAGTGCTAGATATGACAGTCATTTTTCTTCAAATTTGAATCATACCGGGAATGTCATCTTGCTTCCTGTGCTTCCCTTTCTTCCTTGACTTAGAAGGGCTCTTTCTCATTCCTGTAGCAACATGGCTAAGATCAGGAATGCCTTGACAGTTCCATCAATGAAATGGGAATCATGCATCATCATCACAAAACCTATCATCACTAAAGCCTACACAGCATAGGTGTCACAAGGTATTAGAAAAATGGAAGGTGGGAAGTGGTGATAAATAAGTTAGATCCAGGAATCTTCTCAGAAGAGAAACAGGTTAGGACTATGGGTCCTACATGTGTTCAACACAGAACAAAACTAACAAGCCACTAAGAGGGGAATACACATCTCCACCCTTATACCTTCTAGCGGTTCTAAACTATTTAAACATTCTTACTAGTCAAATTAAATGCTGATTTGAGGGAAAGGAGAAATAATTTAGTTCAGTATTGGCTTTTGGCTCTATCGTTTGATAAAATCAATTTCTTGCTTGTTTATCGTATACCTTTCTAGTGCTAACCTCTAGGACTCATCACAGCACTTTAATGGGTATTGTGAACAGTATTCATTGTTCAATCTCTGAAACATATTAAAGCTTAAAGGTGAACAGCAAACCCCATGTTTGCTCTGTCCATGGCTTGATTACTCAACTTGGGTAGATAGCAGATTAACGGCAAGGTGAGGGATGCGTTATCTTCCTTGATGTGAGTCACAAACTCTTTATAGCTACAGATTAAAGTGTGTAATAAATATTCTTCCTTTTCTTGCACTAGAGTAAAGGTGAACACTTAATTGATACCTTCATTTTTCTCTCCTCTGTTCCTGATAGCTGTACCTGCTTCATTTTCTTACTGGGTTATACTTTCCAGTCTGTTCCTCTGGGACAGGAATTAACTTATACTCTTAGGAACAGAAAACTGCGAAAAATATGGAGAAATAACCATAAACCCTACTTCTTCAATTTTTCTTCTTTAAGCCCATAATTATACACTGTGCACAAATATGTGTGCAAATGGCAGAGTCATTTTTCAAAGAAAAATACTTCTAACATAGATCTAAACAAGATACAACTCTCAATGCATTATCTGGCCTCTTTGTAATAAATCTAAAGGAAGGACTAGAACAAGAACTCATCATAGCTTTTGGAACAGACTCCACCTGGGGCCTGCCGAACTTGATGAGATATTACAGGGCTGGTTCTCCCACAGTGTGAGAGGATAGATGTGCTTTGAAAAATAATTAAAGGGCTTTTAATCACTGGGCTAATTAAAACTGCCCATTTGCTTGCTTGTTCCCTTGCTTGTCTTCCTTGTACAATACCTCAGTTGATCCTCTGTGAGTTGAGAAATATCACAGATCAAATTTAAACAGTTTTTCTGCCTTCTGACATGTGTTCAACACAGAACAAAACTAACAAGCCACTAAGAGGGGAATACACATCTCCACCCTTATACCTTCTAGCGGTTCTAAACTATTTAAACATTCTTACTAGTCAAATTAAATGCTGATTTGAGGGAAAGGAGAAATAATTTAGTTCAGTATTGGCTTTTGGCTCTATCGTTTGATAAAATCAATTTCTTGCTTGTTTATCGTATACCTTTCTAGTGCTAACCTCTAGGACTCATCACAGCACTTTAATGGGTATTGTGAACAGTATTCATTGTTCAATCTCTGAAACATATTAAAGCTTAAAGGTGAACAGCAAACCCCATGTTTGCTCTGTCCATGGCTTGATTACTCAACTTGGGTAGATAGCAGATTAACGGCAAGGTGAGGGATGCGTTATCTTCCTTGATGTGAGTCACAAACTCTTTATAGCTACAGATTAAAGTGTGTAATAAATATTCTTCCTTTTCTTGCACTAGAGTAAAGGTGAACACTTAATTGATACCTTCATTTTTCTCTCCTCTGTTCCTGATAGCTGTACCTGCTTCATTTTCTTACTGGGTTATACTTTCCAGTCTGTTCCTCTGGGACAGGAATTAACTTATACTCTTAGGAACAGAAAACTGCGAAAAATATGGAGAAATAACCATAAACCCTACTTCTTCAATTTTTCTTCTTTAAGCCCATAATTATACACTGTGCACAAATATGTGTGCAAATGGCAGAGTCATTTTTCAAAGAAAAATACTTCTAACATAGATCTAAACAAGATACAACTCTCAATGCATTATCTGGCCTCTTTGTAATAAATCTAAAGGAAGGACTAGAACAAGAACTCATCATAGCTTTTGGAACAGACTCCACCTGGGGCCTGCCGAACTTGATGAGATATTACAGGGCTGGTTCTCCCACAGTGTGAGAGGATAGATGTGCTTTGAAAAATAATTAAAGGGCTTTTAATCACTGGGCTAATTAAAACTGCCCATTTGCTTGCTTGTTCCCTTGCTTGTCTTCCTTGTACAATACCTCAGTTGATCCTCTGTGAGTTGAGAAATATCACAGATCAAATTTACGCAAAAACAGTTTTTCTGCCTTCTGACCTAACTTGATGAATATACCATGAAAGCCATCTCTCTGGAATAAAGGGAGACATTTGGACAGTGCTCCAGAAGATCATTATTAAATAAATAGGAAGGGGCATTCTAGTCATCTGATAAAAGTATCTGATTCAAATGCATGCTTAAGTATCAAGCACCATACTAAAAGTGATATATTTGATAATACATATGTTATTTAATGCTTAACAAAATCCTATATAGTGAAGGCATTATTATTACAGATGAAGAAACTCAGCCTACAAAGATTAGTTAAACTTAGACTATGTGACCAAGAAATGGCAGAAACAAGATTAGAACCTAGACAGTTAAAGGTGTGCAGTCATGTGATTTATGGCTCTGTTCTAGGTTCAATTCAGTTAATGGGCATACAGCACTTGTACTGACTGCTTACTTGGTACTGGAAACTTTAATAAATCTCTTACATGATTAATTCCTTAGAGCATTTAATTAACTACTTTAATCCAACAAGGAGTGAGGCAGGGACTCTCAGTAGCCCATTTTACAGTGTTATGAACTAAGGCAAGAGACATTCAGTAACTTACAATCATCAGAAAGAAGGTATGGGAAAGTTGAAATTTGAATTTAGAAAATCTTGGACTAGAGACTATACTTTTAACCATGGTCTCTCCTTGAGTCATTAAGTAACTAACTTGTACCTCCCCCACAAGGAGGAGATGGGAAAGTAAACTTTATTTGGGGAACTTAAGTCAGTCTCAGATCAATCCAGAGGACTTGGAAGAAGATAACTGGAGTGTGCAGGTGGACATGTGACAAAGATGACCAAACGTGGTAACAGTCCAGAGGGGAAAGTTTAATAAGAGTGGGGAGGGTCTATCAGTCAAGGAAGGTGGGCACCCAAGTTGTAATAACTTCACAGTTAGTTTTCCTTGGAGAGGCACAATCCTTTGCTGGTGTTGAATATAGGAAAATGAAAGTCACTCAGCCGTGTCCAATTCTTTGCAACCCCAGCTCGCCAGGCTCCCCTATCCATGGGATTCTCCAGGCAAGAAGACTGAAGTGGGGTGCCATTCTCTTCTCTAGGGGATCTTCTCGATCCAGGGATTAAACCTGGGTCTCCTGCATTGCAGGCAGATTCTTTACTGTCTGAGCCACCCAGGGAATCCCTGGTGAAAATAGGAAAGGACTGTTTACTCTGGGCTGAAGTTTTCCTTTCCTGCTGTCTGGATCCCTGGCCGTCATAAAACACAATGACATCCACATTTTGGGTCAGGTTTCACAACTACAACAATCTGAGTAAAGCAATCTGAGTAAAGCAAGCAAAATAAGTCATCATTCTCCTTCACATGAGCTGGAAAAAACCTGTTAGGAGGAAGCATAGACAGATGTTGAGCATCACCCAGAGGGATCAAAAAATGTCTGATTGAACATAAAGCAAAATGCAGGGAGGAACAGGAGGGTGGTATTTAGGGCTCATCTTGGCCACAGGGAGTCTCAGGAATTAAGGGCCATTTTGAGGACCTGCCATAAATACACCTGCCCTAAAACATTCCTCCCAAACACACCTGACTTCAGCTGTGTGGGTTGAGAGACGCCTGGTGTCAAGCTAAACATTGATTTCAATAAAGGTTATAATAGCTTACATTTGTGCAGCATATTAAATTTACAAGTGATTTTCTATCCATTGCATCACTTAATTTCTAGAGCAGTCTTCAAAGGGAGACAGTACTAGATCTCACAAAGCAGAAAATTAAGAGCCCATGTCCCACTGCCACTTTCTGACAAAGCTAGAGTTGAAATCCAGATCTTATGACTCTTGGCCTGAGGAGATATGAGGTTGAAGAGTGCAGCCTGGAGGGAGGAACATCAGGAGAGCAAGAGGAATCCATGAATCAAGAAGAGCCATAGGGCCTCCCTGGTAGCTTAGTGGTGAAGAGTTCACCTGCCAATGCAGGATACATGGGTTTGATCCCTGATCCGGGAGGATCCCACATGCTGCAGAGCAGCTAAGTCCATGAACCACAACTATGGTGCCTGTGCTCGAGAGCCTCGGAGCTGCAACTATTGAGCCCATGTGCTGCAACTACTGAAGTCCGTGTGCCCTAGAGCCTGAGTTCTACAACAAGAAAAGTCACTGCAACAAGAAGCCTGCTCACCTCAACTGGAGAGTAGTCCCCACTCCCTGCAACTAGGGAAGAGCCTGTGCAACTAGAAAAGAGCCAATGCTAACAAGTAGAAAACCCAGAATAGCCAAAAATAAATGAACAAATAATAAAAAAGAGAAGAGCCACAGTCAGAAGATAGGTGCCAAGAGAAAATGGTCTAAAGATAAACACCATTTGTTTTAATTAAGGTAAGAAAGATAGAGGTATGTGGCTGTGTAAGTGAAGAAGCAGTCACATTTAGCTGGTTGTTCATCTGGTCAGATCATGAGAAGGTATATCAAAGTACTGGTTTTAGAGATGAGTAGGATATTCTCAAGCAGAGATAGAGTAGAGAAAATTTTCAGGTGGAAGAGATGATTTGAATGAATGTAAAGAGGCAGAAATCAAGGGCATAAATGAAGAACAATGAACCACCCAGTGCAACTGTTCCATTGGCTATGTGAAAAGGGACGGCAGAAAACAAAGGATGGGGGGAATAATATCAGTTTTGAATATTAAGCTAAACACTTTTATCTTAATTCATTAGGCTTTAGAGAACCAACAATAGTTTATAAACATGGAGGTAGTACATGTCTGCTTCATGAGTTTCTTGTAAGATGTTGATGAAGTACTGACGCATAAGTGCTTTGTAAAAATATGATTAAGGATTAAGTATTAATATTACATAATTGCATTCTTTCATTTATTCATTCACCCATTCATTTCACAAGTATTACTGGAAGGCCTATTATATATCAGGCATATTCTAGGCATTTAGACTTATCACTAAAGCTCACAGTCTAGTGGGGAAAATAACCATTAAAATAATTGCGATTAAGTGTTCTAAGGTAAATGTCCATATGGTTCTGTTCAAGTACAGAAGGAAGGTTTGATGAACTCTTCCTCAAAGAGTTATAAGAAAAGTGATACTGGAACTGAATCTTGAATATCCATAGATCTAAAAATGTAGGAGGTAGAACTGTTAAACTTTAACAGCTCAGGAGAAACTCTGAAATATTGGATTAGGCAAAATTCTCTCATACAAATCATAAAAAGCACAAACCATAAAATGAAACATGCTAGCATGGACCTTATTAAATTGAAATTGGCATTTAAGCAAATGAAAAAAGCAAGACAATGACTAGGAGAAAATATTTGCAAGACATATAACTAAAGAGAAAGCTTATATCCAAACTATAAAAAGAGTTGCACAAGTCAATAATAATAAGAGAAACAACCCAATGAAATGGTGGGCCAAAAAGTTTTAAAAGACACTACATAGAAGATATACAAATGGCCAAGACACACAGGAGAAGATGCTCGACATCATTAATCATTAGGGTGATGCAAAATCAAATCACAATGAGACACCAGTATACATCTCTGGAATGCTTAATGAGACTGGTTATTCCTAATGTTGGTGAGAATGTGGATCAAGTGAAATCCTCGTGTATTGCTAGCAGGAATGCAAAATGTAAAAGCCCGTTTGACAATAATATGGCAGTGAATGATAAAGAGATACTTATTGCATAATGCAACAATCCCATTCCTAGGCATTTACACAAGAGAATAAGATCTAAGTCTACGTAGAGACTTATATGTAAGTATTTACAGTAGTACTATTCATGATATTCTAAAACTGAACACAATCCAAATGTCCATCAATAGTTGAATGAATAGGTTCACTATAGTATAACTATACCATGAACCTAAGAGTGTAAGGACTGGTGAACCTTATTTATCTGTAGAACTTAAACTAAATTAAGGGCATAAAGGAGAAAACATAGTACATAATGGCTTTATGCTTTGACAATGTAGATACAGCACAACTAGCAAAATTAGAGGACTGTAAGTTCACTGTCTAATGATTGTAAAATATTTAAGCAACTTTAAATAAATGTTTTTCAATGTTAAGTGATTAAAATAACTTTTAAAGCAAATAAAGTTCAAGATGCAATATGTCATCTTTCTCCCTAATATCTGAATTCTCCAACCTGCCTCATCTGATTCCAAGCATACATTCCTGTTTAAGTCTTCATCTCTATCAAGCCAGGGATACATGGATTTTGATCACTTACTCAAAAAAATGTAGAGCTAAAAATGTTATCCAAATCGACTGGATAACTGTTTGTTGATACCCAAAAAGTTGATCTTTAAAATTCTTTATCACTATATTGAATTAGTTAGTTGACAAGTATGTAATGACTGTTCAGTGCAATAATTCTGTTGTTGTTTTTTAGTCTCTAAATCATGTCCAGCTCTTTGCAATTACATGGACTGTAGTCCACCAGGCTCCTCTGTCTATGTGATTTCCCAGACAAGAATACCAGAGTGAATTGCCATTTCCTTCTCCATGTGATATTCCCACATCTCCTGCATTGGCAGATGTGTTCTTTGTTACTAAGCCACCAGGGAAGCCTACAAGAATTCTACATAAACCAAATAAAACATCAAGTTATAGATTCATATGAAACATCATCTGCATGATGGTGGCCTTGTAGAATGAGTTTGGGAATTTTCCTTCCTCTGCAATTTTCAGGAAGACAAAGATGTCACACAAAAAAGAAAACTACAGGCCAATATCACTGATGAACATAGATGCAAAAATTCTCCACAAAATTCGAGGAAAGAGAATCCACTGTGAGTAGAAACGCAAATTGGTATGGCCACTATGGAGAACACTGTGCTGATGCCTTTAAACACTGGGGATAGAACTGCCATATGATCCAACAATCCCACTGCTGGGCATATATCCTGAGGAAATCAGAATCAAAAGAGACACATGTACCCCAATGTTCACTGCAGCACTATTTACAATAGCTAGGACATGGAAGCAACCTAGACGTCCATGGGCAGATGAATGGATAAGGAAGTTGTGGTACATATACACAATGGAATATTACTCAGTCATAAAAAGGTCAGTTCATTTGAGTCAGTTCTAATGAGGTGGATGAACCTGGATCCTATTATCCAGAGTGAACTCAGAAAGAAAATGACAAATACTGTACATTAATGCATAAATATGCCATTTAGAAAGACGCTACCTACAATCCTACAGGCAGGGCAGCAAAGGAGACACAAATGTAAAGAACAGACTTTTGGACACAGTGGGAAAAGGCAAGGGTGGGATGATTTGAGAGAACAACACTGAAACATGTACATTAGCATATGTAAAATAGATGACCAGTGCAAGTTCAATGCATGAAACAAAGTACCCAAAACCAGTGCTCTGGGAAAACCCACAGGGATTGAGTGGGGAGAGAGAAGGGAGGAGGGGTCAGGATGGGGGAACATATGTATCTGTTTATGTACAGCAAAAACTATCACAATATTGCAAAGTAATTATCCCTCAATTTAAAAAAATTAATTAAAAATAAATAGTATACCAGGAAAGAAACATAATCTGCCAATCTATGGAATGTTATAGTCACATATTAAAGCATGATAGGAATATTTTAGTTTCTGATTATCATAGGACTACTGCACTAATCACCTTCGAGAACTAATCAAGCATGGCACAGGGAAGAAAAAATCTAAACACACCATAATGACTATAGGGAAATCTCTGATGAGATATTATTATATACAATAAATGACAATTTTGAAACCTTTCTCAAACTGTGTTTTAATCATGTTTATCTCCATTAAGCCTCTAACTTAATTAAATAGGCAAACCAACTTGAGACATGAAAATTGATTTTCTGCATAGGACGCTCTCAACAGAGTAGCAGACGTAAGGAAAAGGATCAATTTTTCTTCGTGGTGTGCAAATTAAGCTGTGTTCCAAGGAAAAAAAAAATAACAAAATCCCTGTTCCCTTGTTCCCTTCTGTTCTTTTGTTCTTTAGTGACATGTTAATCAGTAAATATGGCAAGAAGGGAAAATACATCTGAATGTTCTTACACCTTTCACCTTTGGGAAAACAAAGAAGTCTCCTGGCTCATTAGAGACTGCCGTCAACCACTCCTCTCAGTCTCCTCCCTAAAAGAGCCTGAGTTTGAAACCTAAGGAGTGGATCCCAGCTCTTTCTCACCCACCAAGAAATTCTAATAGCTGTCTAATCAGCATGGATCAAAAAAAGAAAACGTGGCTTGTACAGTGCATGTTTTTATTATAATACAGGCAACTCACTTCTTTGCCTTCAATACCCCCAAGTGCACAAGGGTCTCATTTTCATTTGCATCCTCAAAAGAGACATCAGGAGGACCCACATTTGCCTGTATTCCTAAGATTATGGAAGGCTTAGGTATGACATCCCAAGCTTGGGTGCTTGGAAATAGGATTTTGTTGCTTTAGTGACTTAATCAATATCCACTTATAATCTGGAGTAAATGTGATGTTACTTAACTAAAAATCAAAAGAATATATTTTTGCAAATATGGGTGCTGAGAAGTATGTTCTTGGATGGAAGGTAAAAGGCAGGATTTGTCCTATATACTTTTGATTATCCACATAATGATACTGGTAAAACTCTGTGTTTCAGAAGATGTGTGTCAACAGTTCAAATGTCACAGTGGAGTAGTCACCACAGAGCATGTCATCTCTGAGATGACTGTGTGCAAACTTGAATATATTCTTTATTCTTTTCCTGTTGAATTTGAATAACACCTACACCTTAATTATTTGTGAAAGTGATATTGTTTCATGAGGAAAGAATCTGCATATAAATGAAGTTCAAGCAGTAGCTTTTAAGTTCACTTGACCCTTGAACAGCATGGCTTTAAAGGTCTACTTATATGTGGCTTTTTTCAATAGTAAATACTAAAGTATGACATGATATGTAGCTGGCTGAATCCACAGATGCAGAATCAAGGGTATGGAGGGCTGGCTGTAAAGTGGTATGGTCTGGAGGCATTAATTCTTCAGTACTCAGTTTTCTTTATGATCCAACTCTCACATCCACCCATAACTACTGGAAAAACCATAGCTTTGACTATATGAACCTTTGTCGGCAACGTGATTTCTGCTTTCTAACATGCTGTCTAGATTTATCATAGCTTTTCTTCCATGGAGCAAGTGCCTTTTAATTTCATGGCTGTGGACACCATTCACAGTGATTTTGGAGCACAAGAAAATAGTCTGCCACAGTTTCCATTGTCTGCCCATCTATTTGCCATGAAGTGATGGGACTGGATGTCATGATCTTAGCTTTTTTGTTTTATTTTTTAGGCAACTTCTATTGGTCTTTCATTTATTTCCATCTTTGTTCTTTGGCCTGTGGGGGCCTCCCATGGCAATGGCCTCTCTTGCTGCAGAGCACCGGCTCCGGGCGCATGCATTCCAGAGCTCCGGCTCGGTAGTCAGACACATCAGTCAGCCACTCTGCAGCACGTGGGATCTTCCCAGGCCAGGGATCGAACTGGCACCCCTTGCACTGCAAGGCGGTGTCCTTACCCAATGAACCACCAGGGAAGCTCAATCTTAGTTTTTTGAATGTTGAGTTTTAGGTCAGTTTTTTCAGTCTCCTCTTTCACCTTCATCAAGAGGCTCTTTAGTTCCTCTTCACTTTCTGCCACAAGGACACTGTCATCTGCATTTCTGAGGTTACTGATATTTCTCCAACAATCTTTTTTTTTTCTTTTTTCTTTCCTTTTTTTAAAAAATTTTTGCAGAGTTTTGTTGTTCACAGACATGCATGTTCACAGATCAGTCATATGCATAAACCTGGTACCCTCTTCCAGCATGAGCTTCATCCAGACCAGCATTTCACATGATCTACTGTGCATATAAGTTAAATGAGCAGGGTGACAATATACAGCCATACTCCTTTCCCAATTTGGAACTAGTCCATTGTTCCATGTCCTGTTCCAACTGTTGCTTCTTGACCTGCATACAGGTTTCTCAAGAGACAGGTAAGGGGGTCTGATGCTCCCATCTCTTTAAGAATTTTCCACAGTTTGTTGTGATCCACACAGCTAATTCAGCTGGGTCACCAGAGGAGACCTCTCTGAGGAGGGGACATCTGAGCAGAGACCAGAATGATGGAAGAAGACAGCCAGGCAAACACAGCCTGAGATCCTGCAAGAATACAAACCCTGAGGCAGAAAAATGCTAGGAGAGGTCACAAAGGAGACAGAGGGCAAGGGGTGCTGCTGCATGATTTTCTGTACATGTCTCTGGTCTATGACTTAAGGAATCGATATGATGGGACTGGATGTACATGATCTTTAGCTTCTGCCACAGTTTCCATTGTCTGCCCATCTATTTGCCATGAAGTGATGGGACTGGATGTCATGATCTTAGCTTTTTTGTTTTATTTTTTAGGCAACTTCTATTGGTCTTTCATTTATTTCCATCTTTGTTCTTTGGCCTGTGGGGGCCTCCCATGGCAATGGCCTCTCTTGCTGCAGAGCACCGGCTCCGGGCGCATGCATTCCAGAGCTCCGGCTCGGTAGTCAGACACATCAGTCAGCCACTCTGCAGCACGTGGGATCTTCCCAGGCCAGGGATCGAACTGGCACCCCTTGCACTGCAAGGCGGTGTCCTTACCCAATGAACCACCAGGGAAGCTCAATCTTAGTTTTTTGAATGTTGAGTTTTAGGTCAGTTTTTTCAGTCTCCTCTTTCACCTTCATCAAGAGGCTCTTTAGTTCCTCTTCACTTTCTGCCACAAGGACACTGTCATCTGCATTTCTGAGGTTACTGATATTTCTCCAACAATCTTTTTTTTTTCTTTTTTCTTTCCTTTTTTTAAAAAATTTTTGCAGAGTTTTGTTGTTCACAGACATGCATGTTCACAGATCAGTCATATGCATAAACCTGGTACCCTCTTCCAGCATGAGCTTCATCCAGACCAGCATTTCACATGATCTACTGTGCATATAAGTTAAATGAGCAGGGTGACAATATACAGCCATACTCCTTTCCCAATTTGGAACTAGTCCATTGTTCCATGTCCTGTTCCAACTGTTGCTTCTTGACCTGCATACAGGTTTCTCAAGAGACAGGTAAGGGGGTCTGATGCTCCCATCTCTTTAAGAATTTTCCACAGTTTGTTGTGATCCACACAGCTAATTCAGCTGGGTCACCAGAGGAGACCTCTCTGAGGAGGGGACATCTGAGCAGAGACCAGAATGATGGAAGAAGACAGCCAGGCAAACACAGCCTGAGATCCTGCAAGAATACAAACCCTGAGGCAGAAAAATGCTAGGAGAGGTCACAAAGGAGACAGAGGGCAAGGGGTGCTGCTGCATGATTTTCTGTACATGTCTCTGGTCTATGACTTAAGGAATCAGGTGTATTTATTTATTTAAGTCTTGAAACTTCAAGGCTTTAGTGTATTTATGGGAAACATAAACTACCTGAAGGCAAAAACAGTGATACCTGGGCCATCAGAAAAGTAACAGAAAATCAGAACATCATCATCATTGGCTCGACTTCTCTACTCAGTATAATATTCTACTTTCGAATCTGCTGGAGCCTGCTTCCCAGTTTATCACGGATCTAGGCAATTCCTTGGGTTCAGTGGATTTACTCCTATTCTCTTAGGTGATGAAAGGTTCATTTAGGCACTCTCCTGCTTCTGTTTCATCTCCTTTGATTTATCACAGCTCTATGAATGGGTCAGAAAAGCAGGATCAGGAGAAAGCCAGCCCTCTGGACCTGGAGTCCATGGTTCTGGTTCCAGATTTCATGAGTCTCTTGTTCAAGCCAAGATATGGAACATCATATTTTGTTGCTAGTTTGCTTCAACTATTTACCTCCCAGGTGTCATGGTTTTATGTCTATAGTTCAACTGCCAAAATTCATCTAGGTTCAGAGATTTGTGTTCAAAATAAACGTCTTGACTGCAAAATCTTGAAATCAGAAATATAAGCCCCCAAGGAAACAGTGCTTGATGAGGAGGATTCGTGATGGTGATAATGATTGATGTGTCCATGATGGGTCTCCCCTTTTCCACATGCTATTCGTCTCTAGTAGTACAGATTAAATATTCATAATTACAATACTGACTAACATAAGATCAACTTAACTGTTTCGTCTTCCTTCTAAATGTCTCACATGTTATCAAAGTAGATCCCCACACTCTTTTTATGCATTAGTTACTGTGACCTTCATTCCCAGGAATCTGAGTCACATAGAGACTGGGCAACTGATCCAAAGGTCAGCAAGTAGTGAACCAGGTCTGAAACTCCAGACTTTTGGATTCCAAAACCTGAGTTAGGACTCATACCACTTATCTGCTTGACAAACATCAACTTAGTTTAAAAAATACAACTTAAGAGTCTACGTCTATATAGCTTTCCCTTCCCTCCCCCTCATTAGGTATAAATACTTTGAGAAAAACTGCATACTTTCCATTTAAAATTTTTATTCTGTGTCAGTCTCTGTGCTAAATGCTATACTTATGTAACCCTTAGAAAGTCAGGCTGCATCCTGGCCAGGCAATAAAATGACTGTACTTCGAGTCCTATGCTGTAAAACTAAATTGTCGTTCTAGTCTTTATTGCATACTCTAAACACTCTAGAAGCAGAATTACAGTCATAACACAGAGCAACACTTAGAATCCTTCTTTACCTCCTTCCCTATTGCCCCCATGCACTGTCCAGTCTACAAAGAAATGCATGATAGCTTCTCCAATAACCCACTTCTTCCAAACTTTTAAAAATCTCCCCTTGAAACCCATTCCAGGATGACTTCTGTTCACTCTCTGCTTCCTTCCTTGTCCTTACCAAATCCAGTTTTTCCTCTCTTGTGTAGCTTTATATCCTTTCTAGTATAAACCAAACTACTATATTTTAGGTTTATTTTGCCTGGGTTCTACACAGCCAATAGGACGAATGCTGAACCAAATGACCTTACCACAGAGGTGGAGGTGCTCAAAAAATAAAACCTTTCTCTTAGAAGAAAAATAAAAAACACAATGGCCATTCATATGCTTATATTTTGCCCGTGTCATATACAGTCTCTCAACTTATTATCACTACTCTGAGATGGGTTTAAGTTTTTGTCATTTTAAGATTTTTAAAAATAAAGATAAACTCATTTACCTAATGGTATAGGTTAAATTAATGAAGGATCAGAATTTGAATCCTGTCTGAGTAGATTAAAAATCCTTGAGTTTAGTCACAAAAAATACTGGGTATGTGACCTATTCCCTTTAACCTCAAGGACTCCAGTGTTCTCTAGAGCTGAGGTCAATAAGCCCATGGCCAAAATACATCTTACTCTTTATGTAAACAAAATTTTATTGGAAGGCAGTCACAGTCATTCATTTACATAGTGTTTACAGTTGCTTTTGCACTACAGAGCCAGAATTGCGTAGTTTTAACAGAAAATGTATGGTCCACAAAACCAAAAACAATCACCAGGTGGCCCTTAACAGATAATGTTTGCTGACTCCTGCTCAAGTAGATGACCCTCACAGCATGTCTAAATGGAAACAGCAATTCATCAACAAATAGTTTTTAAATAAATTGGTAAGTTTGATAAATATGGTAAATTTGTCATTCAATGAATTTATTTGTTACAAACTGGGTTATGGAAAATTTTTTAAAGCCAATTCATTCAAGAAATATTTATGGCGCTTCCCACAGAATGGGAGAAAATCATAGCAAGTGAAACAACAGACAAAGAATTAATCTCCAAAATCTACAAGCAACTCAGACAACTCAACACCGGAAAAATGAAAAACCCAATCAAAAAATGGGAAAAGGACCTAAACAGACACCTCTCCCAAGAGGACATACAGATGGCCCAAAAGCACATGAAACGATGCTCAACTTCACTTATAATTAGAGAAATGCGAATCAAAACTACAACGAGATATCACCTCACACCCATCAGAATGGCCATCAGCCACAAATCGACAGACAATAAATGCTGGAAGGGTGCGGAGAAAAGGGAACACTCCTGCATTGCTGGTGGGAATGTAAATTGATACAGCCGCTATGGAAGACAGTATGGAGATTCCTTAGAAAACTAAAAATAGAGGCATCATACGACCCAGCAATCCCACTCTTAGGCTTACACCCTGATGAAATCAAAACTGAAAGAAGCACCTGTACCCCAATGCTCATTGCAGCTCTCTATACAATAGCCAGAACATGGAAGCAACCTAGATGCCCATCGACAAACGAATGGATCCAAAAGCCCTGGTACATATATACAAAGGAATACTACACAGCTGTAAAGAGAAATGCAGAAGAATCAGCCCTAATGAGGTAGCTGGATCTAGAATGTATCATCAAAAGTGAAGTCAGTCAGAAAGAGAAGGACAAATACAGTATATTAACACATATATACGGAATCTAGCAGGATGGTGATGATGGTGCACGCAGTGAAGCAACGGAAAGACAAGACATGGACAGTGGACATATGGACATTGTGGGGAAGGAACAGAGGGTGGGAGGCGTAAAGGAAGTAGCATGAAGGCCTATACTATCATAGGTGAAGAAAATAGCTCTAGTCATTGCTCTGTGAGAAAAGGGGACCCTTCAGGGGTGCTGTGTGATGGTCGGGAGGGGTGGGAAGGGGGGATATACATATGACTAATCTGGGAACATGCATATCTATAAACAACAAAACTCTGTAAAAGTTAAAAGTAAAATAAATGTGTTTTTTTTTTTAAGAAATATTTATGGGGCTCCCTTGGTGGTCCATTGGGTAAGGACACCATCTTGCAGTTCAGGGGGAGCCGGTTCGATCCCTGGCCTGGGAAGATCCCACGTGCCACGGAGCGGCTGGACCAATGTGTCCAATTACCTAGCCGGAGCTCTGGAGCACATGTGCCCAGAGCCGGTGCTCTGCGACAATAGAGGCTACTGTGATGGGAGGCCCACACGGGCCAAAGAACAAAAGAAAAGGATGAAAATAGATAAATGAAAAGACCAATAGAAGTGGCCCGCCTGCCCCCCTCACTCTTCAACCCATCCCCCACTCCAAAAAAGAAATATTTATGGAGTACCTACTATGTGCCAGATTCTCTTGAGATTTACAAATCAAAAAGACCCTCCATACTCTTACAAGTTATATTCCAGCAGGGGGAGACAGATAACAATACATAAAGTAAATAAGTAAACTATACGGTACTTCAGAAGGAGATAGGTGCTTTGGTGAAAGGGAAGGATAAGTTGATGGGAGGTTGAGAAGCCAAATGACAGAATACAATTTTAAAAAGTGTGGTCAGAGTTGACTTAATCCCAAAGATGATACTGAGCAAGGATTACTAAATGGAGTGAAGAGAAAGGCACATAGGCAGCTAGGAAAGAACATTTCAGGCAGAAAAAAGAGTCAGTGCAAAGACTCCAAGGCAGGAACAACAAAGAAGACAGTGCTTCTGGAGTAGAAAGTAAAGGGGATAGTCGATAAGGTCAAAGTAATTATGGTGGATGGACCATGTAGGTCCTTGCTGACCACTGAAAGGATTCCAGCTTATATTCTAAGTGAAATATGAGTCACGAGAGGCTTGAACAGAGAAGCAACAAGATAGAATGTATGTTCCAAAAAGGTTACTACAGCTGCTTTGTTGATTATAGACTCTGGAAGAAAAAGGAAGGGAGCAGAGATACTAGTGAGGCATCTCATTCAAATGAGATGCTAGAGAGCAGGCCCAGTGGCTGGCAGTGGGGAGATGAACAGTGGTCACATTCTCACGGATGTATATTGAAATAAAATCAACAGATCTTCCTGATTGATTGGATAGGGAATTTAAATGAAAGAAAGTAGTTAGTATAGCATCTAGAATGATGGAGTTACCAACCAACATGACCATGAGAAAGACTGCAGGTAGAACAGGTTACTACAGATAGCCATTAGATATCAAAGCAGAGTTATTCAATTGGCATTGGATATATAAGTTCAGATATGGCCTGGTGGCTCAGACAGTAAAGAATCTCCCTGCAAGGCAGGAGAGCTGGGTTTAGTCCCTGGGCTGGGAAAATCCCCTGGAGAAGGGAATGGCAACCCACTCCAGAATTCTTGCCTGGAGAATCCCATGGACAGAGGAGCCTGTCGGGCTACAGTCCATGGAAACAGAGTCAGACACAAAGGAGTGACTAATATTACATTATACAGGTATGGAGCTAATAGAAAGTTCTGTCTAGAGATGTAAATTTCATTCACGGTAATGAAAAGAAAAGCCTATGGCATTTCTTTGTTTCTTTTACTAGACTATAAATTGTTTATAGCCCTTAATATGGTAACAGGTGCACAGTGCATGACACTATATTTTATTGATGTTCAAAAATGCAACAGGAATGAATGAATGGACTTTCATGAAAGACACTTTCATGAGACTGATTTACACACTTTGAGAAAGGAGCATTTTCTATGTGTGTTAGAAAGAAGACTTCAAATTGCCTCATTTACCTTTAAAGATACTTAGGAAGATGTGTCCAAGTAGGTATCATGGTGAAGGATCAAATACGATCTTCGAGCTTGGCAGTATACTGTCTTCCCCATCATTTTAGTTGTATTAAGAGATAAAACATGGGGCTTCCCTGGTGGTCCAGTGGGTAAGGACACCGCCTTGCAGTGCAAGGGGCGCCGGTTCCATCCCTGGCCTGGGAAGATCCCAAGTGCTGCGGAGCAGCTGGATCGATGTGTCCAATTATGGAGCCGGAGCTCTGGAGCGCATGCGCCCAGAGCCAGCGCTCTGCAACAACGGAGGCCACCGCGATGGGAGGCCCACACGGGCCAAAGAACAAAGATGGATAAAAACTAGATAAATGAAAGACCAATAGAACTGGCCTGCCCGCCCCCTCCCTCCTCACCCCACTCCCCCGCCAAATAAATAAATAAATAAATAAATAAATAAATAAATAATGTTTAAAAAAGAGAGAGAGAGAGATAATACATTGACAGACCCAGTTCTTGTTATTCTTGATATAAGAGAATGGCCCTTATCGATCAAAGAAGGGCTGTCAATTTCTGGGCAAGCAAGATGATCAAAGAAATTGAATTCCAAAGAAAGAAGGAATAAAAATTAATTAATCTGAGAAAAACTGTACAGTTGAAAGTTACTCCAAGAGGGAAAATAAATTCTAGGAACATTTATCTCTGCTAAAACTTAATTTTAAAATAGGAAAGGGCTTCCTCTGGTGGCCCTGTGGGTAAAGACACCGCCTTGCAGTGCAAGGGGCACTGGTTCGATCCCTGGCCTGGGAAGATCCCACATGCTGCGGAACTGCTGGATCGATGTGTCCAATTATGGAGCCGGAGCTCTGGAGCGCATGCGCCCAGAGCCAGCGCTCTGCAACAACGGAGGCCACCGCGATGGGAGGCCCACACGGGCCAAAGAACAAAGATGGATAAAAACTAGATAAATGAAAGACCAATAGAACTGGCCTGCCCGCCCCCTCCCTCCTCACCCCACTCCCCCGCCAAATAAATAAATAAATAAATAAATAAATAAATAAATAATGTTTAAAAAAGAGAGAGAGAGAGATAATACATTGACAGACCCAGTTCTTGTTATTCTTGATATAAGAGAATGGCCCTTATCGATCAAAGAAGGGCTGTCAATTTCTGGGCAAGCAAGATGATCAAAGAAATTGAATTCCAAAGAAAGAAGGAATAAAAATTAATTAATCTGAGAAAAACTGTACAGTTGAAAGTTACTCCAAGAGGGAAAATAAATTCTAGGAACATTTATCTCTGCTAAAACTTAATTTTAAAATAGGAAAGGGCTTCCTCTGGTGGCCCTGTGGGTAAAGACACCGCCTTGCAGTGCAAGGGGCACCGGTTCGATCCCTGGCCTGGGAAGATCCCATGTGCCGCGCAGCGGCTGGATCGATGTGTCCAATCACTGAGCCGGAGCTCTGGCGCCCGTGTGCCCAGAGCCGGTGCTCTGCGACGAGAGTGGCCACTGCGATGGGAGGCCCACAGGAGCCAAAGGACAAAGACGGATGAAAATAGAGAAATGAAAGACCAATAGAAGTGGCCCGCCCATCCCCCTCCCTCCCCACTCCTCCCTCCAAAAGATAAAAAAATAAATAAATAAAATAAAATAGAAAAGATATCAGTATCACTCAATCTAAGGATTATATACATTTTCTGAGATTACTAGTAATTTTTTAGCAGAAAAATATTAAGCCTATGGATTATTAAAATTAACAACTCTGTCCAAATAAATGTAATAATAATATAAATAGTTCATCATTTCTAATTTCCCTATCCTATCTGAAAATGGGGGTAGGTGGAAAGAAATGAAGTGCTAAGACATCTGGGATTTATTACTTTCCTGGATACTCACTAGTTTGTCACTGTAATCCCATTGGGTGACTTATGATAAATAAGGGTGAATTATACATTCTAAAATCTATCTCTTTAAAATTCATGAAGCAGAACAAAACACACACTTGTACATGCATATACAAACACAAACACACAAAGACTTATTAATGAAAATTCATGACCAGAAAGGCAATTTTACTTAAAGGGACAGATTTAACTTGATTTCCAAGTTCCAGAAAGCTCAGTTCAGATTTTTTCCACATTACCTTCAAGTTATATATTACTGCCCAGAAAGATGAACAACACAATTCACTTTAAACTAAATCAGTTTAAAAACTGAATTACAGGTGTGAATAATGATGTAAAAATAGAGAAATTGTCTAGTTAAGAGTTTTAGGCTTTAGATGTTTAGTTGCACCTGATTTATAAAAATATTTATTTCATTTTCTGAACAGGTAATAAATACATTTGCATGAATTCCCATATAAGGTAATAAAAAACTGTCTCCCCTGATGTCATCTTCTACAGGCACAGTTCCTACGTTTGTATCCCTCTCAACAGGTCAACATTTCACCCATTTACCTATTTATGAGGATCACAGTATAGTTACAAATTTACCTCATAAAAAGATTAAAACTTAAATAATATTGTAACATCCTACATGGAATGTCTTATTTGTTCAAACCAACTGTTGCATTCTTACATATTTCCTGTTAAGTTTATCCAAACATTTTATTCTTTTTCTATTGTGAATATTTTTATTTTATATGATTAAAAGGTTTTTATTTCTATATATTAATTTTATAATTTGCTACCGTACTGAATTCTCTTAATTCTTATAGATTTATCAGTTGACTCTCCTGTGTTTTCCAGGTAGACTGTTCTATCACTCACAAGTAGTTAAAAGTTCTTTCATTTAACTGCTTTAATGTTTACCTCCAGTACAATGTTACATAATAATGCTAATGTTGGCATCTCTGTCTTGCTCCTAATACTACTTGTAATTCTACCAGTCTCCCCTCATTAAACAGAGTTCTGGGTTTTGCATACATATTTTCTATAAATTAGCATTATTAAATATTTCATTAAGAATTTATGTTGAATTTCTACAAATACCTGTTTAGCATATCAGTAGATGACATTATAGTTTTTCATATTAGATATCACAGGTCCAGATGGTTTCACAAAGGACTTCTAGCATATCTTGAAAGAATAAATAATTCTAATCTGTTTTATCTATTGCAGAACCTAGTACATGAAAGAAAAACTTCTAAACCATGAAGCAAACCTAACAGTGATGTCAAAATTCCCCCAAATGATTACACACACACACACACATATGCATATAGACACACATGTAAACGATTAACTGCAGGCGAGTCTTACTTAGAAGAATGAGCACAATAATTCTCTGTGGAAAACAATTTGGTAAGGTAGTAAAAATAATAAGTTATGATCAAGTGGGATTTATTCAGGAATGTAATAATTTGCTATATGAAAATCTAATAAAAAAAATCCTTCATATTATTTATCATTGGTTATCTATATGCTGAAAAAGCCCTTGAAAAAATGGCTCTATTTCTTCTAGGGAAATGATCTACTTAGTTGGTTTCTTTTTAATTTCTTCTGGGATCACATCCAGTAAACTGCATTTTCCTACAATATTGTCCATTTCATCTAGGTTTTGAAATATATATGTTAAGTTGAACAAAGTACTCTCATGAGTCTTAGCTTTCTTTTTGTTTTGTTCTTATTTTATGTAGTTAGGTCTAGCTATCAGTTTTTTGTTTTTTTTTTTTAAAAAACTAATTTTTCATTGTATTTATTTTTCAAGTAATTTTTTCTAAATCATTGCTTTCTGCTATTATCTTTATAATTCATTCCTTCTATTTTCTTATAGTCTATTGTTTACTGATAAAAATATTAAATAAAAATATTCAGAGTATAGCTCTAGATATGTCTTAAATGATAATACATAGTTTTACTGCAATTTTCTAGATACTATACAATTTCAGTTTATATTTCCTCTTTGACTCAAGGATTAAGAGAAATTCCTTTCCCCCTGTGAAAGTAAGGACTTCTTATTTTCTGACTTTTGTTCTTATTTTTGTTATTTCTAGTTTTGCCACGTTCTCATGAGAAAATGTTTGCTGGGCTATGTCCAATTTTTGTAATTTATTTAGATTGTCTACATAGTCTAATGGTTGATTTTTGTGAGTATTCAGTGGAAATTTACAAAAGGCATACTTTCTAGAGAGTACAGAAAATATCAGTTAGATCTTCTTCATTAATTATGGTATGAGGTATTCCATTTGTGCCTGCTTCAGGTCTCAACTTGCTGGACATTTCCTCTGAGACGTGTTTTCAAACCAGGTATACTCTAAGCCCAGATAAGCTCTTTTTCTATCTGCTCCTTTAGCACCTGTACCTCCTGCTATTTTAACAATTCTTATGCTGCATTATAATTACTTATTTACTTGTCAATGAAATCAAGATCCTTAAGAAAAGAAAGCATATCTTGTTTACTGTTCTGTTCTCAGGACCTGACAAGTCTTGGCATACAGAGGGCCTCATAATCATTTGTTGAATGAAAGGATGGATATCTCCATAACGTTCCCATCTTCGGGATTCCTCTTAGAGCAGCAGACTGGAGAGAAGGAATGAGACACTGGGAAGACAATATTAAGGATAGACTGGAAGTATCTGGCAAGTAGATAGTCTTCCAAACAAATTCTTTGATTTCCCATCCAGGCATTGACAGCCTACCGTAGCACAACACCAGCCCAAGTGAACTAGGAAAAATGGCAAAGTGGCCAGTGTCTATCACTAGCATTTTCTTTTAACTTTTAATTTTATATTGGAGTACAGTCGATAAAAAATGTTACAAAAGTTTCAGGTGGACAGCTTAGCAGCTTAGCCATACAGATGCATGTATGGCTCCGGCAAATTCTCCTCCCGTCTAGGCTGCAGCATACCATTGAGGAGAAGTCCAGGTGCTATACAGGAGGCCCTTATTGGTTATCTATTTTATTACCAGAATTTTTGCACCCCTTATTCTGTACCCTGCCCCTGAAGAAGCCACTAATCTTGTATCACTACTTTGGTTCCAATATTCAGAAACCTCTTCAGTCCTTTTGTCCCTTCTACAATGGAAATTCCAGGCAATTAGGCCAGTCTCAGTTGAATATTGATTTTATTAAAGTAATCTGTTATGAGTTGTGACTGACTCTATAAACTTAATTTTTCATTGGCAAGCTCCCATTTATTAATCCCCAAATGGAAGTTAGCTAATCTGTGTCTTGTGGCTACAAGTGGCTACTTATCTCTTTTGAATATTCCCTTCCCAACCATACTTAATTATGTTTGTGAAATGCATGGAATCAGCATAGTTTAAAGCACACAGACATATAAAATCGCACCCTTTTCCTTCACTTTCCTCATCTGATAAATGATGGAATTTGACTAATTAGTTTAGAAAGTTGACTCAGCTCTAAATTTCTATTATTAGTATTCTGTTATCTACTCTTTATAAATTACTCTAAATAGATTCAATCACCATCAGAGAATTAATAAGAACAAGCAAGGCAAATATTGAGATCAACAGATCTTCAAATTCAGGGAGGGGGTCATATAATCAGTCTCTGACCATCCACAACACTGATATATGGCAAAAAACATCCTAATAGTGAATAAAAAAAGCATTCCATTCTCCAGAGGTATCTCCTGACCCAGGGATTGAACCCAGGTCTCCTGCATTGCAGACAGACTCTTTACCATCTGAGCTACCAGGGAAGCTCCCCAAATCTGTTATCAATTATCAAAAAACAAACAAAAAATCAAAAACAAATAAAAGAATGACGGTCTAAGAGAATATCTGTTTCAAACCCTTTCCACAGGCATAAATGACCTGACAAGAGGTACTGTAGGAAGCATTCCAGTTAATCAAATATTACAATTAATGGATAGATCTAAGATACTAGGATATAAAATTTTGAAAAATTATAATATTTATAATAAAAATATTTCAACTGTTAAAATTAAAATAGATATGTGACATTACACTAGAAATAAGATTAGACCAAGATTAGACCTTTGTTCTTTTTTTATATATATAAGATTATTTTTTTGCCTCTAAGTCATCATTTATTTTCATCCATCTTTATTCCTTGGCCTGTGTGGGCCCCCCACCGCAGTAGCCCCTCCCGCTGCAGAGCACTAGCTCCAGGCGCATGTGCTCCAGAGGGCTGGCTCCTAATTGGACACACCGGTCCAGCCGCTCCGCGGCACACGGGATCCTCCTGGGCCCAGGATCGATCCCGGTGCCCCTTGCACTGCAAGGCGAACTCTTTACCCAGTGGACCACCAGGGAAGCCTGTTCTTTGACAAAGGTTTTCTGACATTAGGAAAACCTTTCAAGCTCTCTAAACTCAGTATCTGTACAACTGTAGCATGTGGAGAGACAGAATGAATTATGAAAGTAAAAGTGTTAGTTACTCAGTCGTGTCTGACTCTTTGTGACCCCATGGACTCTAACCCAACAGGCTCTTCCGTCCAGGGAATTCTCCAGGCAAGAATACTGCAGTGGGTTGCAACTCCCTTCTCCAGGGGACCTTCCCAACCCAGGGAATGAACCTGAGTATCCTGCCTTGCAGGCAGATTCTTTACTATCTAAGCCATCAGGGAAATCCAGAGTGAATTATATATTGATAATCTGAAAGATCAATGTACCTTACACAACATACATAATACTAATTGTTCATGATGACAGCATGCTTCAGAATGTTAGAGAAAATTAGGCAAAGTTATACAAATTTATTGTTTTCATGAGGTTACTCATAAATGAAATGCCTTCAATATTACTACTATGAGTCATAATATTGGATAAAACTCAACCAAAGTTTATGCAAAAGATCAAATTCAATTATGAATTATGAAAACACCAATGATTCGCTAAATAGGATTTGAGAGAACATATAGTTTGCATCCTATTTATCTAAAATTTCACAGGAACAATTTTTCCAAGTTCTCAGAAAATTCAGTTTGGAATTTAAACATAAAACAGAGCCATTTAAGTGCAAAGGGTAATCTTAAAACAAGAACAGTAGCAGGAAAATTAGTCCCTCAATGATAGCATTGACTTAAGATACAGCAGTTGCTTGATATCTCTTAAGTGCTTTCATCCAGAGAGAAGGCACATGAGGCTGGCTTCCACATTTAACTTTAATGAGGATCCTAAATTGGATAAAACTATCAATTCATCTAATTAATTTGCAATATTCAAGGCATCAATTCTAATGACAGGACGTGAGTCCAAGAGGTCATCTCCACTGTAATGATGAGAGCTGACATTATTGGGTATTTGCAAGGTACTGGGCCCAGTTCTAAGCACGACATGTTTGTTATTTCCTGTATATCGCAATCCTTACAGTAGATTAGTGAGATGGGCTCCATTTTTCAGCTGAGATATCTGAGGCACAGAGAGATTAAGTATCTTGCCCAAGGTGTACAGCTAGAAAGAGACAAGAAATGATTTGGACCCTCAAAGTCAAACAGTGGTGCTACTGGGTTTTACAACCACATTAACCCAGGATGGCTAGAGTGCATGGGCATCATCTATTTTCTTATCTTTTTCTACCTCCAGAAAGCAGATTTCTGAAAGGAAAGAACAAAATCATATCTTTGCATATACAGTATATCTCAGTATCTCAAACAAGGGGAACAGTTTACAATTTACAATTTATAATACTATACAGTAAATTGTAAACTGTACAGTTTACATTTTACAATTACTTGTGGACTGACTGCAAAAAATATGCAACTCACTTGGGGATCCTATATCTGTATTGGCAAACATGAAACTGAGAGAGAATATAAGTGATTCAAGAAATAGAAACCCTACAGTGGAATGTTTTGAATTACAAACTGTTCAGTTTTATTTTCTTTGTTAACCAAAATATAGAGAAAATTTATTAATTCAGACTACCTTGGATAGTGGTTAGCATGAATCATAATATATAATTAGATTGGGAGGTCATTAAAAAAATGTTCTGTAAAGGGCTAAATGGTAAATATATTAGGCTTTCTGGGCTGTAAGATCCCTATTGTAACCAGTCAATTCTACTACTTTAAGTAGAGAATAGACAGCTACAGACAATGTGTAAAAGAATAAGCATGGCATTATGTACAAAAGAAGGTAACAAGACTGATTTAACCCATAGGTAATAGTTGCCTGGTCCCTGGACACCAGCATAGGTAATTTTTTTTTTTTTTTGGTAAATTGGTTTTGAATAACTACTTGATACATGTTTAAACACGGATCTTATTTGAATGAATAAATTGAAGAAGACATAAACAGATGGAAATATATACCATGTTTGTGGAGTAGAAGAATCAATATTGTCAAAATAACTATACCAGCCAAGACAATCTACAGATTGAGTGCAATCTCTATCAAATTACCAATCAAATTACCAATTAAATTTTTCACAAACCTAGAACAACAGCAACAAAAATCTCAAAATTTGTATAGAGACACAAAAGACCCTGAAGAACCAAAGCAATCTTGAAAAAGAAAAATGGAGCTGGAGGAATCAGGCTCTCTGACTTCAGAAAATACTACAAAGCTACAGTCATCTAAACAGTATGGTACTGGCACAAACATAGAAATATAGACTAATGGAACAGCATAGAAAACCCAGAAACAAGCCCATGCACCTACGGTCAATAAATCTATGACAAAGAAGGTAAGACTATACAATGATGGAAAGACAGTCTCTTCAATAAATGATGCTGGAAAAACTGGACAGCTTCATGTATAAAAAATGAAACTTGATCATTGTTTAAATCCATACACAAAAATAAGTTCAAAATGGATTAGACACACAAATGTGAGACCAGACACTATAAAACTTCTGGAGAAAAACACAGGCAGAACAGTCTCTGACACAAATCATAGCAACATCTTTTTTGATCCAGCTCCCAGAATAATTGAAATAAAAACAAAAATAAACAAATGGAACCTACTTAAACTCAAAAGCTTTTGCAAAACAAAGGAAATAATAAACAAAAATGGAAAAGCAACCTACAGATTGGGAGAAAATATTTGCAAATGATGTAACCAATAAAGGATTAGTCTCCAAAATTTAAAAACAGCTTAATGGCATCTAAACAAACAATTCACTCAAAAAATGAGAAGAAGACCTAAACAGACACTTTTCCAAAGTGGACATAAAGATGGCCAATAGGCACATGTAAAGATGTTCAGTATCACTAGCTATTAGAGAAATGCAAATCAAATCTACAATGAGATATTACCTCACACCAGATAGAATGGCTATCATCAAAAAATCCATAAAGAACAAATGCTGGAGAGGGTGTAGAGAGAAGGCAACTGTTTTGCCCTGTTCATGGGAATGTAAATTGGTACAGTAAATATGGAGAACAGTATGGAGGTTCCTTTAAAAAAACTAAAATTATGACCCTGAAATCCCACTGCTAAGCATATATCCAGAGAAAAACATGATCCAATTCGATACATGCACCCCAATGTTCATTGCGGCACTGTTTACAATTGCCAAGACATGGAAGCAACCTAAATGTTCATCAACAGAGGAATCAATAAAGAAGATGTGGTACATATTTACAATGGAAGATTACTCAGCCATTAAAAGGAATGAAATAATACCATCTGCAGCAACATGGATGGACCTAGAGAGTGTCATACTGAGTGAAGCAGGTCAGACACAGAAAGAGAAATACCGTATGACATCCCTTGTATGTAGAATACAAAAAGAAATGATACAAATGAACTTACTTACAAAGTAGAAAGAGACTCACAGCATTTGAAAATGAACATGATAGCTGAGGGGAAGGGATAGTTAGAGACTTTGGGAAGGTCATGTACACACTGCTATACTTAAAATGGACAACCAACAAGGAGCTATTGTACAGCACATGGAACTCTGCTCAATGTTATATGCTAGCCTGGATGAGAGGTGGGTTTGGGGGAGAATGGACACACGCTTATGTATGGTTGAGTCCCTTTGCTGTTCACCTGAAACTACCACAACATTGTTAATCCACTATACCCCAATATAAAATAAAAAGTTTAAAAAAGAAATAAATAAAATTTCCCCTGAGGACTATTTTAGTTCCTGAAGTAAATATATACATATATTACATGTAAATGTATACATGTAATATACATATATATATATAAATATATATATATATGGTTCTTATTCTCATATCGATTATATATGCAGATATCTTACTAGTTTTCTTAACTAAACTTTTTTCTTTAAAAAATCCAAACAAACCATCAAATCTTACCAAATTCTAGATTAATGAGGCCCAAAGTTACGAACTTATCTCTCTCTTCTCTTTCCTTTCCTCCCCTGAAGACACCATCTATGAGTTATCTTCTACAGTCTACAGATTTCCACCTGCCCTAACTTAGAAGCGTAAACAACAATATTTTTAGCTCAATTTCTATGGGTCAGGAGTCCACACATAACTGAGCTGAGACCTCTGTTTCAGGGTCTCTTAGGAGACTAAAATCCAGGTGTCAGCTAGCACCTCACCTGAGTGAGCTTGAAAGTGAAACGATTCACTTTGAAGCTCACTCAAATAGTTGCTGGCAAGATTCAGTTCCTCCTGGGCTGTTGGACTGAAGCCTCAATTCTTCACTGACTGTTGACTGAATGCCACACTCAGCTGCTTGCCAGGCAGCCCTCTCTACCATGGCAAGCAGTTGGGAGAGCCAAAAAGAAAGAAAGTGCAAGAAAGACTAAATGTGATCTTTTACAACCACATCATGAAAGCAACTTCCTGTCACTTTGGCCATATTGCATGTCAGAAGCAAATTGCTAGGTCTAGCCCACAGTCAAATGGAGAGCGCTACCTAAGAATCTGAATACCAGGAGGCAAGAACCACCGGGGTCCATTTTAGAAGGCTGCCTACCACATGCTAGTAAAACTAAGTCTGCATTGATCTTTTCATGTAATGCTGTTAACATTTTAAACTGATGTCCTGTCAACCGAAGTGTGTGGCTATTAGCCCAAAGGAGGTTATCTGGGGCCCTTACAGTTTTTCTTGTCATTTCACTGACCATACCCAGAACTATATTATGCAGTAAAGTTCTTCTCTGCCAAGGGTTTTGTAACTAATTGGTGCTGTTCAATCGCTAAGTTGTGTCCAGTTCTTTGTGACCCCATGTAATGCAACATATCAGGCTCCCCTGTCCTTCAGTATCTCTTAGAGTTTGCTCAGATTCATGTCCATTGAGTTGGTGATACTATCTAACCATCTCATCCTCTATTGTCCCTTTATCCTTTTGCCTTCTATCTTTCCCAGCACCAGGGTCTTTTCCAATCAGTCGGCTCTTCACATCTAGTGGTCAAAGTATTGGAGCTTCCACTTCAGTCAGTCTCAATGAATGATTCCTTTAGGGTTGACTGGTTTGATCTCCTTGCAGTCCAAAGGGTTGAAACAAACTCTAAATCGAGTTATCTTCTACAGTCTACAGATTTCCACCTGCCCTAACTTAGAAGCGTAAACAACAATATTTTTAGCTCAATTTCTATGGGTCAGGAGTCCACACATAACTGAGCTGAGACCTCTGTTTCAGGGTCTCTTAGGAGACTAAAATCCAGGTGTCAGCTAGCACCTCACCTGAGTGAGCTTGAAAGTGAAACGATTCACTTTGAAGCTCACTCAAATAGTTGCTGGCAAGATTCAGTTCCTCCTGGGCTGTTGGACTGACGCCTCAATTCTTCACTGACTGTTGACTGAATGCCACACTCAGCTGCTTGCCAGGCAGCCCTCTCTACCATGGCAAGCAGTTGGGAGACCCAAAAAAGAAAGAAAGTGCAAGAAAGACTAAATGTGATCTTTTACAACCACATCATGAAAGCAACTTCCTGTCACTTTGGCCATATTGCATGTCAGAAGCAAATTGCTAGGTCTAGCCCACAGTCAAATGGAGAGCGCTACCTAAGAATCTGAATACCAGGAGGCAAGAACCACCGGGGTCCATTTTAGAAGGCTGCCTACCACATGCTAGTAAAACTAAGTCTGCATTGATCTTTTCATGTAATGCTGTTAACATTTTAAACTGATGTCCTGTCAACCGAAGTGTGTGGCTATTAGCCCAAAGGAGGTTATCTGGGGCCCTTACAGTTTTTCTTGTCATTTCACTGACCATACCCAGAACTATATTATGCAGTAAAGTTCTTCTCTGCCAAGGGTTTTGTAACTAATTGGTGCTGTTCAATCGCTAAGTTGTGTCCAGTTCTTTGTGACCCCATGTAATGCAACATATCAGGCTCCCCTGTCCTTCAGTATCTCTTAGAGTTTGCTCAGATTCATGTCCATTGAGTTGGTGATACTATCTAACCATCTCATCCTCTATTGTCCCTTTATCCTTTTGCCTTCTATCTTTCCCAGCACCAGGGTCTTTTCCAATCAGTCGGCTCTTCACATCTAGTGGTCAAAGTATTGGAGCTTCCACTTCAGCATCAGTTCTTCCAATGAATATTCAGGGTTGATTTCCTTTAGGGTTGACTGGTTTGATCTCCTTGCAGTCCAAAGGACTCTCAAGAGTCTTCTCCAGCAACTGTTAATAATCCTTAGAACCCAGGTGGCCTTTATGCTCTGTTAGTGCCCAAATGATGAAAATATTTGCTGACATATTCCTGGCGCCTACCAGACTAGTTACCCTTTCATGATTTCTGACTCTGGATGGCATGTCATTTCCAAGCAGCTATGCCAATACTCTAGATTAACTATAATATTGTCCCAGTGGCCTCTTGGTCATGTGAAGTGCAGCTGTAAATGCTTCCAGATCACTGTCTGTCTGATCCTGATTTCACCCTGTGAGTAGATTACCCTATAATAAACCGATTCATTAATAATATGGAGCTGCCTCTCTCGTTTTTCGACTCAAGATGCCTTCGCAGTTCTTTTTTTTTTTTAATATTTATTATTTATTTATTTGGGGGAGGCGAGGGTTGGGGAGGGAGGGGGCAGGTGGGCCACTTCTATTGGTCTTTCATTTATCTATTTTCATCCATCTTCGTTCTTTGGCCCATGTGGGCCTCCCATCGCAGTGGCCTCTATCATCGCAGAGCACCGGCTCTGGGCGTATGCACTCCAGAGCTCCAGCTCGGCAATTGGACACATCGGTCCAGCTGCTCCGCGGCACGTGGGATCTTCCCAGGCAAGGGATCGAACCGGCGCCCCTTGCACTGCAAGGCGGTGTCCTTACCCACTGGACCACCAGGGAAGCCCCATGCCTTCACAGTTCTGTGGGCACATTTTATTCCCCCCATTCTCCAACAAGCAGTGATTTGCACCTTCATAATAACTACATCCTTTGGAGTTCAAAATATAACTGTGATTCAGTCTCCCTAACAAACTTTATACCTAGCATGGGCCAGTTTCTATGATGTTTCTACAAATAAGCTACTCTCAGTATTTCCCTGGCCCTAGGAGGAATGGTATACATAGAATAACTCTTGCATAGTATTAGATTGAAAATTAGATTTCATTATAGTTACACAATTCTAATTTTTTCAATTTAAAACTATCCGTGAAGAGCAAAAGGGGAAGTAATGGGTGTTAAATTATGTGAGTAATATAGGTCTCAAATTGACTTGATGCTTACTTTTCCAGATTGGTTTTTGAACTGTGTTGGCACTCACTTGTCACTAATGATGAACAAACCAAACCAGCCAGGTATAGGACTTTTGTCAATAGGAAAGGATTTTGAGGAGGACTTGTGGTTTGTTTGCTATCCTGATTCTAAACAGTGCATAATATGACAGGCATCATTTTTGCGTCAGATTTCCTTAATCTACTTGTAGGTCTGGGCCATTTGTTTCAGTAAACTACAGATTGTATAACAAGTATTGGATACTACTTGCATAACAAGTGTTTGGGAGGTGGTCTCAGGAAGGACTAGAGAAAGAGTATGGAGTATAAATAAAAAAAGGAGAAAAGTCAATAAAGTCTATTACTGAATCAATTACTATGGACGACAAGAATGATTCAATCTTGTTGGGGATTGTCTGAAATACCATCCAGAATTTTTATCAGATGTATTCCACCAAGTAACTGGAAATTCAGTTTTGATCTATCAGCTCCTATCCCTCCATGGTTGAGCGCTCCCTTGTATGCAAGTTGAGGATGTTATTAAAGTGTTGACCCTTAAAAAATCTCTTAGGCAAAAAAGTAGCAAGGTTCAGGAGCTTGAAGTGAGTTGCTAATGATTTACAGGGGATTTTCTCACTAAATCTGCAGGTGAATTTGGAGTATATTTTCTACACATAGTCTTATGCAGGTAAATGTTTTCATCAATATAATTTGTTTCTAAGCAAGGAATTCACCATTTTAGGCGGGTGATGCCTAGCACACAGACGTGCTCAATGAATACCCATTACTGGATGATGGATGACATTGAAGGTTGTAAGATGGTAGAGCAGAGACCCAGGAAGCTGTCTCTGGTACTCATGGCCCCTATCATCTTGAGACTGAGATCCCATCCTGCTACTGACTTGGTCTCCTCCCTCATCACTTTCCCTTTCCCTTGAGACACACATTATCAGAAACCTTAGAGATGATCACCCAACACTTTCATATTTCCAAGAAGGCACCTGAGGCTCAGAAGGGTAAAACAATGTGACCATGTTTGCCATGTCAGCCAGTGGCCAAGCCAAGACTCACATCCCTGGCATCTTCTTACTGGTCTCTCCATCACAGCCCTGCTGCCTTTTCTTAGCTTCTGTAGTGCTACAAGAGTGATTTCCACCAAAGAGTGGGATTCATTTAAACTGTGTGAGGCAGATATATGCAACTGATACATTAGAAACTGATGTGCTCAGTAAGCCCAACCCAAACCTTTCCACAGTCACAATTTTATTTTACAGTGTTGGCATTCTATACACTTGCATATTGAAATATTAAAATGTCTCCTGATAGCAGGGCCTTTTAAATTTCATCAAAGAGCTTGCTTATCTGTGTCATTTTATTCAAGAGGCTGTAGAATTTCTTTTTAATTACAAACAGACTTCTGCAGGCTCCTATCTAGTGTAAATAAGTCTAATTTTTAGTGGGTGGTTTGTGGTTCTAGTTTTGTAGTGGGGAGAAAGTCATGGAACTGAGTTGCATCAAAATGCTGCTCAGGAAATGGACATAGTAGAGGCCAGCTCTTTGGTAATTTACAGCAACAAAAAGTGAGATCACCAGCCCAGCCAGAGGCTCTTGTACCATGTTTATTCCCAGCCTCCGATTGATCAGGAGCTCTTTTTCTTGTTTTCCTCTCCTATATGTAACCTTGAACATGATGAAGTCCTGGAATATTTCCATAGCAAGTTTATCTTCTGGGTGTATTTCCTGGCATCTACACATAGTCTTATGCAGGTAAATGTTTTCATCAATATAATTTGTTTCTAAGCAAGGAATTCACCATTTTAGGCGGGTGATGCCTAGCACACAGACGTGCTCAATGAATACCCATTACTGGATGATGGATGACATTGAAGGTTGTAAGATGGTAGAGCAGAGACCCAGGAAGCTGTCTCTGGTACTCATGGCCCCTATCATCTTGAGACTGAGATCCCATCCTGCTACTGACTTGGTCTCCTCCCTCATCACTTTCCCTTTCCCTTGAGACACACATTATCAGAAACCTTAGAGATGATCACCCAACACTTTCATATTTCCAAGAAGGCACCTGAGGCTCAGAAGGGTAAAACAATGTGACCATGTTTGCCATGTCAGCCAGTGGCCAAGCCAAGACTCACATCCCTGGCATCTTCTTACTGGTCTCTCCATCACAGCCCTGCTGCCTTTTCTTAGCTTCTGTAGTGCTACAAGAGTGATTTCCACCAAAGAGTGGGATTCATTTAAACTGTGTGAGGCAGATATATGCAACTGATACATTAGAAACTGATGTGCTCAGTAAGCCCAACCCAAACCTTTCCACAGTCACAATTTTATTTTACAGTGTTGGCATTCTATACACTTGCATATTGAAATATTAAAATGTCTCCTGATAGCAGGGCCTTTTAAATTTCATCAAAGAGCTTGCTTATCTGTGTCATTTTATTCAAGAGGCTGTAGAATTTCTTTTTAATTACAAACAGACTTCTGCAGGCTCCTATCTAGTGTAAATAAGTCTAATTTTTAGTGGGTGGTTTGTGGTTCTAGTTTTGTAGTGGGGAGAAAGTCATGGAACTGAGTTGCATCAAAATGCTGCTCAGGAAATGGACATAGTAGAGGCCAGCTCTTTGGTAATTTACAGCAACAAAAAGTGAGATCACCAGCCCAGCCAGAGGCTCTTGTACCATGTTTATTCCCAGCCTCCGATTGATCAGGAGCTCTTTTTCTTGTTTTCCTCTCCCTATATGTAACCTTGAACATGATGAAGTCCTGGAATATTTCCATAGCAAGTTTACTCTGGGTGCTATGAGACAGGAGATAGCCAATTCACTTTAGGAGCTTGAGGCTGGCATGCCCCAGGTATGAGTGTCCAGGGTCTCAAGCCAAGAAGGGAAGGTTTCTGTCAAGGTGGCTCCTGAAGAGCCATCTTTACTGACCTACTGTCTGCTCCACCATGAGTTCACAGTAAAGTACAGAGTTCATGCTAAACCAGGTCACTGGGAAATCATAAACCATGCTAAAGGGGTGGGTGGAAAGCTTCTTGGCTACCAATGAATGCCATTCAATTGATATTAATATCTCAGTTGTGAAACACTCTGGCCTTCCAGCAAAGGAACACCCATTCTCATCCCCAGGCAGTGGCATCCCAGTGCTCAGGGGATTCAGGTGCATTGTGGGGAAGTTCAGCACCTGGAGAAGCATATTTGTACCTTAGACTCATCACAGGATCCCAGATCTTCTGGAGGAAATGACTCCTCTGACACTGCAGGCTGAAATGGGCTTCTAAGACCACCACAGTTCTGTAGTCCAGAATCACTCATTGCCTGTCTATTTCACTCATCCCAAGCATCTTAGAAATTTGCCTGTGTCAGAAGTCAGCCATCATGTTTCATCTGGGATGATGCAGAGTCTAAGCATGTCCTACATCGGCCCACCCACTCACTCAGGGTTTCAGAAATGGTTGGGGGTGCAAGATTTGGCCTGTGCTCTCTTTGTGATTCAGCCTGCTCATCCTACTCCATGGAGTACAGCCAACTGGGAAATCATAAACCAATGAGAGTAGTCTAGGAGGTGGAGACAGCTAAGCTTCTCCAAATTTCCTATCCCATCCAACCCCTCTCTGAAGAGCGCCAGATGGAGGGCCAGGAGACAGCCTTTGCTATTGCTACAAACTACCCACCATTCTAAGGCATTTTCCTCAGCCTCAGTCCAAAGAATGAGACTAGACAGTTTTTATTAACCTTGCCTCCTATGCTTCTTTGTTCACAAGTATGAAATTTGAACCTGGAGCTAGGTGGGTGACAGAGTAAATAAGGATGTGGAAACAGCAGTCATGGCTGAGACAGAAAATGGAAGAGTGTGGTTCTGTCTCATCTCTCAACATTTCTTTTCATGGGAGCTTCACAGCTGCAGGTGTCACTGTGCTGCTTCCTACTTACCCAACCCACTGCCTGCATTCTCTCACCTCTTTTACATCAAATGTTGTCATCTGGTGAAACCACAGTCTCTAATTCTCCAGACTCACTCTCCAGAGACAGAAGTTTCCACAGGGGTCAGAGAGCCAGAAAATCATTGAGGGTGGGGTCAAGCCACAGTACATGTGAATCGCAGCTCATCCATTCTTCTGCCGTGTAATCTTAGTAAAGTTAATGAGTAAACACAGTTTTCCTACTGTTGTCACAGAGATAACTCACAGAGTTGTGTGCTTAAGCTTTTCACTGATGATGGTGTTGGAAGTTTATTGTTTGGTTTTTGTAACAGTACATTTCAGCCCTCCTGACATGTACCAGTACTCACTACGAGGTGCCATCTTATGTAAACTTAGCTTATGTGAAGATAAAATAGAGCAATATAAAAATACTAATAAAGTCTTAATGCATGCACAGAACATGAAATATAACAAACTTACCTTACATGTATTCCCCTAGTGAAAACTGTCCTGAATTATGCAAGTTTTGAATTATGTAATATCTTTGGGAACACATTCCTGGCAAACCAACGTGACTGAAGGTCTATGAACTGCCAAATAAGTGTTAATATACCCCTAGCGTGTTTTAGTCAATTTTTCAATGACTCCATAACACTGGAATCCTTGCGTCCCTACTTCAATATGAGAAACATGAGATTTCAAAAAGTTTATTGGTCGTTCAGCTAGGATTCAAATCTAAGGTGACCTGACTCCAAAGCTCTTCACTACCTTCCTTCTTTTCCCACCTTCATATTTTCCCCAATTTTCCTTCTCTTTCTCAACACACACACACACACACACACACACACACACACACGCAGACTACACAGATATCTCTCCAGTGGAGCATGATCTTATGACCCACCAAAAGCCTGTGGCTGTCTTTCCAAAACTGAGATCAATCAATTGGCTACTTTCTTCATTGTGGTTGTTCTTTCACTGATGGGCAATTTGCTACTGACCCCCAATCCACCCCTCATTCCTGCCCTTGCTTAAGACGAAATGTACTGCATTTCTTTTGTCGTTGAAGGTACACTCATAGGAGGTAGACTATGGAAGGAATCAGCATTCCTTCCTCAGCTGAGAATATCATGAGATATGTGGCAGACACAAACACAAGAAAGAAGATCTCCCCTAGTCCCGCTTCCTTCTGTTCCTTCAGATGTCACTCCTTTCTCACCTTGGCTCCCTCCCCAAAATGCTTACATCTGCTGAGCCTTGGGGGTGTCTCTAGGGTGTCCCTGTGTTTTTTCTTGTTTAGTTGCTAAGCTGTGTTCGACTTTTTGCAAACCCATGGACTATAGCCCGCCAGGCTCCTCTGTGCATGGGATTTTCCAGGCAAGAATCCTGGAGTGAGTTGTCATTTCCTCCTCCAGGGGATCTTCTCAACCCAGAGATGGAACTGGTATCTCCTACATTGGCAGGCAGATTTTTTACTGCTAAGCCACCAGGGAAACAAAGGATATCCTTACAATGCCTCTAACAGTGGTTGTCACTTAGGATTACTTGTGCATTCTGGGGCTGGCTTTTCTTTCTACCCTTCTCTTACCTCTTCATTCACAAAACTCACATGAGTAGTATGGTTTGCTTTGAAGAGTCTTCTGACCACCATAATGAAACTTATTCATCTTTCAAAATAATATCAGCTAACTAGACTTGTGTGCTACCCAACACCAAATTATACTCAGGTCTCCATAACACTGGAATCCTTGCGTCCCTACTTCAATATGAGAAACATGAGATTTCAAAAAGTTTATTGGTCGTTCAGCTAGGATTCAAATCTAAGGTGACCTGACTCCAAAGCTCTTCACTACCTTCCTTCTTTTCCCACCTTCATATTTTCCCCAATTTTCCTTCTCTTTCTCAACACACACACACACACACACACACACACACACACGCAGACTACACAGATATCTCTCCAGTGGAGCATGATCTTATGACCCACCAAAAGCCTGTGGCTGTCTTTCCAAAACTGAGATCAATCAATTGGCTACTTTCTTCATTGTGGTTGTTCTTTCACTGATGGGCAATTTGCTACTGACCCCCAATCCACCCCTCATTCCTGCCCTTGCTTAAGACGAAATGTACTGCATTTCTTTTGTCGTTGAAGGTACACTCATAGGAGGTAGACTATGGAAGGAATCAGCATTCCTTCCTCAGCTGAGAATATCATGAGATATGTGGCAGACACAAACACAAGAAAGAAGATCTCCCCTAGTCCCGCTTCCTTCTGTTCCTTCAGATGTCACTCCTTTCTCACCTTGGCTCCCTCCCCAAAATGCTTACATCTGCTGAGCCTTGGGGGTGTCTCTAGGGTGTCCCTGTGTTTTTTCTTGTTTAGTTGCTAAGCTGTGTTCGACTTTTTGCAAACCCATGGACTATAGCCCGCCAGGCTCCTCTGTGCATGGGATTTTCCAGGCAAGAATCCTGGAGTGAGTTGTCATTTCCTCCTCCAGGGGATCTTCTCAACCCAGAGATGGAACTGGTATCTCCTACATTGGCAGGCAGATTTTTTACTGCTAAGCCACCAGGGAAACAAAGGATATCCTTACAATGCCTCTAACAGTGGTTGTCACTTAGGATTACTTGTGCATTCTGGGGCTGGCTTTTCTTTCTACCCTTCTCTTACCTCTTCATTCACAAAACTCACATGAGTAGTATGGTTTGCTTTGAAGAGTCTTCTGACCACCATAATGAAACTTATTCATCTTTCAAAATAATATCAGCTAACTAGACTTGTGTGCTACCCAACACCAAAATTATCTGGTCCCTGAACATTGTTCAAGTCCTGTCCTGAAGAAAGATTTGTTATCTAAGGAGTACGTCTTCCTGCGGGTACCAGGCTTGGAGGCACTGCCACCCAATGGTTGTTTCTATAAACAGCACCTTCACAAGAGTTCTGTTTATTCAGTACTCTACCCAGAATCCACTAAGAGCATAAGACATGGAGAGAAAATGGGGTGGGGGTGGTTTTACTGGGACAGGCCAGGTAGTCAATTCTGCCACCATCCCTCTCTGCCAAGGAAATCTTATTTTCCTGGCATTAAACAGCAGATGTGAGCTCTTTAATTAGGTAACGAAAATGGCCACTTGGCAGTAAAATTGTGAAGATAAAATTATACAGCACCATGAATCTTTGGCACTATAATTAATTTGACTGTGTATACTTTTTCTGATGATACTTTTTACCATGACTGAATGTAGGTAAGAGACAAAACAGGAAATCAAAACCAGAATTCTCATTTTTGACTTTTTGCTGACTGCCACCTGTATAACATTTATACATGCATTTGATAAACTTATTATTCCCCCCAGAAAATAAGGATGGAGAGGGTGATGGTATACTTCATAGCACTCAAAAAAGGACAAAATGATTGAAGCTACCACAAGCTTCTGTTCCATGTAATGGAAACACAAATCAGGCTACTATGACCAACAGGTATCCATTTTCAACAGCTGCATTAATCAGGGTTACTTAAAATTTTTCCTTCGAAATTGGATAAAAATAAACCGTACTGTACAGAGCAGAAAAGCTTCTGTTCTGGTTTAGCAAGGGCTTTTATGCATACTCTGAGACTAATTAAACATTGACTCAATCAGATGGGTGTGAGACATCATTCCACTTACAGCAAGAAAAATATCTTAGTATATTGAGACTGCCATATAAATTCCATTTAGTCTCTTTTCTATTAAAATAATACTCGGTTTATCACACTCACTTACGATTTTTCTCTGCTGTAGAGAACTCCTCCATACACATTCATAACTCGTCCTCCATGACTGGCTGCTGGAGGAATGTCATAGCTCTCTGGGGTCAGCCTAGGTGCTAGGAATGTGGATATATATTAGTTGGCACATGGTCAAATGGGAGTGTCTTGCTCATGAGGGGTGGAGAGGACATCCAAGCTTATGGACATTCAGGCAATCTTTATACAATAACAAGCCACTCTTATATGCAATAAACAGTGGGCAGAAAATGGCCAAATTCATTAATAACTGGCTTCACAACAGAAGAAATGGTATAGTTTTTCAATGTAGACAAAACAAATTTATGGGGCTAAAGTAAACACATTCATGGATTGATTCTCCATTTTGAATATAATCTGAATATATAATTAATGAAAAAATTTCCTCAGGAAAACTGCCAAGGTTTTCAAAAATACCTATACAGTGTTGAAAAAGCACTAATGATAAATGTCTTTAAGAAATGTCAACATGATGCCAAAGTAACTGAGCAATGAGCTAAATTCTGCCAACTAAACTGATCTGTTCAAATATCAGATAAATGTTTATTTAGTGCCACAAAAACCTAAACAACATGACTGACTCTACTGTTTTACCAGACATGCTTATAATGTACATGAATTATAAATTCAACAGAGTAAGTATTCTTTTTTCCCTTAGCAAAAATAAATCTAGAGTAACCTCAATATCATCAGCTACTGGCTTTAAAGGACATAAGCTAACTTTTTTCTCCTTAGTGATTGTGAAAGGAATTTGGATTTTATGCAGCTTGAATAACTTGTCAACTGACATAAACTATAGGGCACTTACTCAATGCACAGAGACTTGTTCTTGGTGGTACAAATACAAAAGATATCCTCTAGTCTTTATCCTCCAGGGATCTTATACTTTAGCTGGGCACATAAAGCATGCAAACATGAAGCAAGCTCTCAACAGTCTGATCCTAACTATAAATGTATTACAAATCCTAAAGATGAGTAAGACTATTCTGGGCTAGAATAGCCCAAAAAAGCATCACTCTGGAGATGGAATTTGAGTTAAACAGATAGAAAATGCAGGAAAAGGGAGAAAGAACTTCTATGCTAGAAGACTGTAGACCAAATTTCTCAACCTTAACACTATCAACGTTCGGGACTGGATAATTCTTTGTCATGGGAGCTGTCTTACACACTGTTGGGCATTTAGCAGTATACCTGGCCTCCACTCACTAGAAGCCAGTGGCAAAACTTCACGCCCTAGTTGGGACAACAAAATCCATCTTCAAACATTGCCAAACGCCTTCTCAGGGCAGCATCACTCCCGACTGAGGACCAATGAACGAGGCATAGGTACCTGGGTTGGGATGGATGCCTTCTCTATCTTAGAGTTTATCAATCTCAGAAGTATTGACATCTTGGGCTGGGTAACTATTCACTGTGGGGCTGCCCTGTGCCTTATAGGATGTCTCACCTCAACTTACTAGACAACAGTAGCATCTCCCCCTGGTTGTGACAACCAAAAATATCTTCAGATATTACCAAATGTCTTCTGGGGTGCAAAATCACATCCATTTGAGAATGACTGGGATGCTCAGTAGGACTGGACTTGGCTTCTTTGGGGTTTTCAAAATCACTAGGAATGTTTATTTAGTGCCACAAAAACCTAAACAACATGACTGACTCTACTGTTTTACCAGACATGCTTATAATGTACATGAATTATAAATTCAACAGAGTAAGTATTCTTTTTTCCCTTAGCAAAAATAAATCTAGAGTAACCTCAATATCATCAGCTACTGGCTTTAAAGGACATAAGCTAACTTTTTCTCCTTAGTGATTGTGAAAGGAATTTGGATTTTATGCAGCTTGAATAACTTGTCAACTGACATAAACTATAGGGCACTTACTCAATGCACAGAGACTTGTTCTTGGTGGTACAAATACAAAAGATATCCTCTAGTCTTTATCCTCCAGGGATCTTATACTTTAGCTGGGCACATAAAGCATGCAAACATGAAGCAAGCTCTCAACAGTCTGATCCTAACTATAAATGTATTACAAATCCTAAAGATGAGTAAGACTATTCTGGGCTAGAATAGCCCAAAAAAGCATCACTCTGGAGATGGAATTTGAGTTAAACAGATAGAAAATGCAGGAAAAGGGAGAAAGAACTTCTATGCTAGAAGACTGTAGACCAAATTTCTCAACCTTAACACTATCAACGTTCGGGACTGGATAATTCTTTGTCATGGGAGCTGTCTTACACACTGTTGGGCATTTAGCAGTATACCTGGCCTCCACTCACTAGAAGCCAGTGGCAAAACTTCACGCCCTAGTTGGGACAACAAAATCCATCTTCAAACATTGCCAAACGCCTTCTCAGGGCAGCATCACTCCCGACTGAGGACCAATGAACGAGGCATAGGTACCTGGGTTGGGATGGATGCCTTTTTATCTTAGAGTTTATCAATCTCAGAAGTATTGACATCTTGGGCTGGGTAACTATTCACTGTGGGGCTGCCCTGTGCCTTATAGGATGTCTCACCTCAACTTACTAGACAACAGTAGCATCTCCCCCTGGTTGTGACAACCAAAAATATCTTCAGATATTACCAAATGTCTTCTGGGGTGCAAAATCACATCCATTTGAGAATGACTGGGATGCTCAGTAGGAATGGACTTGGCTTCCTCAGAGGAAGCAGAATTGTTTAAGCAATCTGTAAGGTTTATGTCAGGAAAGAGTGGAATAAGACTGAATAACTGGAGTGGATACGTGCTACGTGAGATCTTGGATACTAGAGCCTATAATAGGCACCCACAGTAGATCATAAGCAAATGAGTTGGAAAACAAATTGGTGTTTAAATTTAATCTGGAAGAAGCAAGACGATAAAGTGCCACAAGGAGGAACTGAGTACAGGGGGATCCGTTAGAAAGCTGTTATAATAAGTAGGTGTAAGCATTCCTAAGCAGAGCTATAGTGACATCTCTGGAATGGAGAATAAACAGTGAACCTAAGGGTGCGTTGCAGAGGTAAATGCGGAGATTTTGCAACAGATCAAATATTAGCGGTGAAGGCAAAAAAGAACTCATTGGTGAAACTAGTGTTGCCTGTGGGAAGCAAGACTGAAATGAGATGAATGGGAAGGAGGGGCATTTAATGACTTCGGTTTTGCAAGTCCTAAGTTTGGGCCACTTATTTACTTTTTTATGGCCATGCTGCATGGCATGTGGGATCTTAGTTCCACACCAGGGATTGAACCTAGGTGCCCTGCAGTGGAAGCACAGATTTCTAACCACTGGACCTGCAGGGAATTGCCCAGGCCTTTAAGAATTAGTAAAAGAATGCTAGTGAGTGGTCAGGGCTGAGTGATGGGTTTGGCAGTGTTTGAAACACAAAACCCTGAAATCTCCATGGCTTAATACAAGAAAAATTTATTTCTCTCTCACATTTCATTATACTGTGAAGTGAGTGGCCTTGTGTCTTTTAAAGCAGTGTATGTGACTTTTTCCCACATTCCACCGAGGATCCAGATGAACTGGAAATTCTAGTTTACTGGTAATTTAGGAAGAGGAAATGAGATTCACGAGAACGTGGCCAATCTCTGCTAAGAGACACAGAGAGACAGGGAGACAGAGAAGACTAGAAGAGTAGATGAACTTATTGAGAACTTGAAAATACAGGGAAAACTGAAGGGGTAAGAGTTCAATGACCACAACTAAATCAAAGAATATTCAGTGAAGGATTCAGATATGATGTTAGATAGCTTGGAAGAGACCTGGCTCTCTGTAGAGTTGTGAGTGTCAAGAGAAGAGAAGGGAAATTTCTGTAAGAAGGGAAAAAGTCTACTTTTGCTAAGACTCTTGTTTTTACGACAAAGAAATTCAAACTAATTAGGAAAGGACTTATGTCATCTATATCCCACTGGAATAGGGTTTCTAGTTCTTATGGTCTCTGTCACAACTACTCAACTATGCCATTTTAGTGTAAAAGTGGCTTTGGACACTTTTTGTATATATTACACTGTATTATATATATATATATATATATATATATATATATATATATACACACACACACACACACACACATCAAACAGTGTGGTTATGTTCCTATAAAATTCATGATGGGCAGATTTGATCCATAGGCATACTCTCTAACCTACGTGAATCACATTTTCTGGAGCACAATGTGAACAGGCTCCCCAGGGAGAGCCTCATCTGGGGAGTCCTGAGAAAAATCAATGTGCATCTTACTTTTTCTTGTGTCTTCTGCCCCATATTTCATTCAGCATCTACCACATGCCTTTCACACAGTAAGCCCTCAAGTGTTTATGTTTCTGAATTAAATATACCTTGAAAAATAACATTTCAGTGAATCATAATAGAATCTTGAGAGTTTCATTAATATAAAAACTATCTTGCAAGACTGTAGTAAAGTAGTTCACGAATGGGTCGGGTAAACCCAAGAATCATAAAAAGAATGTGACAAGGAAAAACGTGAGCTAAGAACATATAAAGATTATCAGCCAAAGAGAGAGAATCTGACATCGGAGTTGGATAAAAGTAACAAAAAGACATTTCAATCCTGAGAGAGCAGCACCAAAGGACATCCCATCATATGTAATAGATATCTCAAAGCACCTTCTAAATCTGTGTGAATAATGCATTTAATACCAGCACTTCAATGCTGGAAAGATGATCATGATTTGGAGGGAACTCAGAGACCAACCAAAATGATTAAGAGATAAGAAGGATTCATTTGTGAGCAGTTATAAAAGAAGCCAAATATGTGCCTGGCCTGCTTATGGCTAGAAGGAGAATAGGGAAAGGCTCACAAATAACTGGGTGCTGCAAGCGTCAGGAAGGGGAGGAATGATGGTGAGTTCTACTGGACTTTCTTGGTATGAATATCTAACAGGCATTGATAAATTCTTCTCATTATGAGGTCTTAAAACATTTAAAGGCCATCTGAGTAAAATATAACTGGGAATGCTGTGATTGGAAATAGTCTATTATAGGAGAAAAGGACTACTGCTCCAGAACAGCAAATACAAGAAAATGATAGCTTATTAAGGAAAGAAACATTATGGGAATGATTAGTGAGCAGAGAAAATGAAAATGCACTAATAGTCTACTCACAGAAATATCCAATATATGCAATTGTGGGAAATGTTATATAGTAAAGAATTGTTGAAATTACAGTACAAAAATGTAAAGACACCAGGTATTTCCTTCCTCCCTTCAATCCATTTATTCACCCATCCCAGATCCAGTGTGTACTCACTATTTTTCAGGTCCTGGACTGGTGAAATAAAGAGTAATACTACGCAGGATCCTTCTTTTGAAAAGTTTACTAGCGAGTCTAGTGGTGGGGTCAGGGAAGCTGGTAGACTAAAAAGGAGCAGACAGTTTCAAGAGAGCTATAACAGAGCAAAGAAAAGTGGTCCCAAACCCAGACGAGACAAAAGTAGCTATCTTACAGAGTCTTCTCAGAGGAGCTGGTATCCAAGTCAATTTATGAAGGATTCTGAGTCAACATTTAATCAGAAAGACTGAGAATAAGCATCCCAGTTGCTGTATCAGTTTGTCACCATGTTTGTGAGACTGACAAGTAGTTAAGATTGATAGAGGCAAACAGTATAAGGCAGGTGGTAGCATGAAAAATAATAATTGGAATATACTAGGATTGTGGGTGATTTTTATTTTCCTTCTTGTTTTTCTGTCTCTTCCAGGATTTTTCTTTCACAAAATCACACCCTTATGCAGTCAAATAATTGCAAACATTTATATAGCACTTACTCTGTGCCAAACACTACTCTAAGCATTTTGCATACATTAACTGATTTTATCCACATACTCTATGAAATAGCTACTATTACCTTCGTTTATACAGATGAGGGGAGGATAAGAGAGGTTACACAACTTGGCAAAGTCAGAGTGAGGAATAAAGTAGTGTTTCTTACTTCAGGCATCTTATTCTAAGTTTTTGCTTTTACATCTTCTATGTTTCTACTAACTGTTTAAAGTCAGGAACCTATTTTCTTACCATTTGCTTCCATAATTCCAAATCTAAAAGTTGACCTAGCAAATAGTCTGAAATATAATCAAATATGGGAGAAGGCTATTTATAGCCCTTAAATTCATAGGAGCATAAAATAAAACTAAACCTAAACATCATACAGGACAATTAATGGTAGTATAGACAATTATACAAGCATTGGAAATTATGATTCAAAAAAAAGTTAAATGACATGGGAAATGCTTACTATAAAGGTCATATACAGGGAAATGCAAGATACATGGGGTTTAATCTTAGTAGTATAGTTGTGTATGTCCAGAAAGGAGAATCACTAGTCAGATTGGGTTCTAATTCCAGTCTTAGATCTGCCACCTTTTAGCTTTCTTACCTTGGGTAATAATTTAACCTATCTGTATCCCAGTTTCCTCCCCAGAAAGTGGGAATAATATAGTTGTTCTAGTGGTTAGAAAATTAATATATATATGTAAAATACTTAAAATTCTGACTGGAAATCATTCAGTGTCATCTATAGAAAAATAGGAAACTCTATTTAAGAATTAGAACCAGACAGTACACATTCACACAGACAGTCGAATAAGAATCCTCTGTAGTCTGTTGTCTAATGTGTTACAACTTCATGTAGTTATTTTCTTTCTCATATTTTAAAAAATAATTGGAAGCTGAGTGAGATTAGGAGAACGTTGCACTGCAAGTAAAAAAGTATTTGCTTTCAGAATCTGTTTTATCAAATTACAAGAGGTCTGAAATACTCAACAAATCACCGAAGGATTATAAAATTTCCTTTTTAATCAGATACCTTCCCAAGGCTCAGAGCCCTGATCTTTTATTTTGGTTGAATATTCCTGAATTGTGACAGTCTAAAAACAGTTACATCAACATAATAAAAGCCATATATGGCAAACTGACAGCTAATATACGCAATAGTGAAAAACTGAAAGAATTTCCTCTAAGATCAGGAAAAAGAAAAGGATGCCAGGTCTCATTTTATTTAACATGGTATTAGAAGTCCTAGACATAGCAGTCAGAAAAGAAGAAATAAAAAGAATCCAAACTGGAAAAGAAGTAAAACTGTCATTGCTTGCAGATGATACAATACATAGGAAATCCTAAAGACCCTACCCATTACTACTAGAGCTCATCAATGAATCCAATAATGTTGCTGAATTTTAAAAAATTCCACACAGAAATGTGTTGCATTTCTATACACTCACAATGAACAATCAGAAAGAGAAATTAAGGAAACAACCCCATATAGCATCACATCAAAAAGAATGAAATACCTAGAAACAAACCTACCTAAGAGGTAGAAGACCTGTACTTGGAAAACTACAAAACACGGATAAAAGAAACTGAAGATGGCACAAATAGATGGACAGACATATCATATTCTTGGATTGGGAGAATTAATATTGTTAAAATGATCATACCACCCAAGGAAAACTACAGATTCAATGAAATCCTTATCAAAATAACAGTGGCATTTTTCACAGAATAAGAACAATTGTAAAATCTGTATGGAAATACAAAAGACCCAAAATAGCCAAAACAATCTTGAGAAAGAAAAATAGAGCTGAAGAAATCATGTTTCCTTGAGACTATACTAGAAAGCTACAGTAATCAAAACAGTGTGGTACTGGCACAAAAAGACACACAGATCAATGGAACAAGATTGAGAATACAGAAATAAATCCACACACTTACGGTGCATAAATCCTTGAGAAAGGAGGAAAGAATACAAAATGGTGAAAAGACAGTTTCTTCAGTAAGTGGTGCTGGGAAAACTGACAGTTACATGTAATAGAATGAAATAAGAACATTATCTAATATACAAAAGTAAACTCAAAATAGATCCAAGAACTAAATACAAGATTAGAAACCATAAAATCCCTAGAGGAAAACACAGGCAGAACACTGTTTAACATAAAATTACATCAATGTCTTTTAGATCTGTCTGCTAAAGCAGAGAGGAGGAAATGGCAACCCATTTCAGAATTCTTGCCAGGAAAATTCAATGGACAGAGGAACCCACTGGGCTGTAGTCCATGGGGTCACAAAAACAGTCAGACACAACTGAGTGACTGAGCATGCACACATTCTTGAAGGAAAAGTAACATTAAAAATAGAAACAATACCATATGACATAGCAATTTTACTCCTGGGTATATATCCAAAACAAAAAATAAAAAGACTAACTTGAAAAGATACACATGCCCCAATGTTCATAGCAGCATTATTTAGAATCACCAAAATAATGGAAGCAACATAAGTATTCATCAGTAGATGTATGGATAAAGAAAATGCAGTATGTATACACACACACAAAATGGCATGCTATCCAGCCATAAAAAAAGAATGAATAAAATTTTGCCATTTACAACAACAAGGCTGGTCTTGAAAGGCATCATGCTAAGTGAAATAAGTCAGACAAAGACAAATAATGAATGAAATCAATTATATATGGAATATAAAAAAATATAACAAACTAGTGAATATAACAAAAAAGAGCTAGATCACAGATGCACAGAACAAATGAATGGTTATCAGTGGAAAGAGGAAAGGAGAAAGAGGCAAGTTAGTGGTAGGGAAGGGACTAGGAGATACAAACTAATAGGTATAAAGTAAGCTAAAAGGATATATATTGTACAACACAGGGAATATAGCCAATATTTTACAGTAACTACAAATAGAGTTATTGTTGTTGTCCAGTTGTGTTTGACTCTTTGTGACCCCATGGACTGCAGCACTCCAGGATTCTCTGTCTTTCATTATCTCATGGAATATGCTCAAACTCATGTCCACTGAGTCAGTGATGTCATCCAACACCATCTCATCTTCTGTCACTTCCTTCTTCTCCTGCCCTCAATCTTTCCCAGCATTGGGGTCTTTACCAGTGAGGTAGCTCTTCACATCAGGTGGCCAAAGTATTAGAGTTTCAGCTTCAGTATCACTCCTTCCAATGAATATTTAGGGTTGATTTCCTTTAGGATTGACTGGCTTGATCTCCTTGCTGTCCAAAGGACTTTGAAAAGTATTCTCCAGCACTACAGTTCCAAAGCATCAGTTCATCAGTGCTCAGACTTTTTTATGGTCCAATGCTCACATCCATACACGACTACTGGAAAACCCATAGCTTTGACTATCTGGATCTTTGTTGGTAAAGTGATAACTCTGTTTATATATATATATATGTGTGTGTGTGTGTGTGTGTGTGTGTGTGTGTGTGTGTGTATGCACACATACACATATACATATATTAAATGAAGGATAATTGCTTTACAGAGTTTTGTTGTTTTCTGCCAAACATCAACAGGAATCAGCCATAGGTATACATATGTCCCATTCCTCTTGAACCTCCCTCCCATCTCCCTCCCCACTCACCCTTCCAGGTTGTTACAGAGCCCCTGTTTGAGTTCCCTGGCTATCTATTTTACACATGATAATTTAAGTTTCCATATTGCTCTCCATATATCTCACCCTCTCCTCCCTCCCCTGCCCTGTGTCCATAGTCTGTTCTCTATGTCTGTTTCTCCACTGCTGCCTTGCCAATAAATTCATCTTTCTAGATTCCATATATATGCATTAGTATATGATATCTATCATTCTCTTTCTGACTTACTTCACTCTGTCAAATAGGCTCTTGGTTCATCCACCTTATTAAAACTGACTCAAATGCATTCCTTTTTGTGGCTGAGTAATATTCCAATATATATACGTACCACAGCTTCTTTATTCATTCATCTGTTGATGGATATCTAGGTTGCTTCCATGTTCTAGCTATTGCATATGGTGCTGCAATAACAGTGGGGTACATGTGTCTTTTTCATGTTTGGTTTCATCAGGGTATATGCCTACTAATGGGATTGCTGGGTGATTTTATTCCTATTTTTTTCAGTCTAGGTTTGACATAGCTTTCCTTCCAAGGAGCACGTGTCTTTTAATTTCATGGCTACCATCATCATCCTCAGTGATTTTGGAGACCAATAAAGTAAAATTTAGCTCTGTTTCCACTTTTTACCCTTCTATTTGACATGAAGTGATAGGACCCAATGCCATGATCTTAGTTTTGGGCACGTTGAGTGTTAAGCCAGTGTTTTCCCTCTCCTATTTCACCCTCATCAAGAGACTTTAGTTCCTTTTCACTTTCTGCCATTAAAGTGCTATCATCTGCAACATCTGAAGTTGATATTTCTCATATATATATATATATATATATATACACAGTAGCTTTATTCTACTTTGTGATTCTTCCAGCCCAGCATTTCACATGATGTACTCTGAATATAAGTTAAATAAGCAGGGTGAAAATATACAGCATTGACGTGCTCCTTTCTCAATGTGGAACCAGTCTGTTGTTCCATGTCTGGTCCTAACTGCTGCTTCTTGACCCACATACAGGTTTCATAGGAGACAGATTAGATGATCTGATAGTCCCATCTCTTTAAGAATTTTCCAGAGTTTGTTGTGATCCACACAAAGGATTTGGTATAGTCAATGAAGCAGAAGTAGATAGCTTTTTGGAAATTTCCTTGCTTTCACTATAATCCAGTGGATGTTGGCAACTTGATCGCTGGTTCTTCTGCCTTGTCTAAATCCAGCTTGCACATCTGAACTTTCCCAATTTAAGTACTGTTGAAGGCTAGTCTGAAGAATTTTGAGCATTACCTTGCTAGAATGTGAAGTGAGTACAATTGTGTGCCAGTCTGAACATTCTTTGGCATTGCTCTTCTTTGGGATTGAAATGAAAACTGAACTTTTCCAGTCCCGTGACCACTGCTGAGTTTTCCAAATTTGATGACTTATCAAGTATAACACTTTGACAGATTCATCTTTTAGGATGTGAAATAGCTCAGCTAGAATTCCATTACCTCCACTAGCTTTGTACATAGCAATGCTTCCTAAGGCCCACTTGACTTCACACTCCAGGATATCTGGCTCTAGATGAGTGACCACATCATTGAGGTTATCCAGGCCATTACCTTTCTTGTATAGTTCTTCTGTATTGCCACCTCTTCTTAATCTCTCTTGCTTTGGTTAGGTTCTTGCCATTTCTGTCCTTTATTTGCCCATCGTTCCATGAAACATTATCTTTATATCTTCAATTTTCTTGACAAGATCTCTAGTCTTTCCCATTCTACTGATTTCCTCTATTTCTTTACATTGTCCACTTGTGAAGGTCTTATTATCTCTCCTTGCCATTCTCTGAAACTCTGTATTCAGTTGGCTATATTTTTCCCTTTTTCCTTTGTCTTTCACTTTTATTCTTTTCTTAGCTATTTGTAAGGCCTCCTCAGACAATCACTTTGCCTTTTTGCATTACTTTTTCTTTGGGATGGTTTTGGTCACTGCCTCCTGTACAATGTTATGAACCTCTATGCACAGTTCTTCAGGCACCCTGTCACCCAGATATAATCCCTTGGATTTATTTGTCATCTCCACTGTATAATCATAAGGGATTTGGTTTAGCTCATGCCTGAATGATCTAATGGTTTTCCCTACTTTCTTCAATTTTAGCTTGAATTTTGCAACAATGAGCTCATGATTTGAGCTACAGTCAGCTCTAGGCCTTGTTTTTGCTCAATTGTGAAGAGCTTCTCTGTTTTTGGTTACAAAGAATATAATCAATCTGATTTCAGTATTCACCTTCTGGTGATGTCCATGTATAGAGTTGTCTCTTGGGTTCTTGGAAAAGGGTGTGTGCTATGACCAGTGCATTCTCTTGACAAAACTCTGTAGGTTTGTGCCCTGTTTCATTTTCTACTCCAAGGCCAAACTTGCCTGTTAATCCAGGTATCTCCTGACTTCCTGCTTTTATATTTCAATCTCCTATGATGAAAAGGACATCTTTTGTTGGCATTCCAGAAAGTCTTCATAGAATAGTTTCACTTTACCTTGTTCGGCAATAGTGTTTGGAGCATGGACTTGAATTATTGTGATGTTGGTTTGCCCTGGAAATGAACCAACACATGGAGTACAACCTTTAAAAACTATGAGCCACTGTATTGTACATCTGTAACCTACATTATCGTAAACATCAATAAATAAAGAAGAAATGTGTTTTCACATCAGGATCAAAAGCTGAATGGAAATTAAGAATTGGTTTTTGAAGGACCCAAGGCCACATATAGTTTATCTCTCATCTGAGTTTTTGAATTATCTTAATGAGTCTTTAAATATTAAGGAAAATACAAAGAAATGACCAGTTTTAAGAGTAACACCCACTCTCTTTTACCTCAGACTTTTGTTTTTCTTTCTTTTTTTCATGAACACAAAAAGGAGCTAGTCTCACGGGCCCCTTGAGCAGATGGGCTATACTGAGAGAGACGGAACAAGGACCTGGGGCATGGGGAAGAGGGGGTTGTAATTTTCACTGCTCTGCTTAGAATTGGCAAACTGGGATGGAAAACGCTTATTTGCTCTCTTCAGCAAAGTCCAGAAAATAATTCTTGCTGAAGGGAACTGAGGTTATTCTGCTGCCCGCAGCATAAGGAACCTGATTTCCCCAACCAGTTTTCACAGTGCTTCTGTCTTTCCATTTCTTTCAGGTCTCCTATGTAAAAGCGATTGACATCTGGATGGCGGTGTGCCTTCTGTTTGTGTTTGCAGCCTTACTGGAATATGCAGCAGTGAACTTTGTCTCCAGGCAGCACAAGGAGTTTCTGCGGCTCCGAAGAAGACAGAAGAGGCAAAATAAGGTACAGTTGACTCTGAGTACAGATCAAGTCAGGTAGAGCTCGAGGTGTTTAACCAGTCAATGCAATTTAGAAAATAGAACAATGCATAGTCTGCAACAAGCTGAAGTTAATTTTTTTCCTGATTCATTTTACTATACTGAATTACTGCTCAGGTTGGTCCTATAAAACTGGGACAGAGTTGTCACATTTAGCAAATAAAATTCATCAAGAGATGAATAAAACAGACATGGTAGACAATGGAATATTACTCAGCCATAAAAAGAATAGAATAATGCCATTTGGAGCAATATGGATGGGCCTAGATATTATCATACTAAGTGAAGCCAGAGAAAGACCAATATCATATCATAGCACTTATAAGTAAAATCTTTAAAAATGATATAAATGAACTTACTTACAAAAGAGAAACAGACTCACAGTCATAGAAAACAAACCTATGGTTACTAAAGGGGAAAGGGGGATGAGGGATAAATTAGGAGATTGGGAATAACATATACACACTACTCACTATGGAGAACAGTGTGGAGATTTCTTTAAAAATTGGAATAAAATTACATATGACCCAACAATCCCACTATTAGGCATATACTCTGACAAAATCATAATTCAAAAAGACATGTGTACCCCATCTTTCATTGCAGCACTATTTATAATAGCTAGGACATGGAAACAACCTAGATGTCCTTTGAGAAATGAATGAATAAATAAGTTATGGTACATATATAAAATGGAATACTACTCAGCCATAAAAAGAAACAAAATTTGAGTCAGTTCCAGTGAGGTGGATGAACTTAGAGTCTGTTATACAGAGTGAAGTAAGTTAAAAAGAGAAAAATAAATATATTAACACATATATATGAAAGCCAGAAAATGGTACTGATGAATCTATTTGCAGGGTGAGGAGAGATACAGACATAGAGAACAGACTTGTGGACACAGGGGGGAAGGAGAGGGTGGGACAGATTGAGAGAGTAGCATTGACACATACACATTACCACAGGTTAAACAGATAGCCAGTGGGAAGTTGCTATATGACCAAGGAGCTCAACCCAGTGCTCTGTGACAACTTAGAGGGGTATGATCAGGTCAGGGCTGGGCAGGAAAGGAAGGTTCACTAGGAAGAGGACATGCATATATTTATGACTGATTCATGTTGTTGTGTGGCAGAAACCAACTCAACATTGCAAAGCAGTTATAATCCAATTAAAATTTTTGAAAGGGAGGAAGAAACATATACACACTATTATATATAAAACGGGTAAATGCCGAAGACATTTGTGTAGAAAAGGGAACTTGACTCAGTATCTTACAACAACCGATAATATGCACAGAAGAATCTCTTTGTTCTACACCTGAAACTGGCATAACATTGTAAATTAACTATAATTCAATTAAAAATATATAGGCCACACAGTTAAGCCTGAATTTCAGATAAATAATACTTAGCATAAGTACATCCTAGATGTTACATAGAACAGACTTATATTAATAAATTATTCCTTGTTTATCTGAAATTCAAATCTGAGAGCCTCATGTTTTATCTAGCAACTGTAGTTATATATTCTATCTGACAAAATTACTTTAAAACCTTGTTGTTTTGAAAATTAATAATTTATATGTATTTGCACACAAAACTACTGTGAGTTATTCATGAACTGCTTGGCTTTATGTAAATAAGGTCTCTACTCCTGATAATCCAATTAGTTTGATTTCACTGTCTCAAATTTTAATGCAGAAATTCCAAATTTACATTACCTAGAAGTTTGAGGTTGGAATTACATAGCTCAAAATCTCTACTTCAGTGGTTCCCAAACTTGCCTGCATATTAGAATAGCCTAGAGATCTTTCAAGAATCCCAAACCTCGGCCATACCTCATACCCATTAATCCCAGTCTCAGAATGGAACACATGACTATCTTTGAAGTTTCCCAGGTAATTCCAGTGTGTGGATGCACTTGGGAAACGGTGCTCTGGTTTATAATTCAATTTCATATAGCACTCCAGAAGCCTTGCACTTGTTTTCAGTTTCAGATGCCGGGAGAGAAACATGGTCTTTGATATGTAGAATGTCAGTGCCTGTAACAATATCACTAGAGAATGTTTTTTTTTTAAAAAAAAAATAGCCAGTGGGAAGTTGCTATATGACCAAGGAGCTCAACCCAGTGCTCTGTGACAACTTAGAGGGGTATGATCAGGTCAGGGCTGGGCAGGAAAGGAAGGTTCACTAGGAAGAGGACATGCATATATTTATGACTGATTCATGTTGTTGTGTGGCAGAAACCAACTCAACATTGCAAAGCAGTTATAATCCAATTAAAATTTTGAAAGGGAGGAAGAAACATATACACACTATTATATATAAAACGGGTAAATGCCGAAGACATTTGTGTAGAAAAGGGAACTTGACTCAGTATCTTACAACAACCGATAATATGCACAGAAGAATCTCTTTGTTCTACACCTGAAACTGGCATAACATTGTAAATTAACTATAATTCAATTAAAAATATATAGGCCACACAGTTAAGCCTGAATTTCAGATAAATAATACTTAGCATAAGTACATCCTAGATGTTACATAGAACAGACTTATATTAATAAATTATTCCTTGTTTATCTGAAATTCAAATCTGAGAGCCTCATGTTTTATCTAGCAACTGTAGTTATATATTCTATCTGACAAAATTACTTTAAAACCTTGTTGTTTTGAAAATTAATAATTTATATGTATTTGCACACAAAACTACTGTGAGTTATTCATGAACTGCTTGGCTTTATGTAAATAAGGTCTCTACTCCTGATAATCCAATTAGTTTGATTTCACTGTCTCAAATTTTAATGCAGAAATTCCAAATTTACATTACCTAGAAGTTTGAGGTTGGAATTACATAGCTCAAAATCTCTACTTCAGTGGTTCCCAAACTTGCCTGCATATTAGAATAGCCTAGAGATCTTTCAAGAATCCCAAACCTCGGCCATACCTCATACCCATTAATCCCAGTCTCAGAATGGAACACATGACTATCTTTGAAGTTTCCCAGGTAATTCCAGTGTGTGGATGCACTTGGGAAACGGTGCTCTGGTTTATAATTCAATTTCATATAGCACTCCAGAAGCCTTGCACTTGTTTTCAGTTTCAGATTCCGGGAGAGAAACATGGTCTTTGATATGTAGAATGTCAGTGCCTGTAACAATATCACTAGAGAACTGAAATTAAATTTCTCTCATACAGGAGATGAGAGATAGTTTTCAAAATCTCTTCCCCCTAAAAAAATGATAGATTGAACTCGCTGGCATAAATATAGTTACATACTATGTTGGAGCAAAACCAAAACTGTGTCATTGTCATTTTAATGCTTCCAAATACCTTGATGTAAAGCTGAACATTGTGACTTATAGTATTGTTTTAATTTTTATTTTACTTATTTTTGGCTGTGCTAGGTCTTCCTTGCTGCTGAACAGCTTTCTCTAAATGCAGAAAGCAGAGGTTACTCTCTAGTTGTGGTGAACAGGCTTTTCATTGTGGTAGCACTTCTTGTTGCAGAGCGTGGGCTTAGGTGCCCTGCGGCATGTGGAGTTTTTCTGGACCAGGGATCAAGCCTGTGTCCCCCACATTGGCAGGTAGATTCTTAACCACTGGACTACCAGGGAAGTCTGAACATTGCGATTTAGATGTTCCTTACGTTGAGTTTATATGTGTATAAACTGAGCAGTAATAGCGTCTGCCAAAATATTACCTTCACATAACCTGTGCTGGTATCCTGTGTGCCACCCTCATTCTCTTTCCCTCTCCCAGGAAACCATAGGCACATGTACATGCCCTTTGTCACACATTGTTTAATATCAAGCCTCTCTCAATTTTCACCTCTCTGCTGGTGATAACCATTTCTTGAACCTCCTCCATAGGCGTATAGCACAAAGAGGCAGAAGTCTGAGGTCACATGTGCCACTCAGGAAAGATTACTAGAATGTCAAGGTATTTCAGTATGTAAACTGTATTCTCAGAATTCCCTGGCTTAGTGTAGTAATTAGCTACTGACTGCATATTCTCCCAGACCACAAACAGAAAAAGAGTTTCTTTTTGCTTCCTGATTTTGAATACTTAGTAGCATTTTTATATAATGCTGTGTGGAAAATTCTGAGACTATATCTGTATCTGAGTATAAAAGTCACCTGGAATGCTTGTTAAGAGTAGAGACAGTGTTACATCCCAAATCTTGAAAAGCAGACGTTGCAGGGAGGTCACTGAGATTTACTACTTTTCACAAGTGTCCCAGGCGAGTCTTATGATAAGTTTGTTTAGGGGAAACCTGGGCAGTATGAAAGTAGGTGGTAGAGAATGAGAAAGACAAAACAGTAGGAAACAAGGTTGGAGGAACAGGTAATTTCCGGTTCGTATAAGACTCAGCAGACCAGTAGGAAAGAATAGATTTTATTCTGATTGGAGTCCACTGGTTACATTCAACACAGCAAATATCAAGCTGTTGAGTGGGCAGTTCATGAGAAACAGCAGCAGATTCGTCAGGAAGCTACTGCAGAAACATAGGAACGTGTTGGTGGTTTAGACTGTGGTACTGGTCATGGAAATGAAGGGAAGTGGTCAGAGTCAAGAATCATTTATTCATTCCAAAAATATTTGATTTATACTGTATGCCAGGGGCTGTCTACATCATTAGAATATATAACTGAACAGCACAGACAAAATGCAATCCCATGATGAAACACATTCTAGTGGTTATCCCTTTGAGATAAAACCAACAGGTCATGATGATACACTTGATGTGGGGAGGGGAGGAAAAGAAAGGAATATGTCTCAGATTCTTGGCTTCAACAATCAGGTGGATAGTGTTTAATATGGGGACTATTACAGACCTGGGGTGGAACTCAGGTCACTTTAATCTCATTAAATTTAGGTGCCTATAAGACATCTCAACAGGGTTAGCAAGTAATTATATAGATATACACACCCAAGGGAGAGAAGAAATTTGAAAAAGCATCTTTGAGAGTGGCCAGCAAACCAGTAACCAAAAACCCTCAAAACTGGGTAAGATCACCTCCTAAATGTAAATTCACAAAAAAATGATAACCGTGTGAGATGATGGATATGTTACTTAGTTTGATGGTGGCAATCATTTCACAGTATACACTTACAGCAAAATCTCACGTTGTACATCTTAAATACCCACAACTGTTATTTGTCAATTATAAAGCATGGGTAGGGGGTAACTTAATTACAACATTCAGTAATGAAATCATTCCTCAAAAAGAAAAAGCAATTTTAAAAAAAGCTCTGAGAATGGAACACCCCACCATTTAAAAAGCCTGTCTAGAAGAAAGGAAATGATGGCAAAGTTTAGACATTACTTCCATTTGCCTTTGCTGGGCAGGAAAGTCTAGAAGATACCATGGATGAAAATGTGGACTAATGGGAGGGAACTTTCTTCAAAATGGAAGACAAAAGAACATGTTAAGCAACAGGAATACTACGGTGAAAAGAGAACAATCAACAGTGAAAGAACACCATGGGCTTCCCTGGTGGTCCAATGGGTAAGGACACCGCCTTGCAGTGCAAGGGGTGCTGGTTCGATCCCTGGCCTGGGAAGATCCCATGTGCCGTGGAGCGGCTGGACCGATGTGTTCAATTACCGAGCCGGAGCTCTGGAGCGCATGCGCCCAGAGCCGGTGCTCTGCGACAACAGAGGCCACCGCGATGGGAGGCCCACACGGGCCAAAGAACAAAGATGAATGAAAATGGACAAATGAAAGACCAATAGAAGTGGCCCACCTGCTCCCCTCTTTCACCACCCCACCCCCACAAAAAAAAAATTTTTTTTTAATAAAATTTAAAAAGAAAAAATAGGAAATGACCCATATAATTGTAAAAAAAAAAAAAAAAACACCAAAATTTCAAGGGGGAAAAAAGCACCCCTGAGAACTTGAGAAAGGGTGGCATCCAAAGCCAAGGATCAGGGTTGGCCTTACATGGGGACAGATACTTCAACCATATTAATAATGATTTAAATAGGGTCAGTTCATTCACGAGGATACCAAAGCACAGTTCACTAATTTGCCCATGCTCACTAGCCACAAAGTAGCCCAGCAAGATCTGAAGTGTGGTGCTCTCTCCAGAGACTGTGTGTTTCGCAACTGTACAGACAAAATGCAAGAATGACAATGGGTGCTGATCCATTGGTAGTCTGATGATGGTCTGTTTCATGATGGTAGTTTGATGATAATTCCTAATTGCTCCTATCATTTCCAAGGATTATGAGACAGGTTATCAGCTGAAAATGGGATGGAAAGAAAGAATGCAGAAAGTTTAAGGAGGAAAGAGATAATGTTAAATAGTCGTTTAGGAGAATAAAAAAACATTGCTCTCAGGAGAGACATGGGGTCAGAATGGTAAGGCAGAGGTAGTAGGAGACTGTATCTGAGGTCTGTGGTTAGGAATTTAAAGTTTAAAATGAAATTTTAAAATTCTAGTTAAAAGAACAAACAGGTGTGGGTCCCTTCACAGTCAGGATTCTTATTATCACTGGCAATTTTTGAGGAAAAATAAAGGATGGGGAGGCATTTCCAACTATTTACCCCTTAGGAAATGGCATCTTTCCAAAGTAGCGCTTTTCAAATTTTTTCATCTGAATTATGTTAAGAAAAAATGGTAACAAGAGCTCATACTGACTGAGGGTTTACTATAAACCAGGCACTTATAGGCACTCTGCATATAGGAACTGATTTAATCCCCACAACTGTGAGTACTATGACTATATAGCACAGCTTACTGCAGAAAGCCCTGGTTCTGCCTATTTTTCTGATGGCCTGTGCGGTTTAGCATTTGTCTTGGATGATTAGGTCTAAGACAAAACACTTATTAATAGGTGCCTTAAAATAAACTGAGATGGGTTTGGTAGGCCTTTACTATGTACATCTACTTTCTGTCATGGTGTGATCTTCTGGGGTGGGGGTATACAGGTGCAGTATACAAGTTCTCACTTTAATTTAACATGTACTGAAACAGAGAGAGAGAGAGAGAGACAAAACCATCACCCTTTCCAGAAGCAATGTCAGAACTAACACTCTTCCCAGGATAGCTGGAAGGAAAATTGCTGATAAAATGAAGTGCACTGAGACAGCAAAGGCTGGGGATAAATAAATCTTACTTTTGGTCTGTCAGTGGTGAAATCCTGCTGTCCTGCTAGCCATTTGGGGCACCAGCCTTGGTCCATGACATGGTATAAAGACATCAGTATTACAGAGCTGGACTGTCCATGCCACTTTCCACTATTAAAACTGTCCTTGGTCATCCTGTCAATAATAAAGGCAGTGTTCTTATCTCCATCCTACAGATAAGAAGAGGAAAGCGCTGAGAGGTTAAGTAAAACACCCAAAGCCACACATGCAGGCAGCCTGGCTCCAGTGTCCGTGACCTCAGCTGCTGCTGCGCAGAGTTCACGTTTCACATCTTACATTCTGATCCAGCATCTCTCACTCACTCACACACTTGAAACAGACCCCTCTAATGCATCCTCATTTTTTCTATTCTGTTTTTATAATGCTGGGCCATCAGTGATGAGATTGAAGTGAGGCAAGTGTGATTAGTCATATGAGTACAGGGTCAGATCTTGTTTTTATTTAAATTTGGTATTTTTTTTACCTTGAAATTTTTGCATTAATAAAGAATTTTTCAAATATTGCATTGAAATATTGCCCTGAAGTACTGGAATTTTGGTACCCCTTATGTTTGCACATGAAACCTTACTCATTTTGCCCTAGTTTCAGCACAGTTTGTCATGAACCATTAAATTTTCACAGATCCTACAAAATTGAGCCACCATTTTTAAATGTCCAACATGTCTGACGGAAAAGGGCATCTCTTTAATTTCCCACTGGGAAACTGACCTCCTCAACCCAATATAGTTGATTCTTCAGACAGTGGAAGGAAATCCAAGAGTGGATTTCTTGCCAAAGTGACATCAGCCTGATGATTTATTCAAGAACGATGTTTATGGAGACAGTCCCTGAGACATACTTATGTGGGAAGGGTACCTGGTGTTTACCGAACAAGTCATGAAATGGGGTCACTTTCAAGGTAGGGCCAGGCAATTCGCGACTAGGTGTATTTGCTTTATCTTTTCTACATTTCAAAAAGCAGCCAATTCGATCAAAGCAGAGTTTCTCTGCAACAAAAGGTCTTCACTGATAGAACTTGCAAATCCCTATCATTGGGCCAACTCTGACTTATCAGAAGTTGATGCCTGGGGTCTACATACTAAAATCCTATTTTTATGTTATGTCCTCAGCTCCAGTAAGTTTTCACACCATGTAATAGTTTATCAATTTCCCTGTAAGAACTTCAAAGCCTCACTTGTGCCTCATTCACCCTGTCTTTTTTCTATCTGGCCACACCACTCCTGATTGCCTCTATGTCCTCAGCTCCAGTCAGATTTTTACACGAAAGTCCATCCTGTCAATAATAAAGGCAGTGTTCTTATCTCCATCCTACAGATAAGAAGAGGAAAGCGCTGAGAGGTTAAGTAAAACACCCAAAGCCACACATGCAGGCAGCCTGGTCCAGTGTCCGTGACCTCAGCTGCTGCTGCGCAGAGTTCACGTTTCACATCTTACATTCTGATCCAGCATCTCTCACTCACTCACACACTTGAAACAGACCCCTCTAATGCATCCTCATTTTTTCTATTCTGTTTTTATAATGCTGGGCCATCAGTGATGAGATTGAAGTGAGGCAAGTGTGATTAGTCATATGAGTACAGGGTCAGATCTTGTTTTTATTTAAATTTGGTATTTTTTTTACCTTGAAATTTTTGCATTAATAAAGAATTTTTCAAATATTGCATTGAAATATTGCCCTGAAGTACTGGAATTTTGGTACCCCTTATGTTTGCACATGAAACCTTACTCATTTTGCCCTAGTTTCAGCACAGTTTGTCATGAACCATTAAATTTTCACAGATCCTACAAAATTGAGCCACCATTTTTAAATGTCCAACATGTCTGACGGAAAAGGGCATCTCTTTAATTTCCCACTGGGAAACTGACCTCCTCAACCCAATATAGTTGATTCTTCAGACAGTGGAAGGAAATCCAAGAGTGGATTTCTTGCCAAAGTGACATCAGCCTGATGATTTATTCAAGAACGATGTTTATGGAGACAGTCCCTGAGACATACTTATGTGGGAAGGGTACCTGGTGTTTACCGAACAAGTCATGAAATGGGGTCACTTTCAAGGTAGGGACAGGCAATTGACTAGGTGTATTTGCTTTATCTTTTCTACATTTCAAAAAGCAGCCAATTCGATCAAAGCAGAGTTTCTCTGCAACAAAAGGTCTTCACTGATAGAACTTGCAAATCCCTATCATTGGGCCAACTCTGACTTATCAGAAGTTGATGCCTGGGGTCTACATACTAAAATCCTATTTTTATGTTATGTCCTCAGCTCCAGTAAGTTTTCACACCATGTAATAGTTTATCAATTTCCCTGTAAGAACTTCAAAGCCTCACTTGTGCCTCATTCACCCTGTCTTTTTTCTATCTGGCCACACCACTCCTGACTTTGGCACTGGGCCTGATTCCAGAGGTTTCCAGTTACATACAGATGACTTCTTTATATTCAGCGACTAAACAGAAATTGTAGCTGCTTGAGAACACAGTTATATGGCTTCTAAGCCACCTAAGGCTGAGCCACCTTTTCAAGGGAATGCTGTAAACACACTGTTTAGACTTCAGCCTCCCCAGAAGAAAATATGGAGCCTCAACCTAATTAGACAACAGGGTGAGAATGTGCAGCCCTGATCAAAATGTCTCACATGACAGTAACTGGGGAAAGTATTCATTTTTGGCAGTTTTCTCTATCCCTCCCTTCATTTATCTGTCCTTTAATTCTTAGCTAAATTGCTAGCTTCTCAAAAGATAACTTTCTATTAATTTGAAATTTGAAATATATATATATATATAGAAATATATATATATAGAAATATATATATATAGAGAAATATATATATATATAGAAATATATATATATATATATATACACATATTCAGTTATATATATAACTGAATCACTTTTCTGGACACCTAAAACATAGTATTGTAAATCAACTACACTTTAATTAAGAAACAATAATTTCCTGATCCTATAGGGCTAAAAAGACACCACTCTTTCAAGCATCCATATTACCTAATTTGTTCCTTCTCATAAGGTGCCAGTTTCTACCCATTTGTTGTATGCTTTACAGAAGAATATGAAATTGAAATGTATTGGAGATATTATTTAGGACACTGTACCTAGAAATACCTGAATCTTACTCTCAGCTCATCATCTTCCTACTGACCTATTAGAGGAGAATAAATCTATAAGAACACTAACTATTTTACTGTTATCTAAGCTTTAGCCTCAAATCCCAGTGCCATGCCCCAGGAGGGGAGCAACTTAGAAGAAGCCCTGTGCCTCCACTCAGGAGGTCCAGAAGCCCTGCACTATTTCCTCCCCGATGTTTCAAGGCCCTTAGATATTCCCATTCCAGTGGGATATAAGCCTCACTGCTGAAGGCCAGAAGACAAGGATCAAGAGCAAATGGTCATTCAGGAATGGCATTTTCGCACACACGAGGTCCTGGAATGTCCCCAGTCAGACCAATACTCCTTCTCCTTAAGGACCAAAGTCTCCTTCCTCTCTTTCTGGAGATATGCCTTTAAACACTTAAAGATGGTGAACTGGAAGGTCTTCTCAAAGCTTCTGGGTTAAATTGACCTAGTCCTTCCTAGCTTATAGTCCCTCAGCATACTGATCACCCTTTCTCTAATTTGCTAGTGATATCTTGAAGTAAGAGTCACAAAATGTGACAGTCTAGGCATGACCAGGATATAACACAGAAAAACAGTAATATCCCCTCTCTTTATCTGTACTTTTTATAGAACATTAAATTACAGTAGTGTTTTTCAGTAGTTATATTCCACAAGTGACTCATTGTGATGTTGCTAATGCTTGTTCATTTCCCAAGTCTTTTTTCCTATTAATACAAATAGCTGTCTAATTATCTCTTTTTAATTATGTGCTTGAGTTTTTTGCAAACCTAAACAAAGGATGGTATATTTACTGTTATAAATTTGTACATCATGGATTTGGCCCATTTTTTAGGATTTAGTCATCTAGAATTGATAGTGATTGATAGTGATTTACTCATCTGGAAAATTAGCTACCACTTCTACCTTTTTAACACTGACAAATAGGTGTCAATGCCCTTCAAATGAAGGCCACCAGGAACAAGCTAGTAGTTAAACTTGGATTCCTATTCTTTACAGTAAGGGAGAACATGTACTATAGAGGACTCTACAAACAGGGCAATTTGGGAGGAAAGTTTAAGGAAGCAGAGGTTTGCTCTAGACTGGATGCTGTCAGAAAGCAGAGGAAATTCTATAATTAGGTATCTCAATACAACTTATTTGTAGGAGGGCAGACTAGAGTTAGAATAAAATTATATTTGGTAAAGAAGCAGGAGTCACTCATTTTAGCGAAAAGAAAGATGTTTACTATTTTCTGCATGTCACAGTCACCTTGTTCTCATCTGTGCTTAGAAACATTAAGAAGCGACCTTGCTTTGTTTCACTCCATCATAGTCTCAGAGTAACCTTGAGGATGAGTGACTTGAACCACCAACATTCAAACAGAGGCTCTGTAATATACAAGTTTTGTAACTTTGCCAGGTTACTTAAAAAAAGAGTCTCTGTGCCTCAGTTTTCGACAAAAAAAAATTTTTATGGACCAAAGTCTCCTTCCTCTCTTTCTGGAGATTGCTTTAAACACTTAAAGATGGTGAACTGGAAGGTCTTCTCAAAGCTTCTGGGTTAAATTGACCTAGTCCTTCCTAGCTTATAGTCCCTCAGCATACTGATCACCCTTTCTCTAATTTGCTAGTGATATCTTGAAGTAAGAGTCACAAAATGTGACAGTCTAGGCATGACCAGGATATAACACAGAAAAACAGTAATATCCCCTCTCTTTATCTGTACTTTTTATAGAACATTAAATTACAGTAGTGTTTTTCAGTAGTTATATTCCACAAGTGACTCATTGTGATGTTGCTAATGCTTGTTCATTTCCCAAGTCTTTTTTCCTATTAATACAAATAGCTGTCTAATTATCTCTTTTTAATTATGTGCTTGAGTTTTTTGCAAACCTAAACAAAGGATGGTATATTTACTGTTATAAATTTGTACATCATGGATTTGGCCCATTTTTTAGGATTTAGTCATCTAGAATTGATAGTGATTGATAGTGATTTACTCATCTGGAAAATTAGCTACCACTTCTACCTTTTTAACACTGACAAATAGGTGTCAATGCCCTTCAAATGAAGGCCACCAGGAACAAGCTAGTAGTTAAACTTGGATTCCTATTCTTTACAGTAAGGGAGAACATGTACTATAGAGGACTCTACAAACAGGGCAATTTGGGAGGAAAGTTTAAGGAAGCAGAGGTTTGCTCTAGACTGGATGCTGTCAGAAAGCAGAGGAAATTCTATAATTAGGTATCTCAATACAACTTATTTGTAGGAGGGCAGACTAGAGTTAGAATAAAATTATATTTGGTAAAGAAGCAGGAGTCACTCATTTTAGCGAAAAGAAAGATGTTTACTATTTTCTGCATGTCACAGTCACCTTGTTCTCATCTGTGCTTAGAAACATTAAGAAGCGACCTTGCTTTGTTTCACTCCATCATAGTCTCAGAGTAACCTTGAGGATGAGTGACTTGAACCACCAACATTCAAACAGAGGCTCTGTAATATACAAGTTTTGTAACTTTGCCAGGTTACTTAAAAAAAGAGTCTCTGTGCCTCAGTTTTCGCATCTGTAAAAAGAATTAATATGTATTCATCTCACTGGGGGATTCCCTGGTGGCTCAGACAGTAAAGAATCTGCCTGCAGTGCAGAATATTCAGGTTCACTCCCTGGGTTGGGAAGATCCCTTGGAGAAGGGCATGGAAACCCACTCTAGTATTCCTGCCTGGAGAATTCCATGGACAGAGGAACCTGGTGGGCTACAGTCCAGAGGGTCACAAAGAGTTGGATACGACTGAGTGACTAAACACACACACACACACACATCTCGTAGGACTGTGGTGAGAATGAGTTCCCATGGGTAAAGTTCCTACAATAGGACTTGACATATGCTATGTTCTATGCTTAGAGACTGCTTGTTTGAATATCTACTTTCTTTACACCACAGGTATCTGGTAGACTCAGGACCATAAAGGTTTTGTGCAATTTATGCAGGAACATATTTTATACATTGAACTTCCCATGCGGCATAGTGTAAAGAATCTGCCTGCTAATGCAGGAGACGTGAGTTCAATCTGTGGGTTAGGAAGATCCATTGGAATATGAAATGGCAACCCGCACCAGTATTCTTGCCTGGAAAATTTCATGGATAGAGGAACCTGGTGGGCTACAGTCCAGAGGGTCACAAAGAGTTGGATACGACTGAGTGACTAAACACACACACACACACACACATCTCGTAGGACTGTGGTGAGAATGAGTTCCCATGGGTAAAGTTCCTACAATAGGACTTGACATATGCTATGTTCTATGCTTAGAGACTGCTTGTTTGAATATCTACTTTCTTTACACCACAGGTATCTGGTAGACTCAGGACCATAAAGGTTTTGTGCAATTTATGCAGGAACATATTTTATACATTGAACTTCCCATGCGGCATAGTGTAAAGAATCTGCCTGCTAATGCAGGAGACGTGAGTTCAATCTGTGGGTTAGGAAGATCCATTGGAATATGAAATGGCAACCCGCACCAGTATTCTTGCCTGGAAAATTTCATAGATAGAGGAGCCTGGTGGGCTATAGTCCATGAGGATACAAAGAGTCAGACACAACTGAGTGACTGAGTACATGCACCCATGCATACATGCACACACACATACATTTTATAGATTAAAATCAACTACCTTAGAATACAGCAAGAGGCTGCCTACATGCCCTCTCCCCTACTTTTATTCCTCTTATCTTTCTTCCACAAAGGGAAATTAAATTGCACAAAAAGGTGTCACCCATGTATAGTATACAGCTGAAATAATCAATTTGTGCTTTTACTCTACAGTGTTTAAACAAGAGAAGTAGAAAGATTAAGGGCAAGCTGAATTCTTCCATTTTTAACTCCAATTTAATTAATTAACTATACTCAATTAGAATGCAAATGGACTTTAAAAGAAGGCTGCTGAAATGCAGATGTCACTACCACTAAGTCTAACCAACCAAACAAATCTAAGCATATAGGGAACCCATTGAACTATATTTAGAATAGAATCGACCTTTGAGAATCCTGCTTTTAAACTCTTCTCACCTTTCTCTTTCTCTGCAAAAGATTGTTGTTCAGTCCCTAAGTCGTGTCTGACTCTTTGCAACTCCATGGACTGCAGTACTGCTGGCTTCACTGTCCTTCATAATCTTCCAGAGTTTACTCAAACTCATGTCCATTGAGTCGATTATGCTATCCAACCATCTCATCCTCTTTATCCCCCTTCTCCTCCTGCCTTCAATCTTTCCCAGCATCAGGGGTCTTTTCCAAAGAGTTGGTTCTTCACATCAGGTGGCCAAAGTATTGGAGCTTCAGTTTTGGTATCAGTCCTTCCAGTGAATATTCAGGGTTGATTTGCTTTAGGATTGACTGGTTTGCTCTCCTTGCAGTCCAAGGAACTCTCAAGAGTCTTCTCCAGCACCACAGTTTGAAAGCATCAATTTTTCAGCTTTCAGCCTTCTTTATGGGCCAACTCTCACATCCATATATAACTACTAGAGAAATCATAGCTTCAACTATCTGGACCTTTGCTGGCAAAGTGATGTCTCTGCTTTTTTTTTTTTTTTTCCAGACTTCTGTTGTTTACTGCCACACATTGACCCAAATCCTCCATAGATATACACACATCTCCTCCCAACCTCTCCCCCCATCTCTCTCCCAATCCCACCCCTCCAGGTCACCACAGAGCCCGTTTGAGGTCCCCTAGTCCCACAGCATATTCCCCTCCCTCACCCCAATGTCCGTAAGACTATTCTCCATGTCCGCCTCTCCATTGCTGCTCTGCATATTCATTTATCAGCACCATCTTTCTAGAGTCCATATATATATGTGTCAGTACACAATATTTATCTTTCTCTCTCTGACATACCTCATTCTCTATAATAGGCTCTAGATTCATCCACCTCATTAGAACTGATTCAAATGCATTTCTTTTTATGACTGAGTAATCATCCATTGTATATATGTACCACAGCTTCTTCATCCATTCATCTGTCGATGGACATCTAGGTTGCTTCCATGTTCTAGTTAGTGCAAATAGTGCTGCAATGAACAATGAGGTACATGTGTCTCTTTCAATTTTTACTTCCTCAGGGTATATGCCTAGTAGTGGGATTTCTGGGTCATATGGTGTCTCTATTCCTAGCTTTTTGAGAAATCTCCATATTGTTTTCCATAGTAGCTCTATCAGTTGCATATTCCCACCAACAGTGTAAGAGGATTCCCTTTTCTACACACCATCTCCAGCATTTACTGTTTGTAGACGATGTCTCTCCTTTTTAATACACTGTCAAGGTTGTCATAGCTTTTCTTCTAAGGAGTAAGCATCTTTTAATTTCATGGCTGCAGTCACTGTCCACAGAGATTTTTTCTTTTTTTGAGATTTATTTATTTATTTATTTTGGGCGGGGGTCGGGTTGGGGAGGGAGGGGAGTAGGCGGATCACTTCAATTGGTCTTTCATTTCTCTGTTTTCATCTGTCTTTGTTCTTTGGCTCCTGCGGGCCTCCCATTGCAGTGGCGTGTGTTGTTGCAGAGCGTCGGCTCTGGGCGCATGCGCTCCAGAGCTCCGACTCGGTAACTGGACACATCGGTCCAGCTGCTCCGCAGCACGTGGGATCTTCCCAGGCCAGGGCTCGAACCGGCGCCCCTTGCACTGCAACTTCTTTCTTTTCCAGACTTCTGTTGTTTACTGCCACACATTGACCCAAATCCTCCATAGATATACACACATCTCCTCCCAACCTCTCCCCCCATCTCTCTCCCAATCCCACCCCTCCAGGTCACCACAGAGCCCGTTTGAGGTCCCCTAGTCCCACAGCATATTCCCCTCCCTCACCCCAATGTCCGTAAGACTATTCTCCATGTCCGCCTCTCCATTGCTGCTCTGCATATTCATTTATCAGCACCATCTTTCTAGAGTCCATATATATATGTGTCAGTACACAATATTTATCTTTCTCTCTCTGACATACCTCATTCTCTATAATAGGCTCTAGATTCATCCACCTCATTAGAACTGATTCAAATGCATTTCTTTTTATGACTGAGTAATCATCCATTGTATATATGTACCACAGCTTCTTCATCCATTCATCTGTCGATGGACATCTAGGTTGCTTCCATGTTCTAGTTAGTGCAAATAGTGCTGCAATGAACAATGAGGTACATGTGTCTCTTTCAATTTTTACTTCCTCAGGGTATATGCCTAGTAGTGGGATTTCTGGGTCATATGGTGTCTCTATTCCTAGCTTTTTGAGAAATCTCCATATTGTTTTCCATAGTAGCTCTATCAGTTGCATATTCCCACCAACAGTGTAAGAGGATTCCCTTTTCTACACACCATCTCCAGCATTTACTGTTTGTAGACGATGTCTCTCCTTTTTAATACACTGTCAAGGTTGTCATAGCTTTTCTTCTAAGGAGTAAGCATCTTTTAATTTCATGGCTGCAGTCACTGTCCACAGAGATTTTTTCTTTTTTTGAGATTTATTTATTTATTTATTTTGGGCGGGGGTCGGGTTGGGGAGGGAGGGGAGTAGGCGGATCACTTCAATTGGTCTTTCATTTCTCTGTTTTCATCTGTCTTTGTTCTTTGGCTCCTGCGGGCCTCCCATTGCAGTGGCGTGTGTTGTTGCAGAGCGTCGGCTCTGGGCGCATGCGCTCCAGAGCTCCGACTCGGTAACTGGACACATCGGTCCAGCTGCTCCGCAGCACGTGGGATCTTCCCAGGCCAGGGCTCGAACCGGCGCCCCTTGCACTGCAAGGCGGTGTCCTTATCCACTGGACCACCAGGGGAAGCCCTACAGAGATTTTTGAGCCTAAGAAAACAGTCTGTCACTGTCTCCATTTCTGCCCCATCTATTTGCCTTGAAATCATGGGACCAGATGCCATGATCTTAGTTTTTTGAATGGTGAGTTTCAAGCTAGATTTTTCACTCTCCTCTTTCACCCTCATCAATAGGCTCTTTAGATCCTCTTTGCTATCTGCCATTAAAGTGGTATCATCTGCACATCTGAAGTTGTTATCTCTCCTGCCAATCTTGATTCCATCTTGTGGTTCATACAGACTGGAATTTCGCATGAGGTACTCTGCATAGAAGTTAAATAAGCAGGGTGACAATATGCAGCCTTGACGTACTCCTTTCCCAACTTGGAACCAATCCATTGTTTCATGTCCTGTTCTAACTGTTACTTTTTGACCTGCATACAGGTTTCTCAGGAGGCACATAAGGTGGTCTGGTATTCCCATCTTTTTCAGAATTTTCCACAGTTTGTTTTGATCCACATAGTCAAACGCTTTAGCATAGTCAATGAAGCAGTAGATGTTCTCAACCTGGGCTATTCTGCCCCCAAGGCATATTTGACAATGTCCAGAGATGTGTTTGGTTTTTACACCCAAGAGAGGATGCTACCTGCACCTAGTGGGTGGAAGCTGGGGATGCTGCTAAACATCCTAGAGTGCACAGGATAGCGCCTACTACAAAGGATTATCCAGTCCTAAATGTTGAAAGGTCCACAGTGGAGAAAACTCTGGTTTAGAATAGTGGTAGTTTCTACTTCTCAATATGAAACAGTCTCGATTGTTTTCTGTTTCTTGTATATAAATCATGTCTCCCTTGCAAACATCTGCCCACCAAGGCAGGATAGCATTTTTGTTCTGCTAACATCAGTCAGAGTCCATTCCTGCTTGACTCATATATACATGGTGCCCACTGGATCATAGCCAGTTGTCTTTCTCTTACATTAAAAAAGGCAAATTTTATTTAGAAGCCTACCTTCAAGAGTTTTCATTCTGCTGATCATTATAAAACCACATGGTGCCACATTAGCCACGTGGGATCTTCCCAGGCCAGGGCTCGAACCGGCGCCCCTTGCACTGCAAGGCGGTGTCCTTATCCACTGGACCACCAGGGGAAGCCCTACAGAGATTTTTGAGCCTAAGAAAACAGTCTGTCACTGTCTCCATTTCTGCCCCATCTATTTGCCTTGAAATCATGGGACCAGATGCCATGATCTTAGTTTTTTGAATGGTGAGTTTCAAGCTAGATTTTTCACTCTCCTCTTTCACCCTCATCAATAGGCTCTTTAGATCCTCTTTGCTATCTGCCATTAAAGTGGTATCATCTGCACATCTGAAGTTGTTATCTCTCCTGCCAATCTTGATTCCATCTTGTGGTTCATACAGACTGGAATTTCGCATGAGGTACTCTGCATAGAAGTTAAATAAGCAGGGTGACAATATGCAGCCTTGACGTACTCCTTTCCCAACTTGGAACCAATCCATTGTTTCATGTCCTGTTCTAACTGTTACTTTTTGACCTGCATACAGGTTTCTCAGGAGGCACATAAGGTGGTCTGGTATTCCCATCTTTTTCAGAATTTTCCACAGTTTGTTTTGATCCACATAGTCAAACGCTTTAGCATAGTCAATGAAGCAGTAGATGTTCTCAACCTGGGCTATTCTGCCCCCAAGGCATATTTGACAATGTCCAGAGATGTGTTTGGTTTTTACACCCAAGAGAGGATGCTACCTGCACCTAGTGGGTGGAAGCTGGGGATGCTGCTAAACATCCTAGAGTGCACAGGATAGCGCCTACTACAAAGGATTATCCAGTCCTAAATGTTGAAAGGTCCACAGTGGAGAAAACTCTGGTTTAGAATAGTGGTAGTTTCTACTTCTCAATATGAAACAGTCTCGATTGTTTTCTGTTTCTTGTATATAAATCATGTCTCCCTTGCAAACATCTGCCCACCAAGGCAGGATAGCATTTTTGTTCTGCTAACATCAGTCAGAGTCCATTCCTGCTTGACTCATATATACATGGTGCCCACTGGATCATAGCCAGTTGTCTTTCTCTTACATTAAAAAAAAAGGCAAATTTTATTTAGAAGCCTACCTTCAAAGTTTTGACTGATTTATTCCAATATGCACAGCTGAATAGAAAAGAAAAGTCCATTGAATCGTCTTCATTCATTAAGACACAATCCACAAGAATGCCCCCCCACCCCCAAATAAGATCTATGTTCCTAGGCACAGCTTCCTGCATGAAGTAATGCAGAGTCACATCTGGAGAACACTAGGTTCAGATTCTGAGTTAACATTCTGATTCTGAGAGATGAAGATGCTTATATGTGGGCAGGAAAAAAATTAAGTTCTTTATCACACCTATTTAAGGAATGCTCAGTGGTGTAAAGAGCTATAATGAATACTTATTTTTAGGGTTAACATCTGAAAATGTGTAGTTCAGTAGCTGCACACAACCATTTTTGATGTTAAAGAGAAAGGGAAGGCAGCAGAAGAGCATGAGACAATTTCATTCACTCTAGAAAAGAATCCAGTGGGAATTTTTAAACTGGGTTTGTTACTCAAACTGGGAGAATGCCTAGGAATCCTCACTCCTTAAACTAGCACAGAAATTGAGAATAACCAGTAACAAATGCACCTGTCCAGTTGCAGACTTCAATAAACAACTCACAGGTGCTGCTGGTGTATGGACGTCATCCTGGCTGTCCTGCTCTAGATCAATACTTCTTCAACTTTGGTGCAGATGAGCATCACTTGAGGCCTAGGTAACACACAATTCCTGGGCCCCAGCCCAAGAGATTCTGATTCAGTAGGTCAGAGCCTGGGATTTTTCCAACAACTGAGTGGGAGGTGATGCAGATGCTGCTAGTCCAGAGACTGAGGTTCCAGAAAACTTTTAAAATGGTTTTCAGTAAGAAAATGCCATAATTACCTCATACCTTTGCTACTAATGGGTCCATAGTCATGTCAAGGACATCAACCCCACAGATTCCATGGTGGGAAACAAGCCATCAAAAGATTAGCAAACAGAAAATACTTTGTAAAGATATTATTAGATTGAAAATACAGGGATCCTTTTTTCTTGTCCTTGGATGGAAGCTTTTCTCCTCTTTCAAGAATACAGCAAAACTGTGCACGTTCTCTTTTGTCATTTAGCATTTTTCCATATTCTGCCACATGTTTGCACAAAGTGTTTAAAGAGGATTTCATAGATCATTAATTCCAATATGCACAGCTGAATAGAAAAGAAAAGTCCATTGAATCGTCTTCATTCATTAAGACACAATCCACAAGAATGCCCCCCCACCCCCAAATAAGATCTATGTTCCTAGGCACAGCTTCCTGCATGAAGTAATGCAGAGTCACATCTGGAGAACACTAGGTTCAGATTCTGAGTTAACATTCTGATTCTGAGAGATGAAGATGCTTATATGTGGGCAGGAAAAAAATTAAGTTCTTTATCACACCTATTTAAGGAATGCTCAGTGGTGTAAAGAGCTATAATGAATACTTATTTTTAGGGTTAACATCTGAAAATGTGTAGTTCAGTAGCTGCACACAACCATTTTTGATGTTAAAGAGAAAGGGAAGGCAGCAGAAGAGCATGAGACAATTTCATTCACTCTAGAAAAGAATCCAGTGGGAATTTTTAAACTGGGTTTGTTACTCAAACTGGGAGAATGCCTAGGAATCCTCACTCCTTAAACTAGCACAGAAATTGAGAATAACCAGTAACAAATGCACCTGTCCAGTTGCAGACTTCAATAAACAACTCACAGGTGCTGCTGGTGTATGGACGTCATCCTGGCTGTCCTGCTCTAGATCAATACTTCTTCAACTTTGGTGCAGATGAGCATCACTTGAGGCCTAGGTAACACACAATTCCTGGGCCCCAGCCCAAGAGATTCTGATTCAGTAGGTCAGAGCCTGGGATTTTTCCAACAACTGAGTGGGAGGTGATGCAGATGCTGCTAGTCCAGAGACTGAGGTTCCAGAAAACTTTTAAAATGGTTTTCAGTAAGAAAATGCCATAATTACCTCATACCTTTGCTACTAATGGGTCCATAGTCATGTCAAGGACATCAACCCCACAGATTCCATGGTGGGAAACAAGCCATCAAAAGATTAGCAAACAGAAAATACTTTGTAAAGATATTATTAGATTGAAAATACAGGGATCCTTTTTTTCTTGTCCTTGGATGGAAGCTTTTTCTCCTCTTTCAAGAATACAGCAAAACTGTGCACGTTCTCTTTTGTCATTTAGCATTTTTTCCATATTCTGCCACATGTTTGCACAAAGTGTTTAAAGAGGATTTCATAGATCATTAATTAAGGTAGCAACTGCTTCTTTAGCAAGCAGGATGTTTAAGAGGTTGTAAATGCTTCCCCTGGGAGGTGGGAGGCATGTTTGTTTTTTGTCTTAAAGGTTGAAGCATTCGGATAAGGCTTTAACAGACCTGTGTGGATTAGGAGCTTGGACTTAATTGTGAAAACCAGCAAGAAAAAAATAAATGTCATGGTACTTTGTAATTTCCCCTGCCATCAAGGTAAAGAGCTGGTACTTGTCAGGGACACATAGCCCTAAAATATTTTTCAAGCGTTCCTTCCTCCAAGCTTCTTCCATTTTGTTAGGTATGATGACAGACTGTTCTTTTGGGGTGTGCAATATGGAATTCCCTTTTGGAAGATGCCAAGTGACTAGCAGAAGCAACATTGCAAATTAAATCCCTATCTTTTTAGTATCTCCCTCCAATTCTTTCTTTCATCTCAGGCTTTTCCCCATTATCTATATTTCTTTTACTACCTTCCTTCCTACTGGGTCATATCCAACTCTAATTTTCTTTTCTTCAAAAGTTTTGCTTTCCTTTCCTTTCAGACTATTTTACTGATCCATTCATTTATAGACTCAGTTTAGCTGTATTACATACTATAAGCCATCCACAAAGTTTGCCCTTGGGATGCTTACAGTCCAGGGAGAGGAAAAAACATGTCTGCTAATCAATCCATGTGCATATGACATATTGCGATAGAGGCTCTATGGTAAACACGGTGGATGCCCCACCCATATCCCCACAGCACTCGCTGCTTCTAAATATAGTGATGGTTTCCTACTACAAGCTCTGCTCTGCCTTGTTGTGAGAAAAAGGAAAGTGACTTAGGCCCCCAAAACATGCTCATGTTTTGCAGGTTAAGTTGGCAATACTGAAGGCTTACTCTAGGAACAGCCCTCTGTCAATAACAGTTGGGGGCATGGGATAAATATCCCAAATTCCTCATCTCTCTGAGGCATATTCTGTATTGGCTCCCATGCACTCCAAGAGTGGGAGTTTGAGATTAGCAGATGGAAACTATTATACATAGGATGGATAAACAACAAGGTCTTACCATATAGCAAAGGGAACTACATTCAACATCCTATGATAAATCATAATGGAAACTAATATGAAAAAAGAATATATATATATACATGTATAACTGAGTCACTAGGCTTTACAGAGGAAATTACTAATAGCATTGTAAATCAACCATACTTCAATTAAAAAATATACTTTCATAAGGATAAAAAAGGGATAATGCACTTAAAACAAAACAATAAGTTAGGTCTGGCAAAGTGTTGGAAAAAAGGCAGGGTGAGGAAGAAAGACTATACTTTTTCATGAACTAGGAGCCACCAAAAGGTCTTAGAAATGCCATAATCAGAATGCGACTGTGGGAATATTGCTTTGTACAAAAAGAGTCAGACTGGAATGAGGCATAGTATCAGGAAAATGCTGCTTTGGCGTTTCTATTTAAACACAATCATACAATTACTCTACACTCACTTGAAAGCCCTTTCTCAGAGGCATAGATTGTTATGAATATGCATTTATCTTTTTGTAATTTTCCTACAACTACCTTTCTAAATCTGGCATACACTCTATGACCTTAGAAAAGCTTGACTTAAACAGGTATAAATACAAAAATGCCTTTGTGGCTTGAAATATTTGCAGTAACAAATGCTTCTTATTGTTGCTATAACATCACCACAAATTCACCGGCTTGAAACAAAACAAATTTATTATCTATAAGTCTGGAGGTCAGAAGCACAATATGGGCCTAGCTGAGTGAAAAGCAAGGTGTAGGCAAAGTTATATTATTTTCAGAGTATTATGGGGGTTTTCAAGAATTGGGGACTGATCAGAGGAAAAAAAGGCCTTCCCCAAAGCTCAGCACTAAAGAATCTGCCTACAATGCAGGAGAGGCAGTTTGAGCCCTGGGTTGGAAAGATTTTCTAGAGGAGGGCATGACAACCCACTCCAGTGTTCTTCCCTGGAGAATCACATGGACAGAGGAGCCTGGAGTCCATGAGGTCTCAAAGAGACAGAGGTGACTGAAGTGACTGACCATGCACAAGCAGACACAAAGGGAAAAAGGTACCCATGAGCAGTAGTACTGCATCACAAGCTGTAGGGGGTGGGTTGGGCAGGACTGCCAGGAGGGGTAGCCCCTCACAGCAAGTGTTGGTTCAGAGACTGATGAAGAGGAGCTACCAACCAGAAGGGAAGAGAGGCAGGGGACTCCTAAGGGCAAGGAGATCAGAGAGGGCCCTTAGCTGTCTCAGTGGTGAAACATTCATCAGCATACAGGTTGGATCCCTGTCAGAGAGCTCCAAAAGGCAGCAGAAGCTCAGGGCCTTCTAACCACAGGCTCTACCTAAGCACTAGGCAGCAGACGCTGGACATAGTTATATAAGGCGTGCAAAGCAGGCAGGCTCTAGGGGACTTACATTCTGCTTGCTTGGACCATTTAAAAATTATTCAGTATGTAAAATTTGCATTTGTAGGCAGGATTTGAGCTAACAGGTCTCAGCCTACAATGGCGAAATAAACAACCTAGAGGGTCAGTACACTGTGGCACCTTTGTCTCCATTTATGTAAACAACGCTCTAGGGCAGAATCTGATTCCTTGCTTTTTCCAACTTCTAGAGGCCACCCACATTCCCTAACATACAGCCCCCTCACTTCATCCTGAAAGCCAGCAGTGCTGCATCTCTCTGACCCTCCTTCCACAGGCATGTATCCCTCTGACCACAGCTAGGAAAGATTCTTCATTTTGATGAGTCCCGTGATTAAAGTGCTGCCCTGGTGGCTCAGCAGTAAAGAATCTGCCTGCAATGTGGGAAATGCAACAGAAGCGGATTTGACCCCTGGGTCTGGAAGATCCCCTAGAGGAGGGCATGGCAACCCACTCCAGGATTCTTGCCAGGAGAATAACCTGGACAGAGGAGCCTGGTGGGCTACACTCCACAGGGTCACACAGAGTCAGACACGACTGAAGTGACTGAGCACACATGCATGTGATAAATTGGGTTCACCTGGATAATCCAGGGCTCTCTCTTCATCTCTAGGTCCTTAAGATATATGCAAATTCCCTGTGCCCTGGAAAGTAAGATATTCACAGGTTCCAGGGATGAGGATGTGGGCATTGTTGGTGGCCATTACTCTGATGGCCATGCATGGCAATGGTTTTCTGCAACTGTTGGAGAGCATCTACAGATCACTCTAGTGTGCTTTATGCATACTTGAGGAAGGCCAGAAATGCCAAAGTGGCTCTTAACAATGAGAGTAGGGAGAGTGGTAGCCAAATACTCAGCTTCCTCAGCCCTTGGTAGGACCAAGTTTGACACTGAGAGGATGAACCCTGCTTGCCAACAGTGATGACGGCTGATCATTCACACCCCCTCTGCTGACTTTCCCCCTTGCCCTGTCCTGCTTCCCTACTACATCACTGCACTACCAATGCTGCCTCCCAAATAAACTACTTGAACACAAATGCCTTGACTCAGGGTTGCTTTGGAGACAGCAAAAGCAATATCTCCTGGGCCAGGGGCCTGATGACAATTACAGTCCCATTTAATCCCATCCCTTGCCTCCTCACCAAATACCAAACAGATCCTGGAGTACTTTTTGTGCCCAAAGTATAAAAATAGAGGGCTAAGGATCTAGAAGCAGCATGCATGCCTGTTTAGTCACTCAGTCATGTCTCTTTCATGACCTCATGGACTTGAGCCTGCTACCTCCTCTGTAAATGGAATTCTCCAGGCAAGAATACAGGAATGGTGATCTTCCTAAATCAGGAATCAAACCATGTCTCCTGCATTGGCAGCCAGATTCTTTACCACTGTGCCACCTGGGAAGCCCCTAGAAGGAGCAGTGAGTGGCAAAATAGTGGTTTCTCCAAATTACAGATAAACAATTGCATTCTATCTATTGCAACTTACAGTTAGAATTGCTAAAGTACATTTGTGCTGCTGGGTTTTCCAGATGACTTGACAGGTTTCATAATACAATTCTATTTCTTTATGTCCTGGAAATCAAGTCTGTGCCTTCAGTTCTGCTACTATCAGAAAACAAATGATGCCAGATATCTTAAACCTTCTTTTCTCTAGGTCCTTAAGATATATGCAAATTCCCTGTGCCCTGGAAAGTAAGATATTCACAGGTTCCAGGGATGAGGATGTGGGCATTGTTGGTGGCCATTACTCTGATGGCCATGCATGGCAATGGTTTTCTGCAACTGTTGGAGAGCATCTACAGATCACTCTAGTGTGCTTTATGCATACTTGAGGAAGGCCAGAAATGCCAAAGTGGCTCTTAACAATGAGAGTAGGGAGAGTGGTAGCCAAATACTCAGCTTCCTCAGCCCTTGGTAGGACCAAGTTTGACACTGAGAGGATGAACCCTGCTTGCCAACAGTGATGACGGCTGATCATTCACACCCCCTCTGCTGACTTTCCCCCTTGCCCTGTCCTGCTTCCCTACTACATCACTGCACTACCAATGCTGCCTCCCAAATAAACTACTTGAACACAAATGCCTTGACTCAGGGTTGCTTTGGAGACAGCAAAAGCAATATCTCCTGGGCCAGGGGCCTGATGACAATTACAGTCCCATTTAATCCCATCCCTTGCCTCCTCACCAAATACCAAACAGATCCTGGAGTACTTTTTGTGCCCAAAGTATAAAAATAGAGGGCTAAGGATCTAGAAGCAGCATGCATGCCTGTTTAGTCACTCAGTCATGTCTCTTTCATGACCTCATGGACTTGAGCCTGCTACCTCCTCTGTAAATGGAATTCTCCAGGCAAGAATACAGGAATGGTGATCTTCCTAAATCAGGAATCAAACCATGTCTCCTGCATTGGCAGCCAGATTCTTTACCACTGTGCCACCTGGGAAGCCCCTAGAAGGAGCAGTGAGTGGCAAAATAGTGGTTTCTCCAAATTACAGATAAACAATTGCATTCTATCTATTGCAACTTACAGTTAGAATTGCTAAAGTACATTTGTGCTGCTGGGTTTTCCAGATGACTTGACAGGTTTCATAATACAATTCTATTTCTTTATGTCCTGGAAATCAAGTCTGTGCCTTCAGTTCTGCTACTATCAGAAAACAAATGATGCCAGATATCTTAAACCTTCTCCTTTTACTGGCTAGCTCTTAAATGCTATAGAATTCTTCATGATGATGCAGCAAGCTGTAGTTATTTCAATGTAACTGAATTCTCAGAAAAAGATAAAAATGAATAAGAGAGACGTCTGGTACTTCTCTGACATTAAAGAAATGTAGGTTTTACTAATCACAGTACGAATTTGTCTTCTATCACTAGCATTCTTATTTGTAATAAACTCACTTGGGGACAAAAGCAGGAGTCATTTCTCACCTAGGTGATGAATGATACCACTTTCTAAATAATGATCCTGGCTCTGTGATAAAGTGAGTAAGAGGAGATAGACCTGTTAGGTTTTACTCTAAACTGCTGGACAACCTTAGAATTCATTTGATTAACAAATATCTTTTACAATGCTTGCTTTATACAGAGGTATGTTTTAGGTAAGGGGGGTGAGACTATGAAAACTGCTTGAAATGGGTTTCATGCAGTTTTAGAGATAAATAAGAGAAAGAATAAAGTGCAAAATTTTCTAATATGGGATAGAGAATCCCAAGAACCATAATATAGTCAGAGCTGTAGTAGTTCCTAGGAAGGGAAAATACTTCCAGATGATGAGGAGGGGTTGTTCTCAAGGAGAAAGTGGCATTTGTAAACTTCATTTTGTCTTGGAATGCTAAATATCAATTATTGTAACATCATCTTGTTATTGTGAATAAATAAAATGGAATCAGATACTTTAAAAGGTAATGAAAATTCTACTCTTAAAAGTCACAGTGTTCACATAAAATGGTCTTTTACTACACTGCTGATAGTATGTGTTTCATTTGCATTAGATGAACCTAGAGAGCTTACCCAATGGAAACATGTAAGGTGAAAGCAAGAGTCAGTAGCATGGAAACCTTTCATCTAAGGCAGTGGCTCTCAAGCTGGGACTAGGTCTACCCTGCCTCAGGGGATGTCTGACAATGTCTGGAGGCAGTCACAGTTTGGTTGGGGGAAAGACTGTATGTGCCACTGATATTAAGTGGGTGGGACCAGGGGTGCTCTCTACCCACTCTAGCACAGGACACAACGCACAGAAAAAATCATTTGTTCCAAATGTCAACAGCACATGATTAAGAAACCTTGATCCCAGGAACAGACAACAGAAGACTGAGGTTTTGAGAAAAAAAAAAAGTTTAGTTTCATAATTATAATAGACTTACAAAGAAAGACACCACTCAGTTGAGGAGTAATTAACTAGAACTGATATAACCCAAAAGAAGAAAAAGTCAGAAAAACCTTTTAATTAGGAATTTTCTCTTTAGTTAGCTCTTTCTCTATTTAAGTTTGTTCTATTTATACCAGATAGCAAGAAGGGGGATTCAAAATATGGTTATTTGTCCTGGTAACAAGGGTATGAATTCTGTTGGGCATATAATTTAATTGGTTTTCAAGAAGTTGACAGGAGTGTAAGCATTATGAGGTCAAGTTATTGAATGCTCCCACTTCATTTCACTCTGCCTGGTGCTGGATTTATTCAACAGCAACAAAAACTGACATCAGAAATGAGTCCTCATATTTTCTAGAGACAAGGTAACCCACTAGATCTCAATCCTGGCTACACATTATAGTCACCAGGAAGTTTCTGAAGATTTCCCCATGCTCAGACCACATTCTGGGTCAATTAAGTCAGTCTTAACTGCAGCCATAAAATTAACAGATGCTTGTTCCTTCGAAGAAAAGCTATGACAAACCTAGAAAGTGTATTAAAAAGCAGAGATAAAAAATATATATACAAATTTTAAAAAATAATTTTAAAAAAACAGAGATATCACTTTGCCAACAAAAGTCAGTATACTCAAAACTATGATTTTCCCAGTAGTCATGTATGGACTTGAGAGCTGGACCATAAAGAAAGTTGAGCACTGAAGAATTGATGCCTTTGAACTGTGGTGTTGGAGAAGGCTCTTGAGACTCCCTTGCACTCCAACCAATCAATCCTAAAGGAAATTAATTCTGAATATGCATTAGAAGGACTGATGCTGAAGTTGAAGCTCTATTACTTTGGCCACCTGATGTGAAGAGACAACTCATTTGAAATGAGCCTGATGTTGGGAAAAATAGAAGACAAAAGGAGAAGGCAGTAGAGAATGAGATGGTCAGATGGCATCACTGAGTCAATGGACATAAGTTTGAGCAAACTCTGGGAGATGGTGAAGGACAGGGAAGCCTGACATACTGGAGTCTATGGGTCACAAAGAGTCAAACACGACTGAGAATCTGAACTGACTTGTAGTAGAAAAAAATTTTAAAAAAAAGTTTAGTTTCATAATTATAATAGACTTACAAAGAAAGACACCACTCAGTTGAGGAGTAATAACCCAAAAGAAGAAAAAGTCAGAAAAACCTTTTAATTAGGAATTTTCTCTTTAGTTAGCTCTTTCTCTATTTAAGTTTGTTCTATTTATACCAGATAGCAAGAAGGGGGATTCAAAATATGGTTATTTGTCCTGGTAACAAGGGTATGAATTCTGTTGGGCATATAATTTAATTGGTTTTCAAGAAGTTGACAGGAGTGTAAGCATTATGAGGTCAAGTTATTGAATGCTCCCACTTCATTTCACTCTGCCTGGTGCTGGATTTATTCAACAGCAACAAAAACTGACATCAGAAATGAGTCCTCATATTTTCTAGAGACAAGGTAACCCACTAGATCTCAATCCTGGCTACACATTATAGTCACCAGGAAGTTTCTGAAGATTTCCCCATGCTCAGACCACATTCTGGGTCAATTAAGTCAGTCTTAACTGCAGCCATAAAATTAACAGATGCTTGTTCCTTCGAAGAAAAGCTATGACAAACCTAGAAAGTGTATTAAAAGCAGAGATAAAAAATATATATACAAATTTTAAAAAATAATTTTAAAAAAACAGAGATATCACTTTGCCAACAAAAGTCAGTATACTCAAAACTATGATTTTCCCAGTAGTCATGTATGGACTTGAGAGCTGGACCATAAAGAAAGTTGAGCACTGAAGAATTGATGCCTTTGAACTGTGGTGTTGGAGAAGGCTCTTGAGACTCCCTTGCACTCCAACCAATCAATCCTAAAGGAAATTAATTCTGAATATGCATTAGAAGGACTGATGCTGAAGTTGAAGCTCTATTACTTTGGCCACCTGATGTGAAGAGACAACTCATTTGAAATGAGCCTGATGTTGGGAAAAATAGAAGACAAAAGGAGAAGGGGGAGAAAGAGGATGAGATGGTCAGATGGCATCACTGAGTCAATGGACATAAGTTTGAGCAAACTCTGGGAGATGGTGAAGGACAGGGAAGCCTGACATACTGGAGTCTATGGGTCACAAAGAGTCAAACACGACTGAGAATCTGAACTGACTTGTAGTAGAAAAAAAATCAAAACATCTTGATTTTTTAAAAGATTTATAAGTTGAGGCCAATGTGTAGGCAAATTTGAGAATTGCTTTGCTTGATTCTCACTTCTTAAAATGTCACCTCTTGACCAGCAGCACCAGTATCACCTGGAATTGATTAGAGATGCAGACACTCAGATCCCGCCCCAGACCTACCACATCAGAATCTTCAGTGTAACAGGATCCCCATGGGATTCACAAGCACATTGAAGCTTGAGAAGTGCTGCTCTAGGACAATGTACAGTCCCCTTGTCAAATGCACACATACTGCGGTATGCATAGTATAAAATAAGGCATGGTATGAAGGCGTAGGAAAATGTCCTACAGTGCTAAATAAAATTAATTTTCATGTGATGAGGAATGCTAAGTCATCATTATGACTGCTCTAGTTTTCAGCAAATTTTATTTAGTTTTAATTATGAAAGATGTCAATCATATAGAATAATTTAATCCTATGTTGCTTGTTGTTGTCGTTTGGTTTTGTTTCTTCTAATGAGAGTAGCGCTAGCTATTCAGTGGCCTAGGATTATCATCTGATACTAACTGCCAAACAGGAACTGTAGTTAACAGGATGGAACCATGCATGTGTGTATGGTAGTCAAAATAGTTGTTCTAAATAGTCACACAACTTTATATTGGAAAGAACAAAAATGCTTCAAATTAAGACAGTTTGGCTGTGATATCACCATAGGGAGTTTAAGTTTGTTAAATGTCATACAGCCAGTTCCTGGTTGCCAGATCATAGATGCCTTAATCATCATAGCATCAACAAACACTCTTTCATACTTTCAGTCTTTGAGGACAGATTGATTAAAAAAAAAAAAAAACACATAAAAATCCCTGTCATAAAGCCAGCTTTATTCATACCAGTCAAATACCCTGTCAACGTGTTTCATCATATTGCCCTTTTCTAGAATAATTCTGCCATGAGAATTCCTGTTGTCCTTAAAAATGAACATCTCTTTTCTTCAATTGTACACAAAAAGAGATGGAAGACAAGCATGGTATAATGAAATGATCTTTGGCCAGGGTCCAGCTGGCTGAATTCTGATTCTATCTGGTATTAAATCTGCTGAGTGATGTGGAGCCATGGTCTAACACTCTGGGCCTTAGTTTCTATATCTGTAGAAAGGGCCTAATAAACTCTTTGTAATGGGATTACTATTAGGAGGAAGAAAGATTATGCATCCCCTTCATGGATCACAGCCTTGGCGTGGTGAAGGGGCTTGTGTAAGCTCAATGGCGTTGTTAGCTATGCCTTGTAGGGCCACCCAAGATAGATGAATCAGAGTGAAGAGTTCTGACAAAATGAACTCTGCTGGAGGAGGAAATGGCAACCCACTCCAGTAGTCTTGCTATGAGAACCCCATGAACAGTATGAAAAGGCAATAAAAGATGATACCAGAAGATGAACCCCCCAGGTCAGAAGGTGGCCAGTATGCTACTAGGGCAAATACTAATAGCTCCAGAAAGAATGAAGCTCCTGGGCCAAAGCAGAAATGATGCTCAACTGTGAATGTGTCTGGTGGTGAAAGTAAAGTCCAATGCTGTAAAGAATAATATTGCATAGGAATCTGGAATGTCAGGTCCATGAATCAACGTATATTGGCTATGCTCAAGAGGGAGATGGCAAGAGTAAACTTTGCGTCATAGGATTATCATCTGTTGGCTGTGAAATAATCATGTGTGTATAGTAGTCAAAATAGTTGTTCTAAATAGTCACACAACTTTATATTGGAAAGAACAAAAATGCTTCAAATTAAGACAGTTTGGCTGTGATATCACCATAGGGAGTTTAAGTTTGTTAAATGTCATACAGCCAGTTCCTGGTTGCCAGATCATAGATGCCTTAATCATCATAGCATCAACAAACACTCTTTCATACTTTCAGTCTTTGAGGACAGATTGATTAAAAAAAAAAAAAAACACATAAAAATCCCTGTCATAAAGCCAGCTTTATTCATACCAGTCAAATACCCTGTCAACGTGTTTCATCATATTGCCCTTTTCTAGAATAATTCTGCCATGAGAATTCCTGTTGTCCTTAAAAATGAACATCTCTTTTCTTCAATTGTACACAAAAAGAGATGGAAGACAAGCATGGTATAATGAAATGATCTTTGGCCAGGGTCCAGCTGGCTGAATTCTGATTCTATCTGGTATTAAATCTGCTGAGTGATGTGGAGCCATGGTCTAACACTCTGGGCCTTAGTTTCTATATCTGTAGAAAGGGCCTAATAAACTCTTTGTAATGGGATTACTATTAGGAGGAAGAAAGATTATGCATCCCCTTCATGGATCACAGCCTTGGCGTGGTGAAGGGGCTTGTGTAAGCTCAATGGCGTTGTTAGCTATGCCTTGTAGGGCCACCCAAGATAGATGAATCAGAGTGAAGAGTTCTGACAAAATGAACTCTGCTGGAGGAGGAAATGGCAACCCACTCCAGTAGTCTTGCTATGAGAACCCCATGAACAGTATGAAAAGGCAATAAAAGATGATACCAGAAGATGAACCCCCCAGGTCAGAAGGTGGCCAGTATGCTACTAGGGCAAATACTAATAGCTCCAGAAAGAATGAAGCTCCTGGGCCAAAGCAGAAATGATGCTCAACTGTGAATGTGTCTGGTGGTGAAAGTAAAGTCCAATGCTGTAAAGAATAATATTGCATAGGAATCTGGAATGTCAGGTCCATGAATCAACGTATATTGGCTATGCTCAAGAGGGAGATGGCAAGAGTAAACTTTGACGTCATAGGATTCAATGAAACAAAATGGATGTAATAGGCGAATTTATTAAGATGACCATTATATCTCCTACTGTGGGCAAGAATTCTTGAGAAGAAATGAAACAGCCCTCGTAGTCAGCAAAAGAGTCAAAAATGCAGTATTCAAGTGCAATCTCAATAATTACAGAATGATCTCGGTTCATTTCCAAGGCAAATCATTCAACATCACAGTAATCCAAGTCTATGTCCCAACCACTAATGTTGAAGAAGCTGAAGGTTAAAGCCTGTGACTCTGGCTCCAATCTACTGTGGGTGTTGATTTCAGATCCATCACTCACTACTTGTACATCTATGTCTTCATGAACTTTTGAACCAAGGATAATAGTAGTATATACCTCATAGGGATTTTTGGGAAGACTAAATGAATTGATGTATATAAGGTGCTTAGAATGGCACTTGGTCCGTAGAAAGATACAGAAACATGATTATTATTATTCACAGTTTTAATAAATCTGTGCTATAATGAAAACTCATATTTTCAGTAACTAATTTTATCTATTTGAGGATATAAAATAAACCTGGTTTTTCTGCTTTCAAAAAAAAAGAAGCTGAAGGTGAATGGGCCCACAAAGCCCTCAAGACCTTCTAGACCAATCCCCACCAAAAGATGTCCTTTTCATCACAAGGCATTGAAAAGCAAAAGGAAGTCAAGAGATACCTAGAGCAACAGGGAAGCTTGACCTTGGAGTACAAAATGAAGCAGGGAAAAGGCTAACAGAGTTTTGTCAAGAGAACACACTGGTCATAGCAAACACACTTTTCCAACAACATAAGAGATGATGATATACATGGACATCACCAGATGGTCAATACCAAAATCAGATTGATTATATTACTTGCAAAGATAGAGAATCTGTACACATTCAGCAAAAACAAGACCTGAGGTAACTGTGGCTCAGATCATGAGCTCCTTATTACAAAATTCAGGCTTTAATTGAAGAAAGTAGGTAAAACCACTAGGTCATTCAGGTCCATGAATCAACGTATATTGGCTATGCTCAAGAGGGAGATGGCAAGAGTAAACTTTGACGTCATAGGATTCAATGAAACAAAATGGATGTAATAGGCGAATTTATTAAGATGACCATTATATCTCCTACTGTGGGCAAGAATTCTTGAGAAGAAATGAAACAGCCCTCGTAGTCAGCAAAAGAGTCAAAAATGCAGTATTCAAGTGCAATCTCAATAATTACAGAATGATCTCGGTTCATTTCCAAGGCAAATCATTCAACATCACAGTAATCCAAGTCTATGTCCCAACCACTAATGTTGAAGAAGCTGAAGGTTAAAGCCTGTGACTCTGGCTCCAATCTACTGTGGGTGTTGATTTCAGATCCATCACTCACTACTTGTACATCTATGTCTTCATGAACTTTTGAACCAAGGATAATAGTAGTATATACCTCATAGGGATTTTTGGGAAGACTAAATGAATTGATGTATATAAGGTGCTTAGAATGGCACTTGGTCCGTAGAAAGATACAGAAACATGATTATTATTATTCACAGTTTTAATAAATCTGTGCTATAATGAAAACTCATATTTTCAGTAACTAATTTTATCTATTTGAGGATATAAAATAAACCTGGTTTTTCTGCTTTCAAAAAAAAAGAAGCTGAAGGTGAATGGGCCCACAAAGCCCTCAAGACCTTCTAGACCAATCCCCACCAAAAGATGTCCTTTTCATCACAAGGCATTGAAAAGCAAAAGGAAGTCAAGAGATACCTAGAGCAACAGGGAAGCTTGACCTTGGAGTACAAAATGAAGCAGGGAAAAGGCTAACAGAGTTTTGTCAAGAGAACACACTGGTCATAGCAAACACACTTTTCCAACAACATAAGAGATGATGATATACATGGACATCACCAGATGGTCAATACCAAAATCAGATTGATTATATTACTTGCAAAGATAGAGAATCTGTACACATTCAGCAAAAACAAGACCTGGAGGTAACTGTGGCTCAGATCATGAGCTCCTTATTACAAAATTCAGGCTTTAATTGAAGAAAGTAGGTAAAACCACTAGGTCATTCAGGTATGACCGAAATCAAATCCCTCATGATTACACAGTGGAGGTGATGAATAGATTCAAGGGATTAGATCTGATAGACAGAGTGCCTGAAGAACTATGGACAGAGGTACACAGCATTGTACAGGAGGAGGTAATCAAAACCATCCCAAAGAAAAAGAAATGCAAGGAGGCAAGTGGTTGTCTGAGGAGGCTGAAGAAAGAAGAGATGCAAAAGGCAAGGGAGAAAGAAAAAGATATACCCAACTGAATGCAGAGAACAACAAGGAGAGATAAGAACAAATTCTTAAATGAACAATGCAAAGAAATAGAGGAAAATAATAGAATGAGAAAGACTGAGATTTCATCAATAAAATTAGAGATATCAAGGGAACATTTCATGGAAGGACGGGCATAATAAAGGACAGAAATGGTAAGGACCTAACAGAAGCAGAAGAGATGAAGAAGAGAATACACAGAAGAACTACACAAATAAGGTCTTAATGACCCAGATAACCACGATGGTGTGTGGTCACAGATCTAGAGACAGACATTCTAGAGTGTGAGGTCAAGTGGGCCTTAGGAAACATCACTATGAACAAAACTAGTGGAGGTGATGGAATTCCAGCTGAGTTATTTCAAATCCTAAAAGATGATGCTGTCAAAGTGTTGTACTCAGTAAGTAAGCAAAGTTGGAAAACTCAGCAGCATTCACAGGACAAGACAAGGTGTTTTCATTCCAATCCCAAAGAAAGGCAGTGCCAAAAAATGTTCCAACTATGATACAATTGCACTCATTTCACACACTAGCAAGGCAATTCTCAAAATCCTTCAAACTAGGCACAAAATCCTTCAACAGCACCTTAACTGAAAAATTCCAGATGTACAAGCTGGATTCAGGAAAAAAACAGTGGAACCAGGGAACAAATTGCCAACATTTGCTAGATCATAGAGAAAGCAAGGAAATTCCAAAAAAAATCTACTTCTGCTTCATTTGACTATGCCAAAGCTTTCTTTGGATCAAAAAACTGTGGAACCAGGGAAAGCAAACTAGTTAGAAAGAACCGGGCAAAATAGGGAAAACCACTAGGTCATTCAGGTATGACCGAAATCAAATCCCTCATGATTACACAGTGGAGGTGATGAATAGATTCAAGGGATTAGATCTGATAGACAGAGTGCCTGAAGAACTATGGACAGAGGTACACAGCATTGTACAGGAGGAGGTAATCAAAACCATCCCAAAGAAAAAGAAATGCAAGGAGGCAAGTGGTTGTCTGAGGAGGCTGAAGAAAGAAGAGATGCAAAAGGCAAGGGAGAAAGAAAAAGATATACCCAACTGAATGCAGAGAACAACAAGGAGAGATAAGAACAAATTCTTAAATGAACAATGCAAAGAAATAGAGGAAAATAATAGAATGAGAAAGACTGAGATTTCATCAATAAAATTAGAGATATCAAGGGAACATTTCATGGAAGGACGGGCATAATAAAGGACAGAAATGGTAAGGACCTAACAGAAGCAGAAGAGATGAAGAAGAGAATACACAGAAGAACTACACAAATAAGGTCTTAATGACCCAGATAACCACGATGGTGTGTGGTCACAGATCTAGAGACAGACATTCTAGAGTGTGAGGTCAAGTGGGCCTTAGGAAACATCACTATGAACAAAACTAGTGGAGGTGATGGAATTCCAGCTGAGTTATTTCAAATCCTAAAAGATGATGCTGTCAAAGTGTTGTACTCAGTAAGTAAGCAAAGTTGGAAAACTCAGCAGCATTCACAGGACAAGACAAGGTGTTTTCATTCCAATCCCAAAGAAAGGCAGTGCCAAAAAATGTTCCAACTATGATACAATTGCACTCATTTCACACACTAGCAAGGCAATTCTCAAAATCCTTCAAACTAGGCACAAAATCCTTCAACAGCACCTTAACTGAAAAATTCCAGATGTACAAGCTGGATTCAGGAAAAAAACAGTGGAACCAGGGAACAAATTGCCAACATTTGCTAGATCATAGAGAAAGCAAGGAAATTCCAAAAAAAATCTACTTCTGCTTCATTTGACTATGCCAAAGCCTTTGACTGTGTGGATCACAACAAACTGTGGAAAACCTTACCTGTCTCTGAAGAAACCTGTATGCTGGTCAAAAGCAATAGTTAGAATATATGGAACAACGAACCGGGTCAAAATTGGGAAAGGGGTATGTCAAGACTGTACATTGTCATCCTGCTTATTTAACTTATATACAGAAGACATCGTGTGTGACAAGCCTAGACAGTGTATTAAAAAGGAGACACATCACTTTACCGACAAAGGTCTGTATAGTCAAAGCTATGGTTTATCCAGTAGTTATATATGAATGTGAGAGTGAGACTATAAAGAAGCCTGAGCACTGAAGAACTGATGCTTTTGAATTATGGTGCTGGAGAAGACTCCTGAGAGTCCTTTGGACAGCAAGGAGATCAAACCTGTCAATCCTAAAGGAAATCAACCCTGAATATTCACTGGAAGGACTGATGTTGAAGCTGAAGCCCCAATACTTTGGCCACCTGATGCAAAGAGCTGACTCATTAGGAAAAACCTTCATGCTGGCAAAGACTGAAGGCAAAAAGAGAAGAGGCAGGAGAGATGAGATGGTTAGATAGCATCACTGCCTCAATGGACATGAATCTGAGCAAACTCTGGAAGATAGTGGAGGACAGGGGAGCCTGGCATGCTGCAGTTCATGGGGTCGCAAAGAGTTGGACACAACTTAGTGACTTAGCAACAAAGATTATGCATGCAAACTACAGTGCCTTGCACACAGCCAAAACTCATCAAATATTTCCTTTCTCTTCCCATTGTCATTTTTTTAAGGCCACAAGAAAATATCATCAGCAATCTTCTGAACAGCAGAGGCTATCATCCATCTTTCAATCTGAAGAGCCTATTACATTATCTAGTATACACTAGGTACTTGAGAAATGCTGAATGAATTTCTGGTTTCCACTTAGGTTTCTTTTATCAGTGGTCTGAAGATGGGAAACTACCCAGTAATAAGTCATCAGAAGCCATGCCATTTCTTATACAGGGCATTTTAAACATCTAGAACTATGTCTTCTTAAGAATACATTCCACTGGCATCTGACTTCTAGCCCCCCACACAAATATGTGGGGAAAGGAACAGTTACCTGTCTCTGAAGAAACCTGTATGCTGGTCAAAAGCAATAGTTAGAATATATGGAACAACGAACCGGGTCAAAATTGGGAAAGGGGTATGTCAAGACTGTACATTGTCATCCTGCTTATTTAACTTATATACAGAAGACATCGTGTGTGACAAGCCTAGACAGTGTATTAAAAAGGAGACACATCACTTTACCGACAAAGGTCTGTATAGTCAAAGCTATGGTTTATCCAGTAGTTATATATGAATGTGAGAGTGAGACTATAAAGAAGCCTGAGCACTGAAGAACTGATGCTTTTGAATTATGGTGCTGGAGAAGACTCCTGAGAGTCCTTTGGACAGCAAGGAGATCAAACCTGTCAATCCTAAAGGAAATCAACCCTGAATATTCACTGGAAGGACTGATGTTGAAGCTGAAGCCCCAATACTTTGGCCACCTGATGCAAAGAGCTGACTCATTAGGAAAAACCTTCATGCTGGCAAAGACTGAAGGCAAAAAGAGAAGAGGCAGGAGAGATGAGATGGTTAGATAGCATCACTGCCTCAATGGACATGAATCTGAGCAAACTCTGGAAGATAGTGGAGGACAGGGGAGCCTGGCATGCTGCAGTTCATGGGGTCGCAAAGAGTTGGACACAACTTAGTGACTTAGCAACAAAGATTATGCATGCAAACTACAGTGCCTTGCACACAGCCAAAACTCATCAAATATTTCCTTTCTCTTCCCATTGTCATTTTTTTAAGGCCACAAGAAAATATCATCAGCAATCTTCTGAACAGCAGAGGCTATCATCCATCTTTCAATCTGAAGAGCCTATTACATTATCTAGTATACACTAGGTACTTGAGAAATGCTGAATGAATTTCTGGTTTCCACTTAGGTTTCTTTTATCAGTGGTCTGAAGATGGGAAACTACCCAGTAATAAGTCATCAGAAGCCATGCCATTTCTTATACAGGGCATTTTAAACATCTAGAACTATGTCTTCTTAAGAATACATTCCACTGGCATCTGACTTCTAGCCCCCCACACAAATATGTGGGGAAAGGAACAGTTACCTGGAAGAGTATAATTGAGTTCTTGATGTAAACATATCTCCACATGCCCTGACTCTTTTTTTTTTTTTTTTTAGCCACTTCTATTGGTCTATTCATTTATCTATTTTCATCCATCTTTGTTGTTTGGCCTGTGTGGGCCTCCCATTGCAGTGGCCTCTGTTGTCTCAGAGCACTGGCTCTGCGTGCATGAGCTTCAGAGCTCCGGCTGGGTAGTTGGACACACCGGTCCAGCCGCTCTGCAGCACGTGGGATCCTCCCAGGCCAGGGATGGAACTGGCGGTGTCCTTACCCACTGGACCACCAGGGAAGCCCTGCTCTGACTCTTGAAAACAATCCTATGTATTATTTTGATTAATTTCATGGCCCACTATTCAGTGCACAAGAGGCTCACAACTATATGATTCAACTCCAATCTAAAAATGGCAACCATTTAGGAGAGAATAGGGAAAAGTTGCAGCTACTGCTAAACAGAAGTGGCAGGAGAAAGCACCTCTGAGAGGGAGCTATCATTAAGACTAAGAATGGAAGGTTGAATTGTCATTCAGCAGGCAGATAAATCAAAGACAATTGCCAGATGGGAAGAATAGGACATCAGAAGGCCCAGGGAGGAGAAAGTTTAGACTATTGAGGGAACAGAGGGTTTCTAAAGCATAGGCTATGTCATGAGAAACAATGAAAATGAAACTCGTTAGGGCCTAATTATAAAAGGCCAAAATTTTGTGCCAAGAGGATCTAGATGTTTATCCTGCAGGCAAGCGATCAGTTCATGGATAATCAGAAAAGTGAATTCAGAAACCTTGGTCACTGGATCTTATTTCTTGCAGTAGAAAGTTGCTTCCCCTTGAGAAGCTCTTGAAAACTTGGAACCATTTACTACTACCTTATTGGTAAAATCAAACAAAAGCTGTATATATGTAGAGTCTAGGGCTAGGCAGGAAGTCTCAGTGCCAAGCATCATACCTGGTCACAACAGGCTGTCTACCAGACTCCCTGTGAAGTCTCAGCACCTTCTCAAGCATGACAGATGACAGCAGCCATGCATTTAAACAGAACATGTGACTCTTGGTCAGGACTCCTATGTGGATCTGAAAGCCTCTCTTTACCTGCCTATCGCAGCATATGCCCTTCATAAGACAAATACTCAGTAAATATGTGATAAATGAATACTGACAGCAAAGAAACCAACCAAGGCCACTAAACATGATATTTTTGAAACTGTGGACTATGAGTGTCTTGTGGATCATCAAGTCAGTTCAGTGACTCACCACCAGCTTCTTTGCAACATAAAAACTAGAAAAAAAAATAGGAAATGTCAAAGTGCATCCTACTTTGGAAAAGTAAATATAACTTTGCAAACCTTTGTTTCTATTCAATATATTAATGTGTGTGGGAGTGTGTGCATGTACTGATTGGTAATGGAAAATATGTTTCCTACCTTGGGTCACAGAAATGAAGTGACTTCAGGGTACAACAGGTTAGGTAAATAAGTTCATCCAAGCTTTTCTAGCTTAAACCTTCTCAAACACCCACAAGACTCAGTCACGGGTCCAGCAGCAGAAGAACCTTATTTGGTTGCTATGACAACAGGAACTGGAAGTCTACCTGGCATTCACTATTAACACCTCACCACAACGCACTGAGCCCCTCTCCCTTGACTTACTCGTCCCCATGCACACCCCACCTGAGGGCTGTGGTGTCCATGACTCTGTGGGCTCACCAGGAAGTAACCTGTATCTGCAACATGGAGGCTGGTTCATCCTCAGTTGGGCGTGGTACCTGCCTCATAAGTAGACACACACTAGAGGAAAGAGATATCTACTTGGGACTTCAATCTGTTTTTTATGAAAATGTATCCTTTTAAGTTTTCCTCTTTGCCCCTAATTATAAGTACTGCATTGGCATCTTTGAAAAGGAAAAGAAGCCGGAGTCTCCATTACATGCCACATCCTATGCTACATAACATCATGCACATTCTCTTAATTAGAAACTTGATTGGTGGACAATTAGATCAACAGATTCTGGTATTATTTTTGAACTGTGCCCAATCTATTTTTTACTGCAATCAACCTTCCCTCTGGGTGTACAGACAATTTTCGTGAAGTCTCAGCACCTTCTCAAGCATGACAGATGACAGCAGCCATGCATTTAAACAGAACATGTGACTCTTGGTCAGGACTCCTATGTGGATCTGAAAGCCTCTCTTTACCTGCCTATCGCAGCATATGCCCTTCATAAGACAAATACTCAGTAAATATGTGATAAATGAATACTGACAGCAAAGAAACCAACCAAGGCCACTAAACATGATATTTTTGAAACTGTGGACTATGAGTGTCTTGTGGATCATCAAGTCAGTTCAGTGACTCACCACCAGCTTCTTTGCAACATAAAAACTAGAAAAAAAAATAGGAAATGTCAAAGTGCATCCTACTTTGGAAAAGTAAATATAACTTTGCAAACCTTTGTTTCTATTCAATATATTAATGTGTGTGGGAGTGTGTGCATGTACTGATTGGTAATGGAAAATATGTTTCCTACCTTGGGTCACAGAAATGAAGTGACTTCAGGGTACAACAGGTTAGGTAAATAAGTTCATCCAAGCTTTTCTAGCTTAAACCTTCTCAAACACCCACAAGACTCAGTCACGGGTCCAGCAGCAGAAGAACCTTATTTGGTTGCTATGACAACAGGAACTGGAAGTCTACCTGGCATTCACTATTAACACCTCACCACAACGCACTGAGCCCCTCTCCCTTGACTTACTCGTCCCCATGCACACCCCACCTGAGGGCTGTGGTGTCCATGACTCTGTGGGCTCACCAGGAAGTAACCTGTATCTGCAACATGGAGGCTGGTTCATCCTCAGTTGGGCGTGGTACCTGCCTCATAAGTAGACACACACTAGAGGAAAGAGATATCTACTTGGGACTTCAATCTGTTTTTTATGAAAATGTATCCTTTTAAGTTTTCCTCTTTGCCCCTAATTATAAGTACTGCATTGGCATCTTTGAAAAGGAAAAGAAGCCGGAGTCTCCATTACATGCCACATCCTATGCTACATAACATCATGCACATTCTCTTAATTAGAAACTTGATTGGTGGACAATTAGATCAACAGATTCTGGTATTATTTTTGAACTGTGCCCAATCTATCTCTTCTGAGTTTACTGCAATCAACCTTCCCTCTGGGTGTACAGACAATTTTCTTCCTGAAATCTCAAATCTGGTAACTATAGTAATGAAGCAGTGAAGAAGGGGGCATCTTGCAAATGCAGCACAGATGCTTGAAAACCAAGTCTCCATTTTCCATTTCCATTTTCCTAATCTTTTTGCAAGAGTTGCTTACAAGGAGCTATAGTTTAAGTACTAGTGAGCAAATGGTTGCAGGGAAGACAGAAGAGAGCTGATGCACCATGATCTGCAGAACTAAATAATCATCCAGAAGAATGGAGCATAGATTGTATTTCTGGTTCACTCGACTACTTTGAATGTCCTTGGGAGAAGCAACAGGAAAGTGCTTCCTGATGGTTACTCTTCATCTACTGCCAATTTTAATACAGAACCTTCAGTCCATCTATACTCAACAAAGAAGACCTAACTTATGAGGATCATTCAAACTCCAAAAGAAATGTGATCAGCCACAGAAAGCAGGTTTATTGTTTTTTGCCTGGAGAAAACGTGATTTTTTTAGACAGCCTTGGAAAGCAATGAAGTCATGGCCCAGGAACATCTCTTTCCTCAGGATACGCATCACTGACCTTCTGTCAAACCTTCCTAAGGCTTATCCAAGTCACACCTAGGTGATTTCATCATGATGTTAACCTGTCTCTTCAAAGCTAGGAGGAAGGGATCAAGGGCACTACCAGATACAGATCCAATTCTGTGGATTGAGTTCTCAGTTCTTGAGTTGAGCTCCCTGCAGAAATGAGCTCCTTTCAGCAGAAATGGAGCAGTGGGAGGGGAAAAGGAGAAAGAAAGAAGTGACTATTCGGAAAGGTGCTATTATGATATGGAGCCTCTAGGCTGTCAAAACTGACTATAGTAAAGATAGGTCTCCACAGATACATCCATTCTGTGTCTCATTTACAGAACATGAAGTTACACATTACTATTTATGGTTTTTTGGGTTTTTAAAAAACATTTATTTTATTTATTTATCTTTTGAGGGTGGGATGGGGAGGGAGAACTTGATTGGTGGACAATTAGATCAACAGATTCTGGTATTATTTTTGAACTGTGCCCAATCTATCTCTTCTGAGTTTACTGCAATCAACCTTCCCTCTGGGTGTACAGACAATTTTCTTCCTGAAATCTCAAATCTGGTAACTATAGTAATGAAGCAGTGAAGAAGGGGGCATCTTGCAAATGCAGCACAGATGCTTGAAAACCAAGTCTCCATTTTCCATTTCCATTTTCCTAATCTTTTTGCAAGAGTTGCTTACAAGGAGCTATAGTTTAAGTACTAGTGAGCAAATGGTTGCAGGGAAGACAGAAGAGAGCTGATGCACCATGATCTGCAGAACTAAATAATCATCCAGAAGAATGGAGCATAGATTGTATTTCTGGTTCACTCGACTACTTTGAATGTCCTTGGGAGAAGCAACAGGAAAGTGCTTCCTGATGGTTACTCTTCATCTACTGCCAATTTTAATACAGAACCTTCAGTCCATCTATACTCAACAAAGAAGACCTAACTTATGAGGATCATTCAAACTCCAAAAGAAATGTGATCAGCCACAGAAAGCAGGTTTATTGTTTTTTGCCTGGAGAAAACGTGATTTTTTTAGACAGCCTTGGAAAGCAATGAAGTCATGGCCCAGGAACATCTCTTTCCTCAGGATACGCATCACTGACCTTCTGTCAAACCTTCCTAAGGCTTATCCAAGTCACACCTAGGTGATTTCATCATGATGTTAACCTGTCTCTTCAAAGCTAGGAGGAAGGGATCAAGGGCACTACCAGATACAGATCCAATTCTGTGGATTGAGTTCTCAGTTCTTGAGTTGAGCTCCCTGCAGAAATGAGCTCCTTTCAGCAGAAATGGAGCAGTGGGAGGGAAGAGGAGAAAGAAAGAAGTGACTATTCGGAAAGGTGCTATTATGATATGGAGCCTCTAGGCTGTCAAAACTGACTATAGTAAAGATAGGTCTCCACAGATACATCCATTCTGTGTCTCATTTACAGAACATGAAGTTACACATTACTATTTATGGTTTTTTGGGTTTTTAAAAAACATTTATTTTATTTATTTATCTTTTGAGGGGTGGGATGGGGAGGGAGGGGGATGGGCGGGCCACTTCTATTGGTCTTTCATTTCTCTATTTTCATCCATCTTTGTTCTTTGGCTCTTGTGGGCCTCCCATCGCGGTTGCCTTTGTCGTTGCAGAGCACCGGCTCTGGGCACAGGCGCTCCAGAGCTCCGGCTTGGTAATTGGACACATCAGTCTAGCCACTCCGTGGCACGTGGGATCTTCCCAGGCCAGGGATTGAACTGGCACCCCTTGCACTGCAAGGCGGTGTTCTTACCCACTGGACCACCAGGGAAGCCCTATTTATGGTTTTTTAAATTATCCCATGTTATGTATTTTATATATTAGAATCTTCTTCAAAATTGTAACAGCAGCAAGGGACTTGCTGCTTAAATGAAGCCCTTAGAAATGATGACATAGAATAATATGCAAGTCAAAGATAATTGAAAGAAAAAATACACCTGAACCAAACTGTTACTGTGGGTTGATTACATTAGAGCAGAATTTCTCAAAATGGGATCGGAATGACCAGAAACTTCCAGGAGGTAAAGAGAGTCATAGTAAGGCACAGCTTATTACTACTATTTTCCAGTACGTGGGTCAGCACCTTCAATGTGGTTTCCCATCCTGGACTTCTTACCTTAGCGATTTTCATACACAACCAGAGACTCTCATAGTTAGAAGGTGCATAAGTGGTCATCTCGCCCCCTAGCCCACACAATACATCAATACCCAACATCAACAAATGGTCAAACACTTGACTAGCTGTAGCAACAAGGAATTCATTACCTTCCAAGATGTTGTGCGCCATGTTGAGGCACAGAGTTTGAAGTTCTTCCTCACATGGTGTTGAATTCTGTCTCCCTGCAATGTCAACCAATTGTTTTTGATCAGCAACCTTGGAATCACTAGTACAGATGATCTTCCCTCTTTGGAAAACACCTGTCATAGGAGCCAGACTCACCTCTTTTCGAGACCAGCCTCTCCTTCCCACTATTGTTCCTCATTTGGTGTGCTTTCAGGAACACTTACCACTCTGGAACTGTTCCCTTGCCCTCTAGCCTGCACTCAGGCTGTCCTGCCTGGATCTCATACCTTTTTTCCTATCCAGTGACTCAAGGACAACAGTCCATCAACTGGGCTATCAAGACTTTCTCTCAATATTTTGAGTGCTCTAATTATGGTAAAAACTTGAGTTGAAAAGGTTCCCATGGGGTTGAGGTTGGGGTGGCCCATTTGAAATACACCTAAATGAAGGAAGCTGAAAGGAGAAAAGCAGAAATGGGGAAGAACGACATCCCTGGCAGGTTATGAATAATCTCATTTCTTGACTTGTTCACTGGAGTTCCTGGACTAGTAGCTCTGCTGACACCTTCATCAATATCATCATTATTGCTAACATTTCTTGAGTGCATACTATACACTGGCACTGATACAAGCCTTTAATGTGCATTAGCTCACTGAATACTTTTTAAAACTCTCAAAGGAAGATGCCACTATTCCTCCTTTTTATCACAGAGGAGACTGAGGCATGGAGAAACCCAAATAACTAATCCAGTTTCCACACTGGTTAGTAACAGAGCTAAGGGCAGAAAATAGGAGCTCTGATCTAGAATCCAGGTTTCTTACATTTCTCATTTGTCTGTGCCAGGGCTTCCCAGCCTGAGCCCTACTAACATTTGAAGCTAGATAATTCATGCTTTGTTGTGAGGTGCTGTCCTATGTACTATAGGATGTATAGCAGTGTTCTGGTCTCCACCCACTAAGTGCCAATAGCACCCTCTGCCCCACTGTGACAACCAAAAACCTCTCTAGATATCAGCTGATGTCCCCCGGGGGACATCAAAATCACTCTTGGTTGAAAGCCACTGGTCCACATATTCTAGACTCCTTCCACCAATCTCACAATGACTTCAAGGGCAGGACTCTGTCTTTTCCACCCTTGTTTCTTTCCAACGCTTGGTGCATTATGATGCTCAATAAATCTTAACTGAAGAAAATGATGGTAACTTGTATCAAGATGCTGCTTTGTACTTGGAAGCCTAAATTACCTGTATATCAGTATCTGGCTGCTTTAGACACTATATATACTACCAAGACAGGAGGTTTATTATATAAATTACAGGTTATACAAATATGAGAGTAACTGGGGAAAGGAAGATCAAGAGGGAGCCTGCACTCAGCTCGGGAAAATTTTTGTACTCAAGGACAACAGTCCATCAACTGGGCTATCAAGACTTTCTCTCAATATTTTGAGTGCTCTAATTATGGTAAAAACTTGAGTTGAAAAGGTTCCCATGGGGTTGAGGTTGGGGTGGCCCATTTGAAATACACCTAAATGAAGGAAGCTGAAAGGAGAAAAGCAGAAATGGGGAAGAACGACATCCCTGGCAGGTTATGAATAATCTCATTTCTTGACTTGTTCACTGGAGTTCCTGGACTAGTAGCTCTGCTGACACCTTCATCAATATCATCATTATTGCTAACATTTCTTGAGTGCATACTATACACTGGCACTGATACAAGCCTTTAATGTGCATTAGCTCACTGAATACTTTTTAAAACTCTCAAAGGAAGATGCCACTATTCCTCCTTTTTATCACAGAGGAGACTGAGGCATGGAGAAACCCAAATAACTAATCCAGTTTCCACACTGGTTAGTAACAGAGCTAAGGGCAGAAAATAGGAGCTCTGATCTAGAATCCAGGTTTCTTACATTTCTCATTTGTCTGTGCCAGGGCTTCCCAGCCTGAGCCCTACTAACATTTGAAGCTAGATAATTCATGCTTTGTTGTGAGGTGCTGTCCTATGTACTATAGGATGTATAGCAGTGTTCTGGTCTCCACCCACTAAGTGCCAATAGCACCCTCTGCCCCACTGTGACAACCAAAAACCTCTCTAGATATCAGCTGATGTCCCCCGGGGGACATCAAAATCACTCTTGGTTGAAAGCCACTGGTCCACATATTCTAGACTCCTTCCACCAATCTCACAATGACTTCAAGGGCAGGACTCTGTCTTTTCCACCCTTGTTTCTTTCCAACGCTTGGTGCATTATGATGCTCAATAAATCTTAACTGAAGAAAATGATGGTAACTTGTATCAAGATGCTGCTTTGTACTTGGAAGCCTAAATTACCTGTATATCAGTATCTGGCTGCTTTAGACACTATATATACTACCAAGACAGGAGGTTTATTATATAAATTACAGGTTATACAAATATGAGAGTAACTGGGGAAAGGAAGATCAAGAGGGCTACAATCAGAAGACAGAATTTTAAGCTGAAGCTCTAGTGGGGAAAGCAGATGCTCACAGGGAAATACGAGAAGCTATCATACTTGGCCTCCAAAGTGAGATCATAAAATTGAAGTCCATAGAAAGATGTGGAATGCCACTGTATCCAACAAATCAGCCTCATTTGACCCCCAAAGACTCCCCAGAATAATGGCCTCTCCTTTCCTTCCACCTTCCAAATCTCCCAAATTCCTCTCACTGGCAAACCTTTACCTGGAAGCAATCGAGGCAGGAATTCTGGGAAATGTAGTTACTCCCAGCTGTAGACAGGCACTTCTAGAGGAGTGGAAGTGCCAAGTAAACAACAGAGAATCTCACAGTAACCAGTTTTTTACATCAAGTGTGTATGTTACATATATAGATCAAAGCATGACAATGGTCTGAAGAATTTGGCAGTTAATAGTTGTCCACATTAGAAAACAAGTGAGTGTTTGATATGATAGGTTGTTGCTGATACTGTTATTGCTTTTAGCTTGGCAGTGGGCTCACTCTCTGATCACCTGTTCCCACTAGTCTGCTCTTTGTAGATGGTCAGTCTTAACATTCACTTTCTTTGCACCCTAAACAGATGGCAAACTATGTTAATAATTGAACAGCTCATACTCCATATGGAAGATGTTCACCTTCATGCTTCCTAGAATTTAGTGTGTCTTCAGAGCATTCTGTCTAGACCAGAATTGACAGAAACTACTATAATAGAATTTCCATGTGCAAGGCATTGCTTCCCTCTCAAGGCATTGAAACGTCACAACTGTGTTATTGATTTCTAAACTACTTTCTAAGACTGCAAGTGACATTAAGTGAAAACATCCCTGCTTTATAGATTTTGAGCCAAAAAGTCAATTGTTGTTAAATAATTATTTCCAGTCTATTAAAAAATAGCGTGCTGGAGGTGAGGCGTGATCCAAAAAGAGTGAAGCATATAGTCCACTTTAGACTTAAAATATGTAGTAAAGGGACCTACATTTCAGGGTGGCCCATGACATTTCCTACCTGCCCTTTAAGGAAAAGCTCATCAGAGGAGAACAAAACAAGACAGAGGTTTATTATATAAATTACAGGTTATACAAATTTTCAAAATAACTTGAAGCCTGAAGCTCTAGTGGGGAAAGCAGATGCTCACAGGGAAATACGAGAAGCTATCATACTTGGCCTCCAAAGTGAGATCATAAAATTGAAGTCCATAGAAAGATGTGGAATGCCACTGTATCCAACAAATCAGCCTCATTTGACCCCCAAAGACTCCCCAGAATAATGGCCTCTCCTTTCCTTCCACCTTCCAAATCTCCCAAATTCCTCTCACTGGCAAACCTTTACCTGGAAGCAATCGAGGCAGGAATTCTGGGAAATGTAGTTACTCCCAGCTGTAGACAGGCACTTCTAGAGGAGTGGAAGTGCCAAGTAAACAACAGAGAATCTCACAGTAACCAGTTTTTTACATCAAGTGTGTATGTTACATATATAGATCAAAGCATGACAATGGTCTGAAGAATTTGGCAGTTAATAGTTGTCCACATTAGAAAACAAGTGAGTGTTTGATATGATAGGTTGTTGCTGATACTGTTATTGCTTTTAGCTTGGCAGTGGGCTCACTCTCTGATCACCTGTTCCCACTAGTCTGCTCTTTGTAGATGGTCAGTCTTAACATTCACTTTCTTTGCACCCTAAACAGATGGCAAACTATGTTAATAATTGAACAGCTCATACTCCATATGGAAGATGTTCACCTTCATGCTTCCTAGAATTTAGTGTGTCTTCAGAGCATTCTGTCTAGACCAGAATTGACAGAAACTACTATAATAGAATTTCCATGTGCAAGGCATTGCTTCCCTCTCAAGGCATTGAAACGTCACAACTGTGTTATTGATTTCTAAACTACTTTCTAAGACTGCAAGTGACATTAAGTGAAAACATCCCTGCTTTATAGATTTTGAGCCAAAAAGTCAATTGTTGTTAAATAATTATTTCCAGTCTATTAAAAAATAGCGTGCTGGAGGTGAGGCGTGATCCAAAAAGAGTGAAGCATATAGTCCACTTTAGACTTAAAATATGTAGTAAAGGGACCTACATTTCAGGGTGGCCCATGACATTTCCTACCTGCCCTTTAAGGAAAATGTTGTTGACACCTGGACTAGAAGGAGAGCAGCAAGAGCTGAGCTCTGAGAAATAAAGGGGACATTAGAAGGACTTGTACTTCACTGAAGTGAAACTCACTAGAGGTTGAAGCTCATGAAGATCTGACCTGACTCACATTTTAATAGGATCCCTCTAGTTGCTGGATTAAGACTAGGCATTCTTGGGGCTTCCCTGGTGATTCAGTGGGTAAGGACACTGTCTTGCAGTGCAGGGGGCACTGGTTCAATCCCTGGCCTGGGAAGATCCCACATGCTGCAGAGCAGCTGGATCCATGTGTCCAACTGCGGAGCTGGTGCTCTGCAGTGATAGAGGCCACTGCGATGGGAGGCCTACACAGGCCAAAGAACAAAGATGTATGATGAAAGACCAATAGAAGTGGCCTAACAACAACAAAAAAAGAATAGGCATTCTTGTTGGGAGGGAGAGTCAGACAGAAGATGATCACCATGATGCTGGTGGAATTGATTCTGATGAAGGGCTGTCAGGTGGCTCAGACCAGCACAGAGTTGAGGTGCTGTTAAGAGGCGCCTAGCTTCTGGTTTGGAGACTGAGCTGGTTAGACTTCCTGGTACTAGATATGCTGCGTGTCCCCCTTGCACCCACTCCCCACAACCTAGGTAGAGGGGAGACTAGAGACAGTCATGCACAGGCATGACCAGCTAAAGCAGGGCTTCTTTTTTTTTTAATATTTATTATTTATTTATTTGGGGGGGGCGGGTTGGGGAGGGAGGGAACGGGAAGGCCACTTCTATTGGTCTTTCATTTATCTGTTTTCATCCATCTTTGTTCTGTGGCCCATGTGGGCCTCCCATCGCAGTGGCCTCTGTTGTCGCAGAGCGCGGCTCTGGGCGCTTGCGCTCCAGAGCTCGGCTCGGTAACTGGACACGTGGGTCCAGCCGCTCACAGCACGTGGGATCTTCCCAGGCCAGGGATCGAACCGGCACCTCTTGCACTGCAAGGCAGTGACATTTCCTACCTGCTTCCACTTTAGACTTAAAATATGTAGTAAAGGGACCTACATTTCAGGGTGGCCCATGACATTTCCTACCTGCCCTTTAAGGAAAATGTTGTTGACACCTGGACTAGAAGGAGAGCAGCAAGAGCTGAGCTCTGAGAAATAAAGGGGACATTAGAAGGACTTGTACTTCACTGAAGTGAAACTCACTAGAGGTTGAAGCTCATGAAGATCTGACCTGACTCACATTTTAATAGGATCCCTCTAGTTGCTGGATTAAGACTAGGCATTCTTGGGGCTTCCCTGGTGATTCAGTGGGTAAGGACACTGTCTTGCAGTGCAGGGGGCACTGGTTCAATCCCTGGCCTGGGAAGATCCCACATGCTGCAGAGCAGCTGGATCCATGTGTCCAACTGCGGAGCTGGTGCTCTGCAGTGATAGAGGCCACTGCGATGGGAGGCCTACACAGGCCAAAGAACAAAGATGTATGATGAAAGACCAATAGAAGTGGCCTAACAACAACAAAAAAAGAATAGGCATTCTTGTTGGGAGGGAGAGTCAGACAGAAGATGATCACCATGATGCTGGTGGAATTGATTCTGATGAAGGGCTGTCAGGTGGCTCAGACCAGCACAGAGTTGAGGTGCTGTTAAGAGGCGCCTAGCTTCTGGTTTGGAGACTGAGCTGGTTAGACTTCCTGGTACTAGATATGCTGCGTGTCCCCCTTGCACCCACTCCCCACAACCTAGGTAGAGGGGAGACTAGAGACAGTCATGCACAGGCATGACCAGCTAAAGCAGGGCTTCTTTTTTTTTTAATATTTATTATTTATTTATTTGGGGGAGGGGTGGGGTGGGGAGGGAGGGAACGGGAAGGCCACTTCTATTGGTCTTTCATTTATCTGTTTTCATCCATCTTTGTTCTGTGGCCCATGTGGGCCTCCCATCGCAGTGGCCTCTGTTGTCGCAGAGCGCCGGCTCTGGGCGCTTGCGCTCCAGAGCTCCGGCTCGGTAACTGGACACGTGGGTCCAGCCGCTCCACAGCACGTGGGATCTTCCCAGGCCAGGGATCGAACCGGCACCTCTTGCACTGCAAGGCAGTGTCCTTACCCACTGAACCACCAGGGAAGCCCAAAGCAGGGTTTCTTAAGTCGGGGCAATGTTGCCCCCAAGGGACAGTTAGTAATGTCAGGAGACATTTTTCATTGTCACAACTGTGGGGGAAATGTGTTATTTGCTTCTAGCAGGTAGAGACCAGGGATGCAGCTAAGTTCCCTAACACAAAATTAATTACCTGGTCCCAAATGTCAACAGTGCTCTAGGTAAGAAAACTTGAGCTCAAGAAAGACCATGAATGGAAAGAAGAAAGAAAGATGGGTTTTCATGGATAACTAGGAGTCTCAGTCCAGCTCAAGTCCCAGTGTCCTACCCCTTGTAAGGCATTTGTAGTATGTGGCAACAGCAGTTATGGAATCCCAGTTCCTACCACAGCTGAGTCCTGTTTGTCCCCTCTTGCTCACATACCTTGCCCCAGTTATGAGAAGTGAGCTTTGTCCCAAATAAGAACCTTGCTTCCTTTTTTCTTTTTATATATATACAAAGGCTTATAAAAATAACATGTGTGATTGAGGTGATGAAAGAGATTTTGTGTAACGACAGCTAAATGGTGCACAGCACCATAGTTAAAGAGATTTGTGAAGAAAAATGTTCCATTAATTAAAATTTCAAGATTTAAAATTTAAAGATGTTTGGTGATGACTGCAGATTTACAAGTATGTTACTCTGTTCATCAAACCCAAATAAATGGCGCATGAATTCAAAAATCCTTAATATTATGCAAATATTCCTTAGTTTTTGCTATTGGTAATAACTGATAAAGCCTCATTTATTTGGTGAAATACTTGCATGTATATAATACACACTGGCTTTTCATTTACCTAGCTTTATTATTTTGATTTGTGTATAGATGCATAAATGAAAAACTATTTCTCTGTACTCTGGCTTGTCTATTTCATTTATTTTCTTCACAAAGAAGCATACATTTTTTGCTAAATTGTTAATAAGATGGATCTAACTCTACATATTTTCATACTATCTGGTCTACTCACTAGCTTAACACTGGACCAAAAAAAAAAATAGACAGTGTTTCAAATATAGATCATAAATACCTAAGTTATTGAGTGGCACTGTTGAGTTTAGGTTTGCCCTGAAATTTTATAAATTCAATATGCAAAAATTGATCATATAATAAATAAGTTAGGAAAACATTTTTCATATCATGAAAGAATTTTCCAACATTCATTGAAGAAGCATTTACCTTATATAGAGTATTCAACATAGGCAGCTTTAGTCAAATATTTTTCTAGGTACTGGGGCAATCAAGATATGCAAAACTGGGTCCTTGCACTTAAAGGTCACATGAAAGAGGCCAACATATAAGCAGGTGATTTTAACATATGATGCAGTGGGTTCTATTATGGAGGCAGCTTCAGTGCTATATAAGCTGAGGAGAAACCCATGGTCCAGGCACAGGGGTCAAGAAAAGGTGTCCTGAATGAGATAAGCAGAGTCTTGAAGAACATGCAGGTACTCACTAGGTAGAGGGAAGTAAGGACTATTCTATGCAAAAACTAAAGCTAAAGACCTTGAAACCCCATAAGAGAAGCATATGTAAGGCAACACATAGGGGGTCTTTGAATGTCACAAAGGAGCTTGGGAGTGGTCATTAAGGAGATGAGAAACTGTTGGAAAGTATTAAGCCAGGAATGGAGGCAATGTGCATTCCTTCAGTGTCACTAGAGCAGAAAGTAGGGCTAGTTTCAAAATCTGTGGGATATGGTACAAACTGAAAGCATGGGGTGCTTGTTCAAAAACAATTATGAACTTCAAGATGGCTACAGCAAAGCATTAAACCAAGTATAGGACCCTTCTAAGTACTAGGGGGTGGGGGTGGCTGCACATATGACTCTGGACATGACTGCCCACAAGGCCAACCCTAGCAGAAGGCATCAGGGCAGGGGGATGAAGATATTAAGACCTTTATTTGCATACTATCCAGTCTGTAGTTGGGAAGAAAATTCTTAGACCAACCAGCTAGAGATTAGTCTCAAGACACTATACTCGCCAGCATCATAATCCTATACTCAACCTCAGAAATTGGCCAAATGGCTGATTTCTTCATTTTAAAAAGGATACAGTAGGGCTTCCCTGGTGGTCCAGTGGGTAAGGACACCGCCTTGCAGTGCAAGGGGTGCCAGTTCGATCCCTGGCCTGGGAAGATCCCACGTGCTGTGGAGCGGTTGGACCAATGTGTCCAATTACCGAGCCGGAGCTCTGGAGCGCATGCGCCCAGAGCCGGTGCTCTGCGACGACAGAGGCCACTGCAATGGCAGGCCCACAAGAGCCAAAGAACAAAGACGGATGAAAATAGACAAATGAAAGACCAATAGAGGTAACCCGCCTGCTCCCCTCCCTCCCCACCCCACCTCACCCCCAAAATAAATAAATAAATAAATCTTAAAAAAAAAAAAAAAAAGGATACAGTAGACGAAAAATGTTGGGCAACTGAGGGAATTCAATCTGAGCCTTTTAGATTCTATCCCAGGGTCTCTTCTACTCCTCTACACTGTCAAAGCTAATGAGTCTGCAGTGAAAGGGATAGGATAGAAATTATTTGGGCAAGACTGATCCAGAGGCTACAGAAAGGACTGCAAGTGGCTAAGAAATGGGAATCAGGGAGGACAATTGCTATTTCCTCCCTTCCCCTAGTGAGTACATTCTTTCTGAGACCTTTCTCAGAATCAAGAGGATCTTTCCAACACAGTTTTTTAATAACTCATGGGTCTAGCACTGTGCCAGGGAAGAAGGATACAGAGATGACTCAGGCACACTCCCAAGAGCTTACCCTTTGGTGAATGAACACAGTAGTGGAAATCAGCTATCATATTTCAGATCCCTTGTCTACCTATTTTTTTAATATGATTGGGAAGAAAAATTTTAAATAATAATAAAAAAGATAATTGGAAAGGAATTCTAAACATCAATAGGTAGCTACACAGTCTTTTTCAGATTCAGGGGATTATAGATGATTTGCACATTACCTTGTATATCTCAGGAGTATTACCACCCATACCCTCACCAACTCTAAAGACTTCAGGCTCACCTGAGCTCCAATAAACCTTCGTACATATCTCAAGAATCTCTCTCATATAATTCTCTCTTTGGTTTTCATGATCACCCAAAAACCTAAGGTCATATTCCTGTCTTCTTTTCCTTGGTTCCTAATATAAAGCTCCAAATCAGCACCATGGTTTGCAAGGCCCTATATGATCCAGCCCTTGGTCATTTCTGAAACTTTGTCTCATTCTGCTTTCCTTCTGAATTCCATGGACCATCCTACCATCTCTCAACTGCAGCAAACTTTCCAATCTCAGACATCTCCCAACTCTGCTTTCCCTTCTTTAATGCCTCTCATTTTCCAAATCTCTAATGAAATATCACTTCCCCAGAGAAGAACTTCTCCTATCCACCAGATCAGACCAGAACCTCCATTAATAAGCTCTCACGGCACCCTATAATTTTCCTTCAGAGCCCTTATCATAGTAATTTTGTATTTGTGTGATTTTTTTCATGAATCACTGTCTTCACCTCAAGGCTTGGAACTACCTGAAGGCAAGAATCTGATCTGTTTTGCTCACCACTGGATTTCTGGCAAATGGCACAGTGCCTGCCTGGCCTGTCCTTAGGACTTCTGTGACCACTCAATATAAAACATTCATTTCTCTGCCATTCTCACGTGTGTGGGAGTATCTTATCTGTGTATATATATGTGTGTGTGTGTGAGTCACTCAGTCGTGTCTGACTCTTTGCGATCCCATGGACTGTAGCCCACCAGGCTGCTCTGTCCATGGGATTCCCTAGGCAAGAATACTGTAGTGGGTGGCCAGTGTGTTTGTGTGTGTGTGCACATAATCTCTACTTGTTACTGTTCTCTCGGCCAGCACGTAAACTCCAAAAAAGAAGAGACACTTCACCTCCTTGTTCACTGCTGTATCCTCACCGCATACCTCACACATAACGGGTGCCCAAGGAATTATTTGTTGGAAATATGAATACATACAGGGCAAGTGCTAAAGAAATGAACACCAAGTTCATTCTTCTTCAAAAATCAAAATAATAGAATAAATGAGAGAGCATGGAAACATATAGACTACAAAATGGATAGCCAGTGAATTTGCTCTATAGGAACTCAGGAGTATTACCACCCATACCCTCACCAACTCTAAAGACTTCAGGCTCACCTGAGCTCAATAAACCTTCGTACATATCTCAAGAATCTCTCTCATATAATTCTCTCTTTGGTTTTCATGATCACCCAAAAACCTAAGGTCATATTCCTGTCTTCTTTTCCTTGGTTCCTAATATAAAGCTCCAAATCAGCACCATGGTTTGCAAGGCCCTATATGATCCAGCCCTTGGTCATTTCTGAAACTTTGTCTCATTCTGCTTTCCTTCTGAATTCCATGGACCATCCTACCATCTCTCAACTGCAGCAAACTTTCCAATCTCAGACATCTCCCAACTCTGCTTTCCCTTCTTTAATGCCTCTCATTTTCCAAATCTCTAATGAAATATCACTTCCCCAGAGAAGAACTTCTCCTATCCACCAGATCAGACCAGAACCTCCATTAATAAGCTCTCACGGCACCCTATAATTTTCCTTCAGAGCCCTTATCATAGTAATTTTGTATTTGTGTGATTTTTTTCATGAATCACTGTCTTCACCTCAAGGCTTGGAACTACCTGAAGGCAAGAATCTGATCTGTTTTGCTCACCACTGGATTTCTGGCAAATGGCACAGTGCCTGCCTGGCCTGTCCTTAGGACTTCTGTGACCACTCAATATAAAACATTCATTTCTCTGCCATTCTCACGTGTGTGGGAGTATCTTATCTGTGTATATATATGTGTGTGTGTGTGAGTCACTCAGTCGTGTCTGACTCTTTGCGATCCCATGGACTGTAGCCCACCAGGCTGCTCTGTCCATGGGATTCCCTAGGCAAGAATACTGTAGTGGGTGGCCAGTGTGTTTGTGTGTGTGTGCACATAATCTCTACTTGTTACTGTTCTCTCGGCCAGCACGTAAACTCCAAAAAAGAAGAGACACTTCACCTCCTTGTTCACTGCTGTATCCTCACCGCATACCTCACACATAACGGGTGCCCAAGGAATTATTTGTTGGAAATATGAATACATACAGGGCAAGTGCTAAAGAAATGAACACCAGAAGTTCATTCTTCTTCAAAAATCAAAAATAATAGAATAAATGGAGAGAGTAGCATGGAAACATATAGACTACCATATATAAGTGGATAGCCAGTGGGAATTTGCTCTATAACTCAGGGAACTCAAACTGGGCCTCTGTGACGACCTGGAGGGCTGGGATGGAGTGGGAAGGAGTTTCAAAAGGAATGTCTACCTATGGCTGATTCATGTTGATGTATGGCAGAAACCAACACAATATTGTAAAGCAATTATCCTCCAATTAAAAATAAATTTAAAAAGAAAATATGATAATGGTATCTTGCATTGAAAAACAGGTTATTCACTCAAATGCCTTTCTTGTGGAAAAAAAACGCTATTCACTGTCTACCCCAAAATGACACTGTGACAGTTTTAATTCATTTCACCATACCATTAAACAACAAGGGATTATATTTGGTTTACTTTGCTTCAGATCAGTTGTTCTACAACTTTCACTTGGATTCTTCATCCGTAATCTTGAATGGAAGTCATCTGGGACTTGATAGGGACATATTCATAAAAACCAAAGATTTCCAGTCTTTGGAACCAGAGTTTGGAGATCGGGCAGATCAGATTTAAATTTAAGCTTCAACATTTATTACCAATATAACTTCAGGAAGCCACATAACTTCTATCAGTCTTAATTTCTTCTGAAACCATGTGACTTGTAGGGACGGTTTGGTAATAGGATTGACTGTGGTTTTAAATGCATGGTATATAATTATAACCAATACATGGTATCTATTTATTATTCACACCTATTCCCAAGTCCCTGCGATACAGAGGAGAAAATGAAGTCATAAGAATTGAGAATTTCTCAAGGCCATTCCTCTTTTCCAAGTCTAGGGGATAGAAATCAACAGGCCTACAATTAAGTATCACTTAGGATTGGGCTTCCCTAATGGCTCACAGGTAAAGAATCTACCAGTGCAGGGACACAGAAGATGCAGGTTCAATCCCAGATTTGGGAAGATCCCCTGGAAAAGGAAATACTCCAGTATTCTCACCTGGAGAATCCCATGGAATGAGGAGTCTGGTAGACTACAGTCCAAAGGATCACAAAGAGTCTGACATGACTGAGCAACAGAGCATGCACGCAAGCCTTCATTTGCTCAAGTGACTTGTGTGTGTGTGTGTGTGTGTGCACATGTGTGTGTGTAAAACCTGCTTGTGTTTGGTTCACACTACTTATATTCACACAATGTCCTTCGCATTGATTGAAGCTCTATGCAGCCTTCAGTTCCAACTGAGCCAAATCTTGGCCCAGAAGAGTGAATATTCAAAGAAAGAATCTGGGTGAGAAATGGAATGGAAAGAATTTTCTCCTACCCCAGTTTATACGAGCCCTTTTATTTCCTCCTTTCCCTAAAAAAGAAAAATTGGAACTATAGGTCCTACTGAAATTTTTCCTTGTATAAATCCCAGAATCTTTAATTATATTGAAATTATTTGCTTATAACAAACAGTTCAGTACCATGCAATTCTGCTGAACTTTAGGTTGAATTTCTAGATAAGAGTTATTCCAAACACAGGAATAGGTAAATCTTATGATAAGTAAAACCGATGGTTAAGATAAATAAAATAAGATGATAACTCTCCAATGAAATGCACAATGCCATGGTAGTGCTTCCTACAGCAGACAGGATTTAAGATTCTATCAAAGGGGGATATAGAAATTGCATGTCCTGAAACTTCAACTGGATGATTCATTTTCTATGAAATTGAATTGGTGAACAACAAAGCACAGTGAGCTAGAAGTACTCACTGCTCAAAGATACTGAAGATGGCAGGTCTGCAACAATAATTAAGTAACTGGTTTTCTGGTTATTTAGAAGAAATGGAGAATATATGCCTGAAATTGTTCACTCACTGACAGAATCACACCAACTCTCCCGGTGAATACATTCAACTAAGATGTGCCTTCAGATTTTCCTTTGTTTCAGCTTTAGTTTATCCATGACTAAAGCTCATCTCCATTTTGCCTTCATAAAGGCATATTACCATAGCATTTTATTCTGAACCTGCTATAAAGGCAATTAGTCATTCATTATAAGACAAAAATTCAAAGTGGTTGCAATTATGTTTTCTGAATCAAGACTATATCCTCTGATGTGGGTAATTTAAGGTTCTATATTTTAAATGCATTGAATGAATCATAATGGTAAATAAGAAGACCCTTAAACGAGCATTCATATCTCCTGCACATGAAAAATTAAATGGATAATTTCTATCCATGGCAGATTTATTTTTGTAGTGGATAATTTTAAAGAATTGAATTAATTAGTTGTAATGATGCTCAGAAGCATAATTTGAAATACCATTGAAAGAATGGGGAAAGTATTTTCAAGCGGAGAGAAAAGTCTCTTAAAATTCCCTTTGTTCATTATTCAATGAACGTTTATGAAGCACCCACAGTTTGCACGCCAATGGATGACATAATAATAACCAAACCTGGCATTATTCTATTCTAGTTCTGCTAGTTAATTGAATGAGTTAATCTCTTCAGCTGTCCATTTACAGTCTGTGAATAAAGACTACAGGACTTAAATGAATGAGTCAGTCTGAAAAGAAACATGGATGTATATAGGTCTCCTTTTGTTTCATGTGCTAAAAACAGGTTACCAGCTAACTACTCTATTTCTTCAGGGGCCCAGGAATTTTAAAAGAATCCTATCTATACACACAATGAACTATATACACGATATACTGTATACACTTTATCAAGACTTCCTAACTGTACAATTACTGTTTGTATAGAGAACAGCAATTTGTAAAATTATATATATATGGAAAGGAAAAATAACACAGTAAATTTAGAAAGATGAGGGAAAATATATTTTGAGGAACTGTTTTCACTTGAAAAGTTACCTTAGACTTAACATAGACTAGGTTCAACATTTTGGAGCTGGACATTTAAGAGTTGATCTAGGCCACTGGTTTCTAACCATTTGCATTAGAGTCACTGGATTTAAAAGATGTGTGTGTGTGTGTGTGTGTGTGTGTATTTTTTTTCAGTTTTCATTCCCAGATATTCTCATTCAGTTGATCTGGAAGACTGGGAGGAAAAGCAGGCATCCATATACTTGTAAAAGTTCCCAGAGCCAAAGTTGAGAGCCACAGAGCTAAGTGAGCCTCAACATTTTGGCATGAGGTCTCCGAGCTTTGAAAGAATAAACACCCTGCCTAAGAACAACACAGTGTACAACCCTTGGAACCAGGGTTAAAACCCAAACAGCCAAATTCCTAGTCTGTATCTATTTACTAAACCAATGGACACCATTTTTGTTCCTTTCACACACTTGTTCAGATCTAATTACCAGTTAGTAATAGGAAGAATAAGACTGCTTTATCGCTCATAACTAACACATTCCCTCCTCTGAGAGACCTGTGTGTTTCTTTTCTTGCCAACCAATAAATCTTCCAATGATGGTGTAATGATTAATATATCTGCTTATTTCACATCTTAAATACTTACTTGAAAACTTTTGCCCCCATAAAATCTATCATTCCCATTTTAAGACAAAGAAAGCAGATTTACTATTTGAATCTGAGTCCAGTTGAAGTCTTTATTGTAGAGCTTATAGATCCGAGTACGTGGGAATACTCTAATATCCAGCTGGGTTTTCTTAACCAGCTTCCTTATATAAGAATGCCTTTAGTTTGGCCACTTTCACTGGGTTCTAAAAGCTCCATACAGGAGGGGGGCTCTTGTCCAATTTCATCAACTATCTCCCAGCATCTAGCAAAATGCTCGCCATAGACTCAACACTCAACAATTATTTGTTGGATGAAAAATCCTACTTACATTTTGTTAAGAAATTAGACAGATAAAAAATCAATAAAAGAGGCCAAATTTTTTTAAAAAACAGTTTAATAAAAAAAAGAAAAGAAACTGACAGAATATCTTGAACCAACTTGTGAAGGACAGTGTAAAATACATAAAAATACTGGGAAGATGGTTTTATAAAGGAGTAGCTTTACAGTAATTTTATTAGAAGAGCTTTGGTCTGATTTTCCTCACCTATATTTGTCCTTGTTGTACCATTTGCATTCAGTTGGGCTCTCATTAATATTATGTTAAAAGTCCTTCATTCAAATGATACAAATGAACATACTTATAAAATAGAAATAGACTCACAGATTTAAAAAACAAATTTATGGTTACCAAAGGAAAAATGTGGACAGGCATGGATAAATTAGGAGCTCAGGGTTAATATATATATATATATATACACAGCACTATAAAATAGATAATCAACAAGAACCTACTGTATACCACAGGGAAATCTACTCAGTATTCTGTAATAACATATATGGGTAAAAAAACTGAAAAAGAATGAATATACACATATGTGTAACTGAGTTCTTTGTTCCTTTCACACACTTGTTCAGATCTAATTACCAGTTAGTAATAGGAAGAATAAGACTGCTTTATCGCTCATAACTAACACATTCCCTCCTCTGAGAGACCTGTGTGTTTCTTTTCTTGCCAACCAATAAATCTTCCAATGATGGTGTAATGATTAATATATCTGCTTATTTCACATCTTAAATACTTACTTGAAAACTTTTGCCCCCATAAAATCTATCATTCCCATTTTAAGACAAAGAAAGCAGATTTACTATTTGAATCTGAGTCCAGTTGAAGTCTTTATTGTAGAGCTTATAGATCCGAGTACGTGGGAATACTCTAATATCCAGCTGGGTTTTCTTAACCAGCTTCCTTATATAAGAATGCCTTTAGTTTGGCCACTTTCACTGGGTTCTAAAAGCTCCATACAGGAGGGGGGCTCTTGTCCAATTTCATCAACTATCTCCCAGCATCTAGCAAAATGCTCGCCATAGACTCAACACTCAACAATTATTTGTTGGATGAAAAATCCTACTTACATTTTGTTAAGAAATTAGACAGATAAAAAATCAATAAAAGAGGCCAAATTTTTTTAAAAAACAGTTTAATAAAAAAAAGAAAAGAAACTGACAGAATATCTTGAACCAACTTGTGAAGGACAGTGTAAAATACATAAAAATACTGGGAAGATGGTTTTATAAAGGAGTAGCTTTACAGTAATTTTATTAGAAGAGCTTTGGTCTGATTTTCCTCACCTATATTTGTCCTTGTTGTACCATTTGCATTCAGTTGGGCTCTCATTAATATTATGTTAAAAGTCCTTCATTCAAATGATACAAATGAACATACTTATAAAATAGAAATAGACTCACAGATTTAAAAAACAAATTTATGGTTACCAAAGGAAAAATGTGGACAGGCATGGATAAATTAGGAGCTCAGGGTTAATATATATATATATATATACACAGCACTATAAAATAGATAATCAACAAGAACCTACTGTATACCACAGGGAAATCTACTCAGTATTCTGTAATAACATATATGGGTAAAAAAACTGAAAAAGAATGAATATACACATATGTGTAACTGAGTCACTTTACTATATACCTAAAACTAATACAACATTATACATCAACTAAACTCCAATAAAATGGTTTAAGAAGTCCTTCATTCAGTATATTTTTCATACGTATGAAGGCACATGTGACATGTAATAAACAATGATGAAATAAAATACCAAATTTTACTGTCTTTTGGAAAAATGTGACCAAATTAATTAATACAATATTATTCTCTGGTAAGATAAAGAGTGCAGTGCCTCAAAGGGGTGGCACCATATTGTAGAAAGCAGTAATTTAGGTGCAGAAGATGATTTAATCAATGACTACTGAGAACCAAATTTTTATTAAACAGGTCATTTCAATCCTACCTTTTCAACCCAACTACACATCCAAAGTCTATACATTTGTCTCTATGAAGGGTATTTTCTCTTTACCCAGAGAGTATAACTTTTCAGTCTTTTATCTAATTTATGTAGAAATAACACAAAATATCACCGACATAAGGTAAAATGACATGTTTCAATATGGTAGAGATGAATAGCCAAAGAATCAATGCAAAAAATTGACAGTAGAAAAATTAGCTATGGTATATATATTCAACACCAAACAATGAATACTTAATATCTGCTATATAACTAAGATGAACTAGAGGATTAGAGGGGGAAAAGGTACACATTTAAGGAATTAATCTTAGATTAACACTAATCTTAAAGCCAACACTAATGGAAGGAACTCAGCTGTGAATGGGCCACAATACTAGAAGTTCCTAGCTCAGCGCCAGTTACATGACAAGGATTCAGTAAATGCTTTGTTGAATGAATGAATGGACAAATGAATGCTGGAGTGAATGAATAAATGGTCTTCTTTATAGATATAGAATACAATACTGGGATTTGAAGCCTTGGCTTTGAAAACAATCTATCCAAAGCTGTAGATTAATAAACTAGATTTTGGGAAAGTCAGTGCTGAATATAATATAGGTGTTTCTTTTATTCATTTAATTAAAATGACCACAGAGTCATTATTCTTATCCTTAATTTCTCAGCCTGAAAAGTTAATGAACTATATCTGTTCATGAATAATTGAGTCGAACTTGAAAGACAACTCTCCATTCCGAAAGCCTCCCACACTACCAGTTAACTGTGATCTATCCTTTAAATTCTAAAGAATTTTAAGCATTTTCCATTTGATTTGACTGACAACCAATCTGTACTTCCTCTGCCTTCACTCTTCTAGGAAGAAGATGTTACCCGTGAAAGTCGTTTTAACTTTAGTGGTTATGGGATGGGTCATTGTCTTCAAGTGAAAGATGGAACAGCTGTCAAGGCCACACCTGCCAACCAGCTCCCACAGCCCCCCAAAGATGCTGAGGCCATCAAGAAGAAGTTTGTGGACCGGGCAAAAAGGATTGACACGATTTCTCGAGCTGCCTTCCCACTGGCCTTCCTCATTTTCAACATCTTTTACTGGATCACATACAAGATCATTCGGCATGAAGATATCCACAAGAAATAGATGTGCTCTTCAGATCCTGGGACCTTCTTGCCTAACTGCTGTGCTTGCAGAGAGTATAACTTTTCAGTCTTTTATCTAATTTATGTAGAAATAACACAAAATATCACCGACATAAGGTAAAATGACATGTTTCAATATGGTAGAGATGAATAGCCAAAGAATCAATGCAAAAAATTGACAGTAGAAAAATTAGCTATGGTATATATATTCAACACCAAACAATGAATACTTAATATCTGCTATATAACTAAGATGAACTAGAGGATTAGAGGGGGAAAAGGTACACATTTAAGGAATTAATCTTAGATTAACACTAATCTTAAAGCCAACACTAATGGAAGGAACTCAGCTGTGAATGGGCCACAATACTAGAAGTTCCTAGCTCAGCGCCAGTTACATGACAAGGATTCAGTAAATGCTTTGTTGAATGAATGAATGGACAAATGAATGCTGGAGTGAATGAATAAATGGTCTTCTTTATAGATATAGAATACAATACTGGGATTTGAAGCCTTGGCTTTGAAAACAATCTATCCAAAGCTGTAGATTAATAAACTAGATTTTGGGAAAGTCAGTGCTGAATATAATATAGGTGTTTCTTTTATTCATTTAATTAAAATGACCACAGAGTCATTATTCTTATCCTTAATTTCTCAGCCTGAAAAGTTAATGAACTATATCTGTTCATGAATAATTGAGTCGAACTTGAAAGACAACTCTCCATTCCGAAAGCCTCCCACACTACCAGTTAACTGTGATCTATCCTTTAAATTCTAAAGAATTTTAAGCATTTTCCATTTGATTTGACTGACAACCAATCTGTACTTCCTCTGCCTTCACTCTTCTAGGAAGAAGATGTTACCCGTGAAAGTCGTTTTAACTTTAGTGGTTATGGGATGGGTCATTGTCTTCAAGTGAAAGATGGAACAGCTGTCAAGGCCACACCTGCCAACCAGCTCCCACAGCCCCCCAAAGATGCTGAGGCCATCAAGAAGAAGTTTGTGGACCGGGCAAAAAGGATTGACACGATTTCTCGAGCTGCCTTCCCACTGGCCTTCCTCATTTTCAACATCTTTTACTGGATCACATACAAGATCATTCGGCATGAAGATATCCACAAGAAATAGATGTGCTCTTCAGATCCTGGGACCTTCTTGCCTAACTGCTGTGCTTGTAAATACACAGTGAAATTGTCTTTATATCACTTTGACAGAGGAGAAGACTGGGGGCGGGGGGAGGGAGGCTTATGGGGGTGGGTTTCCTGGCACCTACATGAATAAAGATAAGTTATCTGGGCAACGATGGAACATGTTTGCACAAAATTAAGGTTTTGCAGACTCATGTGAGCATAACTACATTCATAGTTTTTAGCATTGCTCTTTCAGATGATACATTAATTAGACATGATATGCAAGGTCAAGTACTTGAGGGCTATTTGTTTTTGGTTTGCTTTGGACTAATTCTGGTACTGAAAAGACAGCTTGAACACATATGTGCTTGTGCACACACACACACAAAAGGAAAATGCTTACCATCTGACCATAGTGACTGGCCTATAGTGAGTTGAGGACCAAACTTTTTCAGGAAAATGCTGCCTTGTTTTTAAAACAGCCTCCTGAGCTATGTTCTTTATGATGTCTGTAATTAGTGTTTCACCTGAGCAAACCTTTTGTGGGTCATAAATAATTTCTACTTATTGAGAAAACAACAACAAATACATACCAATCACAAAGAACTGGTTTCTACTTTACTGTCTGTGTAGGTGTGCATTTTAATATTCTTTCCTTTCCTAGATGTAATTTGGGGATTTGAATTGTATATTGTGAAACTGATTTGATTGTATGCCCTCTTAAAAACAAATGCCCATTTTCTTTTAGATACAAGTTAGCACACTACATTTTTTTTCCGCCTTGGCTATATTTACTTGCAATTAAGAGCTCACGTGTGACTTAGCCATTGCAGCCTCTCAGCCACAGTATTTATGGAGATGATGTGTCTCGAACGATGTAGCTCATATTAGTTTGAACTTTCCACTTCTGCTCTCATTATAGGTGTAACTATTAGTCCTAATGTCAACTGACCCATGATTTCTACTGTCAAGCCAAGTGAATACTGTTTGAAATATCCTTAACTATCTTAAAGAATTTTAAAATTGTACTGTGATTTTCATAACTTGTTTTGTTTTTGGTACCAGAGCTACGTGGTTTGAATCCTGGCTACATGTTTTAAGTAAGAAAAAAAAAAGAAGTATTTTTGCTTACTCAGATAAAAGACAACCTGTTAAAAAAATATAATGAAAAATTTAAATTTTACATGTGCTGTAAAAGGGGTTATTAAAAATATTTGTTCGATTTCAATAAAGCTAAGTGTGCCACAGAAGCTAAGAGTCCTTCCATTTTTGTATTACAATGTAAATAATTTAGATGACAATGGTAAATTGGATTTTTTGTTTCTAATCTTCCTCATTAACTTAGCTATTATAGCTTCATTGCAATATAAAAATGTAGCTTATAGTATCCTCATGAAGAAAGAAAAAATACATCATTTTCACTGTGGAAACAGGGAAATGGAGACAGGGAAGTATCAGTAGTCATAAGCAGAATCTAATTCTGGAGTCTTCATATGAGATACAGAAAAGTTCTAAGAGCACTGAGAAATCATAAAATATCAAACTGAAAAAAAAAATTAAAAAACCACTCTGTTCACCTATCCATCTTGACCTTGTCAGGAATGGAATTCCATGATGAAAAATAATTCTGAGAACCCCAGATAAATAGAGGTAACTCATCTTGACCCTTGTGGTTTTTCCTTAACTAAAGGTATCCATCATAAAGTTTTCAGGAAGATGTGGATTCCTAAGATGATGTTTATGGCCTTTGAAATCTATTCAAACATTGAATCACCTCCATAGGAAGGAATATTGCAGAATGGCTACAAGCATGAATTCTGGAGATAGAAAGACTAGTTCAGTCACCTCTCAACAGGGTTATCTTGGGTAAATTTTTTGATTTTTCTGAGTAGCTCCTATGTCAGAGAGTTTTAAGAGGATGAACTGAGAAAATGCAAGTAAAGCCATTATCTTGGTGTCTAACAATAAATTCTCAATAACTAACAGATAATAATAAAATTATTATGAATGTACTATACTAAGCAAGAAGCCACACACTCCCTAGCCTTGGCAAGATTAATGTCATGCATTTTGCCTCTTTCCTAAAACACTGTTTCTGTTTTATTGCTCACTTCTTCCCAAACAAAAAAAGATAAAGTCTTTGATTGGTCTCAAATCTCTTGCTCCCAATGAAAAGTAGTAAAAGTAGTAAAATTGAGGCTAAAATGCCTGTCAAACATGGGCCTGACCCCATAAATGTACTAGGAAGAGCCCTGAGGATATATATGGTGTGATGGGGAGGCACCTGGGAGGAAAATCATAAGCTAAATGATCATGTTTAATCAAAGTATATACCGACTATATACTTTTCAGAGCAAGGGTGTGGTCCCCACTTTAGCAAAGTGTTTACACATTAGTGTATCTGCCAGCCACGCAAGTAGCTAAAGACATACTAGATGGCAAAAAAGGCCCTTAACTTTAATTGTAATCCACATTCAGTGGAAAGAACTCTTTTTTCAAACTATAGTTGATTTACAATGTTGTACCAATCTCTGACATACAGCAAACTGACTCAATTATATACATACACACACACATATATATATGTAATTTCATATTCTTTTCCATTATGGTTTATTACAAGATACTGAATATAGCTTCCTGTGCTATACATAAGGACCTTGTCGCTAATCCATCTCCTATATAACAGTTTACATCTACCAGTCCCAAACTCCCAGTTCATCTCTCTCCCTTCTCCCCTCTACCTTCACAACCAAAGATCTGTGAGTCTTTTTCTGTTTTGTATATAGGTTTATTTGTGCTATATTTTAGATTCCACAATAAGTGATATCATATGGAATTCGTATTTCATTAGCAAGAACTCTTGAATTTGGGTGATATAAATAAAATCTGAGGAAAAAGATTTTAACCACTATATGCTCTGACAAAATGGATAATCTGCCTATAATGGATATATTTTTAAAAAATTTTGGCCCCTTTCATTGGTCTTTCATTTATTTATTTTCATCCATCTTCATTCTTCGGCCTGTGTGGGCCTCCCATTGCAGTGGCCTCCTCATCGCATGAGCACCAGTTCTGGGTGCATGCGCTCCGGAGCGCTGGCTTGTAATTGGACACACCAGTCCAGCCACTCCGTGGCACGTGGGATCCTTCCATGCCAGGGATGGAACCAGTGCCCCTTGCACTGCAAGGTGGACTGTCTACCCAGTGGACCACCAGGGAAGCCCTAATGGAGATTTTATTGAGGACATTTTTCTTTCACAATCATATTTGAAAGAAAATAGTACATAACTAAAATTGTGGCTCTGAGGAAGAGAACTTACCATCAGTTTTCATTAGATTGGAAGCTTCTGGAAGAAAATGGTTATGTTTCCATGGGTTTTATGCACTGTCTGCCAAAACTCAAACGTTCAATGAGTATTACTACTATCATTACGAGAAAAGTTGGTGAAGGAATGCTGTGCCTGTCGGACAAAGCTTTTTTCTAATCAAGCAATTACAAGAAATAACCAATTACTGCTACCACTTATCAGATAACAGATTACTGGGGGATTTGCCTTAACTTTAATTGTAATCCATTCATAAGATTTTTAAAAATGTTGTACCAATCTCTGACATACAGCAAACTGACTCAATTATATACATACACACACACATATATATATGTAATTTCATATTCTTTTCCATTATGGTTTATTACAAGATACTGAATATAGCTTCCTGTGCTATACATAAGGACCTTGTCGCTAATCCATCTCCTATATAACAGTTTACATCTACCAGTCCCAAACTCCCAGTTCATCTCTCTCCCTTCTCCCCTCTACCTTCACAACCAAAGATCTGTGAGTCTTTTTCTGTTTTGTATATAGGTTTATTTGTGCTATATTTTAGATTCCACAATAAGTGATATCATATGGAATTCGTATTTCATTAGCAAGAACTCTTGAATTTGGGTGATATAAATAAAATCTGAGGAAAAAGATTTTAACCACTATATGCTCTGACAAAATGGATAATCTGCCTATAATGGATATATTTTTTAAATTTTGGCCTCTTTCATTGGTCTTTCATTTATTTATTTTCATCCATCTTCATTCTTCGGCCTGTGTGGGCCTCCCATCGCAATGGCCTCCCTCATCGCAGAGCACCAGTTCTGGGTGCATGCGCTCCGGAGCGCTGGCTTGTAATTGGACACACCAGTCCAGCCACTCCGTGGCACGTGGGATCCTTCCATGCCAGGGATGGAACCAGTGCCCCTTGCACTGCAAGGTGGACTGTCTACCCAGTGGACCACCAGGGAAGCCCTAATGGAGATTTTATTGAGGACATTTTTCTTTCACAATCATATTTGAAAGAAAATAGTACATAACTAAAATTGTGGCTCTGAGGAAGAGAACTTACCATCAGTTTTCATTAGATTGGAAGCTTCTGGAAGAAAATGGTTATGTTTCCATGGGTTTTATGCACTGTCTGCCAAAACTCAAACGTTCAATGAGTATTACTACTATCATTACGAGAAAAGTTGGTGAAGGAATGCTGTGCCTGTCGGACAAAGCTTTTTTCTAATCAAGCAATTACAAGAAATAACCAATTACTGCTACCACTTATCAGATAACAGATTACTGGGGGATTTGCCTTTTAAACATTTTTCAATTCCTATCACTTGGTTTTAAGAACAGACTGAGGTGATTTAAGGCTTAAGACTCTTTATGGCATTCTCAAACACCTTGGTCCAAAACAGACGCTACAAACCAGACTGGCTGTAGATTTTAAAAAACCCTTCCAAATGGTATTAGCACTAAGCTCCTCATCTATGGACAGACGAACCTGGCAGAGTACAGTCCATGGGCTTGCAAAGAGTCGAACATGACTGAGCATGGACTCATGCCACATCTATGCCACTGAATAAAACTGCCAAATTTTGAAAGCAAATTTTCCAATAAAGATCAAATGAATATTTTACTTTTTTCTTACTCAATTAATATCAAATAAGTAAGTTCTAACCAAAACACACCATAAAATCCATATGATAAGATTCAGAGCTTCAGAAAAAAGAAAAACCTCTTCAAAATATATTTTAGGACTTTTGGATCTCCTAATTTAAGCCTAAAGCCAATTTGTTGAATGAATATAAGCCATATATCTGCCAAAGGCTCTTTTTAAATCTTTAACCTCTGCTTTAAACTTTTTCTTATTTTTCTTATTTTCACCAGTTTGGGTTTTTTTCCTATTTTTTTTCAGCATATATTGCGTTATTCAAGTAATGTATATATGCTCTTCACAGATCACAAAATAGAAGAATCAAAAAATAGTACCACAACTGCATATTCATATACTGCTTTTGACATATCAACATGCTTTGATGTCTACAACAGCATTCAATTCTAATTATCATCCAAGGTAGCCAGATCACAAAGAAGTGATAGATAAACAGAACTCCATGAATCAGATACCTCTCTCAAGTCCTCTATCATATTAGAGGCTGAACATCTGGTATAATTTGCTTCCTAATTCTTCAGACTATTTCCTTTTACCATATCCACACTGTCTAAGAAAATAAAAGCCTGGAAAGTAAAACATCATGGTACCAATGATCCACCCTCACAGATGAGAAAATAAATTAGTAAGGGACAGCATACAATACTTCTGTTGAAAATGCCTAAAGAGGTAGATCAAATGGTGCCTAGATATCAAGAACATCTTCACTGAGAGTATACATCTTGTGTTATTGAATGACCCAAAAGATCCTGGAGTTGAAAAAAGACCAATGGAATTCAATGTAGAAGCTGTTTATTTCCCTTGGTTTTAAGAACAGACTGAGGTGATTTAAGGCTTAAGACTCTTTATGGCATTCTCAAACACCTTGGTCCAAAACAGACGCTACAAACCAGACTGGCTGTAGATTTTAAAAAACCCTTCCAAATGGTATTAGCACTAAGCTCCTCATCTATGGACAGACGAACCTGGCAGAGTACAGTCCATGGGCTTGCAAAGAGTCGAACATGACTGAGCATGGACTCATGCCACATCTATGCCACTGAATAAAACTGCCAAATTTTGAAAGCAAATTTTCCAATAAAGATCAAATGAATATTTTACTTTTTTCTTACTCAATTAATATCAAATAAGTAAGTTCTAACCAAAACACACCATAAAATCCATATGATAAGATTCAGAGCTTCAGAAAAAAGAAAAACCTCTTCAAAATATATTTTAGGACTTTTGGATCTCCTAATTTAAGCCTAAAGCCAATTTGTTGAATGAATATAAGCCATATATCTGCCAAAGGCTCTTTTTAAATCTTTAACCTCTGCTTTAAACTTTTTCTTATTTTTCTTATTTTCACCAGTTTGGGTTTTTTTCCTATTTTTTTTCAGCATATATTGCGTTATTCAAGTAATGTATATATGCTCTTCACAGATCACAAAATAGAAGAATCAAAAAATAGTACCACAACTGCATATTCATATACTGCTTTTGACATATCAACATGCTTTGATGTCTACAACAGCATTCAATTCTAATTATCATCCAAGGTAGCCAGATCACAAAGAAGTGATAGATAAACAGAACTCCATGAATCAGATACCTCTCTCAAGTCCTCTATCATATTAGAGGCTGAACATCTGGTATAATTTGCTTCCTAATTCTTCAGACTATTTCCTTTTACCATATCCACACTGTCTAAGAAAATAAAAGCCTGGAAAGTAAAACATCATGGTACCAATGATCCACCCTCACAGATGAGAAAATAAATTAGTAAGGGACAGCATACAATACTTCTGTTGAAAATGCCTAAAAGAGGTAGATCAAATGGTGCCTAGATATCAAGAACATCTTCACTGAGAGTATACATCTTGTGTTATTGAATGACCCAAAAGATCCTGGAGTTGAAAAAAAAAGACCAATGGAATTCAATGTAGAAGCTGTTTATTTCCCTTTCTGAGAAAGTATTAAGGAACCTAATACTAGCCAGTCAGATAAAAATTGCTGTCAAAACTTAAGCTGGTTTTGGGTCTGTAACAATGAAGGAATGGTACTAGCTTAGGATTTTTCAAAGTGTGTTCTGAAAAACCCTAATTCTATGGATTCTTAAGGGTCTGGAGGAAAGTAGGACACAGGGAGGTAAATTAACTTGCCAAGAGCACACAGCTTTTAAATGAAATGTCATAGCCAAGATTCAAATGCGGTTAGTCTTTCTGTATAATCTGTGCTCTAAGTCATGTTATATTGCTTCTTCAATATGAAAAGGATCTTGATATACATTTATATATAATTGTATATACAATTATCATGACAGATATAGTATATTTATTTTTGGTATATTTTATCATGCCATTTAAAATTATTTCCTTATCAATTTCCTCTACCATTCTCTGAGACTTTCAAAGGCACTGTGTTAGTTTCCTAGGGATGCTGTCACAAATTATCACAAACTAGATGGCTTAAAAAGCAAAATTTATTCTCTCACAATTCTCGAGGCCAGAAACATAAAATGCAGGTATCAACCGGGCCACATTTCCTCTGAAGGCTCTAGAGAAGAATCCCTCCTTGCCTCACGGCTTCTGGTGACTGGAATTCCTTGGCTTATAGCGCATTACTCCAATTTCTGCCTCCATCTTCACATGGCTGTCTTCCCTCTGCATCTCTCTCTCTCCAAAACTCTTATCTCCTCATAAGAAGACTTTATAAGTTTTCTCCTTATAAGAAAACTCTCCCAAAGTTTGCCCAAGTTCATGTCCATTGCATCAGTGATGCCATCAGCCATCACATCCTCTGATACCCTCTTTTTCTGCCTTCAGTCTTTCCCAACATCAGGGACTTTTCCAATGAGTCAGCTATTTGCATCAGGTGACCAAAATACTAGAGCTTCAGCTTCAGCATCAGTCCTTCCAATGAATATTCAGGGTTGATTTCCTTTAGGATTGACTGGTTTGATGTCCCTACAGTGCAGGGGACTCTGAAGAGACTTCCCCAACACCACAACTAAAAACACCAATTCTTTGGCACTCAGCCTTCTTTATGGTCCAAGTCTTACATCCATATGTAACTACTGAAAAAAACCACAGCTTTGACTAGACAGACCTTTGTCAGCAGAGTAATGTCTCTGCTTTTCAACACCCTGTCTAGGTTTGTCATAGCTTTCCTGCCAAGAAGCAACTGTCTTCTGATTTCTTGGCTGCAGTAACCATCTACAGTGATCTTAGAGTCCAAGAAGAGGAAATCTGTCACTACTTTCACCTTTTCCGGTTCTATTTGCCATGACATAAGGAGGCCAGATGCCATTATCTTAGTTATTTTTAATATTTAGTTTTAAGTCTCTCTTTCACTATCTTCCCTCAGTCTCATTAAGAAGCTCCTTAGTTTCTCTTCACTTTCTGCCATTAGAGTGGTATCATCTGCATATCTGAGGTTGGTGATGTTTCTCCCACCTATCTGGATTCCAGCTTGTAATTCATCCAGCCAGAGATTTCTCACGATGTGCTCTGACATACATTACATAAACAGAGTGATAGCAGACAGCCCTGTTGTACTCCTTTCTCAACCCCAAACCAATTATTTGTTCTATACAGAGTTCTGTTGCTTCTTGACCTGCATACAGGTTTCTCAGGAGACAGGTAAGATGATCAGGTATTCCCATCTCTTTAAAAGCTTTCCACGGTTTGTTGTGGTCCATACACTCCAAGGCTTTAACATAGTAGATGAAACATAGGTAGATGTTTTTCTGGAATTGCCTTGCCTTCTCTATGATTCAATGAATGCTGGCAATTTGATCTCTGGTTCCTCTGCTTTTTTGAAACCCATCTTGGACGTCTGGAAGTTCTTGGTTCGTGTAATTCTGAAGCCTAGCATGCAAGATATTAAGCATGACCTTATTAGAAGGAAGATGAGTGCAACAGTCTGATGGTTTGAACACTCTTTAATACTACCTTTCTGGGGAATTGGGATAAGGATTGGTCTTTTCCAGTTGTGTGATCACTGCTGGGTCTTCTAGATTTGCTGACACATTGGGCACAACACTTTGATAACATTGATAACATCATCCTTTAGGGATTTGTATAGCTCTACTGGAATTCCATCACATTCACTAGTTTTACTGACAGCAGTGCTTCCTAAGGCCCACTTGACTTCACACTCCAGAATGTCTGGCTCTGGGTGACTGACCACACTCATGCAGTTATCCAGTTCATTAAGATCTTTTTTGTACAGTTCTTCCATGTATTCTCCCCATCTCTTCTTGATCTCTTCTGTATCTATTAGGTCTCTACTGTTTCTGTTCTTTATTGTGCCCACCTTTGAGTGAAATTGTCCCTTGATATTTCCAATTTTACTTAAGAGATGTCTAGTCTTTTTCCCCTTTTGTTGTTTTCCTGTATTGTTATGCATTGTTCATTGAAGAAGGCCTTCTTTTGCCTGGGATCAAATCTTAATTTTGCCTTTACTAGCTGTGAGCCTTTGGGCAAAGGTTCCAAACTCTCCATGCACTGGAGCTCTAATGTGGAAACAGTACTTATTTCAGAGTTTAATGTGATTTAAATGTCAATTCATGTCAAGTGTTTAGAAAAACCACGAGCCTTTAACAAGTGTTTAACAAACAGCATTAGCATTATTTTTAGAGAAAAGAAACACAGTATTTGTTAAACAAAATAATGAAATGAAGGAGCATCAGAAAGCACTGAAAACAGCTTATGTTCAAGCTGTTGATATTATAAAATATTGTCACATTGGCCCTTTCTCTGTGCATGGTCTTTTTAGAGCATGAATGAACATTCAATTTAAAAAAGAGAAGGACTATAGGAGCAACGGTGAAAAGCAAAGCTTACTTTTCCTTCTCTCAAGGGAAAAAAATTCAACAGAGCCATGGAGCAGTTTTAAGCTGTTGATATATAAAATATTAATTCAATGAATGCTGGCAATTTGATCTCTGGTTCCTCTGCTTTTTTGAAACCCATCTTGGACGTCTGGAAGTTCTTGGTTCGTGTAATTCTGAAGCCTAGCATGCAAGATATTAAGCATGACCTTATTAGAAGGAAGATGAGTGCAACAGTCTGATGGTTTGAACACTCTTTAATACTACCTTTCTGGGGAATTGGGATAAGGATTGGTCTTTTCCAGTTGTGTGATCACTGCTGGGTCTTCTAGATTTGCTGACACATTGGGCACAACACTTTGATAACATTGATAACATCATCCTTTAGGGATTTGTATAGCTCTACTGGAATTCCATCACATTCACTAGTTTTACTGACAGCAGTGCTTCCTAAGGCCCACTTGACTTCACACTCCAGAATGTCTGGCTCTGGGTGACTGACCACACTCATGCAGTTATCCAGTTCATTAAGATCTTTTTTGTACAGTTCTTCCATGTATTCTCCCCATCTCTTCTTGATCTCTTCTGTATCTATTAGGTCTCTACTGTTTCTGTTCTTTATTGTGCCCACCTTTGAGTGAAATTGTCCCTTGATATTTCCAATTTTACTTAAGAGATGTCTAGTCTTTTTCCCCTTTTGTTGTTTTCCTGTATTGTTATGCATTGTTCATTGAAGAAGGCCTTCTTTTGCCTGGGATCAAATCTTAATTTTGCCTTTACTAGCTGTGAGCCTTTGGGCAAAGGTTCCAAACTCTCCATGCACTGGAGCTCTAATGTGGAAACAGTACTTATTTCAGAGTTTAATGTGATTTAAATGTCAATTCATGTCAAGTGTTTAGAAAAACCACGAGCCTTTAACAAGTGTTTAACAAACAGCATTAGCATTATTTTTAGAGAAAAGAAACACAGTATTTGTTAAACAAAATAATGAAATGAAGGAGCATCAGAAAGCACTGAAAACAGCTTATGTTCAAGCTGTTGATATTATAAAATATTGTCACATTGGCCCTTTCTCTGTGCATGGTCTTTTTAGAGCATGAATGAACATTCAATTTAAAAAAGAGAAGGACTATAGGAGCAAGGACGGTGAAAAGCAAAGCTTACTTTTCCTTCTCCCTCAAGGGGAAAAAAATTCAACAGAGCCATGGAGACGCAGCAGTATTTCTAAGAGACCAATGATAGGAAAATGAAATTGCTTTTCTGAAAGAAAAGAGATTAATACCTGGAGGGTATAAAATGTAATTATGGTATTGATTTCAGGAAAGCTTTGGATGGATCTATATTTTTCCCTTTTTGCTCTCTAGTGTCATTAGAATGGGCTCATATGTAACAGTCTGCAGACTGCAAACATCAGAATATCACACATCAAGACAGGTTAAAAAAAAAAAAGTCCTGTGAGTGAATCCTGGGAGGTATGAGTGACCTTCAATATGTTCAATATATGGTGCTCCCACGGTTCCCTCTTATCAGGAATGTTCTTAATGGATTTGGTGGCTGGTTTAACAAGCTGTTAATGAAGCGACAAGACAACACCAGGCTACATATCACCCTGAAGTTACTGTGTCCTGGCTCCATCTAGTCTAGCAGTTGACTGCAGGGGTGAGAGAACCCTAAACCTCAGACTAAAAATCAATTAAGGCTGACTTAAGAGTCCCACTTTCCTTTCTAGGCCCACTGAGGATATGCTCTTTCCATGATTTCAGCTATATCTTTTCAGTTTCTTTGCCTTCCAAACTATTCAGAATCCAACAACAAAATTCACCTTTCCCATTTGGTTGGACAAACACATAACCCTATGTCTGGGGATTATGTGAGCCTATGGTCATCTCTAAACACAATAAAACTCTTGAGACTGATGACTGGGAAGCCTGGACTTTTTAAGAAAGAGTCTTAACTCGTAATATATTAGTGATACTTTGGGCACTTAGTGGGCAAGTTGCAGCTGTATTTGAGGCCCTCAGGGATCTGAGTCTATGGTTATATTTTTACTAATCATTCAGTTTTCACTCTTAGTGTTACACATCCTCCTTCATACAGAAACTATGCCAGCTGCAGATAGTTTTAAATGGCTGGGTCTTATCCTAGAATGGGAATGAGAAATGAGGCTGGAAAAAAAAAGCATGGATGAAAAATATAAAGTTGCATGCCTGGTTAAGGACCTTGAGATTTCTCTTATAAGTAATGGTATGCCATTATAAGGTTTTAAGCAAGGGAGAAACAAGGTTTTTAAAATTTGCTAGGAGAAGGACTGACAATACTTCCTTCTCCCTCAAGGGAAAAAAATTCAACAGAGCCATGGAGACGCAGCAGTATTTCTAAGAGACCAATGATAGGAAAATGAAATTGCTTTTCTGAAAGAAAAGAGATTAATACCTGGAGGGTATAAAATGTAATTATGGTATTGATTTCAGGAAAGCTTTGGATGGATCTATATTTTTTCCCCTTTTTTGCTCTCTAGTGTCATTAGAATGGGCTCATATGTAACAGTCTGCAGACTGCAAACATCAGAATATCACACATCAAGACAGGTTAAAAAAAAAAAAGTCCTGTGAGTGAATCCTGGGAGGTATGAGTGACCTTCAATATGTTCAATATATGGTGCTCCCACGGTTCCCTCTTATCAGGAATGTTCTTAATGGATTTGGTGGCTGGTTTAACAAGCTGTTAATGAAGCGACAAGACAACACCAGGCTACATATCACCCTGAAGTTACTGTGTCCTGGCTCCATCTAGTCTAGCAGTTGACTGCAGGGGTGAGAGAACCCTAAACCTCAGACTAAAAATCAATTAAGGCTGACTTAAGAGTCCCACTTTCCTTTCTAGGCCCACTGAGGATATGCTCTTTCCATGATTTCAGCTATATCTTTTCAGTTTCTTTGCCTTCCAAACTATTCAGAATCCAACAACAAAATTCACCTTTCCCATTTGGTTGGACAAACACATAACCCTATGTCTGGGGATTATGTGAGCCTATGGTCATCTCTAAACACAATAAAACTCTTGAGACTGATGACTGGGAAGCCTGGACTTTTTAAGAAAGAGTCTTAACTCGTAATATATTAGTGATACTTTGGGCACTTAGTGGGCAAGTTGCAGCTGTATTTGAGGCCCTCAGGGATCTGAGTCTATGGTTATATTTTTACTAATCATTCAGTTTTCACTCTTAGTGTTACACATCCTCCTTCATACAGAAACTATGCCAGCTGCAGATAGTTTTAAATGGCTGGGTCTTATCCTAGAATGGGAATGAGAAATGAGGCTGGAAAAAAAAAGCATGGATGAAAAATATAAAGTTGCATGCCTGGTTAAGGACCTTGAGATTTCTCTTATAAGTAATGGTATGCCATTATAAGGTTTTAAGCAAGGGAGAAACAAGATTGATTTTACATTTCAGAACATAATTCTGGCTACAGAGTATAAAGGAGATCAAAGATGAGAGGTGATCTCTAAAATTTTAAAATTAAATATTCCTGTTGTAACCTGACAAGATTCATCTACTGATGAACATAACCTAAGCAAAGGAGGAAAACTTCTGGCCTAGACAAAGATAGAAACAAAATGGATCCTAGAAATACAGATAAGATTTTTTATCAGTTAAAATTCATCAAAATCCACTATGTTATCAGCTAAAAATTCAGCAACATTTCACTTCTGGCTACAATTAAGATTTAAGTATAGTATGTAAAACAATGTGGTATTATCACTCTGTGGTTACAGGATTTAGCACTGGATAGGACTGGGTTCGAGTCTCAAATCTGTCATTCTCTCTCCCCTTTTGTTCCTGGTCCTTTGTTGTATTATTTAATCACTTACAGTCTCAGACTTCCCATCTATAATGGCAATAATGATAACAACACTTGATTTGTAATGCCATTGTGAGATTCACATTTGAAAAGTATTAGAACCTACAATACACTATTTGTCACAAGGGTCTTGTCTCCCAAACTCAAGGGCTTTCTTTACATGTGGAGAGAACTCACTGGCGTATTTCCTGTGGCCTCTTTCAGCTCCTTCCTGGGAAAGAAAAGTGACTGAATTTGATTGGGAAATTCCCCCTCCTTTCTCCTTTCTCTTGGAGGATGGCTGATCTTTCAGAATTACATGTTGTGCTCTGGTCTTGCCATATGCTTTCAACATAATGGAAATGTTTCCCATAAAGGAAATGTTTTCAACAGTTCCCTTCAGGGGAAGCCCACAGTTCTCCAGCATGATATATGACTCAACAGATAAGTCTGAATAAATCTACAGAGCAGGATTTTGGAGCCTGCTCGCCCACAGATGTAAATCACATTTTCCAATATCAGCACTATTTGCAAAAAAAATGCCACAGGTATATTCCATACAGAATGTATCTTTGGTTAATATTTTCTCAGGAAAATGTCTCTTGGTTTTCAATATTGAAACTTCACCTGAATACTTTTTGAGGGCAATGAGGATTGCATTTAAAAATTACATTTATGCCCTAAAAAATCAATACAACCTTTTTAACAAAAGAGTGTGTGAGAAACATCTCAAGCTTCATTCCTAATACAATTGGCATTTAGAATAAATCAAGTTAGAATAGATCCGAAGCTTGCAGGGACCTTGTGACATTCTCCGGAGTGTCAACAGAAGGGATCTGTGCCTAGGATGTTGCTGGTGCATGACAAGACATGACTGTGACAAAATTACTGCTTGTTAACCATCATATTAACTATTTGGTGCCAAGGAAGCCATGTTTTAATCATTCTACCTCATGATATGATAGTCTGTTCTTCACATGTGAGCATTTTAATGTGTTTCAGTTGGTTGGGGGCATTGGTTTATTTGTAATACATAGTACTTTTTTCCACTTAAAATAATTGGAAAAGGGCTCCCTTAGAATTTGTGTACAGAACATATAATTTCACTAACAGAAAACCAGTATTAAACAAAAGATGCCTGCATTTGGGCCTCTCATCTGCCTTAACTATCTGTCTGACTTTTCAATTAGTTCACCACTCAATGGAAAAAGCAGCTGGCTGTTTGTTGGTCTCCACTAAATTAATTAAATATAGGAAAAGGGACAGGATGTCACTTCTGGGAAAAGATTGTGATATCTGTCTTGCTCTTTCTGGTGCTTATTGTTTGCCCACACTGAAGAAGCAAGCTCCATGTTGTGAACTGCCCTAAGTGTCAAGGAACTAAGGGAGGCCCATAGCCAACTTCCAGCAAGAAACTGAAGCAGATTCTATGAGGCCTATAAGAACCTAAAAGCTGCCAATAATCATATAAATGGCCTTGGGAAAAAAATCCTCCACCAGTTGAGCCTTGACTTGATTGTAGTCCTGGCCAACACTCTGATTCCAGCCGGGTAAGAGACTCTGAGCCAGGGGACCCAGCTAAGCCCTGCACAGATATCTCATCCACAGAAACTGTGCAAAATTACATGTCAGTAATACTAAGCTGCTACATTCTGAGGCAATTTCTTGTTCAACAATAGGTAACTAACACATTCAGCAAATTTATGCTGAGGAAACAATAAATGCATGACAAATTATTCCCCAAAGAGCTCAACTGATTTGAATCCTTAGGTACTTACTGCTAGGAAATGGACCAAGACTTTCTGAGTCTGCTTCGGTGTTTATGGAAAACTAAACAGAGTGTCAGCCCAAAACTTGGCTGGATACCTCAGTGTAAATCAAGCTTACACTTACTTTGAGGTCATCAGCCAAATGCCCTTATTTTATAGAAATGGAAACTGAGGCTCAAAAGTGCTAAGTGACTTGCCCAGGGCCACAAATGATCCTTGGAAATGTCAGAGTAGATGCAGCACTTCTAGTCTCCTCTCCACAACTCTTCTGCAGCATCCCAGGGCAGTGTTTAGAGGACAGGAATATGTGAAGGGCTGCAGAAACTCTGACTATAGCAAGTAAGGCTCAAGTAGGGCTTGGAAGAGTAGGATGGATGAGAGAAGGCATTACACACAAGGGGTGGATGAAGGAAAAGCAGTGATGCAACGGCACCTCATGGGAATCACAGTCTCCAATGTCTAGTCTATTATCTTGAAGATCATGTAACAGGTAAAGCTGGGAGGCCTTGCAAAGGAAATGTACCTATAATGAGGACAAGACAGCAGAAAACAAAAGGACAAATCTTGATGGACAGACAAACCAAGGGAGGAATACTTGCATGAGACCTACAGCAGGCAGCCAAAGTGAAAAATAGAATAATGGCCGGGCAGAAAGAAATAGTGAGCATCAGAATTTGAGAAACTTACTAGCTTCCCAGTCTTGAAGTAAAAGTAAAGAGGAAGGTCTTACAGAAAGAGGGCTCAGATCTGTGCTTATAATGTGCCAAAATCCTTACCTAGATCTTGTGATAATAATATTGTCATTTTTATGACCATATGAGCTGCCAGATATGGTTACATTGTGATGCACCTACATAACTGTACAACACAGCCCTATGATAGTCTAATAAGGCTTTGTTGAACTAACATTAAAATTAGTTCACATGAAGTCAACTGTAAAGAAATTATTAAAAAATTGGCTTCTGGGCTTCCCTGGTGGTCCAGTGGATAAGGACACCACCTTGCAGTGCAAGGGGCGCTGGTTCGATCCCTGGCCTGGGAAGATCCCACGTGCTGTGGAGCGGCTGGACCTATGTGTCCAATTACCTAGCCGGAGCTCTGGAGCGCATGCGCCCAGAGCTGGTGCTCTGCAACAACAGACGCCACCGCGATGGGAGGCCCACACGGGCCGAAGAACAAAGATGGATGAAAAGAGACAAATGAAAGACCAATAGAAGTGGCCCGCCTGCTCCCCTCCCTCCCCACCCTACCCCACCCCCCCGCAAAATAAATAAATAAATCTTAAAAAAAAAAAATTGGCTTCTTTAAATTACTAATTCTTCAGACATAGATTGAAGAAGCTTAAATGTAACAGCCAATCATAATAAGGTTTGGCAGATTCTGCCATAATCCTCTGACTCCTGACACAGACATAAGGGCATCAGAGAGGAGTCAAAAGGACAGTGGACTGGAGTCATTAGTCCGGTTTCTAGTTCAGCATGACTGAACCTCTCTGCACTTCATTTTCTTCAACTGCCCACTGGAGATAATAAAAGCTGCCTGTCCTATGTCACAAAGCTTCTGTGAGGGCTTAAGTTTGAAAAGCATAAAACAGCTGTACAAATTCATGGCTATATATAAAAAAAGGTTCCACTAAGTTTTCTATTGTTGCCATGAAAAGGCCTTTTTTTCATTCTGTAATGGCTTTCTTCTCAAAGAACAAAGAGGTTCAAAGGCTAAATTACATTAAATTACATCACATTGTCACAGCACACACAGTAAATAATGGGGCTAAAGATGATTCACAAAGATAATCAGATCAGGGCCCTGGAAAAGCAGAGCTTTTACTTCCCAAGATTCTGGCCCGTAAGAATAGGCAGGGAATTAAGTCTTTAGGGTTTCAGTCACAGAAGCAGCCCCAGAATCCAAATGGTAAAAGCAGGAGGAAATGGTGAGATGAGCCTAGAGATGTTCTGTGTATATTAGTTAAGGTAACAACAGCTGCTGTAATAGACCAGCCCCCAAATCTCAGAGGTTTAGCACAACAGTAGTTTATTGTTCTTCACTCCTGCAAAGTCCAAATGGGCATTTCTGATTGGCAGGTAGCTTTCCTCTCTTCCAAGCTGTGACATGGAACTCAGGCTTCCTTGATGGCTTCAGCATCACCAGGGACTTAAAGGCCCACATTGAATTGTCTGTGTCTGTCTGGTGTGCAGAAAAAAAGGCAGGAAAAAGGAGAAACACCCGCTTTCAATTACTTATGCTTGGAGATGACACATACTGCTATCACGCACATTTCTATATTGAGAACTTGTCATGTGGTTCTACTAGATACAAGCAAGATAGGAAACATAGTTCCTGATTTGCCAGCACCAACTCAACACTGCAATAGGGGAGCTCAAATTTGGGGTAAACAAGTAGCATCTCTGCCTCACCTGGGAACAGAGAGAACACAGATCTCTACCATTCTGCACCCTGTTCCTTCCCCAGCATTTCTAAACAATACACATAACAAAGGTTTTTATAGCTAGAAATGTTACCAATAAAATAGCATTGCTAGGAAAGGTACCGCCACATACATAGTCGAACATAGTTCTAAATCTGAGATCAGAAGTTTGTGGTAGGACATCATTTTAAACAGCAGGCTTTGAAGTCAAGACAGGCTGGGTTCTAATCTCGGCTCTAATCCAAGTAGTAAGGGACTCTGCACAGTTTATTTAACCCTTCTAAACCTCAGTGTCTTCACCAGTAGTGTAAGCTCAATAATAAGATCATGAAAGGCTTTTGTGAAGACTACTGAGATGGCATGGCAGGTGTTTGGGCCATAAAAATCATGTGTAAATAAATTGCAAAGTTCCAACCAGACAAAACGCATATGCTATTAGAAGTCAGAATGATGGTACTTTTGGAGGGAACTACTGACTAGAATAGAGTGAGAACACCTTGCAGGATGCAGGTAGTGTCCTCTTTTTGGAATGGGGAGTGGAGGCTGGTGCATTCAGTGTGTGAAAAGTCATTTAGCTGTACTTACGGGGGATCTTTAGGGTTTCAGTCACAGAAGCAGCCCCAGAATCCAAATGGTAAAAGCAGGAGGAAATGGTGAGATGAGCCTAGAGATGTTCTGTGTATATTAGTTAAGGTAACAACAGCTGCTGTAATAGACCAGCCCCCAAATCTCAGAGGTTTAGCACAACAGTAGTTTATTGTTCTTCACTCCTGCAAAGTCCAAATGGGCATTTCTGATTGGCAGGTAGCTTTCCTCTCTTCCAAGCTGTGACATGGAACTCAGGCTTCCTTGATGGCTTCAGCATCACCAGGGACTTAAAGGCCCACATTGAATTGTCTGTGTCTGTCTGGTGTGCAGAAAAAAAGGCAGGAAAAAGGAGAAACACCCGCTTTCAATTACTTATGCTTGGAGATGACACATACTGCTATCACGCACATTTCTATATTGAGAACTTGTCATGTGGTTCTACTAGATACAAGCAAGATAGGAAACATAGTTCCTGATTTGCCAGCACCAACTCAACACTGCAATAGGGGAGCTCAAATTTGGGGTAAACAAGTAGCATCTCTGCCTCACCTGGGAACAGAGAGAACACAGATCTCTACCATTCTGCACCCTGTTCCTTCCCCAGCATTTCTAAACAATACACATAACAAAGGTTTTTATAGCTAGAAATGTTACCAATAAAATAGCATTGCTAGGAAAGGTACCGCCACATACATAGTCGAACATAGTTCTAAATCTGAGATCAGAAGTTTGTGGTAGGACATCATTTTAAACAGCAGGCTTTGAAGTCAAGACAGGCTGGGTTCTAATCTCGGCTCTAATCCAAGTAGTAAGGGACTCTGCACAGTTTATTTAACCCTTCTAAACCTCAGTGTCTTCACCAGTAGTGTAAGCTCAATAATAAGATCATGAAAGGCTTTTGTGAAGACTACTGAGATGGCATGGCAGGTGTTTGGGCCATAAAAATCATGTGTAAATAAATTGCAAAGTTCCAACCAGACAAAACGCATATGCTATTAGAAGTCAGAATGATGGTACTTTTGGAGGGAACTACTGACTAGAATAGAGTGAGAACACCTTGCAGGATGCAGGTAGTGTCCTCTTTTTGGAATGGGGAGTGGAGGCTGGTGCATTCAGTGTGTGAAAAGTCATTTAGCTGTACTTACATCGGTAAAAAGGTGTTTTACAATAGCATTCTTCCTCTGAGAGACTCTCAAAGTGCTTAAATATTGCCTATGAGTATCATCAGCCCTTGAAGTGGGGGTGAGAAGTAATAAGGATCAGGACGAAAAAAATGTGGAAGTAAGCCATAAAGAGGGAGGAGATGGTTAGGATGCATAATAAGGCTGCAGAGTACTAAGACCCAGAGAAAGCTATCACTTTTCTAAAAAAAATGTCATTTTGTGTTATGTATCCCAAATCCCTGACAATAACAAAAGGGTCGAGGACACCTTTCCACAGTGACACTGGCATTCTTCTTTGGGCTAAGTTTTTTAATGCTGCTAAAAATACAAGTCTTCCCTATGGGCACTCCACTGCATGTCTTCCAGATTATAATGTATCTTTCTGTTCCATATGCCACCCTGTCATTTCTGTCATTGTAATTCTTCTCTCCTATGTCATTTGGGGGAACTAGGGTTATATGTATGTGTGTATACTGAAACAGAGGGAAAGGTGTCAATCCTTGCTAATCCCAGTCCTTGCGATCAATATCACTTACCCTGATCACCAATGAGGACCTCCAACATCATGATCATGCAAAAGTCATTCTCTGCTAACATCAACCAGAAAGCCTAGCTTCTACAAGGACAACCATGTAATAACTTAAGCCTATGCCCACTATACTACATATGTAATGAGGCACCTATCTACAACCATAAATGTATGGTTTGTGTAGTTATCACATAGTAACAAAGGGCCACTGAGATTACAACACTTGAAGTCACTGATTAACACAGTTGGTTTCATTATATAAGTATTTTGTGTATGTTAGCATTAGTAGGGACCTTGAGAGATCACCTTTCCATGTAATCTAGAAAGAAAACTGAAGCCAAGAGAGTTGAATAATTTGCTTTAAAACGTAAAGATAGTTGTAGCAGAATCAAGACAAAAGAGCTTCCCTGGTGACTCAGGCGGTAAAGGAACTACTGACTGAATAGAGTGAGAACACCTTGCAGGATGCAGGTAGTGTCCTCTTTTGGAATGGGGAGTGGAGGCTGGTGCATTCAGTGTGTGAAAAGTCATTTAGCTGTACTTACATCGGTAAAAAGGTGTTTTACAATAGCATTCTTCCTCTGAGAGACTCTCAAAGTGCTTAAATATTGCCTATGAGTATCATCAGCCCTTGAAGTGGGGGTGAGAAGTAATAAGGATCAGGACGAAAAAAATGTGGAAGTAAGCCATAAAGAGGGAGGAGATGGTTAGGATGCATAATAAGGCTGCAGAGTACTAAGACCCAGAGAAAGCTATCACTTTTCTAAAAAAAATGTCATTTTGTGTTATGTATCCCAAATCCCTGACAATAACAAAAGGGTCGAGGACACCTTTCCACAGTGACACTGGCATTCTTCTTTGGGCTAAGTTTTTTAATGCTGCTAAAAATACAAGTCTTCCCTATGGGCACTCCACTGCATGTCTTCCAGATTATAATGTATCTTTCTGTTCCATATGCCACCCTGTCATTTCTGTCATTGTAATTCTTCTCTCCTATGTCATTTGGGGGAACTAGGGTTATATGTATGTGTGTATACTGAAACAGAGGGAAAGGTGTCAATCCTTGCTAATCCCAGTCCTTGCGATCAATATCACTTACCCTGATCACCAATGAGGACCTCCAACATCATGATCATGCAAAAGTCATTCTCTGCTAACATCAACCAGAAAGCCTAGCTTCTACAAGGACAACCATGTAATAACTTAAGCCTATGCCCACTATACTACATATGTAATGAGGCACCTATCTACAACCATAAATGTATGGTTTGTGTAGTTATCACATAGTAACAAAGGGCCACTGAGATTACAACACTTGAAGTCACTGATTAACACAGTTGGTTTCATTATATAAGTATTTTGTGTATGTTAGCATTAGTAGGGACCTTGAGAGATCACCTTTCCATGTAATCTAGAAAGAAAACTGAAGCCAAGAGAGTTGAATAATTTGCTTTAAAACGTAAAGATAGTTGTAGCAGAATCAAGACAAAAGAGCTTCCCTGGTGACTCAGGCGGTAAAGTATTCGTCTGCAATGCAGGAGCTCCAGGTTCGATTCCTGGGTTGGGAAGATCTCCTGGAGAAGGGCATGACAATGCACTCCAGTAAGTATTCTTGCCTAGAGAATCCTACAGTCAGAGGAGCCTGGCAGGTTACAGCCCATGGGGTCCCAAAGAATAGGACACGACTGAGCAACTAAGCATGCATACATGCACAAGACAAAAATTCAGATATGCTGTCCCCTCTCCACCATCCTCTTCACTGCCCCTTAAAGAGCTTCTGTTGATCTCCATATGTCGTGGACATAAAATGAACATGATTCTAGCATCCTCCATTTCCCATTTTAATCATAAGTCTCTAGATCTAACGTCTATATAAATATCTATCTTGGCTTTGACTCAAAACAAATGTATCGGCATAATGTTGTTAGGGTGTTTCTGAAGAAAATTACATAAGTTAATGTTTTATTTCCTCAATTGTTGAGCTTTTCCTTTTTATTTTTTTTGAAATATTGTTAAAGATACAAGAATAGTATAAACAACCTTTAATAACTTTATCCATACCGATCAATTTTTAATGTTTGCCACAAGTGGTCTTTTCCTCCCCACTTTCCTCCTCCTCCTCCTCTCCCTCATCCCTCTCTCTCCCCTCCTCACTCCCTCCTTTTTTCTCTCTCTCATATACTTTATTATTATTACTTATTCCTTGAGAGAAAATTTCATTATTGTTATTTTTCTCGGAGAGTAAGTTGCATAAATCATGCCACTTTACCTCATAACACTTCAGTGTTTACTTCCTAAGAGCAAAGGTATTTTCTTACATAGTCACAATATAATTAACAACTTTAAAGAGATTGATATTGTCACAATACTATTATCTGTTCTATTGCCCATATTCTGATTTTTTTCAGTTGTCCTCATCAATGTCTTTTAGAACATTTCTCCCACCCAGTTCAAGACCCAATCCAGTATGATGTGTTACATTTGATTTATGTACATCTTTATTCTTCTCCAATCTGTAATAGTTTTTGGTCTTTCTTTTCTCTTATGATATTGACATTTTTGACAAATGTAGGTCTTTTTTGGTAATAGGACATTCTTTGACTTAGGTTGTACCAGTTAGTTTCTGCTATAATAATAAGCCATCCCTAAACTTAGAAGCTTAAAACAAAAATTAATTATAAGAAAAATCTATCATTTCTTACAATTCAGCAGGACAGCTAAACAGTTCTTCTGGCTTAGGCCACCTTGGCTGGGGCTAGATGGCCTAGGATGCCCCCTTCCATGTGTCTGGCAGTTGGTTGAACACTAGCTGGGGTGACAAGGATGCTTTAACTATGCATCTGCCATCTCGCAGGTTAACCCAGGGGAATTCATGAGATGGTGCTCACAGTTCTGAAGCTGAGCAAAAGAGTAAACTCCACAAATGTCTTCCAAACCTTCTTATGCATCATGGCTGTGAATGTCCCGCTAACCAAAGGAAGTCATGAAGCCAGCCCAGAGTCAGTGTGAGAGAACACTTCCTTAGACCATAGATAGAAATAGAACACGGTGGTCATTTTCACAATCTACCACAGCAGCTAAAGGAGGCAATAAAATTGTTGTTGCCATTTCTAAGGAAGAAAATATGCTACTAATGGAAGAAATGATAAGACAAGGCAAAAGCCTCCAAAATAGTTGAGTTTCAAACAGTTAAATATATGACTTGAAAGCATCTGAAATGAAGATGCAACACCAGTAAGGGCAAAGGACCTATATAATACAAGCGGATTGGGAAAGGGTTTGTCACGTGACTTGTTTTTATTGGTCAAAGGGGTCACACTTTAAAGGCTGCAAATGAACAGGAATTCTCATCCTCTGAAGCTATAATGCACTCACCACAAACAACTGAATGACAGAGAGTTCTGTGCAGAGTAATAGATTCCTATTACAAGAAAAACAACAAGGAGAGAATGTTGATAATGGGAAACTGACACTCTCCCTCCCTGCTGCTCAGCATTGATAGGTAGCAGGGCAGGTCTGGGAATACCACATTGACTTCTTTTAAGAAAATACAGAAATATAGACCTGACAGTGAAATTTCTAGACTCCTAAATGTTGATTTGGTCTTTCTTTTCTCTTATGATATTGACATTTTGACAAATGTAGGTCTTTTTTGGTAATAGGACATTCTTTGACTTAGGTTGTACCAGTTAGTTTCTGCTATAATAATAAGCCATCCCTAAACTTAGAAGCTTAAAACAAAAATTAATTATAAGAAAAATCTATCATTTCTTACAATTCAGCAGGACAGCTAAACAGTTCTTCTGGCTTAGGCCACCTTGGCTGGGGCTAGATGGCCTAGGATGCCCCCTTCCATGTGTCTGGCAGTTGGTTGAACACTAGCTGGGGTGACAAGGATGCTTTAACTATGCATCTGCCATCTCGCAGGTTAACCCAGGGGAATTCATGAGATGGTGCTCACAGTTCTGAAGCTGAGCAAAAGAGTAAACTCCACAAATGTCTTCCAAACCTTCTTATGCATCATGGCTGTGAATGTCCCGCTAACCAAAGGAAGTCATGAAGCCAGCCCAGAGTCAGTGTGAGAGAACACTTCCTTAGACCATAGATAGAAATAGAACACGGTGGTCATTTTCACAATCTACCACAGCAGCTAAAGGAGGCAATAAAATTGTTGTTGCCATTTCTAAGGAAGAAAATATGCTACTAATGGAAGAAATGATAAGACAAGGCAAAAGCCTCCAAAATAGTTGAGTTTCAAACAGTTAAATATATGACTTGAAAGCATCTGAAATGAAGATGCAACACCAGTAAGGGCAAAGGACCTATATAATACAAGCGGATTGGGAAAGGGTTTGTCACGTGACTTGTTTTTATTGGTCAAAGGGGTCACACTTTAAAGGCTGCAAATGAACAGGAATTCTCATCCTCTGAAGCTATAATGCACTCACCACAAACAACTGAATGACAGAGAGTTCTGTGCAGAGTAATAGATTCCTATTACAAGAAAAACAACAAGGAGAGAATGTTGATAATGGGAAACTGACACTCTCCCTCCCTGCTGCTCAGCATTGATAGGTAGCAGGGCAGGTCTGGGAATACCACATTGACTTCTTTTAAGAAAATACAGAAATATAGACCTGACAGTGAAATTTCTAGACTCCTAAATGTTGATTTAAGTATTTTTAAGAGCATATTTGCAGGCTGAGTTAGGCCCAAAGGCCATATTTAAAATCTGAAAACTTGACTTTTGCAAATTAAAATTTTAAAAAATTAAACTATAAGAAAAGAGGGCATTTAAAAATTGAATCCATGAGGTACTTATCCAATCCCCTTAGAGAGATACAGTACCTGTCTAAAGCAGTGACTCTTCAAAACATACTTTGATTTGTATCCAATAACTACAAGACAGCATCGTGTATATAGCATGGCTGAACCTTTATGTTCAATAACTGTCACTTTTAGCATGATATATCCTATATAGCATAGATGACAGAACTCTTATTATACTGGCACAGGCAGACATTCAAGACATAATACAAAACTGACAAATAATAAGACCATCACACAATTTCTGAAACCAAAAGCCTTAATTTCTCTCCTACAAAAGTAAGGGAGAGTTTTACTGATCAGGTAGAGTCTCCCTGAGAAAAACAAACTGTTGACTTAGGGGATGAGTTTGTTTTCAGATTACATTTGTCAAAAAGACAGGAGTGGTTATCCTTAGAAATGTGCAGAATCAGCAGCTTTCCATCAGCTGACTGTCAAAGCATGAGATTGTTGCTGATTGGCTACATTTCATAGAGGAATCAGTTAAAATAAAACAGATCCTACTCTGAAGCTTGATTGTTATTATGGCTAGAAAATGTGCCATCCTTCTCCAATCCCCTTAGAGAGATACAAGGGCTTTTGTGAATTAGTAGAACTGTGTAGAACCGTCAGAGATAACATGAGGGTTACACTGTCATGGCTTCACATGGGCATGGACACTCCTCTGTGAAGTCATGGATGCCCAAGCAGAGAGTCTGGGCTACACTTCACCTCAGCCTAAGAGCTGTATTAGTGTAGACAGGTAGATTTTGCTCTGAAAAGTAACATTCCTACCCTCATGAACTACAAAAACTGTTAAGTCCACAAAATGATATTCTACCCACTGTATAATCTAATTAGCCCAATACTAGAACAAAAGGGGAGAATAAGAGAAAGTGTGAGATATTGAAGTGGAATAAAAGAAAAAAGAAGAAACAAAGGTAAATTTAGTCCTATGTCTTATTACCATTATGTTTGGAATCAGGGAATACATTAAACTTCAGGCAGCTGGATAGCACACACTTTTTAATATACTTCTGGGAAAGAGTTCTGACTCACACGACTGACTTTTTTTTCCTTATTGAAAGCATGTCCCTAACTTAAAAATAAATAAAATGTAGAGTACTTCTTTAGAAATATGAAGCACAGGTTAGGTTTCATATGAGGCTCCCCTCTCCTGACTTCTCAGGTAAAGATGTTAACTGGCCTTAGAGAATTGGAAGGTCTCCAGAAAAGACCATGGGTAGTAAATGAACCAAGAAGAACTTGCTGAGAATTCAGTAACAAATGATAATGCCACATATTCAATCAGTCTTATATCTATCTTACCCTTGCAGTGGGAAATCTGTCTTCCCTTTCCACAAAACAGATGGATTTAAATGGCTTTTAAAACTATATGATAAAAGAATGTGTTATTTCTCATAATTGTTCATTCATCCATTCATTCCACAAACTCTGAGCATTACTAAAGGTAGAGACTTCAGAGCACAAAATTCATCCTTGTGCTCAAACCACCATAACCTTTAAAGGAGAAAAGGACACATAATTTACATACAAGGTAATACAAAGATAGGATCAGTGCCTGAAGGAGGAAGGTATTTGAATAAGTACCATTCCTTGTGGACACTGAGAATTCACTGAGGTGATATTTGAATTGGATTTGGAAGGAAAGAACAGGTTTTCAAGGTAAAGGAAATTGCGTGTCCAGTGACTCAACAGAGATTCACTTTGAGTAATCAGTCTACAGGATGAAGGTTCTTGGTGGGAAATGAAAATTGACAAGTAGGCCTGGCCTTGGATTTAGCAATGTATTGTTAGTTACAATATCAAAAACTCAAACAACAAAAGAAAAAAAACAGATTAATTGGACTTCATCAAAATTGAAAACTTTCGAGTAGCAACTGGCACTATTAAGAAAGTGAAAAGACGGGCTTCCCTGGTGGTCCAGTGGGTAAGGACACCGCCTTGCAGTGCAAGGGATGCCGGTTTGATCCCTGGCCTGGGAAGATCCCACGTGCCGCGGAGCGGCTGGACCCATGTGTCCAATGACTGAGCCGGAGCTCTGGAGCGCATGTGCCCAGAGCCGGTGCTCTGCGACTACAGACGCCACCGCGATGGGAGGCCCACAGGAGCCAAAGAACAAAGACGGATGAAAATAAGACAAATGAAAGACCAATAGAAGTGGCCCGCCCGCTCCTCTCCCTCCCCAACCTGACCCCCGCCCAAAATAAATAAATAAATAAATCTTTAAAAAAAAAAAAAAGAAAGAAAGAAAGTGAAAAGACAAGGGATCCCTCATGGCACAGTGGTAAAAAAAAAAAATAAATAAATCTGCCTGCTCAGACATAGGTTCGAGCCCTGATCTGGGAAGATCCCACATGCCACAGGGCAATTAAGCCTGTGTGCCACGACTACTGAGCCCATGCCCTAGAGCCAGCATTGAGAAACTCTGCACCACAATGAAGAGTATCCCCCTCTCACTGCAACTAGAGAAGGTCCATGCACAGTAAGAAAGGTCCACTTCAACTAAAAATTTAAGGGAAAAAAAAAAAGAAAGAAAGTGAAAAGACAACTTACAGAATGGGAGAAAATATTTGCAAATCATTTATCTGATAAGAGGCTTATATCCAGAATACACAGAGACCTCTTTTTTTTTTTTAATTTTGGCCTCTTTCATTGATTTTTTTATCCATTTACTTTCATCCTTTTTTATTCTTCAGCACATGTGGCCTTCCCATCGCAGTGGCCTCTAGTTGCAGAGCCCTGGCTCTGGGCACATGCACTCCAGAGCACTGGCACCTAATTAGATACACCATTCCAGCCACTCCACAGCACGTGGGATCTTCCCAGGCCAGGAATAGAACTGGTGCCCCTTGCACTGCAAGGTGGACTCTTTACCCACTGGACTACCAGGGAAACCCAACACAGAATACTCTTAAAACACAATAACAGGTCTTCCCTGGTGGTCCAGTAGGTAAGGACACCTCCTTGCAGTGCAAGGGGTGCCAGTTTGATCCCTGGCCTGGGAAGATCTCATGTGTGGCAGAGTGGCTGGACCAATGTGCCCAACTACCGAGCCGGAGCTCTGGAGTGCATGTGCCCAGAGCCGGTGCTCTGCAGTGACAGAGGCCACTGGGATGGCAGGCTGACAGAGGCCACTGGGATGGGAACCCCACACAGGCTAAAGAGCAAAGATGGAAATAAATGAAAGACCAATAGAAGTGGCCAAAGAAAAAAAATTAACAAAAAACCACAATAACAAAAAGGGCAAATCTATATGTAAGTGGGCAAAAGGATTTGAAGAGACATTTCTTCAAAAAGATGTACAAAAAGTCAATAAGCACATGAAAAATGCTCAATGACATTATTCATTAAGGAAATGGAAATCAAAACCACAATAAGGTGTCACTTCACATGCACTAGGACAGCTATAACAATTTTTAAAAAGGCAGAAAATAGCAAGCATTGACAACGATGTAGAGATATTAGAGTCAACATACCTCACTGATGAGAATGTAAACTGGTGTAGCCCCTATGGTAGTTCTCAAGAAGTTAAACAATAACTAAAGGACCCAGCAATTCTACTCCCAGGTATAAATATATACCCCCAAAGAACTGAAAGCGTGTATTCAAATAAAATCTTGTGCACAAATATTTATAGCAAAACTATTCATAATCCCTCAAATCTAGAAACAACTGAAGTGTTCATTCACTAATAAATGGGTAAACAAAATATAGTATATCCATACAATGAATACTATTAAATAGCCATAATATATGTATATATCATGATAGAGGTAATCTTCAAAGGTTAACATGGCAGTTTAGTATTTGTGTAAGAGTCTAGATAATTGTAAATAAATTACAGAAGGAGGAGTGGTGACAAGAGAGGTCAGTTGTAGATGATTCCAGAGATGATGAGGTCAGGATTCAGGCATGGTAGAAGTAAACTGGCTGGCATGAGATAAGCTTTTGAAACAGATTGGGGAGCAGTTTATGATTGGAGACATTTACCCACTGGACTACCAGGAAACCCAACACAGAATACTCTTAAAACACAATAACAGGTCTTCCCTGGTGGTCCAGTAGGTAAGGACACCACCTTGCAGTGCAAGGGGTGCCAGTTTGATCCCTGACCGGGGAAGATCCCACATGCCGCGGAGTGGCTGGACCGATGTGTCCAATTACCGAACCAGAGCTCTGGAGTGCATGTGCCCAGAGCTGGTGCTCTGCAGTGACAGAGGCCACTGGGATGGCAGGCTGACAGAGGCCACTGGGATGGGAACCCCACACAGGCTAAAGAGCAAAGATGGAAATAAATGAAAGACCAATAGAAGTGGCCAAAGAAAAAAAATTAACAAAAAACCACAATAACAAAAAGGGCAAATCTATATGTAAGTGGGCAAAAGGATTTGAAGAGACATTTCTTCAAAAAGATGTACAAAAAGTCAATAAGCACATGAAAAATGCTCAATGACATTATTCATTAAGGAAATGGAAATCAAAACCACAATAAGGTGTCACTTCACATGCACTAGGACAGCTATAACAATTTTTAAAAAGGCAGAAAATAGCAAGCATTGACAACGATGTAGAGATATTAGAGTCAACATACCTCACTGATGAGAATGTAAACTGGTGTAGCCCCTATGGTAGTTCTCAAGAAGTTAAACAATAACTAAAGGACCCAGCAATTCTACTCCCAGGTATAAATATATACCCCCAAAGAACTGAAAGCGTGTATTCAAATAAAATCTTGTGCACAAATATTTATAGCAAAACTATTCATAATCCCTCAAATCTAGAAACAACTGAAGTGTTCATTCACTAATAAATGGGTAAACAAAATATAGTATATCCATACAATGAATACTATTAAATAGCCATAATATATGTATATATCATGATAGAGGTAATCTTCAAAGGTTAACATGGCAGTTTAGTATTTGTGTAAGAGTCTAGATAATTGTAAATAAATTACAGAAGGAGGAGTGGTGACAAGAGAGGTCAGTTGTAGATGATTCCAGAGATGATGAGGGTCAGGATTCAGGCATGGTAGAAGTAAACTGGCTGGCATGAGATAAGCTTTTGAAACAGATTGGGGAGCAGTTTATGACTGGAGACAGGGGTGAAAGATCAGAAGGAGTTGGGGACACAGTGCTGGTAGAAGAAGACGGTATTGTTACCCAGGTTAAATATTACACCAGTAACATGTCTGAAGAGAGTCCTGGTACCTAAGCCTTCACAAACTGGAGGAGGGTGTGTAGACAGTGGATTAGCAGCATGATTATGAGATCTGGGCAAAGATTGAACTTGTAGAATGCTAAGAAACATTGCCTTCTTTGACCAGCCCCAAGGAATGTAGGTCCATTCTGGGTTCATCTGTCTCATCACTTTTCAGAATAGAGATCATAGATTTTATAGAATGGGCAGCAACATGGAGCTCCAGTGGCATCATCAGTTAGCACGTGGTATACATACAGCAGTACATGCAGAATGGGCAGCAACAGTTTCAGAAACTCTGAAAGTGAATCTTGATTGTGGTGTAGGTGGAAGAAAAGTGTCAAAAAGACACTGCTTTATTGACATATGAAAAAATGAAGTAGGGTAGGGAGCCTGAGCAAGGAGGTCAGCTGGAGTCATTCTGTCAGGGTCATTCAAGAGACGTTAAGTGCCTGAAATAGGGGTATAAAGTCAGCAGTAGGTGTGGGGAGCAAAAATTGGTCTTGACAGGGTTTTCTGAGATAGAGTGGATGGGATTTAGTGAATGGTGGCAAGAAAGACTATGACAGACTGGAAACAATGAGTAGAAGGTGATGGGTGGATGGTGGCTACATGGAGAATAGACATAAAACAGGTTTCAGACAGCCACAATCCTTGTTGGCAAGAACAGGCATATACTTCCTAAAAGAGCAAGCTTCCGGGGCTTCCCTGGTGCTCCAGTGGAAAGAGAGTCAGCCTTGCAGTGCCAGAGGCACCAGTTTGATCCCTGGTCCAGGAAGATCCCACATGCCACGGAACGGCTAGACTGGTGTGTCCAATTATGAACCAGTGCATTGGAGTGCATGTGCCTGGAGCCACTGCTCTGCAGCGAGAGGGGCCTCTGCAGTGGGAGGCCCACACAGGCCAAAGAATATAGATGGATGAAAATAAATAAATAAAAAGCCAATTTTTAAAAAAGAGGCCAAAATTTAAAAAAAAAATTAAAAGAGGTGCTTTCTCAGTGTCTCTTTCTTAAAAAAACAAATAAACAAAAAAACAGAAAAACAAAAAAAGAGTAAGTTTCCTATAAAAACAGTGAAGAAGTGGGCACTCTGAAAGTGTGCATAGCACAGACCTAACAGTTAAGCCTGGGTTGGGGAGAGTAAAGAGAGTATGTTGGTGGAAGCCTAGCAATAACATGAGGAAAGAACCATTCTAGATGGAACTGTCTCAGCATATGGAGGAGACACATGCCTAACCAGAGAGAATGCAGCATGCTCTCTTTGCTCAAGCATAGGCCTGCATTCCCATTACTAAAGTATTGGAATCATGACCACAGGTGCTTGGACAATGGCCCTTGGGCTTTTTCTGCATTCTTTACACTAGTATTTGCAGAGTGTCTGCCTACTGTAGGAATGTGTGATAATCAATAAAAGCAAACCAGCAGCTGCATGAGCCTCCCCATTCTTTCGTGAAAAATACAAGCTAAGTCTTCTGGCTGATCCAGGAAAAATTAATGATTAAATGCAAGGTCAGGGTCATTCAAGAGACGTTAAGTGCCTGAAATAGGGGTATAAAGTCAGCAGTAGGTGTGGGGAGCAAAAATTGGTCTTGACAGGGTTTTCTGAGATAGAGTGGATGGGATTTAGTGAATGGTGGCAAGAAAGACTATGACAGACTGGAAACAATGAGTAGAAGGTGATGGGTGGATGGTGGCTACATGGAGAATAGACATAAAACAGGTTTCAGACAGCCACAATCCTTGTTGGCAAGAACAGGCATATACTTCCTAAAAGAGCAAGCTTCCGGGGCTTCCCTGGTGCTCCAGTGGAAAGAGAGTCAGCCTTGCAGTGCCAGAGGCACCAGTTTGATCCCTGGTCCAGGAAGATCCCACATGCCACGGAACGGCTAGACTGGTGTGTCCAATTATGAACCAGTGCATTGGAGTGCATGTGCCTGGAGCCACTGCTCTGCAGCGAGAGGGGCCTCTGCAGTGGGAGGCCCACACAGGCCAAAGAATATAGATGGATGAAAATAAATAAATAAAAAGCCAATTTTTAAAAAAGAGGCCAAAATTTAAAAAAAAAATTAAAAGAGGTGCTTTCTCAGTGTCTCTTTCTTAAAAAAACAAATAAACAAAAAAACAGAAAAACAAAAAAAGAGTAAGTTTCCTATAAAAACAGTGAAGAAGTGGGCACTCTGAAAGTGTGCATAGCACAGACCTAACAGTTAAGCCTGGGTTGGGGAGAGTAAAGAGAGTATGTTGGTGGAAGCCTAGCAATAACATGAGGAAAGAACCATTCTAGATGGAACTGTCTCAGCATATGGAGGAGACACATGCCTAACCAGAGAGAATGCAGCATGCTCTCTTTGCTCAAGCATAGGCCTGCATTCCCATTACTAAAGTATTGGAATCATGACCACAGGTGCTTGGACAATGGCCCTTGGGCTTTTTCTGCATTCTTTACACTAGTATTTGCAGAGTGTCTGCCTACTGTAGGAATGTGTGATAATCAATAAAAGCAAACCAGCAGCTGCATGAGCCTCCCCATTCTTTCGTGAAAAATACAAGCTAAGTCTTCTGGCTGATCCAGGAAAAATTAATGATTAAATGCAAGGTCCTTTACGAGAAAACATTACAAGATCAAATACTTTTATGGTTCCCAATTATTGAAATGGTCAATTTATCTGCCCATACCAGACTTGCTTGCTTTAAGTTCATTCTCTAAAACTTAGCCAGGAAGAAATATTTCAAATGAATGTTGAGCTTCCACTTACTCTAAGCCTTTATTTAAATGATTCCTTGGAATAAAGTCAAATTCAAACCTGGCTTGCAGGGCAGGGAGCAATCTAGCACTGGCCTACCCTTCTGATATCTGTTTAGAGTACCCTCTCCTCTGAACTCTCATAGTTCATAGGGTAGTCTTAACCAAGTGTGGAAAGGTAGGCTGCTTGATTGCTTCATAGCCTGTAAGCCACATTAAAAGTCCCACTCCTTGATTTCAAAAGTCCAATGCCTTTATCCGATGATCCAATTTCACCCTGAAGTATCTACTCAACATGTGTTGTAGTTCACCAAAGCCCTACACAAAGATGTTTGTAGCACAAGGACTATGTATATAACAGCTCCAAATGGCAAACAACCCAGATCACCCAGATAGACGTGAATAAAAGTGGTCTCTTCTTTAAACGGGAATACACCATAGCCATGGAGCAACCATAGCCACATGCAACAACAGGAACGGATCTCACACACATAACACTGAGGCGAAACCCAGGTACAGAAGAGCACAGGCTATATTAGTCTAAGGACCTGAAGTACAAAAACAGTCAAAACTAACTGTGGTATGATAATTCAAGCCCTGATAACCCTTGCAGAGAAAGAGGAAAGGTTACCTTTTGGAATGGGACCTGGGAGGCTCCTCAGAGGCAGGGAGTACTGTTTGCTGAGCTGAGTGATAGCTGTATGGGTGTTTGCTTTATCCCACATGGCTTTTCCAGAGAGAATGCAAGGGCATGCTCTCTTTGCTCAAGCATAGGCCTGCATTCCCATTACTAAAGTATTGGAATCATGACCACAGGTGCTTGGACAATGGCCCTTGGGCTTTTTCTGCATTCTTTACACTAGTATTTGCAGAGTGTCTGCCTACTGTAGGAATGTGTGATAATCAATAAAAGCAAACCAGCAGCTGCATGAGCCTCCCCATTCTTTCGTGAAAAATACAAGCTAAGTCTTCTGGCTGATCCAGGAAAAATTAATGATTAAATGCAAGGTCCTTTACGAGAAAACATTACAAGATCAAATACTTTTATGGTTCCCAATTATTGAAATGGTCAATTTATCTGCCCATACCAGACTTGCTTGCTTTAAGTTCATTCTCTAAAACTTAGCCAGGAAGAAATATTTCAAATGAATGTTGAGCTTCCACTTACTCTAAGCCTTTATTTAAATGATTCCTTGGAATAAAGTCAAATTCAAACCTGGCTTGCAGGGCAGGGAGCAATCTAGCACTGGCCTACCCTTCTGATATCTGTTTAGAGTACCCTCTCCTCTGAACTCTCATAGTTCATAGGGTAGTCTTAACCAAGTGTGGAAAGGTAGGCTGCTTGATTGCTTCATAGCCTGTAAGCCACTTTAAAAAGTCCCACTCCTTGATTTCAAAAGTCCAATGCCTTTATCCGATGATCCAATTTCACCCTGAAGTATCTACTCAACATGTGTTGTAGTTCACCAAAGCCCTACACAAAGATGTTTGTAGCACAAGGACTATGTATATAACAGCTCCAAATGGCAAACAACCCAGATCACCCAGATAGACGTGAATAAAAGTGGTCTCTTCTTTAAACGGGAATACACCATAGCCATGGAGCAACCATAGCCACATGCAACAACAGGAACGGATCTCACACACATAACACTGAGGCGAAACCCAGGTACAGAAGAGCACAGGCTATATTAGTCTAAGGACCTGAAGTACAAAAACAGTCAAAACTAACTGTGGTATGATAATTCAAGCCCTGATAACCCTTGCAGAGAAAGAGGAAAGGTTACCTTTTGGAATGGGACCTGGGAGGCTCCTCAGAGGCAGGGAGTACTGTTTGCTGAGCTGAGTGATAGCTGTATGGGTGTTTGCTTTATGAAACTTTGTCAAGCCACATACAGGATTTATGTGCTTTTTCTGTCACACGGTAATAGTTTACCCTTTTGAAAAATTCTCTGCCTTCATGTTTCATATCTCTTTCTGTTTAAATTACTTGGTCTTCCAACTTTCAAAATCGCTTCCTTCAGAAGCCCTTTCCTGAATTCCTCTTATGTTATTTTAACTCACCCTGCTGTGTGTTCAAAGTCTCATTGTTGTTCACTTATCTTAACAACTCTTCACATTTAATTACAACTACTTGCTGAATCAAGTTTTTGCAAATTGGCTTTCTATCTCTTTTGAGGCACATTGTGAAAGTGCACACTGTTTAATAGAGGGCATGTGAAGGGAGTAAGATTTAATAATACTCTCCCGAAGGTAGACTGTCAGCCCTAATGCAGGACGAAAGACAGAAAGGATGAACTACTGCTCTACTACTTTGTAACAAATTACCACAAGTTCAGCAGCTTAGAACACACATTTATTCTCTGAGTTTTCATGCATCGTAAGTCCAGGTACAGCTTAGCCAGGTCCTCTGCTCTGGGGTCTCACAATCAACACATAAATTAAGGTGTCACCAGGGTTGCAGGAGATTCAGGATCCTCTCCCAAGCTTTCCAGTTGTTGGGTGAAGTAAGTCCCTTTCCACTGCAAGACTGAGATCCCTGCTGTCTTGCTGACTGTCAGCCAAGGGCCACTCTCTCTCTACCCCTGAAGCCTACCCAGCTTCCTTGTCACAGATTCTCTAGCCAACATCTCAACAAGGGCAGCTTCCTCAAGGCCAGCAAGAGAGTCTCTCCTTCTGGCAGACTAAGAAGGACTCAATGTAAATGAATTATGCAAATAAAATCCCATCGCCTTGGCCATATACCATAACCTAATCATGGTAGTCACATCTCATTGCCTCTGTCATATTCTCTGGGCTAGAAGAATATCCCAGCTTCTGCACATGTCCCAGAGGAGGGTATGATACAAAGGTATAACTCACTAGGGGTTACCTTAAAATTCAGCCTACCACAATAGGGTAATATTTGGAGACTGAGGAACATCTTACTAGCCCTGAAACCACACAATATAGATGCAGGAACCAGCCTACAAGATGATACCTATGATCAGATCCTTCTATAAATCCTTCCCACACTGCATTGTTACCGAAATACCAGCCCATATGCCCAACACATAGTGAGAGCAAACAATCCCAAAACATCAAGAGTTCGGAGTCGAGAAAGGTTTACTTCAGGGTGCTGAAAACCGACAGGTGGCTCATGCCTTAGAAACCCCAAGCTCCCCAAAAGCTTTCAACAGAGCCTTTTCTAGGAAAAGGAAGAGGAAGGAAGGGCAAACGTCTTGGTATAAGAGCCTGTGTTTAGGTCACCATCAGGTGATTAAGTTCCTGTAAACTCCACCAGACAAGTATTATTCTCTATTCTATCAAGAAAGGGCAAGGTCCTAAGGTTCAACATTCACCCTCAGAGCTCCAGGTCCTGGCTGAGAAGTGTGGGTCCCTGAGCCAGTTGATCACCCTGCCTAAAGTGTTCACCGTAACAAATTACCACAAGTTCAGCAGCTTAGAACACACATTTATTCTCTGAGCAGTCGTAAGTCCAGGTACAGCTTAGCCAGGTCCTCTGCTCTGGGGTCTCACAATCAACACATAAATTAAGGTGTCACCAGGGTTGCAGGAGATTCAGGATCCTCTCCCAAGCTTTCCAGTTGTTGGGTGAAGTAAGTCCCTTTCCACTGCAAGACTGAGATCCCTGCTGTCTTGCTGACTGTCAGCCAAGGGCCACTCTCTCTCTACCCCTGAAGCCTACCCAGCTTCCTTGTCACAGATTCTCTAGCCAACATCTCAACAAGGGCAGCTTCCTCAAGGCCAGCAAGAGAGTCTCTCCTTCTGGCAGACTAAGAAGGACTCAATGTAAATGAATTATGCAAATAAAATCCCATCGCCTTGGCCATATACCATAACCTAATCATGGTAGTCACATCTCATTGCCTCTGTCATATTCTCTGGGCTAGAAGAATATCCCAGCTTCTGCACATGTCCCAGAGGAGGGTATGATACAAAGGTATAACTCACTAGGGGTTACCTTAAAATTCAGCCTACCACAATAGGGTAATATTTGGAGACTGAGGAACATCTTACTAGCCCTGAAACCACACAATATAGATGCAGGAACCAGCCTACAAGATGATACCTATGATCAGATCCTTCTATAAATCCTTCCCACACTGCATTGTTACCGAAATACCAGCCCATATGCCCAACACATAGTGAGAGCAAACAATCCCAAAACATCAAGAGTTCGGAGTCGAGAAAGGTTTACTTCAGGGTGCTGAAAACCGACAGGTGGCTCATGCCTTAGAAACCCCAAGCTCCCCAAAAGCTTTCAACAGAGCCTTTTCTAGGAAAAGGAAGAGGAAGGAAGGGCAAACGTCTTGGTATAAGAGCCTGTGTTTAGGTCACCATCAGGTGATTAAGTTCCTGTAAACTCCACCAGACAAGTATTATTCTCTATTCTATCAAGAAAGGGCAAGGTCCTAAGGTTCAACATTCACCCTCAGAGCTCCAGGTCCTGGCTGAGAAGTGTGGGTCCCTGAGCCAGTTGATCACCCTGCCCTAAAGTGTTCACCCAGCACCAAGCTGGGTCCTTCTGCCAGTGCCGGGCTCCACTGAGGAGGCAGATCTTAGCTGGCGGCACCCTCAGGGCCAGGTCTCCTGAGCCCACCAAGCCATCATCGCTGAGGAAGTCAGGCGCCCAGGGCCCAGTCAGCCCTCAGGCTCCACAGGCTTGCCCAAATGGGAGGGCGGGTCGACCCATGTGGATGGCTGCGGCCATTCGGTCTCAGAGACAGAGATGGGGAGAGGGTCACCACCACCTCAAGGCCTGGGCCCAGCCAGTGGACGGCCTTGGCCTGGGCTCTGGAGCCCTGCAGGACACAGTCCCTTGGGCCTCCTGCCCCCTAGCTCACCCACTACCCTGCAGATATGTGAGCCTTCAGAAGGCTGAGACTGGCCTCTTACCTCAGTCTCCACCTGCTGAGGGCCACTCTCCAACTGTTGGCCCACCAACAGTCCTTCAGTGGCAGTTGTTCGCTTGGGGGAGGGGCCCAACGTGGTATGAACCAAGAGCTAAACAACCATTAATGATACTGTAGTAACCATTGCCTGGTCATGCTGTATAGGCTAATGGCACAAAGCAATGGCCGCTTCCTAAGGGCTGTGCATCCCAACACTATATTATAGTATCAGAGGTATTCTATGTTGCTGACAGAAATGATAACATGCGACTTTTGAAGCTAGAGCAAAAAAGACGATCTATTTTCCACCTTCCTGCCACTCACTCGCAGGCAGGCTGGCCACTGTGCCATTGTTGTTGTTCAGTTGGTACATCCTGTCTGACTCTTTGCAACTTCAGTCCATGGGAGTCTCCAGGCAAGAACACTGGAGTGGGTAGCCATTCCCTTCTCCAGGGGATCTTACTGACCCAGGGATGGAACGTGGGTCTCTTGCATTAAAAGCAGATTCTTTAATGTCTGAGACACCAGGGGAGCCCTGGGAACCATGCCATGAGAACCCCAAAAAAGCCCAGGAGAGAGACATAGCAAATGAAGTGGGACCTACTGGGCAAGAAGGCTGTCAGCTACAAACAGAACACCAAAAATCTGAATTTTTGATAAACAATGAGTAATAGTTCAGCATAAGTATGTCCCAAATATTACTTAACAGATTTATACTACAAAATTATTTGTGGTTTATCTGAAATTCAGATTTAGCTGTTTGGTTTTTTTGTTTTCCACAGTCTGCTAACTTGACCTCCCAACAGCCATGTAAGTGAAATGAACTCTTCTGCCCAGATTCAGTCTCACTGCTTCATCTCACTGCAGCCCTAGCTAATATCATGACTGCAACCTTGGAAGAGACCGTGAACCAGAACCTATTGCCTAAGCTGCTCCTGAATTCCTTACCCACAGAAACTTAGATCATACATGTGCATTATTTTAAACCACCAAGTGTAGGGAGTTCTTTGTGACATAGCAAATAATGACTAATACAATAGATGACTGTCTACCCATTATCTTGGCCAGTCAGCCTATTTCTCGAATGAGAGAAAAAACCAAGAATGGTTCCATCATTTAAGAAGCAAACAACTTTCTCTAAGTGAAAAGTAAGAAGATAGCTCAGAAATGACAGCTGAGTTCGTCATTTATTAATGAAATGCCTCAGTATCTATTTGATTGAATTAAACCATTGCCTGGTCATGCTGTATAGGCTAATGGCACAAAGCAATGGCCTTCCTAAGGGCTGTGCATCCCAACACTATATTATAGTATCAGAGGTATTCTATGTTGCTGACAGAAATGATAACATGCGACTTTTGAAGCTAGAGCAAAAGACGATCTATTTTCCACCTTCCTGCCACTCACTCGCAGGCAGGCTGGCCACTGTGCCATTGTTGTTGTTCAGTTGGTACATCCTGTCTGACTCTTTGCAACTTCAGTCCATGGGAGTCTCCAGGCAAGAACACTGGAGTGGGTAGCCATTCCCTTCTCCAGGGGATCTTACTGACCCAGGGATGGAACGTGGGTCTCTTGCATTAAAAGCAGATTCTTTAATGTCTGAGACACCAGGGGAGCCCTGGGAACCATGCCATGAGAACCCCAAAAAAGCCCAGGAGAGAGACATAGCAAATGAAGTGGGACCTACTGGGCAAGAAGGCTGTCAGCTACAAACAGAACACCAAAAATCTGAATTTTTGATAAACAATGAGTAATAGTTCAGCATAAGTATGTCCCAAATATTACTTAACAGATTTATACTACAAAATTATTTGTGGTTTATCTGAAATTCAGATTTAGCTGTTTGGTTTTTTTGTTTTCCACAGTCTGCTAACTTGACCTCCCAACAGCCATGTAAGTGAAATGAACTCTTCTGCCCAGATTCAGTCTCACTGCTTCATCTCACTGCAGCCCTAGCTAATATCATGACTGCAACCTTGGAAGAGACCGTGAACCAGAACCTATTGCCTAAGCTGCTCCTGAATTCCTTACCCACAGAAACTTAGATCATACATGTGCATTATTTTAAACCACCAAGTGTAGGGAGTTCTTTGTGACATAGCAAATAATGACTAATACAATAGATGACTGTCTACCCATTATCTTGGCCAGTCAGCCTATTTCTCGAATGAGAGAAAAAACCAAGAATGGTTCCATCATTTAAGAAGCAAACAACTTTCTCTAAGTGAAAAGTAAGAAGATAGCTCAGAAATGACAGCTGAGTTCGTCATTTATTAATGAAATGCCTCAGTATCTATTTGATTGAATTAAATCTGTCAAACAGGACCCCTTGGTTAGGGTAGTCAGAAGGCATTTTTTTGATGTTCTCGCTTACTGAAATTGGCAATGGCAACTTCAACATAACAAAGCCTGACAGCTTGATTCAGCCCAAAAATGCTGATGACAGGCAAGCAATGTCTGCTGTAAATATGAGGTCCTGTAGGTCCTCAAGCAAAGATGAGAATGGCAAATGCACATTAGACAACTGAGAGAGCCGCCGGGATCCAGTCAGCCACTGGAAGGATGGAAAGTGTTTAAAAATGATTTACACATTAGTAAACACATAGCTGGAGAGAAGGGAGGAAATAGGGAACTGAAGGATCTTAAGAGCCATGGTTTTCATCTGGGGTGATTTTGCCCTCCAGTGGACACCTGACAATTTCTGGAGACATTTTTGGTTGTCAAAACTGGGGGCAGAGGTGGTGGAAGGTACCAGCAACTAGTGAGGAAAGTCAGGGACTCTTCTAACCTACAGTGCACAGGACATCAATGAATTATCTGACCCCAAATGTCATCAATGCCGAGGCTGAGACATCCTGCTCAAGAGAGATAGAAATGAACAATTTGCTATACTGATAAGTCAGACTGCCATAATTCTCTGGTACTCAGAATATCTCTCCTTTGTTTGAGACTGACATGCAAGCAGTTCTACATTTAAAATAAAATGCCTTTCCATGAAAAATAAAATAAAATTTTCATGGAGAATTTCCATGAAATTTTTCCTTTGAAAACATTTTGTTCATCTATTCTACACTCCTTCGTTTATTCACTCCATAATCATTCATACACTCATACAATTATTTGTTTATTCAATAAATTTTTGAGCTGTTCTGGAAAAAAAGCTAATGTAAAACAATTTATTTAACCATTACATAAATTAGTAAGCACCTGTATGTAATGTGGTGAATGAATCAAATTTGTGTCCCTCCCTCAAAAAAACATCAAATGTTAATACTAAATGCAAACAGAAAACAAAGTAGGAAAAAATGAAGCAAAACCCTGCTGAGTTAACAATCAAAACTTTGTGTAATTCCAATAAGACGTAATTTCATTCAGGCAAACATTTAAAGAGGAGTTGTCACAAGTCTATTGACTAGGCAAAGAACGCATCATTGGGCTTATGTGTGATGCTAGCTGGTCATGAGCGCTTTCCTTGATTTACCTTCAATTTTCTTTAATTTTATACAGTGGATAGCCATTTACAAAGAGGCATTTTTAAAGGGTGCTTTAAAAAAACAGCAGTCTAGTGAAACCCATTGCTTCAATAATGATTGAAGAGCTAGCTCTAGGACATACTCATGCCTTGCACAAACCTTCAGCTCAGAAGAACGACTGAACAAATATTTGAAGTTAGCAAAGGCACAAGTGAGTACTCTGAATATACTTCTTATAAAAGGTGAAGTGGCATAATAGTGCTATTCGGATCAGAAAATGAGAGGATCTGGGAGTCTTCGAAGAAATTTCAAAGGCAAGAAAGGCAAAGGTGAAGTCATAAAGCAGTCCAGCTGACACACAGGACGTGGGGAGGAATAGGAGAAAGAGGTACTTGTGGAAGGCCATGACTGCAATTTAAAGGATACCCAACACTTAATAAGATCCTCACATCTAAACAAAGGCACGGAGGGAGAGAGGGGGAATCTCTCTTGTATTTCTCAGTATTACTTCAACACAAACTATCTTTATATCACCTCACAGCTGTTAGATGGGTTGCTACCAAAAAGGGTGACAAGTGTTGGCAAGGGTGTGAAGAAAAGGGAACCCTTCTACACTGCTGATGGGAATGTAAACTGGTATAGCCACTATGGAGAACAGTATGGAGGCTGCTCTGAAACTTAAGAATAAAACCATTCTATGATCCAGCAACCTCACTTTGGGGTATTTATTCAAAGGAAATGAAATCAGTATCTTCAGCTATCTGGACGGCCATGTTCAGTGTAACACCATTCACAATAGCCAAGATACAGAAGCGACAAAACTGTTGAGCAGTGGATAAACAAAGAATATGTGCTATATATACACAATGCACTAATAATATCATCTAACCATAAAAAAGAAGGGAATTCTACCATTTGTGACAACATGGATGAACTTGGAGGACACTATGCTACATGAAATAAGCAGACACAGAAAGAAAAATAATGTATATTCCCTGCTGATGCACAGGTAAAGAATCCTTCTGCCCGTGCAGGGGACACAGGAGATGTGGGTTCAGTCCCTAGGTTGGAAAGATCTCCTGGAGGAGGAAATGGCTACCCACTCCAGTATTCTTGCCTGGAGAGTCTCATGGACAGAGAAGCCTAGTGGGCTACAGTCCATGATATTGCAAAGAGTCAGACATGACTTAGCAACTAAATAGCAACTAGACTGAAACAGTTATTCATAAGAAAATATCAAAGTAGAGCCGTGGGTAGTGATGGTCATTAGCAAGAGATGGGGATGTTTATCTTGTAGGCATGCCACTCTGAACCAAGTTAAGATTCAGAGGGAAATGGGGTTTGCCAACACAAGGGCTGAAAACCTGCCATATGGGCCAGCATGGGCAGACTTTGGGGGCAGACACAGGGATAAACCTGGCAGAAGAGATTGGAATAAGTAGAAAGAGGGAGAAAGCTAGGAGGAGTCATCAGTACGCCTGTGAGGTGGGCTCAAACAGTTGGACGGTGCTTACAGGGGAAGTGGCTGAAGACACAGGCCTTGTCCACTGCTCTCTGCGGGTATTTCTGCCTTCTCACAAGTAAGAATAGGTTGTTTCAGAAACCTTGCCAGGCACTGCTGGGTCTAAAAGCAGGTTTACAAAAATAAAAATAATCGTTATAATGCTGAAATATTAAAGCTTTACAAACCCAGATCCTAAAGATTCCAAAGCCTCTTTTAAATGAAGGTCTGGTATAGTATAAATTAGCTGGGTTTTCCCAGGGGTTTACGTATGAGGGCACCTACTGGGAGCAGTTTCTTAGCAGTTACCTATCATTACTTTGGGGAAGCTTGAAAACAGCAAATTATTTTTCTAGGATGAGACAGTAATGACTTTGTACCTGTTCAAATGTCTGAGATTACAATTTGCAATGCTCAATATTTTTTCCAATTCTATCTGCACTTAATAGAGATATAAATATTCAATAGTGAAAACTGAATTAAGAGGATAATTACTGGATTAGGATAAAGCTGCAATTATAGTAATTTGATGATTTCAATTACTCTGGCTTTCTCTTTGACAAGTATGACTGAAACAAGTTGAAATTGGAACCCATAGGTCATATAAAGATAAGATTACTGGACAGCATTTTGTATGGAAATATTCACTCCTAGATATGCCTCATTAGAATCACAGTCGCAAAACACTGTCAGTCTTTCCTTCTAGATAAGAAACTGGCACATCCTTTCTGACCCAATAACATTCATTCTACTCTTCTTGTTCCCAGTAAAATGTTATCAAGGAAACAATCAATCATTACCCAATATCACAGTTTGTCAGTGGTTGCTTCTCAGATACTGGATGGAGCAAGGCAGTCTGCACTCAAATCTCAGCTCCTTCAGAGACTAATGATATACGTGAGCTCTCTGGTCATTGAGATCCAGACGTTGCTCAAAGGACGGCTCCATAAATTCTTTTTTTTTTTTTTTTTTGGCCACTTCTATTGGTCTTTTATTTGTTTTCATTCATCTTTGTTCTTTGGCCTGTGTGGGCCTCCCATCGCAGTGGCCTCTCTCTGCAGAGCGCTGGCTCTGGGCACATGTGCTCCAGATCGGTAGTTGGACACATCTGTCCAGCTGCTCCATGGCACATGGGATCTTCCCAGGCCAGGGATCGAACCGGCGCCCCTTGCACTGCAAGGCGGTGTCCTTACCCACTGGACCACCAGGGAATCCCCTCCCCATAAATTCTTATGTTTGAAATGTATGAGTTTCTTCCCCTCAACCTTCTCCAATGTCCAAAACCAAGCAAAGCAAAATAGCAGCAAGCAAAACACTAAAATGATGCAGGAAAAACTGCATTATTTAAAGACAAAAAGGAGGAAAATATTGCCAGTATTAAAAAGGTCCTGCTGTGAGCTATTTGGAGTGCCCCCTCCATGGCTGCAGTCCTAACAAAGCCCTAAATAAAAATTAAACCACAGAAAAAAAGGCCCTGCCATTATTCAACCTTCATGGTTTCCAAAATTGAAATCAACTCTGCACAGTTCATAGGAATGTCTTTAATCCAGTGATTCTCAATAACAAGTGACCATGCTCCCTAGTGGACATTTGGCAATCTCTGGAACACTCTTGGTTGTCATAACTTAAGGGAGGTCTACTAGGATATAGTGGGAAGAGGTCAGGGATGCTGATAAATATCTCACAGTACATGGGACAGCCTCCCACTATCACAAAGAATTATCCAGTCCAAAATAGCAATAAACATTGGGAAGTTCTGCTTAACTCATTATCTTGGTGATGGTGTTTAATTGGACTAAATAAAGAAGCTGATCATTTATTCCATGTGTTATAGAATAGAGACTCATTCAAGATTACAGCTGGAAGAGCACAAGTTTCCAGACACTGGCAAAATGAGACAACTTTAGATTTGACATGTGTGGAAGACCTCCTATGTGCTAGCCTCATAGGTATCTTTTTTTTTAAAAAAAGAATTTATTTATTTTTGGTGGTGCTGGGTCTTCATTGCTGCACATGGGCTTATCTCTAGTTGCAGAGAGCTGGAGCTACTCTCTAGCAGTGATGCATGGGCTTCTCATTGTGGTGGCGTCTCTTGTTGCTGAACAGGGGTTCTAGGGCACATGGGCTTAGAAGTTGCAGCCCTCAGGTTCTAGGGCACAGGCTCAGTAGTTGTGGTACATGGGCTTAGTTGCCCTCCTCATGTGGGATCTTCCTGGACCAGAGGCTGAACACGTGTCTCCTGCATTGGCAGGAGGATTCTTTACCACTAAGCCACGAGAGAAGCCCTCCTAGGTTTTCTTTTAATCTACAGAATAATCCTCTGAGATATATAGAACCATGCTCATTTAAAGAAGCCCACTGTAAGAGATTAAGAGAAGTTGAAACATATGACCAAAGTCTCTCAGTTGGGTAGGGAGTCAAGATTCACTTGCAGGTCTCTCTGCTTTCCATGGTATTTGGAAGTAGAAGGTGGTACCTGCCACATGGAAGCACATGCTAGAGGAAATGATGTGACAGAAACTGAGATGCCTCATACCACTTCTGCACACCCTTTCCTAGTTTTGGCATGATTCTGCTTATAACAGAGGTACCACTAACTCTTTTTAGAAGATGTCCTTACGTGCCAAAAGTCTCTTTGTCTGCCTGCATGGAAAACCCACCATGCTTGGGCTTCTACTTAGCCCTGAGCAACGCTTAGCCAGTAACGTGGGGTCCCAAGAGTACAGAAGTCTAGCTCCTGATGTCAAGGCAAGGCAAAGGCTGAGAAGTAAGGCCCACTCCAGAATCCCCATGGGACAAGGCTGGAGTACTCTCTGTGAGACCCCACCTGCAACCCCACTCTTCCCCATCTGGTGCACCCTGCTCCCTCAACCCTTTCTCCTGAGAGCACTTTCTTAAGAAATCACTTGCACACAAGTCCTTGTCTCCAAGTCTTCTTCTAATGCATAAGAAGACACAGTGTTCAGGCCATAGGGGTTGGAGGTGCTTCTCAGAGGACACTGAACTGGAGGATAGTGGGAGATAAGCTCAACGAGTTAGGCTGCACCCAGGGCAAACTAAGCTTTAGATTTGACATGTGTGGAAGACCTCCTATGTGCTAGCCTCATAGGTATCTTTTTTTTTAAAAAAAGAATTCCTTTATTTTGGGTGGTGCTGGGTCTTCATTGCTGCACATGGGCTTATCTCTAGTTGCAGAGAGCTGGAGCTACTCTCTAGCAGTGATGCATGGGCTTCTCATTGTGGTGGCGTCTCTTGTTGCTGAACAGGGGTTCTAGGGCACATGGGCTTAGAAGTTGCAGCCCTCAGGTTCTAGGGCACAGGCTCAGTAGTTGTGGTACATGGGCTTAGTTGCCCTCCTCATGTGGGATCTTCCTGGACCAGAGGCTGAACACGTGTCTCCTGCATTGGCAGGAGGATTCTTTACCACTAAGCCACGAGAGAAGCCCTCCTAGGTTTTCTTTTAATCTACAGAATAATCCTCTGAGATATATAGAACCATGCTCATTTAAAGAAGCCCACTGTAAGAGATTAAGAGAAGTTGAAACATATGACCAAAGTCTCTCAGTTGGGTAGGGAGTCAAGATTCACTTGCAGGTCTCTCTGCTTTCCATGGTATTTGGAAGTAGAAGGTGGTACCTGCCACATGGAAGCACATGCTAGAGGAAATGATGTGACAGAAACTGAGATGCCTCATACCACTTCTGCACACCCTTTCCTAGTTTTGGCATGATTCTGCTTATAACAGAGGTACCACTAACTCTTTTAGAAGATGTCCTTACGTGCCAAAAGTCTCTTTGTCTGCCTGCATGGAAAACCCACCATGCTTGGGCTTCTACTTAGCCCTGAGCAACGCTTAGCCAGTAACGTGGGGTCCCAAGAGTACAGAAGTCTAGCTCCTGATGTCAAGGCAAGGCAAAGGCTGAGAAGTAAGGCCCACTCCAGAATCCCCATGGGACAAGGCTGGAGTACTCTCTGTGAGACCCCACCTGCAACCCCACTCTTCCCCATCTGGTGCACCCTGCTCCCTCAACCCTTTCTCCTGAGAGCACTTTCTTAAGAAATCACTTGCACACAAGTCCTTGTCTCCAAGTCTTCTTCTAATGCATAAGAAGACACAGTGTTCAGGCCATAGGGGTTGGAGGTGCTTCTCAGAGGACACTGAACTGGAGGATAGTGGGAGATAAGCTCAACGAGTTAGGCTGCACCCAGGGCAAACTAAGGAATCTGCATGCAGCCTTTGAGCAATGGAAAACTATCAAAGATTTTTTTTTCAGTAGGGGAGAGCATTTTCCATAAAATAGAATCTGCTACATTAATAAACCTTAGTTGATACTAAAAGTAAGTCATTGGATATTTTCCAAGTGCATTACTAAGTAATGGGGAACTTGCAAGTACAACAAAATGTAATAAAGGAAAATGAAAAATTTTTTAGGTGATGATTGCTTCCTGTATACAAAGAAGCTTCGTCTTATAGATGTTTATTCATGTTTACGAATAAATCAGATGACTGAACCATGATTATGGTCAACCATGAAGAGGAGGCTTGTTTCCCTTAAGGTCTGGGACCACTTATTTTACAAAGTGAAGCACTTCTTTCTATAATAGCAAAATTTCTAACGGGAAAACTATTGATACTTGGTCTCTCAGAAAAGTATGGTCATTTCTTGTTTGCTTTACTCTTGAATATTCCCTACCTGCCTTCTATGGGCCAAGCACTCAAGAAGATTACTTAAGAAATAAATCTTAAGGTTAAATACTGAAATCATTTTCTGGGTTTTTAAACTCTATGTTCTATACATATAACAATAAGAGAAACATTACAACATTAAATCTTAGTCTGAGGCCTAAAAAGTAAGTTATTACTGATAATTGGGTAAAAATTAGGCTAAACATTTTAAACATCTAAAACATTTTGAAATAATTGATTTTGATGTAACACAAAAGGTTATATTTTAGCCTATATTTGATAGTGTTACAATTCAATTTTAGTAAAACATGTATTGCCCAGATCCATGGGTCAGCAAGCTTTTACTATAAAGAGTTAGATAGTAATTATTTGAGGTTTTGTAGGTCAGATGGTTTCTGTCACAATTACTCAACATGGCTCTGCAGTGCAAAAGCAGCTGTAGATAATACAAAACTTAATGGGTGAAACGGTGTTCCAATAAAACTTTACAGACACTAAAATTTGATTTTCATATATTCTCATATGCCACAAAATACTATTTTGATTTTTTTCAACCACTTAAAAACGTGAAAATCATTCTTAGCTCACGAGTGACCTATAGTAAAGCAGATAGTGGGTTTAGTCCAAGAAACTGGTATCCCAGTTTTGGGTTTCCCCAAAGTAGGGCTGATGCAAAGGTTTGGGGGGTGCCGGTAGTTTATATGGGAGGTAACCCCAAGAAGCAGAAGTGAAGGAGAAGAAAGACGGAGTGCTTAGTCACTCAGTCTGTCTGACTCTGCCACGATAAAGAGAAATTGGAAAAGAGAAAAAGGCAACAAAGTATGTGCAATTGTATCCATTACTAAGGGCAGCTGGACTCAGTCGCACTGGGGACCCTCAGAGAAACCAGTAGAATGTGCTCCAGACATTCCTCTCTGAAGGATGGGAGGCTCCAGATGGCAGTGCAAAAGTGAAAGCATGGAGAACAAAAACCTCATATGCTTAAGCTTTCGCCTTGAGGCATAGATTAAAATCAAAGACTTTCTGTAATACGCTTTAAGACATTTTCTCTCTTATAGCAATAAAAATAAAATATCCAAAAATCTAACTCCAACTTTGAGTTTGATCACATTCAAGTTTGCCTGCTGAACACAGTATCAGATGGATTCATAGCCCAGCTATGTCTTTGATGTGAGTGAAAGCAGTACCCTGGAAAGAGTGCAATTCCAGCTATTTGAATGGAAATATCTGAAACACTTCAAAGAATACCCTGAATCCCCAGCTCCCCCTAGACCTCCTGAGTCTGCAGAGTCATTCTCCTCCTACCCTCACTTAGAGAAGCTAAGCTCTTACTTCCCAGCCTGAGTGTGTGCGCTCGTAGAACAAGTTAATACTATGTGGCCCACCAGTCATTGTCACTCAGTCAATAATCATAATTAGCTTCCAGCATGCCCTGGGAGAGAAGCTGAGTGTGGCATCAAACTTGGGAAAAGAAGGGATATTTTGGGAACAGATCTTGAGAATTTTGAACCCAAAGGGAAGAATATATGAAAGAAGAATAAAACGAAGGTAATTCACAATAAAAAAAAAAGCAATACATATTTCAGTACAAAATACTGGGGCATAACTAGAGGAGATTTTCTGCTCACCGTGAATGCAACGGCTACAAACGTCTATGGAACGCCCGTGGATGCAGGTGTGCTATGTTAGCAATACATGCCTCTGTTAGTATGAGTTTCCTATCACTCCTGTAAGAAACTACCACCAAATGAGTGCCTTTTAAAAATGACACGAATGTATTCCCTTACAATTATGGAGGTCAGAAGTCTGAAATGGATCTCCTAGGGCTAAGATCAAAGTGTCGGCAAAGTTGTATGCCTTTTTGAAAGCTCCACGGGAGAATTCACTTCCTTGCCTTTTCTAACCTCCAGAGGTTATTTACATTCCTCAGCTCATGACCTCCATCTCCATCTTCAAAGTCAGCAATCTTATCACTTCAACTTGTGCTCAGGTCTTAACATCTCCTTCTTCAACTATCCTACCTTCCTCTTTCCCTTATTAAGACACTTATGAATCAGTGAAACAGAATAGAGAGCTGAGAAATAAACCCACACACTTAGGTCAATTAATATATGACAAAGGATGCAAAATTATACAATGGCATGGAGGAAGTAACAAGGAAACCTATAGTGTTATGTGTGGAAAAGATAGCTAGTGTCACAGTGCTAAGGGAATAGGAGTGCTTACAATGGCTTGGGGCAAAGGTCTGGAGTAGCCCAGCTATGTCTTTGATGTGATGAAAGCAGTACCCTGGAAAGAGTGCAATTCCAGCTATTTGAATGGAAATATCTGAAACACTTCAAAGAATACCCTGAATCCCCAGCTCCCCCTAGACCTCCTGAGTCTGCAGAGTCATTCTCCTCCTACCCTCACTTAGAGAAGCTAAGCTCTTACTTCCCAGCCTGAGTGTGTGCGCTCGGAGAACAAGTTAATACTATGTGGCCCACCAGTCATTGTCACTCAGTCAATAATCATAATTAGCTTCCAGCATGCCCTGGGAGAGAAGCTGAGTGTGGCATCAAACTTGGGAAAAGAAGGGATATTTTGGGAACAGATCTTGAGAATTTTGAACCCAAAGGGAAGAATATATGAAAGAAGAATAAAACGAAGGTAATTCACAATAAAAAAAAAAGCAATACATATTTCAGTACAAAATACTGGGGCATAACTAGAGGAGATTTTCTGCTCACCGTGAATGCAACGGCTACAAACGTCTATGGAACGCCCGTGGATGCAGGTGTGCTATGTTAGCAATACATGCCTCTGTTAGTATGAGTTTCCTATCACTCCTGTAAGAAACTACCACCAAATGAGTGCCTTTTAAAAATGACACGAATGTATTCCCTTACAATTATGGAGGTCAGAAGTCTGAAATGGATCTCCTAGGGCTAAGATCAAAGTGTCGGCAAAGTTGTATGCCTTTTTGAAAGCTCCACGGGAGAATTCACTTCCTTGCCTTTTCTAACCTCCAGAGGTTATTTACATTCCTCAGCTCATGACCTCCATCTCCATCTTCAAAGTCAGCAATCTTATCACTTCAACTTGTGCTCAGGTCTTAACATCTCCTTCTTCAACTATCCTACCTTCCTCTTTCCCTTATTAAGACACTTATGAATCAGTGAAACAGAATAGAGAGCTGAGAAATAAACCCACACACTTAGGTCAATTAATATATGACAAAGGATGCAAAATTATACAATGGCATGGAGGAAGTAACAAGGAAACCTATAGTGTTATGTGTGGAAAAGATAGCTAGTGTCACAGTGCTAAGGGAATAGGAGTGCTTACAATGGCTTGGGGCAAAGGTCTGGAGGGGTGGGATGGGGGGATCTGGGTGGGTGGGGACCATGGATATGCATATGACTGATCTGGGAACATACATGTATGTGAACAACAAAACTCTGTAAAACCTTTAAAATAAAGAATAAAAAAAAATAAAAATAAAAAAAAAATTATACAATGGAGAAAAAGTCTCTTTAGCAAGTGGTGTTGGGAAGGCTGGACAGCCACATGTAAATGAATGAAGTTAGAACACATCCTCTCACCGTACACAGCAATAAACAAAATGGCTTAAAGACTTATAAGACATGACCCCTTAAAACTCCTAGAAGAGAACATAGGCAAAACATTCTCTAACATAAATCATAGCAATGTTTTCTTAGGCCAGTCTCTGAAGACAACAGAAATAAAAGCAAAAATAAACCAAAAGGACCTAAGTAAACTTAAAAGTTCTTACATAGCAAAGGAAACCATACATAAAAAGACAACTTATGTAATGGGAGAAAATATTTGTGTACCATGCAACTGACGAGGGATTACTTTCTAAAATATACAAATGGCTTATACAGTTCAATATCAAAAAATAAAAAATGGGCAGTAGATCTAAATAGACATTTCTCCAGAGAAGACATGCAGGTGGTCAACAGACACATAAAAAGATGTTAAACATTGCTAATTATTGCCTGTGTGTACTCAGTCATCTCCAACTCTTTGAGACCCTATGGACTGTAACCTGCCAGGCTCCTCCATCCATGGGATTTTTCCAGGCAAGAATACTGGAGTGGGTTGCCATGCCTTCCTCCAGGGAATCTTCCCAACCCAGGGATCAAAGCTGTGTCTCCTGTGTCTCCTGCATTGGCATGCATTCCTTACCATTGAGCCACCAAGGCTTCTGTGCTAATGATTAAAAAATGCAAACCCACAGGGCTTCCCTGGTGGTCCAGTGGGTAAGGACACTGCCTTGCAATACAAGGGGCGCCGGTTCAATCCCTGGCCTGGGAGGATCCCACGTGCTGTGGAGCGGCTGGACCAATGTGCCCAACTACCGAGCTGAAGCTCTGGAGTGCATGCGCCCAGAGCCGGCACTCTGCGACAACAGAGGCCACCGTGATGGGAGGTCCACACAGGCCAAAGAACAAAGATAAATAAATGAAAGAGCAACATATGTGGCCAAAAAAAAAAAAAGAAAAAGAAATGCAAACCCAAACTACAATAAGATATCATCTCACTCATATCAGTCAGAATAGCCATTATTTTTTAAAGTGTACAAATAATAAATGCTGGAGAGGGTGTGGGAAGTTGGTGGGAATGTAAATTGATACAGAAAACAGTATTATTGCTGTTGTTTAGTTGCTAAGTTGTATCCGATTCTGCAGTGCCTTGGACTGTAGCCCACCAAGCTCCTCTGTTCATGGGACTTCCCAGGCAAGAATATCGACGGATTGCCATTTTCTTCTCTGGGGGATCTCCCTGACCCAGGGATTGAACTCAGGCCTCCTGCATTGCAGGCAGATTCTTTACCACTGAGTCACAAGGGAAGCCCAAATCAATACTTCAATTTAAAAAAGAAGAAGAAGATCCTGCATGCCCACCAATAAATCCTACTTTCCTTGTCAAAAAAAAAAAAAACCCTTTGATTACATAGGGCCAACCCATGTAACTCAGGATAATCACTCTAACCAGGAATCCTTAATCACACCCACAAAGCCCCTTTCTCCAGATAAAGTACCATATTCACAGGTTCCAGGTATTAGGAGTATAACAAGGTTGGTATAATTAGCTTCACAGCAGGCCAGGCTAGAGTAGATGTTTCTCTGAGCCTTTGGCTCCTTCTTATGCCATCTGCTATGGCAATTCTGCCATTTTTACTTGACTAGGTATAAGCCTTTGTTTCTCCAAGCTTCCGAAGAGACATCAATAATCATGTGCCAGCACAGTCTCCTTGCATCCTTGTCAATGTATCTAATCCCACGTCATAAAAGAGTACTCCCAAATTAATACTCTCTTGGATCCAACCTTATGCTCTCTCCTGAATCCAGCACTCTCAAGCTCCAGTACCATGGTTCTCTTCTGGATTCTATCACCATACATTGGCTAGATCCTACAGCAACTTTGGGGCACAGTCCCCTTTCTCCCTTGGAAGGTCAGCACTTCTCCGGCAGGGCTATTTTGTGACATCATCCTAATTTATCTCCTACCTCGCTGCAGGAGATACCAGCATTCTATCCCAGTTTTCCACCTTTGAAAGTTTTAAGAATCCCACCTTCCGAATTCCATTTTAGAGTGAGCTTTCCCAGATCATTCCTGGCACCAAATCTCTTAGGTGTAGGAGTGCTCTTGGGAACGCAAGTAAGGGTGTGAGGAAAGCAGGTTTGGGCACAGAGAGGAGTTAATTGCAACGCATTCACAACACAGGCCTCAGGTAAGTCCACATGGAGCAATCTAAAGCTGAGACAGCCCCTTAAAGGGTCCTGACTTGAGGCAAAGGGACCAAGGCTTTCCACTCTGTCAGCTAGTCAACGGCTGTGGCTGTCCCTGAGGAAGGGCTGTGACCCTTATAAGGGAGCTCTCTTCAGAGAAGGGCAATTGCCAAAGAGAGACTCCCGTAGCCAGTAGATGAGGGTATTGGTGCTTTGGTCCCCATGGAAACCTGGGTGATATACAGTAGCATGCACTACCGGGCAATGGTAAACAACAACAGAAGTTTTTAAAAGCATTGTCCCAGCAGTTTTGATATGATGAGAGGAATTTTCTTGGCCCCAAAGTGGAGGCTGTGGATCTTGGACCTATCATCTAACAGTGGTGGGGTCTGGTCCTCCTCCTTGGCATTAGTTGCCAAGAATAGAACCTGACAAATCAAAAGAACAACCCCCAAAGGAAAGAAACTATTTTAAACTCTCATTTGTGCTAATGCCTGTTCCATCTAGTCTCTCTTAGGTTCTTGTGGCAAGGGAAGGGAACTGAGGAAATGTTTCTTGAACGAGCCTTACCGTGAGAGCCTTCATAATAAAGTAAGGACAAGGAGTCCCATAATTAGTAGACAGGAAGCAGACTGGGGTAAAATTCTCCAAGAAGCAGCAACATAATCTATTATTGGGGTTCCAGTGGCATCAAAATGTTCATGACCACCTGAGGACACCACGAGCTCAGCCTTGTCCTGGCAGCACCTCCTTAGTGTCAAGCTCTCCACATTTGTGACGCCAAAAGGACTTGTCTGGAATCCAATGATAATATATTTCATAGACCATGGATTTAGAGCCCAATGAGTTGAATGATGTGAAAGATCAGCATATAAAATGTTTCAATGAAGAAAATGAGTCAAAGGCAAAATGGAGAATATGACTCTGAGAAGAGGTAACTTATATATGGCCTTGGTCACTATATGGTGAATATCTTGGGAGAGCATGCCTCACCTGGGCTAGGAGATTCGTTAAGAGGAGTCAGAAGTAAATGCAACGAAGTGAGAAGAAGGAAAACCTCCATTTATCTCAGCATTTAAAGTATTCTCTCATCTGTGCCTTTTGACACTCTTTCAGTTCTTGCTTTCTTCATGAAAAGTCATTTAAAACATATATGAGGGCTTCCCCTGGTGGTCCAGTGGATAAGGACACGGCCTTGCAGTGCAAGGGGCACCGGTTCGATCCCTGGCCTGGGAAGATCCCACGTGCTGCAGAGCGGCTGGATCCATGTGTCCAATCACCGAGCCGGAGCTCTGAAGTGCATGCGCCCAGAGCTGGCGCTCTGCAACAACAGACGCCACCGCGATGGGAGGCCCACAGGAGCCAAAGAACAAAGACGGATGAAAATAGAGAAATGAAAGACCAATAGAAGTGGCCTGCCCGCCCCCTCCCTCCCCAACCCAACCCCCGCCCAAAATAAATAAATAAATAAATCTAAATAAATAAATAAATGAAACATATATGATATAGGATGGTGGTACAGTGGACAGAAATTCGCCTGCCAATGTAGGGGACATGGGTTCAATTCACGATCTGGTAAGATTCTAAATGCCATGGAACAACTAAGCTCTCCAGCCAAAAGTACTGAGTCCATGGGCCACAACTAGCACCTAGAGCCTGTGCTCCGCAACAAGAGAAGCCACTGCAACAAGAACCCTGTGCACTGCAACGAAGAACAGACCCTGCTCACTGCAACTAGAGAAAGCCCACGTGTAGCAACAAAAGACTCAGTGCAACCAAGAATAGATAAATAAAACATCTATGATGTGTACCCATGTTCACAGCAGCATTATTCACAAGAGCTAAAATATGGATTCAGTCCATGTGTACACTGACAGGTGAATGGATATACACATAATGGGATATGACTCAGCCTTAAAAAGGAAGGAATTCTGGAATATGCTGCAACATGGATGAACCTGGAGAATAATATGCTAAGTGAAATAAGCCAGTCACAGAAACATAGAAATTGTAAGACTCCATTTATGCAAGGTACATAAAGTAGTCAAAATAACAATGATAGAAAGTATCACGGTGACTGCCAGGAGCTGGGGGTAGGGGAGATAAAGGGATTATTGTTTAATGGGTATAGTTTCAGTTTTACAAGATGAAAAGAATTACAGGGATGGGTAGTAGTGATGGTTGCACAACCATGTGAAAGCAATTAATAGCTCTGATCTATGCACTTAAAAATCATTAAGACGTTCAATTTCATGTTACATGTATTGCACTATAATTTTCAAAAAATAAAGCATGCATGAAACAGAAAAAGCAGAGACAAATCAATAAATTAAAAACAAAAGAAAGTTAATTTGTTCACTTTAAAATTTTTTATAAACCCATTCAAAATGAATAACAGAAAAGATAAATAAATGAAAGAGATGAGACTTTAAAGAAAGAAATCAAGAATAAGACAGGAGAAAATAAAAAGACACAACAAAAATAGTAATAATTAAAAACCCAAGTTAAAGAAAATGGAAAATTAACATAAGAGTAACAAACTGAAATCCAGTGAGAAAAACAATAGAAACAGAAACTGAAGATGGTATGTTTAAGAATTAGTAGGACAAAAAGGAAAATCTGGCTGGATTGTGTCAGAGGTGAAGTTCTAGGTGGAGTCCTGGGGCTGGAGCTGCTTTTGGCTGAAACAGCAGGAGTATGTCCCACATGGACTGAGGTCCCAGGAGGCTGGTATCAGGCAAGATCTTTGCCAAGTGTTTTAATAGAAAAGATTTAATCTAAAGAATTGATTGAACTGTTGTCAGAGAACCCACGAGACAAAGGCAGGAAACTAAAGCAGCAACCTGTCCCCATAGAAGAGGTTAGAGTTATTGGAATTTAAAGGTTTGGAGGAGGAATTCCATGGAATTGGAATCCAGACCTGGGTGCATGGGTGGAAGGGTTAGGCCCAGAGGGGATTCAAACAGGCCTAGTTCTGGGAGTGTGGCAAGTACTGAAACCAACTGCCACTGTCAGAGTGAAAAACCATTGCTGTGGTGACTAAATGACAGGAACAAAAGCAGACAGGAATAAACAGGTCCCTTCTCTCAACTTGGAAGCCTCCCTCTAGTGCCCCCTACTGGCAGAGCCTGGCAAAGGTTTGCAAAGTACCATCCTCAGCATAACAAAAACACAGAGCTGGCCAGTCTGGCTATCACCAGACACAAGCAGATATTTAAGTTCCAATTTAAACAATGACAATTACAGAAGATTAAAAATTCAGTTCCTCAACTGCACTAGCTACATTTAGAGTGGTCCAGAGTCACATGGGACTAGTGGCTACCATGTTATAAGAGATAGTGAGACGCTAAATCATATAAGAAGGAACACAATTCATCTTCATAAGTTTCACTTTCCATCTTGTATCTTCGGACCCAGAGAAACAATCCATACTCTAGCAAGGGCTCTCTTTCTTCAAAGAAATAATGGTATTATGTTATTTACAAACAACTTTTCTGGCTTCCCTGATGGTCCAGTGATTAAGAATCCTCTGTCAATGCAGAGGACATGGGTTTGACCACTGGCCCAGGAAGACTGCACCTGCACACATCTAAACCCGTGTACCAAAACTATTGAGCTGATGCTCAACAACAAGAGAAGCCACCACAGTGAGAAGTCTGCAGGCTGCTATGAAGAGTAGCCCCCACTCCCCACAGCTAGAGAAAGCCCATGGGAAGCAACAAAGACTCAGCGCAGTCAAAAACAAATAAATAATATTTTTAAAAAAGGAAGAAAAAAATAACTTTCCTTCAATATGATGATGGTGGTGGCGGTGACAGTGGCAATATTTTACTAAGCATTTACAGTTAGAGCCAGGTCCTATGCAAAGCATTTTGGCTTCAGGGTTTCATTTAAAAGCACAACACTAAGTATCTTTTGGATTCCACCTTACAGATCTAGAACCCAGAATTCGGAGTGGGTAAGGAACTCGTCAAAGCCACACACTCAACGGCAAATCCCTTGGCTTAACCTGTGGAATATGTTGCCTCAGTCTGTCAAAGGGAGCTGACGTTTCACAAGGAGATTTTATTTGCTTGCCATTGTTCAGTGGAACACTATATCCTCAGAAGAAAATAAATAAATTGGATTAAGAAAACCAACAATTAATAATGGTGCTTAATAACAAAAGGAATTAAGACAATGAAAGCAGTTTCACTTTAATAAAACTCACTCTCTGCAGATTTTCAACAACCCAACAGGGAGAAATAAAGATTCTTTCTGGTTTTATGTTGAGTCATCATATTCCATCAGATTCAGTGTTTAGAAATATCTTGGATTGACTCCTTCACCTTTCAGTTGGGCTTCCCTGGTGGCTCAGATTTTAAAGAATCTGCCTGCAATGTGGGAGAACCAGGCTTGATTTCTGGGTCGGGAAGATCCCCTGGAGAAAGGAATGACTTATTTGCAAGATGATGGCTTAATTTATGAGAAGAGATTAAAGATCCATGTGACCTAATTTTCTACTGCATTAACAACACAGTTATCTAAGTTATGTTAATCAGAGGCCACATGATCAAAGCATGGTTGGGTCAGCATTAGCTTTGTGATATAAAATGGCTATGAAGTTCCTCTAAGTCTTAGTTTCCTTATCATATATGGATATTGTGAGGATTAAATTAGATCACAGATATATGTAAACAATCTTGAACATTCTTTGATATGCGTAACAGTGCCATTATTAATGGATGTTAGGTGGACAGAGAACAAAAGGCACAAGAGACTGCTATGAAGAGTAGCCCCACTCCCACAGCTAGAGAAAGCCCATGGGAAGCAACAAAGACTCAGCGCAGTCAAAAACAAATAAATAATATTTTTAAAAAAGGAAGAAAAAATAACTTTCCTTCAATATGATGATGGTGGTGGCGGTGACAGTGGCAATATTTTACTAAGCATTTACAGTTAGAGCCAGGTCCTATGCAAAGCATTTTGGCTTCAGGGTTTCATTTAAAAGCACAACACTAAGTATCTTTTGGATTCCACCTTACAGATCTAGAACCCAGAATTCGGAGTGGGTAAGGAACTCGTCAAAGCCACACACTCAACGGCAAATCCCTTGGCTTAACCTGTGGAATATGTTGCCTCAGTCTGTCAAAGGGAGCTGACGTTTCACAAGGAGATTTTATTTGCTTGCCATTGTTCAGTGGAACACTATATCCTCAGAAGAAAATAAATAAATTGGATTAAGAAAACCAACAATTAATAATGGTGCTTAATAACAAAAGGAATTAAGACAATGAAAGCAGTTTCACTTTAATAAAACTCACTCTCTGCAGATTTTCAACAACCCAACAGGGAGAAATAAAGATTCTTTCTGGTTTTATGTTGAGTCATCATATTCCATCAGATTCAGTGTTTAGAAATATCTTGGATTGACTCCTTCACCTTTCAGTTGGGCTTCCCTGGTGGCTCAGATTTTAAAGAATCTGCCTGCAATGTGGGAGAACCAGGCTTGATTTCTGGGTCGGGAAGATCCCCTGGAGAAAGGAATGACTTATTTGCAAGATGATGGCTTAATTTATGAGAAGAGATTAAAGATCCATGTGACCTAATTTTCTACTGCATTAACAACACAGTTATCTAAGTTATGTTAATCAGAGGCCACATGATCAAAGCATGGTTGGGTCAGCATTAGCTTTGTGATATAAAATGGCTATGAAGTTCCTCTAAGTCTTAGTTTCCTTATCATATATGGATATTGTGAGGATTAAATTAGATCACAGATATATGTAAACAATCTTGAACATTCTTTGATATGCGTAACAGTGCCATTATTAATGGATGTTAGGTGGACAGAGAACAAAAGGCACAAGAGACAGAAACAATTATTTCTTGTCTTTTAAGCAGTACTAGATTTGTTCACTCAACAAATGTTTGTCAAATGCCTACTATGTGCCACAGACTATTCCAGGTTCTTTGGATAGATCAACAAACACACAAAAATCTGTATCAAAAAAAAAAAAAAAAAAAAAAACTGTGCCATTACAGGGCTAACATTATATCTAGTTAGCATCTATTTTATAAAAGACATTAACTTCATTGGTCACAAATAGAAATAGAAATCTTCCTCATCTTTACATAAACAGATGGAGAGACATCCCATGCTCCTGGGGGTCAGAAGAATCAATATTGTGAAAATGACCATACTACCAAATATCATCTACAGATTCAATGTGATCCCTATCAAATTACAAATGACATTCTTCACAGAGCTAGACCAAAAAATAACATAGTTCATATGGAAACACAAAAGACCCCAGATAGCCAAAGCAATCCTGAGGGAAAAAAAATGGAGCTGGAGGGATCAGCCTCCCTAACTTCAGACTACACTACAAAGCAACAGTCATCAAGACAGTATGGTACTGGCCCCAAAACAGAAATATAGACCAATGGAACAAGATTGAGAACCCAGAGATAAACCCACGCACCTATGAGTACCTTACTTTTGACAAAGGAGGTGAAAATCTAAAATGGGACAAAGACAGCCTCTTCAACAAATGGTGCTGGGAAAATTGGACAGCTACGTGCAAAAAAATGAAGTTGGAACATTCCCTGACACCATACACAAAGATCAACTCAAAATGGAGTAAAGACCTAAATGTAAGACCAGAAACCCTAAAACTCTTAGAGGAGAATATAGGCACAACACTCAATGACATAAATCAAAGCAAGATCTTCTATGATCCACCCTCTAGAATATCAGAAATAAAAACAAAAATAAACATGTGGGACCTAATCAAACTGAAAAACTTTTGCACACCAAAAGAACGTACAAAAAAGCTGAACAGACAACTTGCAGAATGGGAGAAAATCATAGCAAATGAATCAACTGACAAAGAATTAATTTCCAAAATATACAAACAACTTAAACAACTCAATTCCAAAAAAAAACAAAGAACCCAATCCAAAACATGGGAAAAAGACCTAAACAGACACCACTCCCAAGAAGACATACAGATGGCCAAAAAACACATGAAAAGATGCTCAAAATCGCTTATTATTAGAGAAATGCAACTCAAAACTTCAATGAGATATCACCTCACACTAATCAGAATAGCCACCATTAAAAAAGCTACAGACAATAATTGCTGGAGAAGGTACAGAGAAAAGGGAACACTCCTGTATTGTTGGTGGGAATGCAAATTGATACCACCACTATGGAGGACAGTATGGAGATACCTTAAAAAACTAAAAATAGAAGCACCATATAACCCAGCAATCCCATTATTAGGCATATATCCTGATAAAATCAAAATTGAAAGAGACACCTATACCCCAATGTTCATTGCACTCTATACAATAGCTACAACATGGAAGCAACCTAGATGCCCATGGACAAATGAATGGATAAAGAAACTATGGTACATATATACAATGGAATACTTCTCAGCCATAAAAAGAAATGCAGAAGAATCAATTCTAACAAGGTGGGTAAATCTAGAACCTATCATACAAAGTGAAGTAAGTCAAAAAGAAAAGGACAAATACAGTATACTAATGCATATATATGAAATCTAGTAAGATGGTACCAATAAATGCACACACAGAATGTCAATGGAGAAACAGACTTAGAGAACAGACCTATGGTCATTGAGGGTCGGAAAGATCAGGCAAGAGGTATGGAAAGAGCAACAAGGAAACCTACACTATCATATGTAATAGAGATTACCACGGTGATTAAGCTGAAAGACTGAGGGAACCTACATGGGGACTAAACACCAACCTGGGGGGTGGGGAAGGGGGAAAAGGGAGGGAGGACTCAGGAGAGAGGGGTCAAGGATATACCTATGACTGTTTGGTGATTATGTATACCTGAAAACAAGAAAACTCTGCAAAAACGTATAACAACTTCACTGTACAACTGAAGCTAATGTAACATTGTAAAACAAATATACCCCAATAAAAAATTTTTTAAAAAAAGAAGAAATCTTCCCCATCTTTAAGAAGCTTATATCCCATTACCTTAAAAAGTTTGTAAAACACCCTCTAAAAGGAACAACATTTATTAACAGATGAAGTGTTCCTGGCAAAAGGAATTAAATGTGTTGTGGGGAAAGATGTTAATTTAGGTATCAGAAAATTTAGGTTCTAATTTTATCTCTGCTTCTAACTCCTTATATTATCAATTATACTCTGTGAATTTCAGTTTTTATCCCCTGCAAAGATCGTTTTAAAATTTACGTTATGTCTACTTAAACCAGCAATCCCATTAATCAGAGAAGGAACACTCCTGAGTTGGTGGAATGCAAATTGATACCACCACTATGGAGGACAGTATGGAGATACCTTAAAAAACTAAAAATAGAAGCACCATATAACCCAGCAATCCCATTATTAGGCATATATCCTGATAAAATCAAAATTGAAAGAGACACCTATACCCCAATGTTCATTGCACTCTATACAATAGCTACAACATGGAAGCAACCTAGATGCCCATGGACAAATGAATGGATAAAGAAACTATGGTACATATATACAATGGAATACTTCTCAGCCATAAAAAGAAATGCAGAAGAATCAATTCTAACAAGGTGGGTAAATCTAGAACCTATCATACAAAGTGAAGTAAGTCAAAAAGAAAAGGACAAATACAGTATACTAATGCATATATATGAAATCTAGTAAGATGGTACCAATAAATGCACACACAGAATGTCAATGGAGAAACAGACTTAGAGAACAGACCTATGGTCATTGAGGGTCGGAAAGATCAGGCAAGAGGTATGGAAAGAGCAACAAGGAAACCTACACTATCATATGTAATAGAGATTACCACGGTGATTAAGCTGAAAGACTGAGGGAACCTACATGGGGACTAAACACCAACCTGGGGGGTGGGGAAGGGGGAAAAGGGAGGGAGGACTCAGGAGAGAGGGGTCAAGGATATACCTATGACTGTTTGGTGATTATGTATACCTGAAAACAAGAAAACTCTGCAAAAACGTATAACAACTTCACTGTACAACTGAAGCTAATGTAACATTGTAAAACAAATATACCCCAATAAAAAATTTTTTAAAAAAAGAAGAAATCTTCCCCATCTTTAAGAAGCTTATATCCCATTACCTTAAAAAGTTTGTAAAACACCCTCTAAAAGGAACAACATTTATTAACAGATGAAGTGTTCCTGGCAAAAGGAATTAAATGTGTTGTGGGGAAAGATGTTAATTTAGGTATCAGAAAATTTAGGTTCTAATTTTATCTCTGCTTCTAACTCCTTATATTATCAATTATACTCTGTGAATTTCAGTTTTTATCCCCTGCCAAAATTGGAATCAGTATTTTCAGCAATAAAGTTATGTCCTACATGTCTACTATAGTCATACTAGCAAGACAGATCAGATTTATGAAGAGAAGGAAAATATACTCTTTCATAGTTAATATCATAATCAGAGACTCTGTTGTTGTTTTAGTCGCTAAGTCATGTGCAACTTTTTTGCGTCTGACCCCATGGACTGCAGCCCTCCCGGCTCTTCTGTCCATGGGATTTCCCAGGCAAGAATACTGGAGTGGGTAGCCATTTCCTTCTCCTGAGGATCTTCCTGATCCAAAGATCAAACCTGAGTCTCCTGTACTGCAGGCAGATTCTTTACCTTTGAGCCACCTGGGGAAGCCCAAATCAGAGACACTACTATCATGCATAACTTCATATGAAACCTTACAGCAATTACTTCATTTTTCTTCTGAAGATTGCAAAAGCAGCTGTTTGGATAGTCCCAAAAGCAGAGTTTGAGACAAAGAGATCATGTCAGCAGAGTGTTAGTGATTCGCTTGAGGGAATCTCAGGAAGCTGTAGTAACAAAAGGAACAGTGAGACAGGGGACAAAGCCAAGGTCAGGGTGTGTTAATGAAGTTGCTGCTGTAGTAACTGGGACCCAGGCTCAACAGGACTTCTGAGTAAAGATGGAAGAATAATCCATCCAAATGAGAGGAGTCTGGTGCATTTTTTCACCAGGTCCCATCCCGGACGGATTAAGGATTGCCCCAAGGGTGTCAGCAGCCTCACCTTCTGGGCCCAGAGACTTCCACAGCTTCAGCTCTGAGAAGGCCATGAGACAGTGTGGGTTTATGGTATGACTCTGCTATGGGTTGAACTGTTCCCCCGCAAACTCTGCATGTTGGAATTCTAGCACCTCAGAAGGTGATATTATTTGAAGAGAGGTTCTTTACAAAGGCAATCAAATTAAAATGAGGTCATTAGGATAGGCCCTATTCCAATATGACTAGCATCCTTAGAAAAAGGGGGAAATCTAGACACAGATAGGGCTTTCCTGGTGGCTCAGTGGTATAGAATCTGCCTCCCAAGGCAGGAGATGCAGGTTGGATCCCTGGGTCGGGAATATCACCTGAAGAAGGGAATGGCTAACTCTCCAGTATTCTTGCTTTGGAAATGCCATAGACAGAGGAGCTTTGTGGGCTATGGTCCATGGGGTCCCAGAGAGTTGGACATGACTTAGCGACTAAACAACAGCAATAAGTGCCCAAGGAGAATATCATGTGAAGATGGAAGCTGTGCCGCCACAAGCCAAGGAACTGCCAAATGCTGGGACAGCAGTCAAGAATAGATCTTCCCTAGCACCTTCAGAGGAAGCATGGCCTGTCAGCACCTTGATCTGGACCTTCTAACCTCCAAAACTGTGACACAATTCATTTCTGTTGTGCAAGGCACTCAGTTCATGAGATTCTGTTGCTGCAGCCTTAGCAAACTCATGCACACGCTGCTATGATACATCTGTGTGTGGCAGGAACTGTGTGACACAGCAATGGCTAAGGTTCGAAGCAGGCGAGGGACACAGGCACTAAAGACATCTTCTAAAGAGTCTCTAGAAGGTGTACGTGCTGAGGCTGAGATACAACCCTGTTGCTTCTCGACTCCCCTTCAAAAAAGAGTGAGAAAGCTACAACCTGCAATGGCTAAAACTATAACCCAGACTGTCAAAAGGTGTGCTCTGTGTGTTCATTATACTTCAAGGAGTGATAAACTTTCCTATTAGCCTCTCAATCATTAATATACCTTTTGCTCCTAAGGCAGCCACGGAGATTCAACGTTCTCTTTTATACCAAACAATTACATGTGTTAACATATTCAAAATGGCTTTTACAGCTTGGTTTCTAAGGATTGCCCCAAGGGTGTCAGCAGCCTCACCTTCTGGGCCCAGAGACTTCCACAGCTTCAGCTCTGAGAAGGCCATGAGACAGTGTGGGTTTATGGTATGACTCTGCTATGGGTTGAACTGTTCCCCAAACTCTGCATGTTGGAATTCTAGCACCTCAGAAGGTGATATTATTTGAAGAGAGGTTCTTTACAAAGGCAATCAAATTAAAATGAGGTCATTAGGATAGGCCCTATTCCAATATGACTAGCATCCTTAGAAAAAGGGGGAAATCTAGACACAGATAGGGCTTTCCTGGTGGCTCAGTGGTATAGAATCTGCCTCCCAAGGCAGGAGATGCAGGTTGGATCCCTGGGTCGGGAATATCACCTGAAGAAGGGAATGGCTAACTCTCCAGTATTCTTGCTTTGGAAATGCCATAGACAGAGGAGCTTTGTGGGCTATGGTCCATGGGGTCCCAGAGAGTTGGACATGACTTAGCGACTAAACAACAGCAATAAGTGCCCAAGGAGAATATCATGTGAAGATGGAAGCTGTGCCGCCACAAGCCAAGGAACTGCCAAATGCTGGGACAGCAGTCAAGAATAGATCTTCCCTAGCACCTTCAGAGGAAGCATGGCCTGTCAGCACCTTGATCTGGACCTTCTAACCTCCAAAACTGTGACACAATTCATTTCTGTTGTGCAAGGCACTCAGTTCATGAGATTCTGTTGCTGCAGCCTTAGCAAACTCATGCACACGCTGCTATGATACATCTGTGTGTGGCAGGAACTGTGTGACACAGCAATGGCTAAGGTTCGAAGCAGGCGAGGGACACAGGCACTAAAGACATCTTCTAAAGAGTCTCTAGAAGGTGTACGTGCTGAGGCTGAGATACAACCCTGTTGCTTCTCGACTCCCCTTCAAAAAAGAGTGAGAAAGCTACAACCTGCAATGGCTAAAACTATAACCCAGACTGTCAAAAGGTGTGCTCTGTGTGTTCATTATACTTCAAGGAGTGATAAACTTTCCTATTAGCCTCTCAATCATTAATATACCTTTTGCTCCTAAGGCAGCCACGGAGATTCAACGTTCTCTTTTATACCAAACAATTACATGTGTTAACATATTCAAAAATGGTACATTTTAACAGCTTGGTTTCTAGAGCAGCCTCCATTTCTTCCAGGGTAAGAATGGCGAAAACAAAAAATGGATGATAACTGTGTCACGTCTAAAAAAATCTTACATTTATATTCATGTTTATTATTCATTTTTTATTATTATATTTAGTCCTCATATTTATTGGGAAAAATCGTAAGCAAAAATTGTAATGTATCTACTCAAATGTGTCATAGAGCTGCTGAGGAAATTGGATACATGGATTTTTGCCTAAAGTTGAGTTTCTTTACCTGGGTCAGGAGTATCTTGCTAAAACTGCAGCTCTCAGACACTGTCATCGTCTACTTTCTTTCTAAAGCATCAATCTCAAAAGAAATATGTGCACAAATTTGTGGGAGTTTTTCATGACACTGGATATGTTTGATCTGAAGAAAAGGCAAGACTCTCCAAGGAAGCCAGCCACATCGTCATACCCTACTTTGGTTAAAACCTGCCTCTCCCTCCCCACCTGGCTGACCTGTCCTCCCTGAAGTCAAGCCATTTTCTGGGATGAATATATACACTGAACCCTATTGGCCAACAGAAATCAAAGGCTGGGTTTCAATACCAATACCTCATTTTCAAAAAGTTAGGCACACAGCCTCATTGAAAAAAGGGTTGTAATTTGTCAAGAGTTTAAAACACAAAAAGTAAGTTGAAGTACTTTGGACATTGTTATAAATCATATTTCCATGTATAATACTGTAAGTTAAAAAAGGAAATGTGCCATTTAGAATCTATATTGTTGGATAAGGAACTTAAAGCACAGAGTTGCTTCTTACATGAATTCGGGGTTTTTTTTCCAGCTACACCCTGTTCACCAGGTGGGCTCTTAGTTCCCCAGCTAACCAGGGATCGAACCCATGCCACCCTCTGCATTAGGAGCATGGAGTCTTAACCACTGGACCACCAGGGAAGCCCCTCTAACATGAATTATCATTGCTTCTTTTTTCAGTTTTATTGAGATATAATTGATGCATAACACTGTATAAGTTTAAGGTGTATCATGTGGTGATCTGACACATATATATAGTACAAAATGTTTACCACAATAAGGCTAGTCAACACATCCTTCACTTCATGTAATTATCATTTTGTTGTGGTGGTGGTGAGAACATTAAAGTTCTACTTTTATAATAATTTTCAAATATAAAATACACTATTTTAACTATAGTCACCATGCAGTATATTAGATACCCAGAACTTGTTTTAAAAATGGAAGTTTCAATGCTCTGATGAACATCTCTCTTCCACCCCTCAGTCCCTGATAACCCCTATGCTACTCTCTGTTTCTGAGTTTAGTGTTTTTAGATTCCATATATAAGTGAGGTGGTACAGTATTTGTCTTTCTCTGTTTGACTTATTTCACGTAGGATAATGCCCTCAAGGTTCATCCATGTTATCACAAACGGCAAGATTTCCTTTTTTTACGGTAGATATTCCATTGCATACACATATACTACATTTTCTTTATCTATTCCACTGTCAATGGACACTTAGGCTGTTTTGAAAGTAAGGTGCTAAAAACTCCCTTATTATTATTTATCGTTGCCTATTACTCCCTTCAGACATTACTATTTGCTTTTTAAGTATTACTTGCTCAGTCATGTCCAACTCTCTGTGACCCCATGGACTGCAGCCCACCAGGCTCCTCTGTCCATGGGATTCTCCAGTGCAAGAATACTGGAGTGGCTTTGCTTTTCCTTCTCCAGTGGATCATCCTGACCCAGGGATCAAACACTGGTGTCCTGCACTGCAGGTGGATTCTTTACCATCTGAGCCACTAGGGAAGCCATAATATATTTCAATGCTCTGCTAATGGGTTGGTATATATTTACAACTGTTACATTCTCCTGCTGAATTGATCCCTTTATCATTACATAATAACCTTGTTTCTTATTACAGTATTTGACTTAAAGTCTATTTCATTTGCCCTGTCCTCTTTTAGTCTCTGTTCTCATGGAGCATCTCTTTCCATCTCCTCACTTTTTGCTTATCTGTGTCCCTGAAGCTGTCTCATGTAGGCAGAATGTAGTTGGGTACAGCTCTTTATCCATTCAGTTACTCTGCACCTTTAGATTGGAGAATAAGCTCTTAAAAATAAACTTTCTACCCCTTTCTCATTCTCTGATTTTTCCAGGACTCCAATAATGCATACACTGTTTCTCTTAATGGTGTCTTTAAGGACCATAGGCTTTCTTCACTTCTTTTCATTTTTTTTCTTTCTCTTTTCTTTTTTTCTGGTCACAGTGTGAGACTTGTGGGATCTCTCAGCTCCCTAACCAAGGACTGAACTCAGGTCATGGCAGTGGATGCCCAGAATACTAACCATTAGGCCACCAGGGAACTCCTTCATTCTTTTTTCTTTTTATTCCTTTGATTGGATAATTTCAAATGATTTATCTTTGAACTGACTGATTCTTTCTCCTTTTGGTCTTATCTGCTGTTGAAGCTCTCACTGAATTTTGGTTCAGTCATTGTTTTCTTCAACTCCAAAATTTTGTTTATTTGTCTCTTCTGTCTTTTTGATGCACTTCTAATATTGTTCTTGCGTTGTTTTCTTGATTTCATTAAATTCATTATTTGTGTTGTCTTATAGTTCTCTGAACATCTTTAGAACAAGTATTCAATTATTTAAAGAATCATTTCATTATTTGCTGGGCAATTCCTGTATCTTCTTCACCTCTATGGGGTCAGTTATTGGAGGTTTCCTATATTCCTTTGGTGGAGCCATATTCCCCTGAATATTTGTGATCATTATGCACTTCTAAAGGTGTTTACACATTTGAGGAAGCAGTCACCTCTCCCAGACTTTCCTGGTGACTTTAGTAAGGAAAGACCTCCAACATGGGTGGGGCATACTGGTGTATGCAATGCCCCTGGGCCTCATGGTACACAGTACCAGAGGCAGGGTTAAGTGGAGACTCCGTGAGTGGCTCTGGGTACCAGGGACCACAGCATCAACAAATACATGGTCCCTGGTGAGTACTGTGGAAAGCCTACAGGGGTTACAAGGGATGTTGGGGTGCCATAGGCCACTGTTAGAAATGTGTCTTTGTGTAATCAAATGATTGGCATGCTTCTGTTTACATACAGCCAGGCAATGGTCCAGGTTGAAGAGTCCAGAGTCAAAACCAAGGCAAAAGTAGAGAGGAAAGAGGACATGTTATCATTTTAAAGGCAGAATCAACAGCTTGTTGATTGACAGATCCTGGGGATTAAGACTGAGGGAGAGGACAATGAGAGGTGGAGGATAATGCAAAGCTTTTTAGGTTGGATGACTGAGCGATGTTGCTGTTAATTAAACTAGAGAATACCAGAGAACAAAGGATGAAAGGAAAGACAATGAGCTGAGTTACTGTGATGAAGTTGCCTTTATGAGATACCCTTGAGATATGCAGTTAGAATCATGGCTTTTGATCTGAGGAGAAAAACAGGGATATATACATTTGTAAGTCTGTGAATATAGAAGGCAAAGAAAATGCCACTATAACAAATGTTTTCAAAATTATTTCACTTGATGTCCATGACAACTCTGAGCTGTATATAATTTTTACTGATGAGAACATTGACATTGTGAAAGACTTAATCACTTCCCCAAAGGTATATAGCTAGTTAAGTAGTAGAGCCAGCATTCAAGTAACTCCTATCAAATACAAAGTCTATGTTCTTTCCCTTGTGTCTTTCTGACCTGTTCCAAATCATGGCTGTGACTGACTCTTCCATGAAAAACTTCTAGAGTGAGGAGAGAATAGGTACAATATTGGGTGTGATGGAAAATCAAATGCAGTCAGTTTGTAGTTTACATTCTGCAAGGAAAATGTAAGAAATGGTGTGACTGAGAGAGACAGTAGCCACCCCGCTACAGTGATTCTCACACCTATTATGGCTGTTACTCTGCTTCCTAGGGAAAATTTCATCAGGCTTTTTGACTGAAAGTGACTTTCAGGCTTTGCAAAATAAAGAGAAATCAAGAACACTTAGGTAGTAATAAAAGAAAGAGTGTCTTGAGTCTCCAGCTTCTCACTTTCAATATGACGCTTTAAATGCTGTACAGTGGCCATTAGATTGCCAAATTGGTAGCTGAATACCAACCCCCTATTTTAAGTTGAATACCTTTGAGTACGGATAAGGAATTGGGCCATAGGCCACTGTTAGAAATGTGTCTTTGTGTAATCAAATGATTGGCATGCTTCTGTTTACATACAGCCAGGCAATGGTCCAGGTTGAAGAGTCCAGAGTCAAAACCAAGGCAAAAGTAGAGAGGAAAGAGGACATGTTATCATTTTAAAGGCAGAATCAACAGCTTGTTGATTGACAGATCCTGGGGATTAAGACTGAGGGAGAGGACAATGAGAGGTGGAGGATAATGCAAAGCTTTTTAGGTTGGATGACTGAGCGATGTTGCTGTTAATTAAACTAGAGAATACCAGAGAACAAAGGATGAAAGGAAAGACAATGAGCTGAGTTACTGTGATGAAGTTGCCTTTATGAGATACCCTTGAGATATGCAGTTAGAATCATGGCTTTTGATCTGAGGAGAAAAACAGGGATATATACATTTGTAAGTCTGTGAATATAGAAGGCAAAGAAAATGCCACTATAACAAATGTTTTCAAAATTATTTCACTTGATGTCCATGACAACTCTGAGCTGTATATAATTTTTACTGATGAGAACATTGACATTGTGAAAGACTTAATCACTTCCCCAAAGGTATATAGCTAGTTAAGTAGTAGAGCCAGCATTCAAGTAACTCCTATCAAATACAAAGTCTATGTTCTTTCCCTTGTGTCTTTCTGACCTGTTCCAAATCATGGCTGTGACTGACTCTTCCATGAAAAACTTCTAGAGTGAGGAGAGAATAGGTACAATATTGGGTGTGATGGAAAATCAAATGCAGTCAGTTTGTAGTTTACATTCTGCAAGGAAAATGTAAGAAATGGTGTGACTGAGAGAGACAGTAGCCACCCCGCTACAGTGATTCTCACACCTATTATGGCTGTTACTCTGCTTCCTAGGGAAAATTTCATCAGGCTTTTTGACTGAAAGTGACTTTCAGGCTTTGCAAAATAAAGAGAAATCAAGAACACTTAGGTAGTAATAAAAGAAAGAGTGTCTTGAGTCTCCAGCTTCTCACTTTCAATATGACGCTTTAAATGCTGTACAGTGGCCATTAGATTGCCAAATTGGTAGCTGAATACCACCAGACACACCTCTATTTTAAGTTGAATACCTTTGTTGCTTCTTTTACTATATCTCTGGAGAAGAAGCTATAATTGACATCTTAGCTTTTACTTATAAGAAAATGACATACAAATTTGGGGGTAGACAATGAAAAAAAGCAACTCTACTCTCAATTAAATGCTTCAGTATTTTCAAACTTAATACATTCGCTTGTATATGCAATAAATCTTCATTAACAGGATACTGCCCTTGCCTTCTAGAATACTCCAGTTCAGCTGAGGAAAGAGTTCAGTCTTCCACCATGAGTAGTGTCAATGAGAAGAAGCTACTAGGGAGGGAACAGTGAAGATGTAGACCTGCCCTTGAGGAGAGGGGGAGACAACATGATGCAGAGCACAGGTGGAAATATTAGCCTATGAAAAGAGGACTTCTACTCTTCAAGAATAACAGCAAGAGGAGAAAAAAGTTTGGGTACAAAAGCAGTTTGATGACAAGAAAATTAAGGGAAATTTGTATTTACTGGTGTCTACTATTTTTCTTGTGGAATTTTCTTCTGAAAACCAAGAGGAAGGGTTTAAATCAGCAGAAAAATTTAGAACAATATTATGTCTTTCACGGGGCTTTTATCCTGTCCCAAACGCAAAGATGCCTGTACCCAAACATGAGATAACAGAATTACTAGAGCTGGGAAGTCAATTCTAAGTGCAAAGAGACAAGGGCTGAGGAACTGTAATATAGTCTGGCCATGAAGCTCACTGATGGGAGGGTTTGGTTGGACATAAGGATGAAACTGAAAAATACTGACAAGCAAAGAAAACTCAGCATTACAGATCTGTTGTTTCACTCAGACACTTGACAGGTTCCTTACAATATAAGTAAGTGGTCAAGATTCCTTTGAGTGCCTAGAAATCAGGTATTTCATGATTTTTACTGAAGGAAGAGTAAGGTAGTGTTCCTTAAGCTTGGCTGCATATTGGAATCACCTAGTGTGATAGTCATCTACTGCTGTATAACAAATTACCACAAAACTTAGTACCTGAAAACAAAGAACATTTACTATCCCATGCAGTTTCTGTGGATCAGGAATATAGGAGCAGCTTAGGTCAGGGTTCTGGTTCACCGTCTCTCATGAGAGTGCAGTCAAGAGGTCAACTCGGTCTGCAGTCATTTGAAGACCTGACTGGAGCTCCCAAGATGGCCTTCTCACATGGCTATTGGTAGAAGGCTGCATCAGTCAAGGTTCCACAGAGAAGAACCAATAGGTCTAATGCATATATAGAACGAGGGACTCTCTTACACAGTTATGGAGGCTGAGAAGTCTCAAGATCTGTAGTCAGCAAGCTAAAGACCCACAAGAGCAAATGTTGTAGCTATAGCCCAAGTACAAAAGCCCATGAAGCAGGAAAGCTGAGGGTGTCAGTTACAGTCTCAAAGCCAGCACGTTTGAGACCCAAAAAGAGCAGCTGTTTCTGTATGAGTCTGAAGGCAGAAGACTGATGTCCCAGCTGAGGGACCTATGCAAGAGGAAATCTTTCTCAGTCTTTTTATTCTAGTTAGGTCTTAAGTTGATTGCATGAAGCCCATGCACATTAGGGAAGGCAATCTCCTTTGCTCAGTCTAGCTATTCAAATGTTAATCTTATCCTGAAACATCATCATAGACACACCCAGAATAACAGACACACCATTTGCCCAAATGTCTGAGCACCTGGTGTCCCAGTCAAGCCAACACATTAAATTAACCATCACAAAGGTCTTACTTTCTTGCTGGCTGCTTATAGGAGGCCTCAGTTCTTTATAACATGAGATTCTCTCTAGGGCTGTGTGTGTCCTCATGGCCATGGGAGTTGGTTTCCCCAAAGCATGTGATTTAAGAGAGAAAGCCAGGAGGAAGCCTCAGATTGTTTTGTCATCTAGTGCTTTTGGAAATCATGTACAGTCTCTGAGGCCATATTCTTGATAGAAGCAAGTCACTAAGTCCAACTTACTCTCAATGAGCTGAAGGAATTAAGTTGTGTACCTCTTGAAGAAAAGAGAGGTGACCACCTACTACCTCTAGCCCTTCTGTTTTAACCAGCTTGGGGTTGTTTTTTTCTTAACTCTCCAGGTAATTCTGATGGGCAGCCAAGTATTCCCTCTAGCATTTACATCAACTGTTATGTCTCTTAATACTGTAAGTCTTTAGCGAGCAAACACACAGTCCTGTGATTTGTGTTTCACCAGCCCTACTATTGCACCATATCATGCCAGTGGATGTGAAAACTTCCTCTGATAAAGAACTCAAGCTCATTAAACTTTTTTTAAATAATCAAAATATTTTCTTACTGAAAAAAAGCAGTATGTTTTACCTAGAAACTGATACTCAAGAGAATAGCACTTAATACCTAACATTTTCAAAATCATATGGGTTACAAAGGAAGGCTACAAAGTAAAACAAATACAAGGGACTTCCGGTTGCAATTATTTGCTCAGTTGTTAAACAAGCAGGAAAGCTGAGGGTGTCAGTTACAGTCTCAAAGCCAGCACGTTTGAGACCCAAAAAGAGCAGCTGTTTCTGTATGAGTCTGAAGGCAGAAGACTGATGTCCCAGCTGAGGGACCTATGCAAGAGGAAATCTTTCTCAGTCTTTTTATTCTAGTTAGGTCTTAAGTTGATTGCATGAAGCCCATGCACATTAGGGAAGGCAATCTCCTTTGCTCAGTCTAGCTATTCAAATGTTAATCTTATCCTGAAACATCATCATAGACACACCCAGAATAACAGACACACCATTTGCCCAAATGTCTGAGCACCTGGTGTCCCAGTCAAGCCAACACATTAAATTAACCATCACAAAGGTCTTACTTTCTTGCTGGCTGCTTATAGGAGGCCTCAGTTCTTTATAACATGAGATTCTCTCTAGGGCTGTGTGTGTCCTCATGGCCATGGGAGTTGGTTTCCCCAAAGCATGTGATTTAAGAGAGAAAGCCAGGAGGAAGCCTCAGATTGTTTTGTCATCTAGTGCTTTTGGAAATCATGTACAGTCTCTGAGGCCATATTCTTGATAGAAGCAAGTCACTAAGTCCAACTTACTCTCAATGAGCTGAAGGAATTAAGTTGTGTACCTCTTGAAGAAAAGAGAGGTGACCACCTACTACCTCTAGCCCTTCTGTTTTAACCAGCTTGGGGTTGTTTTTTTCTTAACTCTCCAGGTAATTCTGATGGGCAGCCAAGTATTCCCTCTAGCATTTACATCAACTGTTATGTCTCTTAATACTGTAAGTCTTTAGCGAGCAAACACACAGTCCTGTGATTTGTGTTTCACCAGCCCTACTATTGCACCATATCATGCCAGTGGATGTGAAAACTTCCTCTGATAAAGAACTCAAGCTCATTAAACTTTTTTTAAATAATCAAAATATTTTCTTACTGAAAAAAAGCAGTATGTTTTACCTAGAAACTGATACTCAAGAGAATAGCACTTAATACCTAACATTTTCAAAATCATATGGGTTACAAAGGAAGGCTACAAAGTAAAACAAATACAAGGGACTTCCGGTTTTAAGTATGAAGCCTGAAACTTACTGCTGTTGCTCAGTTGTTAAGTCACATCCAATTCTTTGGGAACCCATAAACTGCAGCATGCCAGGCTTCCTTGTCCTTTACCATCTCCCAGTGTTTGCTCAAACTCATGTCCATTCAGACAGTGATACTATCCAACCATCTCATCCTCTGTCACCCACTTCACCTCTTGCCCTCAATCTTTCCCAGCGTCAGGGTCTTTTCTCATCATGTAGCTAAAATCTTGGAGTTTCAGCTTCAGTCCTTCCAATGAATATTCAGGGTTGATTTTCTTTAAGTTTGATCTCCTTGCAGTCTGAGGGACTCTTAAGAGTCACAAGAGCACCACAGTTCAAAAGCATCAATTCTTCAGCACTCAGCTTTCTTTATGGTTCAACTCTCAGAACTGTATATAACTACTAGAAAAACCATAGCTTTGACTATATGGACTTTTATCAGCAAAGTAATGTCTCTGCTTTTTAATACTCAGTGTCTAGGTTTGTCATAGCTTTTCTTCCAAGGAGCAGGCATATTTTAATTTCATGGCTATAGTCACTGTCCACATTGATTTTGGATCCCAAGAAAATAAAATGTCACTCTTTCCACTTTTTCCCCATTTATTAGCCATGAAGTGATGGGACCAGAAGCCATGATCTTAGTTTTTTGAATGTTGAGTTTTAAGCTAGCTTTTTTACTCTCCTCTTTCACCCTCATCAAGGGGTTCTTTAGTTCCTCTTCACTTTCTGCCATAAATAATTGTATTAGAAATAATACTTTGAGTTTGTAAAGGAACAGATACTTAATGATAATTCATAACAGAATGTGGCCAAGTCTGACTTTGGGGGTGTGATGGTTAGTTTTATTTATCAACTTGGCTAGGCTATAGTTCTTTAATCAAACACTAACTTAAATGCTTCTGTGATGGTATCTGTAGGTGAGACTTAATTACTTATAACTTTTTTTTTTTTTTTGAAAAAGCAGTATGTTTTACCTAGAAACTGATACTCAAGAGAATAGCACTTAATACCTAACATTTTCAAAATCATATGGGTTACAAAGGAAGGCTACAAAGTAAAACAAATACAAGGGACTTCCGGTTTTAAGTATGAAGCCTGAAACTTACTGCTGTTGCTCAGTTGTTAAGTCACATCCAATTCTTTGGGAACCCATAAACTGCAGCATGCCAGGCTTCCTTGTCCTTTACCATCTCCCAGTGTTTGCTCAAACTCATGTCCATTCAGACAGTGATACTATCCAACCATCTCATCCTCTGTCACCCACTTCACCTCTTGCCCTCAATCTTTCCCAGCGTCAGGGTCTTTTCTCATCATGTAGCTAAAATCTTGGAGTTTCAGCTTCAGTCCTTCCAATGAATATTCAGGGTTGATTTTCTTTAAGTTTGATCTCCTTGCAGTCTGAGGGACTCTTAAGAGTCACAAGAGCACCACAGTTCAAAAGCATCAATTCTTCAGCACTCAGCTTTCTTTATGGTTCAACTCTCAGAACTGTATATAACTACTAGAAAAACCATAGCTTTGACTATATGGACTTTTATCAGCAAAGTAATGTCTCTGCTTTTTAATACTCAGTGTCTAGGTTTGTCATAGCTTTTCTTCCAAGGAGCAGGCATATTTTAATTTCATGGCTATAGTCACTGTCCACATTGATTTTGGATCCCAAGAAAATAAAATGTCACTCTTTCCACTTTTTCCCCATTTATTAGCCATGAAGTGATGGGACCAGAAGCCATGATCTTAGTTTTTTGAATGTTGAGTTTTAAGCTAGCTTTTTTACTCTCCTCTTTCACCCTCATCAAGGGGTTCTTTAGTTCCTCTTCACTTTCTGCCATAAATAATTGTATTAGAAATAATACTTTGAGTTTGTAAAGGAACAGATACTTAATGATAATTCATAACAGAATGTGGCCAAGTCTGACTTTGGGGGTGTGATGGTTAGTTTTATTTATCAACTTGGCTAGGCTATAGTTCTTTAATCAAACACTAACTTAAATGCTTCTGTGATGGTATCTGTAGGTGAGACTAACATCTATAATCACTTAACTTTAAGGGGATTATCCTTTATAATCCAGTTGAGTCTTATCAAATGAATTGAAGGTGTCAAGAGCAAAAATTGAGGTTCTTCAAAGAAGAAATTCTGCCTCAAGACTGCAACATCGACTCCTTCCTGAGTTTCCATTTTGCCAAACCAGACAGACAGAAAGATAGACAGATAGATACAGATATACAGATACGGATATAGATATTGAGATATAGATTAACTTATCTGTGGGCTTCCCAGCTGGTGCAGTAGTAAAGAATCCACCCCCCAATGCAGGGAATTTGGGTTCAATCCCTGGGTCAAGAAAATCCCCTAGAGAAGGAAATAGCAACCTACTCCAGTGTCTTGCCCGGGAAATCCCATGGGCAGGGAAGCCAGGCGTGCTGCAGTACATGGGGGTCACAAAGAGTCAGACATGACTCGGCACAGGAGCATATAATATATCTGCATATATCTTACAGTTCTGTTTCTCTGGATATCCATGATTGATATAAATTTTGGTATGTGGAAGTGGCGTGTTGCTGTAACAAATACCTGAAAATGCAGAAATAGTTTGGAACTGGTGAATTTTGAGGAGCTGGACAGAAAAAGCCTAGACTACCTTGAAGAGATCGTTGGTAGGTATCTGGACACTAAAGGTGATTCTGGTGAAGGCTCAGATGGACATGAGGAACACAGTAGTGAAAGCTTTTGTTATCTCTGAGAATACACAGTGTCATCATGAACAGAATGGAGGTAAGAAATATGAACATTAAAGATGCCTCTAGTGATGTCACAGATGGAAATGAGGAAAATATTACTGGACAGTGGAGGAAAGATGACCTTTGTTCAAAAATGGCAAAGAACTTGGTTGAATTGTGTCCTAGAGTTTTATAGAAAGTAGAATTTGTAAGCAATGAACTTGGATGTTTGGCTGAGAAGATATTCAAGTAAAGCATGGAAGGTGTTCTCCTTGCTGCTTACTACAATATGCTAAAGAAAAGACACAGATTGATAAAGAATTGATTAGCAAAAAGGGACCAGAATTTGATGATATGGAAATTTTCCAGCCTATTCAGACAGCAGCAGAAAATGAGAAAGTGTGCACATCAGGGGTATGGCTGACAGTTTGTTAAAGGAATTGGATACATGATTTATGAATTCAATCAACCATCAGCAAAAGTGAGGAACAGAGAGGGGGTGACCCAAGAAAGGTCTCTGGAGGATTCTCATGTCTAATGGCTCAGACTCCTGTGAATTTCACCTGAAGACTGACACATTGTTGAGAATTTTATACCAGCAAAAGCACTGTCACAGTGAGCTGAGAGGAACAGAGAGAAGAACACCCTGGGGAGAAAGAGATACCCAGGGATATAGCACGTGAAGCCAGAGGCAGATATTGGAGTGATATCTCTACAAACCAAGGCAAGTCACAGACTGCACAAATCACCAGAAGTCAGGAAGAGGCACAGAAGGCCCCTCCCCAAGGACCTGGCCGACATATTGATTTCAGCCATTTTGCCTCCAGAACATGACACATACATTTCTATTGTTTTCAGCCACCTAGTCAGTGATACTTTGTTATCAGAGCTCTAGGAGATGAATATAGGAAGCATGGAAAATCCATGCTGAACCTAAAACAGTCTGTACTTGTTTGGCAGAACAACAGGTACATGTTTTGATTTCATAAATAATTAGATTAGATTAAATTTATTAGTGATTAACTAAGTTCATTTAAACTTGGCTTTAGACATATTTGAAAGTTCTACTACTTATCTTTCTGCCTGTTTGCCTCTGCCTTGACCTCTAAGTTCATTTTCTCCCTCTCACATTGCTGTGAAAATACCAAAAAAGACTTCTGCAGGTAAAATCCGATGGAATAAATAACAGTGTTCTCTTGACAAACATCACTGCTCATTAGTAAGAGATTTAAATTCTGCCTGGGCTTTGTTTACACATTCAGACACTAATTGTCAGTCAGCCTGGTATGCACAGTGGACCACAGCGGTGGAAATTACCAGAACAGAGGCACAACACTGATGAGACTGACCCCTGCCCAGTGTGGCTGCTGGAAGTGGTCTCAACTGCTGGACTGGGTTTTCATGACCAAAAGAGTCAGTCAACTAGGCCTTTTACTAATAAAAACTTTTCCTTGTGAATTTTCCAGCCTATTCAGACAGCAGCAGAAAATGAGAAAGTGTGCACATCAGGGGTATGGCTGACAGTTTGTTAAAGGAATTGGATACATGATTTATGAATTCAATCAACCATCAGCAAAAGTGAGGAACAGAGAGGGTGACCCAAGAAAGGTCTCTGGAGGATTCTCATGTCTAATGGCTCAGACTCCTGTGAATTTCACCTGAAGACTGACACATTGTTGAGAATTTTATACCAGCAAAAGCACTGTCACAGTGAGCTGAGAGGAACAGAGAGAAGAACACCCTGGGGAGAAAGAGATACCCAGGGATATAGCACGTGAAGCCAGAGGCAGATATTGGAGTGATATCTCTACAAACCAAGGCAAGTCACAGACTGCACAAATCACCAGAAGTCAGGAAGAGGCACAGAAGGCCCCTCCCCAAGGACCTGGCCGACATATTGATTTCAGCCATTTTGCCTCCAGAACATGACACATACATTTCTATTGTTTTCAGCCACCTAGTCAGTGATACTTTGTTATCAGAGCTCTAGGAGATGAATATAGGAAGCATGGAAAATCCATGCTGAACCTACACACAGTCTGTACTTGTTTGGCAGAACAACAGGTACATGTTTTGATTTCATAAATAATTAGATTAGATTAAATTTATTAGTGATTAACTAAGTTCATTTAAACTTGGCTTTAGACATATTTGAAAGTTCTACTACTTATCTTTCTGCCTGTTTGCCTCTGCCTTGACCTCTAAGTTCATTTTCTCCCTCTCACATTGCTGTGAAAATACCAAAAAAGACTTCTGCAGGTAAAATCCGATGGAATAAATAACAGTGTTCTCTTGACAAACATCACTGCTCATTAGTAAGAGATTTAAATTCTGCCTGGGCTTTGTTTACACATTCAGACACTAATTGTCAGTCAGCCTGGTATGCACAGTGGACCACAGCGGTGGAAATTACCAGAACAGAGGCACAACACTGATGAGACTGACCCCTGCCCAGTGTGGCTGCTGGAAGTGGTCTCAACTGCTGGAGCCATGGCAGAGGTTTCCAAATCCCTATGACCAGAGAGAGAGTCAGTGGTCAGCCATTCTAGTGTCTGAGTTCAGATGCTGTTAATCATGCAACTTTATTCTGCTCTTGAAAGAGTCAGAATAGAGCTGCATTGTGTATTTCTCTCAGTTCTTTAAAACTGCAAGGAATTCTCTTCCTCAGCTTGATACTGAGATGCCACCAACCATGCGTGGCTCCCTCCCACAAACAGTTGTTGGTCAGGAGGGCCTCTGGGAACATTGCTGTCTTCATCTACATACAGCAGGGACCTGAGTCAAAGAGAGGCTGCTTTGGCAACAGGATTCCTCAGAAAAAGGATCATGAATACACTGGAGAATTGAAGAATCTCTTGATAGGTCATAACCAGAATTTTAAAAAAACAAAAATAGACAAGGATAGACTAATTACAATGGAAAATATCAGAATGCCTGCCACACAGGAAAGGTAACCATGTCAAGAACCTCCTTTTCACTTGTGTTTTTCACAGATGTTTGTGCATATGCTTAAGTTTATTGTTGTTGTTCAGTCACTGTCATATCTGACTCTTTGCGACCCCATGGACTGCACCGTGCCAGGCTTCCTTGTCCCTCACTATCTCCCAGAGCTTGCCCAAACACATGTCCATTGAGTCAGTGATGCCATCCAACCACCTAGTCCTCTGTTATTCCCTTCTCCTCCTGGCTTCAGTTTCCCGTGGAAAAGCCATAACCAAGCCATATATCCTTTGGGAGGGAACGTTTTCAAAAGTTTGAAAACACAGTTCTACTACTTATCTTTCTGCCTGTTTGCCTCTGCCTTGACCTCTAAGTTCATTTTCTCCCTCTCACATTGCTGTGAAAATACCAAAAAAGACTTCTGCAGGTAAAATCCGATGGAATAAATAACAGTGTTCTCTTGACAAACATCACTGCTCATTAGTAAGAGATTTAAATTCTGCCTGGGCTTTGTTTACACATTCAGACACTAATTGTCAGTCAGCCTGGTATGCACAGTGGACCACAGCGGTGGAAATTACCAGAACAGAGGCACAACACTGATGAGACTGACCCCTGCCCAGTGTGGCTGCTGGAAGTGGTCTCAACTGCTGGAGCCATGGCAGAGGTTTCCAAATCCCTATGACCAGAGAGAGAGTCAGTGGTCAGCCATTCTAGTGTCTGAGTTCAGATGCTGTTAATCATGCAACTTTATTCTGCTCTTGAAAGAGTCAGAATAGAGCTGCATTGTGTATTTCTCTCAGTTCTTTAAAACTGCAAGGAATTCTCTTCCTCAGCTTGATACTGAGATGCCACCAACCATGCGTGGCTCCCTCCCACAAACAGTTGTTGGTCAGGAGGGCCTCTGGGAACATTGCTGTCTTCATCTACATACAGCAGGGACCTGAGTCAAAGAGAGGCTGCTTTGGCAACAGGATTCCTCAGAAAAAGGATCATGAATACACTGGAGAATTGAAGAATCTCTTGATAGGTCATAACCAGAATTTTAAAAAAACAAAAATAGACAAGGATAGACTAATTACAATGGAAAATATCAGAATGCCTGCCACACAGGAAAGGTAACCATGTCAAGAACCTCCTTTTCACTTGTGTTTTTCACAGATGTTTGTGCATATGCTTAAGTTTATTGTTGTTGTTCAGTCACTGTCATATCTGACTCTTTGCGACCCCATGGACTGCACCGTGCCAGGCTTCCTTGTCCCTCACTATCTCCCAGAGCTTGCCCAAACACATGTCCATTGAGTCAGTGATGCCATCCAACCACCTAGTCCTCTGTTATTCCCTTCTCCTCCTGGCTTCAGTCTTTCCCAGCCTCAGGGTCTTAACCAATGAGTCAGATCATAACCAAGCCATATATCCTTTGGGAGGGGAGTAATCATGTTTTCAAAAGTTTGAAAAACACAGCTCAAAGCATAATCATGATCCTCCAAATTCCCTTCCATCTAAAGGACCACTAGTCCATTGCACAGTTAACACAGTCACCCCTCCTCCACTTCTTTTATTAAAATCTTGTCCCCAGGCCACTAGTGTCTCCTAGGGAGAAAATGAACTGCAAAGACTCCAGTCCATAAGAGACAAAGAAAAGGGTGAGATGGCCAATAAGAGTTCTGTGGGTCATTCTCCTTTCAGAGCCCTGTGATTTCCTTGAAACCTTTTGACTGTGGCCACATGACCTGTCTTCCTCTCTTCTTGTGGCTATTTAGGCATGGGGGTCAAAGATAAAAGGATCACGGCTCCTCCTGAAGGTGCTCCCAGACTGATAGCCAAGGAGGTCATTTCACATAGTACCCCTGTGAGGTAATGTTGTGAGTGCTTCATGAAAAACAAGGTAGCTGCTACCTAGGATAAGATGTTCTTGAAAGGTAACTAGGAATTTCCCGATCAGAAGAGAGGAGGAAGGACCCTCCAGGCACAGAATGGAATAGGCAGGGTACATGAAAGGAATGGTGAGGCCACAGAACCCGGCATGTCATATGATATGGCTGAAATATTGGGTCACACGGCAGAATGTCAGACCATGGGGAAGAAAGAAATCAGGTCATAGAGGAAAAGCCTTGGTGGTTACACTAGATTACAGACATCACTCTGTAGGCATAAGAAACCACCAAGAGGTCTTAGGTTATAATAAAATAATCAGACTTGCAACAGAGAAGTGTCATTTTTTTTATGCGAATCTCTTTGCTGTTGTAATTGGGTTCTGCCAACACTACCTCCCCCCATCCTCCCAAATTCTATGCTGAGTAACTTACTCCCAAGTATTCCTTCTCATTATCAAATGTGCACTCCCCACATCTCAAACACTGAAAATAACACTTTACATGCACATCCACAGTAATTACAGAAAACACAGACATCTTCCTAGGTAAATTTTCACTTACCACATCCTAATCCCATGGAAATGAGTCAGATCATAACCAAGCCATATATCCTTTGGGAGGGAGTAATCATGTTTTCAAAAGTTTGAAAAACACAGCTCAAAGCATAATCATGATCCTCCAAATTCCCTTCCATCTAAAGGACCACTAGTCCATTGCACAGTTAACACAGTCACCCCTCCTCCACTTCTTTTATTAAAATCTTGTCCCCAGGCCACTAGTGTCTCCTAGGGAGAAAATGAACTGCAAAGACTCCAGTCCATAAGAGACAAAGAAAAGGGTGAGATGGCCAATAAGAGTTCTGTGGGTCATTCTCCTTTCAGAGCCCTGTGATTTCCTTGAAACCTTTTGACTGTGGCCACATGACCTGTCTTCCTCTCTTCTTGTGGCTATTTAGGCATGGGGGTCAAAGATAAAAGGATCACGGCTCCTCCTGAAGGTGCTCCCAGACTGATAGCCAAGGAGGTCATTTCACATAGTACCCCTGTGAGGTAATGTTGTGAGTGCTTCTGCGAAAAACAAGGTAGCTGCTACCTAGGATAAGATGTTCTTGAAAGGTAACTAGGAATTTCCCGATCAGAAGAGAGGAGGAAGGACCCTCCAGGCACAGAATGGAATAGGCAGGGTACATGAAAGGAATGGTGAGGCCACAGAACCCGGCATGTCATATGATATGGCTGAAATATTGGGTCACACGGCAGAATGTCAGACCATGGGGAAGAAAGAAATCAGGTCATAGAGGAAAAGCCTTGGTGGTTACACTAGATTACAGACATCACTCTGTAGGCATAAGAAACCACCAAGAGGTCTTAGGTTATAATAAAATAATCAGACTTGCAACAGAGAAGTGTCATTTTTTTTTTATGCGAATCTCTTTGCTGTTGTAATTGGGTTCTGCCAACACTACCTCCCCCCATCCTCCCAAATTCTATGCTGAGTAACTTACTCCCAAGTATTCCTTCTCATTATCAAATGTGCACTCCCCACATCTCAAACACTGAAAATAACACTTTACATGCACATCCACAGTAATTACAGAAAACACAGACATCTTCCTAGGTAAATTTTCACTTACCACATCCTAGTTATTAAACTGAAGTAACTCCTCAGCTACAACCAGCTGCAATGGTTACCCTGTTAAAGTCTCATACCAATCCACTTCACTCCCGGAGAACACACTTCCATTGCTGCTACTACTGCCTATATACTGACACTCTTCAATAGTAACACCTTTACTGCTCTGCAACATAGCCATTTGGAATTTCCTCATCCTCCAATTTTGAAACTCTGTCATTACCTTCCAAAACATCTTTCTAGTCCCATTTCTATTACTAATTCTATTCTAATTTCCTTTATTTGACTTCCCCTGGCAATCTGAGAACCAATCACTCAAGTTATTTGCCAGACACTATTCCAAGAACTTGAAATATCCCAGTGTAGAAAAGATCACAGCCTCATGAAGGATACTCTTAGCAGAAAGACAGCAATACAATCAATACCCAAAGTAAACTATTAATATCATGTTATAAATATTATGGACAAGTTGAAGTGGGCCAAAAGTATGCAAGGATGGACATGAGGAAGGAGCACAAGAGGCATCACCGAACACTTGACAGAGAAGCAAAGGTGATGCTAAAAGGTCATCACACCAATTCAGGTAAGATACAATGAACCCCCATTCAGCTTCAGTAAATGTGTTCAGACCCTAGACCCACAATCTTATCCAACCCCTACTCCAAACCTCATCTCAAAATGAATTCACATGAGAAATTGTTTCACATGAGAAATTATGTGGTTGCAGCTTCTATCAAATGAGATGGGGAAGACAAGGTTTAGGGGCAACCCTAGTTATAACTTGGTACAGTAGTATGTCTAAGTATGACACACGGAATGACGAAATTATGGGATGGTTCTTAAGTTTTTTTAGCTATCAAAGACAGGAATCATTTGACTGAAATCAGGGTATAACTCATAACAACCATCTAATTCTCAGCTACTTTTTTCAGTTACTGTGACTCAGGCACTTGCCTCACAAATATTCAAATTCCTGCAAAATCAGATGCCTTCAAGACATCTCCAAAAGTTCTTCCAGTGGTAGCCATATTCCTCTTGCCTGATTGCTATTCCTTCAAGCCTTCTCCTACTAAGTCTTACAACAACAAATCACTTCTATTCCTTCTATTATTGTTCTCTGCACACTAGAATCTACTTAATTGCTTACTAGCCAAATAGTTGAAAATGATAATCAATTGAAGAAAAAGTCTCAAATTTTTTTATTATTGCCTTTTTACAATATCACAATAGAGTCCATAAAGCCATCTGGCATCTTGCTGTTTCTGCAGCTGGACCACTAAAATTTTATTCATCAGCCTGCTGAACTGTTCCCTTTTCAGAGACATAGATACCATCCAAAAATTTTCGGATATCTTTGTTTTTAACTGTGGTGGCCTGCTGAATCAACACAGCTGAATTTGACACAAGTTCAGTGTCGTTTCCTTCAAGAATTAACTCATCTTTCTGGGCTTGAGATACCAAACAGACAACCCCTGGCCTCATCCGAACGCTGTGGATGTATTTTTCACCCAAAAAGTTTCGGATTTCAGCAAGAGAACCATTCTCCTGAATGACAACGTTGATGGAGAAGTGGGCGTACACAGACCTCATCTTGCAATGGAAGCCCAGTGTAACACCCTTGATAATGTTCTGTATGTGACTACAGATGGTGCGCACAGTCGCCAGGTCCTTTCTGTTTCCCCACCATTTGTCAACACGGAGCCTCTTCTTTTTCTTTCCAAGGAGACTGAGCTCTACATTGATGTAATTGAAGTCCCTCCACAGGGTGCCTCTGGGGCCCTTCACAGTAACTGTCTGCCCCTTCAGAGAAATGTCGACATTTTCTGGAATGTCGAGAGTCTGATTCCTGAGAATGGTCTTGATTCTCGCAGTAGATGCGGCAAAGAAAAGTGTCATTTTATAAGGACAACAAGGCTGATTGCTGAGTTCAAGAATGGTAAGCTTTTGGAGGCAGGAAAGTTTGATAGAACACTATTGCCTTAGATCAGGTAAGATATGCTGAGGGGGCTTCGCTTGTGGCTCAGTGGATAAGAATCTGTCTGCCAATGCAGGAGACACAGATTCGAGCCCTGATCCGGGAAGATCCCACATACCACAGAGCAGCTAAACCTACACATCAACAAAGACCCAGCACAGCCAAAAATAAATAAATAAAAGTTCAAAAAAAAAAAAATGCTGAGGACCTTAATTATAGTGGTGTGGGAAAGGAGAGGAGAAAACGGAAATCAGAGATTAAAAGGATAGAATCAAGAGAACTAGAAGGACTTCCTTAGCAGTTCAGTGGTTTGGAATCCACCTGTCAATGCAAGGGATTCTTGGTCTTGGAAGATATCACAATAGAGTCCATAAAGCCATCTGGCATCTTGCTGTTTCTGCAATTTTTTGCTGAACTGTTCCCTTTTCAGAGACATAGATACCATCCAAAATTTTCGGATATCTTTGTTTTTAACTGTGGTGGCCTGCTGAATCAACACAGCTGAATTTGACACAAGTTCAGTGTCGTTTCCTTCAAGAATTAACTCATCTTTCTGGGCTTGAGATACCAAACAGACAACCCCTGGCCTCATCCGAACGCTGTGGATGTATTTTTCACCCAAAAAGTTTCGGATTTCAGCAAGAGAACCATTCTCCTGAATGACAACGTTGATGGAGAAGTGGGCGTACACAGACCTCATCTTGCAATGGAAGCCCAGTGTAACACCCTTGATAATGTTCTGTATGTGACTACAGATGGTGCGCACAGTCGCCAGGTCCTTTCTGTTTCCCCACCATTTGTCAACACGGAGCCTCTTCTTTTTCTTTCCAAGGAGACTGAGCTCTACATTGATGTAATTGAAGTCCCTCCACAGGGTGCCTCTGGGGCCCTTCACAGTAACTGTCTGCCCCTTCAGAGAAATGTCGACATTTTCTGGAATGTCGAGAGTCTGATTCCTGAGAATGGTCTTGATTCTCGCAGTAGATGCGGCAAAGAAAAGTGTCATTTTATAAGGACAACAAGGCTGATTGCTGAGTTCAAGAATGGTAAGCTTTTGGAGGCAGGAAAGTTTGATAGAACACTATTGCCTTAGATCAGGTAAGATATGCTGAGGGGGCTTCGCTTGTGGCTCAGTGGATAAGAATCTGTCTGCCAATGCAGGAGACACAGATTCGAGCCCTGATCCGGGAAGATCCCACATACCACAGAGCAGCTAAACCTACACATCAACAAAGACCCAGCACAGCCAAAAATAAATAAATAAAAGTTCAAAAAAAAAAAAATGCTGAGGACCTTAATTATAGTGGTGTGGGAAAGGAGAGGAGAAAACGGAAATCAGAGATTAAAAGGATAGAATCAAGAGAACTAGAAGGACTTCCTTAGCAGTTCAGTGGTTTGGAATCCACCTGTCAATGCAAGGGATTCTTGGTCTTGGAAGATCCCACGTGCCATGGGGCAACTAAGCCCATACCCTGCAACTACTGAAGCCCATATGCCCTACTGCCCATTCTCCACAACAGTAAGTTGTGGAGAACTCCACAATAAGAACCCTGAACTCTGCCACTGGAGAGTAGCCCCTGAGCATCAATAAAGATACAGTGCATTTGAAAATAATATAGATAATTTTTTTTTAAAAAGACATAGAATTTGAAGACTGGTGAAGAAGCAAGAGAGATCTTGGATAACCCCAATCTTCTCCATTCGATATCTGCATGGGTGGTGGTACTATTCATTAGGACAGGAATTACTGGGGGAGAAGCAGTGCTGGAGAGAGACAACAAATTCTGTTTGGGATAAAATGAATTCATGTGACTATAGGGCATTCAAATGACTTAGAATATTAGCTAATAGTATCTAGTACCCTCTTTTGCTTTCTAGCCTAAAATGCAATCAAACAATCCAAGAAATATATAGACCTTAAGCCAATTAACCATTTCCTTTAAAGTCACAAGGCAGTGGTTTCCACTATGGTCTTTCAGAAGAAGAAAATATTTGGTATGCACTGAATACAAGAGGTTCTGGAAAAATTAGGGCACCAATGCTGGTATCTTCATATCTAGGTACTGTTAAGACTTGAATAAATTTTCTTCATTCCAGGATATGAAGACAAAGCTTCATTTTGAGAGCCAAGACATTTGCACTGGTGGAAAAGAGTTGATCATGAATTTGTCTCTGACTGCAAGAAAGCTACTGTTTTGCACACACCAAAAGGACTGGGCTATGACTTATTCAGCCTTGAGCTCTCCCAAAGGGAGTGATGTTTATTCCTAGGGATAAGATGTGCAGATCACCCAGGGATTTTGAGACCTATCTGTCAATTAGCCACAGGCATGTACAGAGCTGAAGCAAAGCAGACTTGCTACTTGGATTTCAGCAATAAACTTGGTGCCAGAAAATGTTATTGCAGAACAAGACTCCAGTTTAATCTGTTGTCTTAAAGACCTCAGGAATTACTCCATCACTCAATATTTTAAAATGATCACCATGAGTTTCCTCATCAATGAAGAGATTACATTTCGAAATGCCTTTCTGAATTAAATTACCCAGTAATAAATTCGACTGTGTGTAGGTAGACTGGGGTTGGGGGTCGGGGCAGAAGAGTGTTTGGGATAAGAAGAAACTCACGCTGAGGGTTTTTTTGGGGGGTGGGTGTGGCTGGAGAGAGGAGGCTAGAGGGAGCATCATATAGATATCAGTAAAGTTAAAATAAGAAAAAGTGCCAGAAGTAAAAAATTTCACATGTTTCTGGCTTCAAATACCACGCTTGGTTTTCATCCTCAGCAAACACAGGTAACAGATGTAGTTCTGCTGACGTGTGTTACATTTCACCCTCTTTTACAAGCTCATCATTCACCTCAATCCCTTTGCAGATTGTTAAACAACTACCTGCCAATGCCAATTGGGAGGGGAGCCTTGAAGAAAGTAAACTTGGAGACTGGTGAAGAAACAAGACAGGTCTTGCCTAACCCCCAATCTTCTCCATTTGATATCTTCATGGGTGGTAGTACCATTCATTAGGACAGGAATTATGGGGGGAGAAGCAGCACGGGAGAGAGACAATAAAACAAACTCAGAAGGCAAGGGCCCGCTTCTTGGCTCAGCATCACTGAACAAAGTTAAGAAATCAAGACACCAAAGGCTGCAGTTTGGCAGAAGGGATCCCACTTCTCTTTTGCTAACCTACAGCTCCAGTCCTGATACTGCCCAAGGTCCAGCCCTGTCTTTATAGTGGCTTTTCCATGTCACTCTGTCCACTCAGACTCTATTGGCTGAGATGGTATTTATCATCTTCTCCTTTCACTCTTCTGGTCACCACTTCTGGCTTTTATTTCTGAATGCAACCTTCCTGAATTCTCCTGATCCCCTAAAAAGAAGATGTGTGAGTCTCACTCATAGGCCACATGATTCTTACAACACCCATCTTTCATCTACTGATGTACATTTGTGCTGGAGAGCAACGTCATGCTCCTTGGTGGTGATGGTGGTGGTTTAGTTGCTAAGTCATGTCTGACTCTTTGTGACCCCAGGGACTATAGTCCACCAGGTTCCTCTGTCCATGGCATTTCCCAGGCAAGAATACTGGAGTGGGCTGCCATTTCTTTCTCCATGGGATCTTCTCAACCCAGGGATAGAACCTGTGTCTCTTGCATTGCAAGCATATTCTGTACCAACTGAGCCACCATGGAAGCCTCATCATGCTCCTTAAGAACTATTTAAAACCAACCACGTGAAGTCTGTGGGCACTGGTGTCTGGGGATCTACAGCTGCCGACTCATCATTTTTGAGAGGATGGCACTGGTACCTCAAACTAACCATGGGCATAACTAAATCCACAGTTTCATCCACACAGCTCCCCACAGAGTGCTCCTCCTTCTGTGTTACCTCGCCTCAGAGAGGCCACCAGCATTCCTCCACTGCTCAAGCCAGACTCATATTCTCACTGATTCATCTGCCCCCACAGCTGCCAAGCCCCTTCAATCCCATGTGCACAACTGCTATCAAATCCAGTTCACACCAGTAGCCTTGTCCTGCTTCAGTCTTCTCATTTTATAGTTCCTTCCTTTTTTGTGTGGGGAGGAGGGGGCTGGATTGGGGAGGTAGGGGGGCGAGTGGGCCATTTCTATTGGTCTTTCATTTGTCTATTTTCATCCGTCTTTGTTCTCTGGCCCGTGTGGACCTCCCATTGCAGTGGCCTCTGTTGTCGCAGAGCACCGGCTCTGGGCGCATGCACTCCAGAGCTCCGGCTTGGTAATTGGACACATCAGTCCAGCCGCTCCGCGGCACGTGGGATCTTCCCAGAGTCCGGCATGTCTTTATAGTGGCTTTTCCATGTCACTCTGTCCACTCAGACTCTATTGGCTGAGATGGTATTTATCATCTTCTCCTTTCACTCTTCTGGTCACCACTTCTGGCTTTTATTTCTGAATGCAACCTTCCTGAATTCTCCTGATCCCCTAAAAAGAAGATGTGTGAGTCTCACTCATAGGCCACATGATTCTTACAACACCCATCTTTCATCTACTGATGTACATTTGTGCTGGAGAGCAACGTCATGCTCCTTGGTGGTGATGGTGGTGGTTTAGTTGCTAAGTCATGTCTGACTCTTTGTGACCCCAGGGACTATAGTCCACCAGGTTCCTCTGTCCATGGCATTTCCCAGGCAAGAATACTGGAGTGGGCTGCCATTTCTTTCTCCATGGGATCTTCTCAACCCAGGGATAGAACCTGTGTCTCTTGCATTGCAAGCATATTCTGTACCAACTGAGCCACCATGGAAGCCTCATCATGCTCCTTAAGAACTATTTAAAACCAACCACGTGAAGTCTGTGGGCACTGGTGTCTGGGGATCTACAGCTGCCGACTCATCATTTTTGAGAGGATGGCACTGGTACCTCAAACTAACCATGGGCATAACTAAATCCACAGTTTCATCCACACAGCTCCCCACAGAGTGCTCCTCCTTCTGTGTTACCTCGCCTCAGAGAGGCCACCAGCATTCCTCCACTGCTCAAGCCAGACTCATATTCTCACTGATTCATCTGCCCCCACAGCTGCCAAGCCCCTTCAATCCCATGTGCACAACTGCTATCAAATCCAGTTCACACCAGTAGCCTTGTCCTGCTTCAGTCTTCTCATTTTATAGTTCCTTCCTTTTTTGTGTGGGGAGGAGGGGGCTGGATTGGGGAGGTAGGGGGGCGAGTGGGCCATTTCTATTGGTCTTTCATTTGTCTATTTTCATCCGTCTTTGTTCTCTGGCCCGTGTGGACCTCCCATTGCAGTGGCCTCTGTTGTCGCAGAGCACCGGCTCTGGGCGCATGCACTCCAGAGCTCCGGCTTGGTAATTGAACACATTGGTCCAGCCGCTCCGTGGCACGTGGGATCATCCCAGACCAGGGATCGAACCGGTGCCCCTTGCACTGCAAGGCGGTGTCCTTACCCACTGGACCACCAAGGAAGCCCAGTTCCTTCTTTTTTTTTTTTTAGATTTATTTATTTATTTATTTTGGGCGGGGGTCGGGTTGGAGAGGGAGGGGAGCAGGCGGGCCACCTCTACCAGTCTTTCATTTCTCCATTTTTCATCTGTCTTTGTTCTTTGGCTCCTGCGGGCCTCCCATTGCGGTGGCGTCTGTCATCGCAGAGCGCCGGCTCTGGGCGCATGCACTCCAGAGCTCCAGCTTGGTAATTGGACACATCGGTCCAGCCGCTCCGCGGCACGTGGGATCTTCCCAGGCCAGGGATTGAACCAGCGCCCCTTGTACTGCAAGGCGGTGTCCTTATCCACTGGACCACCAGGGGAAGCCCCAGTTCCTTCTTTTTTAAAAAAAATTATTATTTGGCTGCATTGGGTCTTAGTTTACAGCACTTGGGGTCTTCAATTTTCAATCTTTGTTCCAGCATGCAGGATCTTGTGCCATGCATAAGGATCTTAGTTGCAGTATGTGAGATATAACTCTCTGACCAAGAATTGAACTCAGGCCCCCTGCATTGGGAGTGCAGAATCTTAGCCACCAGATCACCAGGGAAGTCCTTATAGTTCCTTCTGCAATCAAAGTCTTATAACTGTTATCTCTGACTTGATGCCGAGGCCCTCTGACCTAAGTCAGAATGATCTCTCTAGGATGTAGTTCTGAGCATGACATTCTGCTCCTTTAGTTCTTTCAAAAGCTTCCCTCTGCCCACATGATACTTCTCAAAAGTCTTCATTACATTGGCCATTCTGACCAGCCCAATCCAATCGGCTACAGATCAACAAGTCTCTTCTGCTCTCACATGCTACTCTTCTGCCCCACGAAGTTCTCTACTCATTCTCACGCTCCTCAAATGCCTTGATGCCTCATATTGCTCTCTCCTTGTTCTAGAAATTAGGAACTCCCATTTTTAACAATGTGCTTGATAAAGGAAAACACTAATCTGAAAGCATGTGGTTCCAAAGGGTATCTACCCAGAGTAGATGGCCCTCGTTTCACAGAATGTCCAGCTGAAGTTTATCAAATAAAGAAGCAGAAAACTTCCCTGGGAGTGTGGTGGTTAAGGCTTGTGCTTTCACTCCTGAGAGCACAGGTTCAATATCTGGTTGGGGAACTAAGATACTGTAGGCTGTGTGGCAAAAAAAAAAAAAATAAACAGAATAACAACTAAAATAAAGAAGCAGGACCACAGTTGAGTTAAAGATTATGAATGTCAAAATGCAGCACATACCTGAGTGAAGAAGTTTCTGGGCTTCAAAGGAGTGAGGTGAGTAGAGTTTGAGAGAGATGGAGGGACAGCCCCAAGAAAGGAGGGGGGCAGGTTCTGTGTTACGAGAGTGTGAAAATGAAGGAGAACCCAGTATCACAGTGACATGCTATGCCAGAAAAGAAAGACACCCAATGAGCCATTCTCTGTAACGAAGACAGCTATAGTATGCTTGAGAAGCAGCATGCCTGTGATGCCATGTTGTATATATCATTGATGGTCCTGAGGTACAGATCTTTTGGTCCTCCTAAACTTTCCATGAGAGTCTGCTGTAACAGCCTGTGTGCAAGGCTGGAGCAGTGCTCTCACAGAGGGGTGTGTGCATGCAGACAGTGCTGCCAGTGCAGCCACCAGGGGCAGAGGTAACAGGGGAACAGGACACAGAGCGGACCAACCACAAGGAAGTCAGGTGTATGGAACAGTCCGGAAATCTTCAGTTAGGATGTTAGATTTCCTCCCATCTGAGGGACTGTACCTCAGTACAATGTATTTGATATCTGAAGAGAAGGAGACGGAACTCCTAAAGGCAGCTGACCCTTACATTACAGTTACAGCTCATGTAGTAAAGGCACAGGATTGCTATGAAGCAAATAAATACTTTTGAGGAAGTAAATGCATGTAATAATAAATACGTTAGATATAAGTAAAAATGGATAAACTTATAGAGGGGGGGTTGTAAAAAGCATACTGGATCACAGAAAGAAAATAACGTTATAAAAGGAGCGATGATAACTTAAAAAGAAAAGACTGGTCTTTGACGTTGGAACTGTACTGCATGTGGTTCCAAAGGGTATCTACCCAGAGTAGATGGCCCTCGTTTCACAGAATGTCCAGCTGAAGTTTATCAAATAAAGAAGCAGAAAACTTCCCTGGGAGTGTGGTGGTTAAGGCTTGTGCTTTCACTCCTGAGAGCACAGGTTCAATATCTGGTTGGGGAACTAAGATACTGTAGGCTGTGTGGCAAAAAAAAAAAAATAAACAGAATAACAACTAAAATAAAGAAGCAGGACCACAGTTGAGTTAAAGATTATGAATGTCAAAATGCAGCACATACCTGAGTGAAGAAGTTTCTGGGCTTCAAAGGAGTGAGGTGAGTAGAGTTTGAGAGAGATGGAGGGACAGCCCCAAGAAAGGAGGGGGGCAGGTTCTGTGTTACGAGAGTGTGAAAATGAAGGAGAACCCAGTATCACAGTGACATGCTATGCCAGAAAAGAAAGACACCCAATGAGCCATTCTCTGTAACGAAGACAGCTATAGTATGCTTGAGAAGCAGCATGCCTGTGATGCCATGTTGTATATATCATTGATGGTCCTGAGGTACAGATCTTTTGGTCCTCCTAAACTTTCCATGAGAGTCTGCTGTAACAGCCTGTGTGCAAGGCTGGAGCAGTGCTCTCACAGAGGGGTGTGTGCATGCAGACAGTGCTGCCAGTGCAGCCACCAGGGGCAGAGGTAACAGGGGAACAGGACACAGAGCGGACCAACCACAAGGAAGTCAGGTGTATGGAACAGTCCGGAAATCTTCAGTTAGGATGTTAGATTTCCTCCCATCTGAGGGACTGTACCTCAGTACAATGTATTTGATATCTGAAGAGAAGGAGACGGAACTCCTAAAGGCAGCTGACCCTTACATTACAGTTACAGCTCATGTAGTAAAGGCACAGGATTGCTATGAAGCAAATAAATACTTTTGAGGAAGTAAATGCATGTAATAATAAATACGTTAGATATAAGTAAAAATGGATAAACTTATAGAGGGGGGGTTGTAAAAAGCATACTGGATCACAGAAAGAAAATAACGTTATAAAAGGAGCGATGATAACTTAAAAAGAAAAGACTGGTCTTTGACGTTGGAAGCCTTACTTTACTAAAAAAAAGAAGGTACAGGGCTTCCCTGGTGGTCCAGTGGGTAAGGACACCGCCTTGCAGTGCAAGGGGTGCCGGTTCGATCCCTGGCCTGGGAAGATCCCACGTGCCGCGGAGCAGCTGGACTGATGTGTCCAAACTACCGAGTGGGAGCTCTGGAGCGCATGCACCCAGAGCCAGTGCTCTGCGACAACAGAGGCCGCCGCGATGGGAGGCCCACATGAGCCAAAGAACAAAGACGGATGAAAATGGACAAATGAAAGACCAATAGAAGTGACCCGCCTGCTTCCCTCCCTCCCCACCCCTACCCCCACCCCCACCAAAATAAATAAATAAATAAATCTTTTAAAAAAGAAGGTACATTGTTTCCATCAGGTGACAGAAATAATGATATAGTTTTGATTCAAATTAGGGAGAAAAAGAGTGTGAGGTGTGTGGAAGACAAGAGGTTGATTACCATTGTCCTAGAATTTTCACAATCTCTGATCTAAAAATTCAAGAAACAAAATAAACTTTACATACTAGCTTACCTGACAGAATTTATATAATGAGCAGGTAAACATCATCAAGCTTGAGATGTCACAATTCAGGACATATTTTAATGTCAATAGAAATCATTTCAGACATAAAAATCTATTTCCCAAAGTCTTAAAAAAAAAAAAATACTCCTTCACACGCAGTCCCAGAAACTATATGTGAGAACATTTGGTGCTTACTGCCGACTCACTGGAGTTTTATAAAGACTAACATCTCTCGACGACCTTAGTGTTAATCAGAATTTGAGAAAGCAGTGTGAATGAATACATATGTGAAATATCAATGCATCCTGATTCCTAAGGCAGAAAGAACACCCCAGAAATTTGGGGGGGGGTTCAAGAATTCCAGAGTACTTGCTAATTAACTTAGATGTATTAGTCAGGATAAGTTAGAATATACTACAATAATAATTTCAAAATTCTCAGTAGTATAGCACGATTAAAGACTGGTACTTACTACTGTGAGGTCTAGTAGATATGGAGACAGCAGGATGGCTATTCTCCATTGGTGCAGTTTTCTACATAGCTTAGATGTTATGGCTTCTCCATATTAACATACACTCCTGTGGTTGCTGTGGCCTAGGACAAGAGCATAGAAAATCATGAACTTGCTTCCACCCATAATTCCCACTTCAGTCACACGATTTACACCTAACTTCAAGACACATGTGTTGAACATTCCCCCACGCCCAAAAAGGAGGAGAAATCTAGGTGGCAAGTATTAGTACTGTCTGCTGCAGATATGTATCCGACCTTTAGATTTTACTCATATTTCTACAGAAAAGATAAAATACAAATGTATTTTTTAAACATTTTCAAGGTATTTTTTAAGTCTTTTTTAAGCATCAGAAGCTCATTTCCACCTTCCTCCTACTTGTTCCTTGCTTCAGTATGGTATAACCAAGAGAAAAAAAAGACTCAAAATAGACTTCAAACAATTATTCATTTTAATCCAATCCATGGTACTAGAGAGAACTAAGCTTTCTTTTTATCTATTGTAAGTTTTCTCAACCTTGGCATTATCAATCTTTAGAGCTGGACAATTCTTGAGAGCTGTCCCATGTTGCAGAACATTTAGCCACATCCCTGATCTCGATCCACTAGATAACAATAGCATCTCTCCCACTTTAGCTGTGAAAATCCAAAATGACTCTAGACACTGTTACATGTTCCCTGGGGGTAAAATTACTCCTGGTTGAAAACCGCTTTCTTATTTGCTTCCTTTGACCTCTAGAGCTGTTCAGATCATTTAACACGTAATTGGACTCAGTATTGATGAAGCAGAGAAACAGACCAAAGATGAGACACTTTCTCCCAGATCTACCACAAGAGACTTTAGGCAAATCTCTGAACCTCTCTTTGCCTAATCTATAAAGTGGTGATAATAGTGTTACCTGGTTTACAAGGGGAGTTTTTTGTAGGAATTAAATGAGACACTAAATAGCCCATGCTTTTTTCTCTGTCTTGGCAAACTACCTTTGTAGACAACCAGGATACACATACATGGAATCTATCTCTAGACATTCTATTCTGTCTCTGTGCACTTCTTTGAGAGCTCCTCGCTGTGCTGATTAACCATCATTATCATTAGGCCCTCTATTATCTATGGGTGACTTGTCTGGGAAACTCGGCCATCAGGAAAGGAGCTGAAAACTGTGAAGAAGGCCTACAAAACCTCTGCACTGAAGCTCAGACAATTTTCTCACTGTGCAGTCTCCCAAGGTTATTAAGATAGTTGACAAATGATTTCTTCCTCAGCCCTTGCACCATCTTGCTGTGCCTTGTACACAGGTACAGGCACCCAATAAATGGTTGCTGAGGGATGAATGGCCAATTTCAGACCTAATTCAAACAAGCTTCTCATTACCGGGTTTCCCCACATTGCCTTAGGTTAGGAGTTCCAAATTATGTGGGATGAGGATAGGGAAGTTATTAATACAGGCAGGACCAGCGTTAGCAATAAGTGACAGGTGACAGTCTGACATTAAAAAAAGGACATTAAAGGGCACACATTAATTAAAAAATAAAAACCACTGCTCTGGAGAGTAAGTAATCATACACATTACAATAACCCCTTAGCAGCATTACTGTCAGTGTATAATAATTGATACCCCTAATAATGACTCTGACATTTTAAAAAATGCTAATTTCTGTTCAGCTTGTTCTCTTTTAAAGAGTCAGAGTAGTATGTAAGGCATTTGAGAAACATTTCCATCACAGACTTACAAAATATGTGGCTTGCAATATACCTTAGAGCTTATCTAATCTGTTTTCTAGACAAAGAAACTTCTGGAAAGGTGAAGTGCACTTATCCAAGGTCAGGTGTCCAGAAAGGAAGGAATGGAACTAAAATCTTAGCTTGCTGACTCCATGGAAAACTCCTTTTCCACTATAACACATCTTCAAAATTATAACCATATTTTTTAATTAATTAAAATTGCCAAGTTTAATATTTGGCAACTCAGGATGGGTACAATTCAAGTATATAGAATATTCTTACACTAGTCCTTATTGAGTCTTTCTGTTGAAAATCATAGTTTAAATCTGGTACATGTGTCAAATGAAAGGAAAAGTGTGATGCCTGACTCAGTGACTGAATTTTCTACAAGGAAGGAAAGATTTACATGTAGGAAGACTCAACAATGGAAAGTGGTGTGGAGTGTGGCAATGAATCTCAGGGTGCAGAAACTAAACTAAATCTGGGTGCTCTGGGAATTCAGAGACAGGAGACCTCAACCCATGGCATGTGGTCAAGGATGGCACAGAGGTGGGGTGTGGACCCAGAGGCAATGTCGACTTTGGAAAAGAAAACAAATGATTTCTTCCTCAGCCCTTGCACCATCTTGCTGTGCCTTGTACACAGGTACAGGCACCCAATAAATGGTTGCTGAGGGATGAATGGCCAATTTCAGACCTAATTCAAACAAGCTTCTCATTACCGGGTTTCCCCACATTGCCTTAGGTTAGGAGTTCCAAATTATGTGGGATGAGGATAGGGAAGTTATTAATACAGGCAGGACCAGCGTTAGCAATAAGTGACAGGTGACAGTCTGACATTAAAAAAAGGACATTAAAGGGCACACATTAATTAAAAAATAAAAACCACTGCTCTGGAGAGTAAGTAATCATACACATTACAATAACCCCTTAGCAGCATTACTGTCAGTGTATAATAATTGATACCCCTAATAATGACTCTGACATTTTAAAAAATGCTAATTTCTGTTCAGCTTGTTCTCTTTTAAAGAGTCAGAGTAGTATGTAAGGCATTTGAGAAACATTTCCATCACAGACTTACAAAATATGTGGCTTGCAATATACCTTAGAGCTTATCTAATCTGTTTTCTAGACAAAGAAACTTCTGGAAAGGTGAAGTGCACTTATCCAAGGTCAGGTGTCCAGAAAGGAAGGAATGGAACTAAAATCTTAGCTTGCTGACTCCATGGAAAACTCCTTTTCCACTATAACACATCTTCAAAATTATAACCATATTTTTTAATTAATTAAAATTGCCAAGTTTAATATTTGGCAACTCAGGATGGGTACAATTCAAGTATATAGAATATTCTTACACTAGTCCTTATTGAGTCTTTCTGTTGAAAATCATAGTTTAAATCTGGTACATGTGTCAAATGAAAGGAAAAGTGTGATGCCTGACTCAGTGACTGAATTTTCTACAAGGGAAGGAAAGATTTACATGTAGGAAGACTCAACAATGGAAAGTGGTGTGGAGTGTGGCAATGAATCTCAGGGTGCAGAAACTAAACTAAATCTGGGTGCTCTGGGAATTCAGAGACAGGAGACCTCAACCCATGGCATGTGGTCAAGGATGGCACAGAGGTGGGGTGTGGACCCAGAGGCAATGTCGACTTTGGAAAAGAAAACAAGGATGTTCCAGATGCAAAGAACAATGTTAGAAAACATGAGAAGGGGGTGGAAGGCTAGATCACATTTTCTAAACCATTCACTTGAACAGGTTATCTAACAATTTTGAATTATTTATGAAGATAGAGGGGGTTGCTACAGAAAATATTAAAAATTTAGCTTGCCCTGGAAAATCTAAGTTGAAGGGAGGAGAGAATGAAGAAAACGGCCCAATTGGTCTGGACTAGCATTGTTTGATAGAAATGTAATAATGTTACACGTGTAATTTAAAATATTCTAGCAGCCCCATTAAGAAAAGTCAAAAGCAACAGATTAAATTCACTTTTTAAATAGATTTTATTTAACTCAATACATCTAACGTATTATTCCCATATGTATTCTATACATACAAATTATCAAGGTGAGATTTTTCTAAACTCATATTAATTCTCTCAAATCTAATGTGCAGTCCACACTTAGAGCATACCTCAATTTGGATGTTGAACTCATCAGAAATAATCTGCACTTAGATTCTGTAGAACTGACAACTGAAAAGATGAATTCACCTACCCAAGTTGCTCCAAATATATATACATAAAAGCTTCCCCATAACTAAATCAAATACTAAAAATAATTTTCTGTTAATATTTGCATCCACATTCACAAAAGTGCTTCAGTCCTTACATTTAAAAGCCAAGCAAATAAAATTAAATAAACTAAAAATGGCTATGCATTAGGTTCCACAAGTCTAGAAGTGGGGTCAGGAGTGGGAAGCAGGGTAGCCAGGTGACACGGGGCCCTTGGATGGCTGACTCAGTGCCTGGAGGGAGATGCTGCATCTGAGTCAGTACACCAAACGGTGTCACCCTGTCCTCTCTGCCAAGAAGAAAGGAGATATCAAAACAAAAATAAATCTCCAGGGAGACTAGTCTGCAACAGGCCTGAGAAAACAAAAGAGAAAAAAGCAAAGTTCAGAAGACCAACGAACAGCTCATTGTGATAAGTAAAATGTGAAATAATGAGGACTGGAACCAGAGCTGGGACACAAAAAATGAGGGGGAGTTTATCTGAGAGGCTGTTTGTTGAACAGAAGAACTGACAGGACTGGAGACTAGATGGGCCATGTAAGAATGGACAGCAGCTGAAAAAGTCAGAGGGACTTCTGGTTTTTTGTTTCCAGGTTTTGTGTGATTTTGCAGGGTTTTGTTTTATGTCTGTTTTTTCTCTCTATTGTCTCTTCTACAAGGATTAACAGGGAAAATTATAGTCCAGAGCAGTTTCCAGGAGTTCATGGATTCTTGAGGTAGAACACTTGGGAACGCAAAAAGGCATACTGTTATGAACAAAAGCTGAAGAGAGGAGGGGAGCGGAAGGGAGGAGGAGACAGAGATGGGGGCGGGGGGCTATAAATTCTGAATTTAGGATGTACCAATAAATAGAGGACAGATCAAATCATTTGAGTGACAGAGATCACTCAAGGGCAATACATTTCCAGGGACAGAATAACAACATTTCTAAGGAATGCTTAAGGAACTTCCAGGGAACCTTTCCAATGTGCTAAGCAACTGTATCAGACAGGTTAGGGGTTTGCTGCAGGGCCTCATTCTCTCAACCAACATTTATTGAGACAAAGGCCTATGTTCACATTCTAGATTCAAGTGAGGCAGGCCATCCTGGAAGCGAACCCTGCCAGGGTTGCAGCCAGGACAAAGCCCAGATGCCCTCTGCCCACATCACAGTGGAGCAGCAGTCATCCATAGTTCCAAGCACTAAAAGCAAATAATTAAAAAAAAAAAATGGCTATGCATTAGGTTCCACAAGTCTAGAAGTGGGGTCAGGAGTGGGAAGCAGGGTAGCCAGGTGACACGGGGCCCTTGGATGGCTGACTCAGTGCCTGGAGGGAGATGCTGCATCTGAGTCAGTACACCAAACGGTGTCACCCTGTCCTCTCTGCCAAGAAGAAAGGAGATATCAAAACAAAAATAAATCTCCAGGGAGACTAGTCTGCAACAGGCCTGAGAAAACAAAAGAGAAAAAAGCAAAGTTCAGAAGACCAACGAACAGCTCATTGTGATAAGTAAAATGTGAAATAATGAGGACTGGAACCAGAGCTGGGACACAAAAAATGAGGGGGAGTTTATCTGAGAGGCTGTTTGTTGAACAGAAGAACTGACAGGACTGGAGACTAGATGGGCCATGTAAGAATGGACAGCAGCTGAAAAAGTCAGAGGGACTTCTGGTTTTTTGTTTCCAGGTTTTGTGTGATTTTGCAGGGTTTTGTTTTATGTCTGTTTTTTCTCTCTATTGTCTCTTCTACAAGGATTAACAGGGAAAATTATAGTCCAGAGCAGTTTCCAGGAGTTCATGGATTCTTGAGGTAGAACACTTGGGAACGCAAAAAGGCATACTGTTATGAACAAAAGCTGAAGAGAGGAGGGGAGCGGAAGGGAGGAGGAGACAGAGATGGGGGCGGGGGGCTATAAATTCTGAATTTAGGATGTACCAATAAATAGAGGACAGATCAAATCATTTGAGTGACAGAGATCACTCAAGGGCAATACATTTCCAGGGACAGAATAACAACATTTCTAAGGAATGCTTAAGGAACTTCCAGGGAACCTTTCCAATGTGCTAAGCAACTGTATCAGACAGGTTAGGGGTTTGCTGCAGGGCCTCATTCTCTCAACCAACATTTATTGAGACAAAGGCCTATGTTCACATTCTAGATTCAAGTGAGGCAGGCCATCCTGGAAGCGAACCCTGCCAGGGTTGCAGCCAGGACAAAGCCCAGATGCCCCTCTGCCCACATCACAGTGGAGCAGCAGTCATCCATAGTTCCACTAGCAGGTTTCTGGCATGGGAGATGGATCAGTCTAAATCATATTTTCTTTCCCTTGACACTTCATTTGCCATTTCTAACAATGCTCTTCAAAGGAAGATCTGACTTTAACCACCAATAACAAAGCAATTAGATTCATATCTTAAAGGAAAAAGAAAAGATGGGGTTGTGTAGAGATGAGATGATGGATGGAGAAATCTTCACAGTAGAGAAGGTGCTAGAAGCAGCATAGGGCTTCGGAGAAGGAAGTTAGTGCTTGTCTCTCATCCATTAACCGATACGAAAAGATGGGTGTGGAGGTATAGAAAAGACAAAAAAATCCACAGGACATCCAGTTCAATATGAATGAATGGCACATTATATATCATTTCACTTTGAAAAGGAATAGTGTTCAAATTGAATTAGGATAGAAAGGTCAAACTTTGTAACTTTTCTTCACATAGAAATGTCATAATATTTTTCATTAAGGATCAATGGGACCATCATATTTGCACTTACTCCAACACAGATTTCTATTTTACCCTGGTGAACAATTGCCATTTTTACATTTGTTACTTATGAAACTTCTATTTCCCATTCTTTGTAATTCGGAGGAATGTTTCATATTCTGGATTCAAACTGTGCAATACAATAGAGAAAATTACCCATCTTGGAAACGTAATACCTTTTGTTGAAGAGCTGACTTGTAAAAAAAAAAGAAATTCAAAGGAATAATTTATTCATTAAAATTAACCATTTGCATAAAACAATGCTGTACCTCAATGCAGTCTTACTTCCTTTCAAACTTTTCATAAAAGGTAAAATTTGGTCTCATTAACTTCATACTTCTCTCAGTGACATGCAAGATTCTGAAATCAGAGAACCATGGAACACGCAGTACGAAAAAGAGCTGCCTGGTGGGTCTTTCTTCCACCTCCATCAGACATCTCCTACAAATCATTCACAAGGCCTCCTCTGTGCCCTTACCAAATCTCTACTCTTCTGGGGAAATCTAGTTGCGTTTTTCTTATGTGTGAACGCATCTGACTGTGCCAGACCTTCAGTGAAGGACTCTCAGGAACATCTTTGTATCTCTGGAGATCACCCCAGTAACTGGTCTAAGAAGCACCCAGTAAATATGTGTGTAAGAAATAAAAAATGGATGTATAAATGACCAAGCCAATGGTTGAGAAGAACTGAATTCAGAGCTGGAATTCTCACCACCTTGAGCAGCCCACTCCACCTCTCTGAGCTTCAATTTTCTTACCATAATAAAGAGAAATAGTGTATTGCCTAGTGAACTCCATGGGTGTTAGAAAGCATCACATATGATAGTATGTGTGAAAACTCCTGACAAATGGTAAGCACTGTGCAAATATTAGTTACTCTCTTGTGTCTGGATAGAGACATAAAAACCTAGCCAAGTATAGGACACGAATAGGAAGCAAATTCAGCATGTCTGGGAATGGTGCCATTGTTGACTCAGATGCCAAAACAAAATCCTGAGAAACATCCTTCACTCCTAACACCCAATTAGAACCAGTGTCATCTGCTTCACCATCACTAAAGACAATACAAACATGAACAATTTTATACTCAAGGCTCCACACCTGCTGATAGCAGCAAGTCCATTTCCTTCCTCCCTATCACATCTACCCACAACTGACCATGGCCTCCAGGGCCTTACCTAATTCCAGGGGTGAGATCAGGTCACAAAGTATGGTATTGGTTTTTCATACGAACACTCCCACTGGAAAAGCAACCAGGGAACTGCTTTCTGTCAGAGTCCTCCCACACTTCTGCTGCTATTAACAAGTTCTGTAGAGTTGACTGCTTCTGCAAAGTCTGGTCAAGAGCCTCTCAGGCTATGAGGCATGCGACAACATGGACCACAATAGCTCGGGAGGTTAGATCTGGAGGAGCCTCCAACAACAGTCACAGACTACGCCTAAACTAGCCCTTCTCCATTAACTCCAGAACTCCTGTCTTGGTCTTTGTTCACAAGCTCCCTTTCCTCACTCATTGTATTTACAGCATCTCACTGTCTGATCTGGAGGAGCCCAACCCAACATGAATCTGGGAAACTGATATTAGTCCGTTTTTCTTATGTGTGAACGCATCTGACTGTGCCAGACCTTCAGTGAAGGACTCTCAGGAACATCTTTGTATCTCTGGAGATCACCCCAGTAACTGGTCTAAGAAGCACCCAGTAAATATGTGTGTAAGAAATAAAAAATGGATGTATAAATGACCAAGCCAATGGTTGAGAAGAACTGAATTCAGAGCTGGAATTCTCACCACCTTGAGCAGCCCACTCCACCTCTCTGAGCTTCAATTTTCTTACCATAATAAAGAGAAATAGTGTATTGCCTAGTGAACTCCATGGGTGTTAGAAAGCATCACATATGATAGTATGTGTGAAAACTCCTGACAAATGGTAAGCACTGTGCAAATATTAGTTACTCTCTTGTGTCTGGATAGAGACATAAAAACCTAGCCAAGTATAGGACACGAATAGGAAGCAAATTCAGCATGTCTGGGAATGGTGCCATTGTTGACTCAGATGCCAAAACAAAATCCTGAGAAACATCCTTCACTCCTAACACCCAATTAGAACCAGTGTCATCTGCTTCACCATCACTAAAGACAATACAAACATGAACAATTTTATACTCAAGGCTCCACACCTGCTGATAGCAGCAAGTCCATTTCCTTCCTCCCTATCACATCTACCCACAACTGACCATGGCCTCCAGGGCCTTACCTAATTCCAGGGGTGAGATCAGGTCACAAAGTATGGTATTGGTTTTTCATACGAACACTCCCACTGGAAAAGCAACCAGGGAACTGCTTTCTGTCAGAGTCCTCCCACACTTCTGCTGCTATTAACAAGTTCTGTAGAGTTGACTGCTTCTGCAAAGTCTGGTCAAGAGCCTCTCAGGCTATGAGGCATGCGACAACATGGACCACAATAGCTCGGGAGGTTAGATCTGGAGGAGCCTCCAACAACAGTCACAGACTACGCCTAAACTAGCCCTTCTCCATTAACTCCAGAACTCCTGTCTTGGTCTTTGTTCACAAGCTCCCTTTCCTCACTCATTGTATTTACAGCATCTCACTGTCTGTCTCCACTGCTGGTTCACAGAAGAGGCCTTTCTGGCCTAGGTTTACAGGTCTTCCTAACAATGAATCCTGGGAAACTGATATTTAGTTCCACATGTCTTGCCGCACTGAATAGTACTCCCTTCTCCTCTTGTATTTACCTCACCAAAGGAGTTCAGTGGCTTTTACACAACCATGAACATCACTTACAAGGATATCACCCACCTCAGGCACTCCGTTCAATATCTGCCTTAACAGACAATCTATTACACAAGCAATCCAAAACTTCTGCCCTCTTCATTGCCAAAATGTTTCCCAGTTCCCTTCCTGTGCACCCCCAACACTTTGTTCAGGCCACATCTTTCACCTGGATTATTGTGGCAGCTTCCTAACACTGCCTGCTTCATAGTGCTCTGATAACAGTTCACATCCCAAGCAGTAACCAGGATAGCCTTTCCAAACGCAAATCAGATCTTGTCACCACCTGGTTCAAAACAAGTCACATGTTTCCCACAGACCTCTGAGTGTACCCCTTTACATGATTTTACAAGACTGTCATGACCTGGCCACCATGTATAATACTTCTTCAGCACTACATGTCATCTTCCTCTGCCTCCCTCACTGCTTGCTAATCATACCATTCCTTCTTTCCTAGTCCTATGCTCCCATCTCCCCAAAGGAGTTCCTTGTTGCCTCCATGACCCCCTTGACCTAACTTTGAAGGAGGAAAGAATGACCTGATGAGGAAGAAAACAAAAATATCAGTTTGTTCTCATTTCTATTCACTTTGAGAAATCTCTCTTCCAATTTTTCTAATAAGTATCTTTGGATTTCTCCTGAATAAGTAGGAGACGTAGGTGGTGGGCACTGAACTGATGACGTATGTAATTAAGTCATTACCTACCAAAACAATGACTAGACGTTTGACATCCATTGGTCTCAGCTCTGGGGCTTCATGGGACACCCCATACAATAACAAACGCCCCATTTAATATCACTTTACATTAGTTTAACATGGCCTGGTTACACAACTATATGAATATGTAGCAGACTAAAACAGAACCTTCCGAAATAATCATCTATTTAAATAATTTGGTTATATATCATATGTTACATTAAAATTTTATCTCACTGTCTGTACCCACTGCTGGTTCACAGAAGAGGCCTTTCTGGCCTAGGTTTCCAGGTCTTCCTAACAATGAATCCTGGGAAACTGATATTTAGTTCCACATGTCTTGCCGCACTGAATAGTACTCCTTCTCCTCTTGTATTTACCTCACCAAAGGAGTTCAGTGGCTTTTACACAACCATGAACATCACTTACAAGGATATCACCCACCTCAGGCACTCCGTTCAATATCTGCCTTAACAGACAATCTATTACACAAGCAATCCAAAACTTCTGCCCTCTTCATTGCCAAAATGTTTCCCAGTTCCCTTCCTGTGCACCCCCAACACTTTGTTCAGGCCACATCTTTCACCTGGATTATTGTGGCAGCTTCCTAACACTGCCTGCTTCATAGTGCTCTGATAACAGTTCACATCCCAAGCAGTAACCAGGATAGCCTTTCCAAACGCAAATCAGATCTTGTCACCACCTGGTTCAAAACAAGTCACATGTTTCCCACAGACCTCTGAGTGTACCCCTTTACATGATTTTACAAGACTGTCATGACCTGGCCACCATGTATAATACTTCTTCAGCACTACATGTCATCTTCCTCTGCCTCCCTCACTGCTTGCTAATCATACCATTCCTTCTTTCCTAGTCCTATGCTCCCATCTCCCCAAAGGAGTTCCTTGTTGCCTCCATGACCCCCTTGACCTAACTTTGAAGGAGGAAAGAATGACCTGATGAGGAAGAAAACAAAAATATCAGTTTGTTCTCATTTCTATTCACTTTGAGAAATCTCTCTTCCAATTTTTCTAATAAGTATCTTTGGATTTCTCCTGAATAAGTAGGAGACGTAGGTGGTGGGCACTGAACTGATGACGTATGTAATTAAGTCATTACCTACCAAAACAATGACTAGACGTTTGACATCCATTGGTCTCAGCTCTGGGGCTTCATGGGACACCCCATACAATAACAAACGCCCCATTTAATATCACTTTACATTAGTTTAACATGGCCTGGTTACACAACTATATGAATATGTAGCAGACTAAAACAGAACCTTCCGAAATAATCATCTATTTAAATAATTTGGTTATATATATCATATGTTACATTAAATATTTTATCTTATTCTGTTATGTTCTATGTCACACTATGAAAGTGTCAGTTCCTCAGTTGTGTCTGATTCTTTGCAACACCACGGACTGTGGCCTGCCAGGTTCCTCTGTCCATGGGATTCTCCAGGCAAGACTGGAGAGAGGTGCCATTCCCTTCTCCAGAAGATATTCTCAACCCAGGGACTGAACTCCTATTCCCCACGTTGCAGGCAGATTCTTTACCATTTGAGCCATTAGGAAAGCCCCATATCATCGTATGTCATCATCTTTTGTCAGCTGTATTACAGACGGTTAATTTGTTAGAAGACAGCATTTTCTGAATATATATATGTTAAAATATAATGAAAATGTGAAAGTAAATAGATGCCTTTTTCCCTATTTAACTGGCTTTTATCAAGCTTATACACTCAGCATGGGGCTTCGCTCTTCATGTAATTTTTTTCTCTCTCAAGAGTTTTCTATAATTGAGGCATATAACCTATTACTGAATTCTGGTACAACTATAGTATATTTCAACTAAATTGATGTGCTAGTTTCTCTAAAAATAATATTTCAGCCATTGTAGCCATTATGGAATTTTGACAATCAAAGCTGTTTATGATAAAAATACCAATTTTTATATATGCTTTTATCTTTAAAGCAATGAAAGTAAAGAAATTTGTAACAGATCAAAATAATTGGTATTTTGGTAATTGGTACTCCAAATATATATTTGAATTTCTACATGAGTATCAACTTTGAAAAATGTCCTTTTTTGCCTTGACATATTTGTGGAATTCATTTTTTTGAAGGCGACTGCATAGCTAAGGAAAAAATGCATACAAAGAAAGCATTTTAAAAACGTTTAAATTTGAGTTCCTCTATGTGTTCAGTCAATCAATTATGTCCAATTTTTTTGCAACCACATGGACTGGGCCACCAGGATCCTCTGACCATGGAATCTTCCAGGCAAGAATATCAGAGTGGGCAGCCATTCTGTTCTCTAGGGGATCTTTCAAACCTGGGATCAAACCTGGGTCTCCTGCATAGCAGGTGGATTCTTTACCATCTGAGCCACCAGGTAAGCCCTGAGGTTCTATACAAAGCTCCTGTGTACCAGTCGTCCAGCCTCTCCTTAACATCTTATGTAACTATAGTAAAATACATTTTAATGATAAATACTATTTTATATACAGTTTTAAATGTCTGATATTATTGCCATCTACCTTTCTCAGTCACCTTTTTTAGATTTAAACTTCAAAAAGGTTAAATCTAGATCTAATTGGATCTGTACCCTAACGAAGGTTATTTATTACCACATCATAGAATTTAATAGTTAAGTTACATTTAATACTAAAATTTTTATTCATATATGCATCCTCCTATGATCACATTTTTATTCTGTACCTCCATTGATTAAATTCTTAAAAGTCCATGCCCTCAGTTAGCTTCCTTTCCAGTTGGGAAACAACAAAAAAAGACACAACTAATGAGATGGGAAATTATAATATCAACATGATGGGTATTACAATACAATAATGTTAGTAAAATAGCTATGGGAACATATAAAACATGACTCTAGCCTAGTCCTGGGGGATCAGCAAAGACTTCTTCCATCCAGTGGCTTTAAAATCTGACATAAAGGAAAACTAGGGCACATACCAGTAAGGAATGGAGGGAAGATTATGTCAGGCTAGGGAACAAGGGGGGGAAGGCTGGGAGGGAAGCAGAGACAAGAACAGAGGAATAAAGAGATTGACTGATTGATTAGTATTGGCCAGAAAAGGAAAATAAATCAAGAGCATGACTAGGAAAGAAGGAATGGTATGATTAGCAAGCAGTGAGGGAGGCAGAGGAAGATGACATGTAGTGCTGAAGAAGTATTATACATGGTGGCCAGGTCATGACAGTCTTGTAAAATCATGTAAAGGGGTACACTCAGAGGTCTGTGGGAAACATGTGACTTGTTTTGAACCAGGTGGTGACAAGATCTGATTTGCGTTTGGAAAGGCTATCCTGGTTACTGCTTGGGATGTGAACTGTTATCAGAGCACTATGAAGCAGGCAGTGTCAGGAAGCTGCCACAATAATCCAGGTGAAAGATGTGGCCTGAACAAAGTGTTGGGGGTGCACAGGAAGGGAACTGGGAAACATTTTGGCAATGAAGAGGGCAGAAGTTTTGGATTGCTTGTGTAATAGATTGTCTGTTAAGGCAGATATTGAACGGAGTGCCTGAGGTGGGTGATATCCTTGTAAGTGATGTTCATGGTTGTGTAAAAGCCACTGAACTCCTTTGGTGAGGTAAATACAAGAGGAGAAGGGAGTACTATTCAGTGCGGCAAGACATGTGGAACTACTTATCAGCTTCCTAGGATTCAAGGGGGAGGAGTTAAAGGAGAATCATAAGAAGTCATTTCTCTGGGCTTCCCCTGGTGGTCCAGTGGGTAAGGACACCGCCTTGCAGTGCAAGGGGCGCCGGTTCCATCCCTGGCCTGGGAAGATCCCACGTGCCGTGGAGCGGCTGGACCGATGTGTCCAATTACCGAGCTGGAGCTCTGGAGCTCATGCGCCCAGAGACGGTGCTCTGCAACGACAGACGCCACCGCGATGGGAGGCCCACAGGAGCCAAAGAACAAAGACGGATGAAAATAGAGAAATGAAAAACCAATAGAAGTGGCCCGCCCGCTCCCCTCCCTCCCCAACCCGACCCCCGCCCAAAATAAATAAATAAATAAATCTTTAAAAAAAAAAAAAAAAGAAGTCATTTCTCACCTTGGTCCTGGAATGTGGTAGGGCTGAGGCCACTAAGAGGGTGTCCAAATAGCTCACGCAAACAAGCAGTGAGATGAAGAGCCTGCAGTGGAGCTGGCAGCTGGGACAGAGGTACCAGCAGCCAGACTGTGCTAAAGTCAAGTGGGAAGGACTGCTCTTTGCCTTGAATGTCCAGGTCAGGAGTCAGTCAGCACAACAGAGCAAGTGGAGGTCAAAAATATGGTCTAGTCCCCTTCCTCATGGGTGGGCTTCAAGACTAGGGGCCCAGTCTGAGCTGTGGAGAGGAAATCTTTAAATTAGAGATTAATGGTTTACATTTGAAACGTAAATGTACTCATTTTATTTGACAAAATAGACACTATAAAAAATCATTGATGAAAGAGCTTACTCTGACCACTGTTTCAGTTGCCTAATTCTTCATAAGGGGTAATTTCATTAGTTTCTGAATGAGTTTCTTACAATTAGTATATCAGACTACCACAATTGACTGCTGGCATCCTTTACTGGGGCTGGGTCACTCTGTTCTCTGCCATCATAGTCATACTGCCTTCTCCTCTTTAGTGTCTGTAGTCACTGTCTGCCTCTCCTGTGATGGATTTAAAGCCCACCTGTATAATCCAAGACAATCTCCTTAACTCAATTGCATCGTTTGCAATATAAGGTAATAGTCACAAATTCCAGAGATTAAGAAGTAGCTCTATCTTGTTGGTGTTGTTTAGTCTTTTGCTGTTAGTTGTTGTTGCTAAGTCATGTCCAACTTTTCTGCCACCCCATAGACTGTAGCTGGCCAGGCTCCTCTGTTCAAGGGGTTTCCCAGGGTAGGATACTGAAGATCCCCTGGAGAAGGAAATGGCAACCCACCACAGTATTTCTTGCCTAAAAAATCCCATGGATAGAGGAGCCTGGCAGACTACAGTCCATGGGGTCACAAAGACTCAGGCATGACTGAGCAACTCAACATGCACACGCATGCACACACACACAAGCAATTACAAGTCTCTTGGGTTTCTGAACCCAATTTCAAAGTGTCCTAGTGGGGGTTTCTCCACACTTCCAAAAAAACAATTCTCTGGACAACTACTGGCTGTCCTACAGCATTGTGCCCTCCACTGCAGACACCAGGTACAAGTCCAAGTTATTACATTCCTGTATAGAATTATTCTTCTTCTTACCGACCAGTTATATATCAGATGTTCCCATGATCCATCCTTGGATCCATCAATTTGCTAGAGCAGCTCACAGAATTCGGGAACCCCATTTACTCCTTAGTTTACCAAATCATTATGAAAGGACAGAAGCCAGAAACAGCCAGATAAAGGAAATGCATAGGGCAAGGTATGGGGAAAGGGCCATTTTACTCCTTAGTTAAAAGAGATTAATGGTTTACATTTGAAACGTAAATGTACTCATTTTATTTGACAAAATAGACACTATAAAAAATCATTGATGAAAGAGCTTACTCTGACCACTGTTTCAGTTGCCTAATTCTTCATAAGGGGTAATTTCATTAGTTTCTGAATGAGTTTCTTACAATTAGTATATCAGACTACCACAATTGACTGCTGGCATCCTTTACTGGGGCTGGGTCACTCTGTTCTCTGCCATCATAGTCATACTGCCTTCTCCTCTTTAGTGTCTGTAGTCACTGTCTGCCTCTCCTGTGATGGATTTAAAGCCCACCTGTATAATCCAAGACAATCTCCTTAACTCAATTGCATCGTTTGCAATATAAGGTAATAGTCACAAATTCCAGAGATTAAGAAGTAGCTCTATCTTGTTGGTGTTGTTTAGTCTTTTGCTGTTAGTTGTTGTTGCTAAGTCATGTCCAACTTTTCTGCCACCCCATAGACTGTAGCTGGCCAGGCTCCTCTGTTCAAGGGGTTTCCCAGGGTAGGATACTGAAGATCCCCTGGAGAAGGAAATGGCAACCCACCACAGTATTTCTTGCCTAAAAAATCCCATGGATAGAGGAGCCTGGCAGACTACAGTCCATGGGGTCACAAAGACTCAGGCATGACTGAGCAACTCAACATGCACACGCATGCACACACACACAAGCAATTACAAGTCTCTTGGGTTTCTGAACCCAATTTCAAAGTGTCCTAGTGGGGGTTTCTCCACACTTCCAAAAAAACAATTCTCTGGACAACTACTGGCTGTCCTACAGCATTGTGCCCTCCACTGCAGACACCAGGTACAAGTCCAAGTTATTACATTCCTGTATAGAATTATTCTTCTTCTTACCGACCAGTTATATATCAGATGTTCCCATGATCCATCCTTGGATCCATCAATTTGCTAGAGCAGCTCACAGAATTCGGGAACCCCATTTACTCCTTAGTTTACCAAATCATTATGAAAGGACAGAAGCCAGAAACAGCCAGATAAAGGAAATGCATAGGGCAAGGTATGGGGAAAGGGCACAGAGCTTCTTTGCCCTCTTCACGTTCCACTTTTCCAAATCCCACATGTTCACCAACCTGCAAGCTCCCCAAATCCAGTCCTTTGGGGGTCCTCCTGGAGGCTTCATTAGGTAGGCATGGTTGATCTAATCACTGACCACTGGCAATAGAACTCAATCTCTAGGCCCTCCCCTTCCCCAGGTGAGGTGGGGGGCGGGTTCCTGTCTTTAAGTGATGTCCAAAGGTAACTCATTAACATAACAAAACACACCTTTGTAACTCTCTCCACAGGAAATTCCAAGGGTTTTAGGAGTTCTGTGCCAGAAAAAAGGCAAGTGTGAGTGTGCTTGCTAAGTCACTTCAGTCCTGTCCCACTCTTTGCTGCTCTATGGACTTCATCCCGCCAGGCTCCTCTGTCGATGAAATTCTCTAAGGAAGAATATTGGAGTGGGTTGTCATCCCTCCTCCAGGAGAACTTTCTGACTCAGGGAGTGACCCCACGTCTCATTATGTTTCCTTCATTGGCATGTGGGTTCTTTACCACTAGCGCCACCTGGGAAGCCCACCAGAAATGAAACTGAAGACCAAATACAATCAACCTTTGAACAAGGCAGGGGTTAGGGGCACTGACTCTCTTTAAAGTCAAAAATCAGAATGAAACTTATAGTCGGCCTTCCATATCCCTGTTTCTGAATTCTCAGATTCAACCAACCAAGGATCATGTAGTACTGTAGTGCTTACTAGTGAAAACAATCCGTTTGGAGTTTTTACTCTTGCTTATACTATCACAGTAGGTGAGTAAATGCATTGAATGCTGCTTTTCTTTCAGCTGGCTGTTTTAATCAGCTACTCTGACACCTGGTAGTTCAGCTCTCCCTAGCTCAGCTGAGCTCCAGACAGAAACTGAGGCCCCTGGAGGTTGAATAATTAGCTTAACATTGCTAGCTATTAAGTGGTGGGTCCCAGATTTGAACTTGGACTGTTTTGTAAAATCAGAATAACACACAGTTTAGCTGAGAGGAATTAAACCCACGATAAGCCATGCAGGGTTCACAAAATAATAAACTTTACCATAAGGACAGAGAAGCCTGGCGTGCTGCAGTACATGGCGTTGCAAAGAGTTGGACACAGTTGAGTAACTGAAGAACAAAATATCACTATTATATGTTTCCTATTTGGCTCATCTGGTTTATTTTCCCTCTTCCCTTTTCACTTGACTTCTTAAAAAAAAACTGACTACTCTTTCCCTTTGTTGTTTTAGCAATACGTTTTTATTAAGGTAAATCTACATAAAATGTACAGATTTTAAAGGTATAGTTTGATGATTTTTAACAAATGTATATTATACACTTATGTAACTTTAACTGTAATCAAGATTTACAACTTTTCTATCATCACAGAAAGTTCATGCCCCTTTCTAATTAACATCTTTTGCAGTCATGGATTTTCGCTCTTCTAGAACTTCACATAAATGAAATCATGAAAGATTTATTTATGTTTTTATTTGATACACTATTATGTTTATGAGATTAATCTACATCACTGTTCTTGTTTATTCCTGAATAGTATTACATAGTAGGGATATATTACCACAATCTGTTTACCTGTTTTCCTATTGAAGGTCATGTGGGTTCTTTCCTTCAGGGGTTATTATAATAAAGACACATAAATGTTGGTGTACAAGACTTTTGAGGTATATATTTTTAAATTTATTTTGAGAGAGTATCTAGGAGTGGACTTTCTAAGCCATCTGAACATCTATTAACCTTTAGTGTTTAGCTTAATGATTACAACATGCGTTTTTGGGGTTAGTACAAGATGGTTGGATGGCATCACTAACTCAATGCACCTGAGTTTGAGCAAGCTCCAGGAGATAGTGAAGGACAGGGGAAACCTGGCGTGCTGCAGTCCATGGGGTCGCAAAGAGTCAGACACAACTGAGCAACTGAACTGAACTGATCAAAGGACGTATCTTGCCTGCTGTGAATAATGCTAAAATGAACATGAGATTGCAGATGTTTCTTCAAGATACTGATTTTATGTCTTTTGGATATATACCCAAAAGTGAGACTTGATGGATAACATGAATTTCTATTTTCATGTTAAATTTAATTCCCATTTAGAATTTTTGAGGAAACTATTAGGGGGAATTGAAAATCAGAATAACACACAGTTTAGCTGAGAGGAATTAAACCCACGATAAGCCATGCAGGGTTCACAAAATAATAAACTTTACCATAAGGACAGAGAAGCCTGGCGTGCTGCAGTACATGGCGTTGCAAAGAGTTGGACACAGTTGAGTAACTGAAGAACAAAATATCACTATTATATGTTTCCTATTTGGCTCATCTGGTTTATTTTCCCTCTTCCCTTTTCACTTGACTTCTTAAAAAAAAACTGACTACTCTTTCCCTTTGTTGTTTTAGCAATACGTTTTTATTAAGGTAAATCTACATAAAATGTACAGATTTTAAAGGTATAGTTTGATGATTTTTAACAAATGTATATTATACACTTATGTAACTTTAACTGTAATCAAGATTTACAACTTTTCTATCATCACAGAAAGTTCATGCCCCTTTCTAATTAACATCTTTTGCAGTCATGGATTTTCGTCTCTTCTAGAACTTCACATAAATGAAATCATGAAAGATTTATTTATGTTTTTATTTGATACACTATTATGTTTATGAGATTAATCTACATCACTGTTCTTGTTTATTCCTGAATAGTATTACATAGTAGGGATATATTACCACAATCTGTTTACCTGTTTTCCTATTGAAGGTCATGTGGGTTCTTTCCTTCAGGGGTTATTATAATAAAGACACATAAATGTTGGTGTACAAGACTTTTGAGGTATATATTTTTAAATTTATTTTGAGAGAGTATCTAGGAGTGGACTTTCTAAGCCATCTGAACATCTATTAACCTTTAGTGTTTAGCTTAATGATTACAACATGCGTTTTGGGCTTAGTACAAGATGGTTGGATGGCATCACTAACTCAATGCACCTGAGTTTGAGCAAGCTCCAGGAGATAGTGAAGGACAGGGGAAACCTGGCGTGCTGCAGTCCATGGGGTCGCAAAGAGTCAGACACAACTGAGCAACTGAACTGAACTGATCAAAGGACGTATCTTGCCTGCTGTGAATAATGCTAAAATGAACATGAGATTGCAGATGTTTCTTCAAGATACTGATTTTATGTCTTTTGGATATATACCCAAAAGTGAGACTTGATGGATAACATGAATTTCTATTTTTTTGTTAAATTTAATTCCCATTTTGAATTTTTTGAGGAAACTACATACTGCCTTCCATAGTGGCTATATCAATTTATACTCCCATCAAGAATATGCTGCTTTTCCAACTTTTTTTGCCATTTTTTTATCAACTTATATTTTTGATGTCACAATTTACATGTTTTTATATTTTGTATCCATTAACAGATTACTGTAGCTATTTTTATTTTTAATACTTTTGTTATTACACTAAAGTTACGTAGGCTATATACCACCATTACAATATTAGTGTATTCTTTTTTTTTTTAATTTTTACTTATTTATTTTTCGCTATTATGGGTCTTCACTGCTGCCACAGGCTCTTCTCTAGTTGCAGGGAGCGGGGGCTACTTTCTAGTTGAGGTTAGCAGGCTTCTTGTTGCGTTGACTTCTCTTGTAGAACTTGGGCTCTGGGACACACGGGCTTCGGTAGTTGTAGCACATGGGCTCAACAGTTGTGGCCCACGGGCCTAGTTCCTCCACAGCATGTGGCATCTTCCCAGATCAGGGGTCGAACCCATGTCTCCTCCATTGGCAGGCGAACTCTTTACCACTGAGCCACAAGGGAAGCACTAGTGTATTCTTCATTTGACTATATATTTACCTTGATGAGTAAGTTTTATACTTTCATATGATTTCATATTACTACTTAGCACTTTCTTTTTAACTTGAACTTCCTTTAGCATTTCTTGTAAGTATGTCCAGTCGTAATGAACTCCTTTGGTTTTTGTTTTTTTTTTTCTTTTTTAGTAAGAATGTAATTATCTCTCCTTCATTCCTGAAGTTCAGTTTTGCTGGGCAAAGTATTTGTGGCTGGCAGATTTTTATTTAACCAATTTGAATGTATCATCCCACTTTTTCCTGGCTTTTAAGATTTTTGTTGAGAAATCTACTTATGTTGAGGGCTGAAAGTTAGGATGTGATTTTTCTTATATGTAATAGCTTCTTTTCTCTTGGTCTGGGAGGAGACAGAGGAAAACAGGAAGGGACTCAGGCTGCTGGCGTCTGCAAATGTAAAATCCTGTGAGGGTCTCAGTAACAGAAGCTGCAGGGAGGCCACAGTGGTAATGCTGGCCATTGGTTTCCTCAATGTCGAAAGTTGTTGGGAACTTCTGTGGAGAGGTCCTCTGGGGCCTGTGATGAAGTGTTCAGTGATGAAAGCTGCAGGGGTTTGCAGCATGCTCAAGGCTTGTCAAGGTCCTCAGTGGCTAAGGCTCCTGGGGTCTTTTGCAGAACAGGCCACTTGGAACCACATTCATTCCCAGTGTGTGGCTCCTTCTAGTAGCCCCTGCCCATTTTCCACGTTCCTAGCTAGCTGTAAATGTCACAACTATGCCAGTCTCTGGGTAGGGTGAAATGAAGCAGGTCTTTTGTGTGCTGCCCTGAAAGGCTGGATAAATTGTTTTTGTCTTCTTTTCCCAGCAATGGGAACTATTTTGGGCCAGGGAACTCCCTTTTGGCATTGAGTAGTGTTGACTTGGTTATTCCTAGGTTAGTGGTCCCCTGTGTTGCTGCAGCTTTGTAAATGGACTCCTGTGCACTCCCAGAGCTATTTTTGTTTGTGGATTGCTGATTGTTGTTCTTTGTAGGTAGATAGAGGCTTGGGTGTCCTGCTCTGCCATCTTGGTAATGTCACTTTTGGCTGTCATGTGTTCTAATTCTATAAATAATTTGAACATATGACAATCACTGTTTTGTACCATATTGGTTTGTGTATATTTACTATTTATCTTTTAACTTAACTTCCTTTAGCCATTTCTTGTAAGTATGTCCAGTCGTAATGAACTCCTTTGGTTTTTGTTTTTTTTCTTTTTTAGTAAGAATGTAATTTTCTCTCCTTCATTTCTTAAGTTCAGTTTTGCTGGGCAAAGTATTTGTGGCTGGCAGTTTTTTATTTAACCAATTTGAATGTATCATCCCACTTTTTCCTGGCTTTTAAGATTTTTGTTGAGAAATCTACTTATGTTGAGGGCTGAAAGTTAGGATGTGATTTTTCTTATATGTAATAGCTTCTTTTCTCTTGGTCTGGGAGGAGACAGAGGAAAACAGGAAGGGACTCAGGCTGCTGGCGTCTGCAAATGTAAAATCCTGTGAGGGTCTCAGTAACAGAAGCTGCAGGGAGGCCACAGTGGTAATGCTGGCCATTGGTTTCCTCAATGTCGAAAGTTGTTGGGAACTTCTGTGGAGAGGTCCTCTGGGGCCTGTGATGAAGTGTTCAGTGATGAAAGCTGCAGGGGTTTGCAGCATGCTCAAGGCTTGTCAAGGTCCTCAGTGGCTAAGGCTCCTGGGGTCTTTTGCAGAACAGGCCACTTGGAACCACATTCATTCCCAGTGTGTGGCTCCTTCTAGTAGCCCCTGCCCATTTTCCACGTTCCTAGCTAGCTGTAAATGTCACAACTATGCCAGTCTCTGGGTAGGGTGAAATGAAGCAGGTCTTTTGTGTGCTGCCCTGAAAGGCTGGATAAATTGTTTTTTTCTTCTTTTCCCAGCAATGGGAACTATTTTGGGCCAGGGAACTCCCTTTTGGCATTGAGTAGTGTTGACTTGGTTATTCCTAGGTTAGTGGTCCCCTGTGTTGCTGCAGCTTTGTAAATGGACTCCTGTGCACTCCCAGAGCTATTTTTGTTTGTGGATTGCTGATTGTTGTTCTTTGTAGGTAGATAGAGGCTTGGGTGTCCTGCTCTGCCATCTTGGTAATGTCACTTTTTGGCTGTCATGTGTTCTAATTCTATAAATAATTTGAACATATGACAATCACTGTTTTGTACCATATTGGTTTGTGTATATTTACTATTTATCTTTTAATATGCTCTTCATTCTCTCCTGCAATTTTCATATTTCCATACAGCATCATTTCATCCTTGCCTGAAGAAATCCCTTTAATATTTCTTTCAGAGAAGGCCTGCTGGCAATGAATTCCCTTAGTCTATGTTTGAAAATATATGTATTTTACCTTCATTTTTGGAAGCATATTTTTGGCAAAAATTTTAGCAAAATTCTAGGTTCAGTTATTTTCTATAAGCAGTTTAAAAGTGAAATCCCACTGCTTTCTTAGTTTCAATTGTTTCTGAAAAACACTGGCTATTGATTATACTGTTGTTCTGTTGAAGGCAATGAATTCTTCTGTAACCCTTTTTCAGATTTTCTACTTGACTTTGTCTTTATCAGTTGTTTTTCCTTAAGGTACATAAGTTCAGTTTCTTACTTGCTTTTTGAGTTCCTGGGTTGATGTCTTGCATAAGTTTCAAACAAATTCTCAATTATGATTTTGAACATTGCTTTGGCTTCATTCTCTTTTGCTCTGGAATTTCAATTACATGAAAGTTAAACCATTTGAGCAGGTCTTATATGTCTCTTATCTTTTTCCACCATTTCTTTCTTTGCTTCAGTTTCAGCATTTTCCATTGATTCATGTCCTAATTCACTAATCCTACATCCTGCCATGTCCCCTCTGCTGCCAAACTCATACATTGTTTTAAATTTTAGATATTGTCTTTTTCAGTTCTAAACTTTATATTTCATTATTCTTTAGATATTCCATTTTATCTATTCTTTCATCTATTTTGTCCCTTTTCTCTATTTAGAATATACTATATAACATAGAGTTCCTATCAGCTTAACTTCAGTATCACCAACATCTGTGGTTCTGCATCTTTTTTTCTCTTACTTGCAAGTCTTGCCTTTCTGAACATCTAGAAATTTTATTGTGTGCCAAATAGTGTGTATAGAAATACCACAGAGTTGAAGTTCCCTAGGAAAGATGGTTTCCCTTTTATTAGGCAATTGAGGTGAGTAGCTGACAAACTCAATCCAATCAGAAATTGAGCTTCATTAGGAATATACGGAAAGATTAGTAAGGCTCATTCTCCTTCTGATGTATTCCTACTTGTAGATTCTGGAAATTCAGATCTCTTCAGCCCTAGACGCTAACAGATAGTTCTGATTTTCAGAGGTTTTCAGCCTCCTTTAGACTACTTCACTCAGCTTTAACACTTGGCAAAAGTCTTGAAGGAGGCCTGCTGGCAATGAATTCTGTCTAGGAAAAACCCATTTTTAAAAAGCAAAATTCTAGGTTCAGTTATTTTCTATAAGCAGTTTAAAAGTGAAATCCCACTGCTTTCTTAGTTTCAATTGTTTCTGAAAAACACTGGCTATTGATTATACTGTTGTTCTGTTGAAGGCAATGAATTCTTCTGTAACCCTTTTTCAGATTTTCTACTTGACTTTGTCTTTATCAGTTGTTTTTCCTTAAGGTACATAAGTTCAGTTTCTTACTTGCTTTTTGAGTTCCTGGGTTGATGTCTTGCATAAGTTTCAAACAAATTCTCAATTATGATTTTGAACATTGCTTTGGCTTCATTCTCTTTTGCTCTGGAATTTCAATTACATGAAAGTTAAACCATTTGAGCAGGTCTTATATGTCTCTTATCTTTTTCCACCATTTCTTTCTTTGCTTCAGTTTCAGCATTTTCCATTGATTCATGTCCTAATTCACTAATCCTACATCCTGCCATGTCCCCTCTGCTGCCAAACTCATACATTGTTTTAAATTTTAGATATTGTCTTTTTCAGTTCTAAACTTTATATTTCATTATTCTTTAGATATTCCATTTTATCTATTCTTTCATCTATTTTGTCCCTTTTCTCTATTTAGAATATACTATATAACATAGAGTTCCTATCAGCTTAACTTCAGTATCACCAACATCTGTGGTTCTGCATCTTTTTTTCTCTTACTTGCAAGTCTTGCCTTTCTGAACATCTAGAAATTTTATTGTGTGCCAAATAGTGTGTATAGAAATACCACAGAGTTGAAGTTCCCTAGGAAAGATGGTTTCCCTTTTATTAGGCAATTGAGGTGAGTAGCTGACAAACTCAATCCAATCAGAAATTGAGCTTCATTAGGAATATACGGAAAGATTAGTAAGGCTCATTCTCCTTCTGATGTATTCCTACTTGTAGATTCTGGAAATTCAGATCTCTTCAGCCCTAGACGCTAACAGATAGTTCTGATTTTCAGAGGTTTTCAGCCTCCTTTAGACTACTTCACTCAGCTTTAACACTTGGCAAAAGTCTTGAAGGGAGGGCTTCCCCTGGTGGTCCAGTGGGTAAGGACACTGCCTTGCAGTGCAAAGGGCGCCGGTTTGATCCCTGGCCTGGGAAGATCCCACGTGCCGCGGAGCGGCTGGACCGATGTGTCCATTACCGAGCCGGAGCTCTGGCGCGCGTGCGCCCAGAGCCGGCGCTCTGCGATGACAGAGGCCACCGCGATGGGAGGCCCACATGAGCCAAAGAACAAAGACGGATGAAAATAGATAAATGAAAGACCAATAGAAGTGGCCCGCCCATCCCCCTCCCTCCCCACCCCACCCCCCAAAAGATAAAAAAAAAAAAAAAAAAAAGTCTTGAAGGGAAAAACTGTGTGTTTGCAGTAATACTCTTATATGGCAGCCCTTTGCAACTGAAAGATATTTCAGTCTAGATTTTAAAAGTTTGTGTGTTAGCTCCTCCATTTCCTGGGCAGCCACCGATGATGAAAATATCCCACGGTGAAAACTATGTGCACTTAGAGCCTCTTAATAATTCAATTTGTCATCACAGTACTATGCAACTGCTAAAAGGCTACTGACTTCTCTGTCCTCAAGCAGAAGCCCTTTGCCTGGAACAACCCTGACATACAGCCTGCCCCCTCATAAATGAAGGACTAGCAATTATCAACTTATTTTGGAACAACTTTTCGTTTTCTGTAATTTCAGTTCAGCCAGTCTTTGTTTCCACAGCACTCTGCATCCTACAAAAATGTGGTATTTGTTCTGTTCCAGCTTTGTCTAGTGCAAGAGTGGTCACATATTTCACTTCACTGTTAAATGAAAGCTCAGGTTTGTTTGTTTTGATTTTTGTTGCTAAGAGTATTTGCTCTTTACTTTCATATATAGGCTTTGAGTTTTAGGTACAGAATTTCCTACCAGTCTGGAAGTTTCTTACAGCAGGCATTTCAAGGTCCAGGCTTGCTAAAACAACACATACATCCAAAAAGTTTACCAAGATCACACAGCTGAAGTCCAGTCTTATGGATGCAGTTTTTCTTTTTCTTTTTTTTTGCTTTTGTGAAGTTGCATGTTATTAAAATATTTGCATCTCCTTTTCCATTAGTTTTTTTCTTTACCATTTTCAAGATATTTTCACTGTATTGTAGACATTAGTCCTTATTTTGGGCCATATCACAAATAACATTTTTCCCACATTGTTTTTTAACTTTAACTTTTTAATAAAGATGTTTCCATTTTTCTCTTTTTATGTGAGTGAATTTTATGGCTTCTGGATTTTGTGAAATAAATTGATAATCTTTCCCAGTCTAAATTAACATGGAAGCTATCCCTTATTTTCATCTAATTTTTTGTTTATTTCAGTATTAGAAGTACCAAAGAAGATACAGGGATGTGTCAGAAACACTGAGAGTAAGAAAAGACTACCTCAACTGAGTACAAGCTATTCAATAAAAAACTGTTTCATAAAATGAAATAATTCTTTGAAGGAGTTCAAGCGCCACTTTTCCATGAATTCTGTTGTTGTTGTTCAGTCACTCAGTCGTGTTCAACTCTTTGAGACCCAATAGGCTGCAGCACGCCAGGCTTTCCCTGTCCTTCACCATTTCCCAGAGTTTGCTCAGATTCATGTCCATTCTATTGTTAACTCAAAAACCTGGGAGCAGTCCTTGGCTACTCCTTCTCTTTCCATCTATGCATGTTTTTTAACCAGTGGTGACAATTGGAATCATACTTGTAGCTTTAAAGAATACATACAGCCAGGTTGACCCTTCTGATTCAGGTTTAGGGCAAGTCTAGGTGTGTTTATGTATGTGTACACATACTCAATTCCAGTGATTGTTATTCTTCTTTAAGAATCATTCACAAATGAAAAACTAAGTCCTGTTGATCATACATCCTAAATATCTCTGCAATATACTTCGGTTTTACCTTTGCCATTTTTTTTTTTTTTTTTTGGTCTCAGGCAAGCACGGTATTTGTGAATACAATAGACATTCTGCAATAAATATCATCTAATAAATGACATCTTCAAATAAGTAAATAAACAGAGTCATGAGTGGGTAGAGCTAGGGCCCAGGGCTTCGGAGAGCTGCCCCTACAGTGTCTTATGGATGCAGTTTTTCTTCTTTTTTTTTGCTTTTGTGAAGTTGCATGTTATTAAAATATTTGCATCTCCTTTTCCATTAGTTTTTTTCTTTACCATTTTCAAGATATTTTCACTGTATTGTAGACATTAGTCCTTATTTTGGGCCATATCACAAATAACATTTTTCCCACATTGTTTTTTAACTTTAACTTTTTAATAAAGATGTTTCCATTTTTCTCTTTTTATGTGAGTGAATTTTATGGCTTCTGGATTTTGTGAAATAAATTGATAATCTTTCCCAGTCTAAATTAACATGGAAGCTATCCCTTATTTTCATCTAATTTTTTGTTTATTTCAGTATTAGAAGTACCAAAGAAGATACAGGGATGTGTCAGAAACACTGAGAGTAAGAAAAGACTACCTCAACTGAGTACAAGCTATTCAATAAAAAACTGTTTCATAAAATGAAATAATTCTTTGAAGGAGTTCAAGCGCCACTTTTCCATGAATTCTGTTGTTGTTGTTCAGTCACTCAGTCGTGTTCAACTCTTTGAGACCCAATAGGCTGCAGCACGCCAGGCTTTCCCTGTCCTTCACCATTTCCCAGAGTTTGCTCAGATTCATGTCCATTCTATTGTTAACTCAAAAACCTGGGAGCAGTCCTTGGCTACTCCTTCTCTTTCCATCTATGCATGTTTTTTAACCAGTGGTGACAATTGGAATCATACTTGTAGCTTTAAAGAATACATACAGCCAGGTTGACCCTTCTGATTCAGGTTTAGGGCAAGTCTAGGTGTGTTTATGTATGTGTACACATACTCAATTCCAGTGATTGTTATTCTTCTTTAAGAATCATTCACAAATGAAAAACTAAGTCCTGTTGATCATACATCCTAAATATCTCTGCAATATACTTCGGTTTTACCTTTGCCATTTTTTTTTTTTTTTTTGGTCTCAGGCAAGCACGGTATTTGTGAATACAATAGACATTCTGCAATAAATATCATCTAATAAATGACATCTTCAAATAAGTAAATAAACAGAGTCATGAGTGGGTAGAGCTAGGGCCCAGGGCTTCGGAGAGCTGCCCCCTACACCTCAAAAGGTTACTACAATATAAACTTTCAGAAAACTGCTGTGGCCATGGTTGCCTTCCCCATCTTGGACAACCCACAGATACACTGGGAAAGGGGGCAGAGGGGAGGTGCCCTGGAACTGGCAAGAAAATTCTTAACAATGTCCTTTTGGTTTGCCACCTCATGACACCATATGCCTTGGTGATCCCTGTGTCTGGTCTGTCACTCCCACTCTGCTTTCAGTATTACCTCTAACGCAGACCCCACCTCTTTCATTTTTAATCCTATTCCTTCTTGTTTCTGCTTGCCACCATGTCAGTCTCTTGAATTGGATGCATTGAGCTGTTTGAGGGCAGGGGATCCACACTCCTCTGAGAGCAAGGCAGCCAATGGGCATCATCCCAGAAAGGCACATGTGATGGTGGTCCCCTCCCTGCCCCACAGATATGCTTCCCAGAAGTGACACTTAAGGGACTGGATGGGCGCTGGCAAGTGCTGGGCAGGAAGCTATGAGAGCCTTGCACCAACCACTTTGGGCATCTTTGAGCATCAGGAACAGTGGAAATGGAATAGGGCCTATTATACCCTCAACTGTAGGAGTCAGGGAGGCCAGGAGTGAAGAGGTCTTATTGAATCACATGCTCTTCCAAGTCCAGAGAGGGCTAACATGCTCTTCCAAGACCAGAGAGGGCTAAAGGCTCATGGCTTCAGCCTCCTGGCTGAACAAGTGTTGGCATATGTGTTTCTCCCTCCCAGAGTGGGAGCAGGGTTTTAAGGGGAAAGGGAAAGAGAAGGTGGTAAAAGTCAGAAGTTATAAGTCATGGGCCTCCAGGTGCAGGGTGACTGCAGGTGCTGGAGGCTGAATCTTCTTCTGGAGCTTGTTGAAGTGCTGGGCTGAGTGTCATAGCCAGGCCTGCAGCTTCTACAGCAGCCAGAAGCCATCCATTCTCTGGAGGAAGTCACTGTGGGCAGGGCTGGGGGTTCAGTCCCGAGCAGAGGCTGGCAGCAAGTAGTCCAGAGCTGCCATGACGACCATGATGCTGCCCAGCAAGCCCTGAAGGCTGGTACAGAAATGGGCCAGTCTGCGGCATGACTTGACCATAGAGGCCTGGTGGTTGAGGTCACTCAAGTAGGAGGTGGCTGTAGGCTTCATAGTTCTGCGCTAGCTGTACTTTGTCTTTGAGGCTTCATCACACAGTGGTCCTGAGCAGTCTCTGGCCCAGCTGAGCTGGGCTGAAGTCAGGCTCACTGGAAGGGGAGCCCTGGTAGTCCAGATAGGTCCTAGCCAACCTGTGGGCCTGATGTCCAGGTAGCAGGTGAGGTCAAAGGTTTTCTGGGATGGAGAGGCCAGACCCCAGGTCTTCTGTGTGACTGAGGGCTGGCACTGCAGGGAGGTGCCAGAGCAAGGTTTACAGGTCTCCTGCTGCCAGCTCCCCAGCCTGGACAGCATGGTGGGCTCAGCCAAGCAGCAAGGAAGTGGCAACTCCCATTGCCAGGCCCAGCCCAGCCCAATCCAGCCAGGCTAGGCTCTACTTTTCCCAGTTTAAATCAATAGTTCATCATCTCACACCCAAACCACTCTAGTAATCTGCATATTTCTATTTTTCAATCTACTCTTTGTCCCTTAGAAGTGAGCCTCTAAATAGCTAGCACAGCCATATATACATAAAAGAAAAAGTAGACCGTGCCACACGCTAACATAAATTTCTTCAAAACTTTCTATCTATGATTTCTAAACAATGATCCACTGACAAGTGCCAGTCCCTAAGTTTCCATTGGTGTGTTGCACAATCAGATTGAGGAAAAAAAAAAGACAACATGATAACTTTTTTACAAAACTAAATTTATTCAGTTTAAATAATCTGCATTATATTTAACATCAGTATATTCTGTTTTACAAAATGATGCAGGTGTGTGTGCAATTTTTTAACATTTTTACATGGTAAAACAAAAATATGTCATATCCGTGCCAGTCTCCTCAATTTAAAAAATTATACCCACTCACAGGATCAAAGTCTCGGAATCACTGATTGAAGAATTAAGTACAAGCTTCCTAATGTGATCTGTCATATGGAAATCCCACACTACTGCACAAACACACTAACTTGGCTCTTGACAAAATTCTTAAAATTTCAATTTTCTTTTTAAAATATTTACACTAATATTAGTTAAGTACCCATTATGTGCAAAGTACTATGCCAGAAGGGATACAAAGGTGATCAAGACTGAAAATGGGCCCTGCCCATAAGGAAGTTAAGCACACCAGGGGTTTTAAATTTTGCAGTCAACAGCCTTGAATTCAAATTGGAGTTAAATATAGTACCTGCCTATAATTAGTAAGCTATTAAATTACAATTACAGTCACTAGAAAGAAGTATGGTATACTACTACCAAAGGTATAAAGCAGGGGAACTTGGCCTGGTCTTCAAAGGTCAGAAGTTCTCATGAGGAATTGAATTAAGAACTTAAATCTCACACCTGAAACTAACAGGACATTGTAAATCAACTATACTCAATAAAAAAAAGTAACAAAAAAAAAAAAAAAGAGAACAGAGACCTGAAGGATGAAGACACATGAAACTAGGTAACTGAAGAGCAGGAATGAACAAAGAGTGGCTCAGATGAGGGGCAGAGCATGTGCAGAATGTGAGGTGGGAAACACATGGCTGAGTCTGAAGGACTGATGGGATGTTGGCGATGAGTGCCCACAGCGACAGGAACTGAGTTCTAGCTAGGCTCATGAGGAAGACCAGGCAACAGCGGACCGCACATGCCACATACGGATTCTGATTTTTATTCTAAAAGTAATGGGAAGCCACTGAAAAAACACTAAAACAATGCAAAATGAGGACAGAATCTTAACAAATGCAGAAGATTCAGTCCTAATGAGATGAATGAATCTAAAACCTATTATAAAGTCAAAAAGAGGACAAATACAGTATACTAACATATATATGGAATCTAGTAAGATGGTACTGATAAATACACACGCAGAGCATTGATGGAAAAACAGAGAACAGACTTAATGGACATTGGGGAGAGAGAAGAGTGGGTGAGAGATATGGAAAGAGCAACACGGAATCCTATACTATCGTATGTAAAAGAGATAACTATTGTCAATGTGCTGTGTGGGACTAAGGGATTGTGCTTGGGGGCTATGCGATGGTCTGGAGGGGTGGGATGGGGGGATGGGATATACATATGACTAATCTGGGATTATACATATCTGTAAACAACAAAACTCTGTAAAAGCAAAAAAGCAAAATAAAAAAAAACCCACAAAAAATAGTAACATATAGAAACAATGTTTTATAGACTCTGGGAAAAAGAATTTTCAGCAAAGTACAAACATTTAAAGCATTCCTTTCTTTAATTTTGTAATTCTTAACTATGGAATAGCTCAGGAGGTCAGTTCTGTTTTAAATAATAGCATTGATAACTGAGCAAGGAAACATAATTTGGATTATAAGATTCTTGCTTTAATAAAAATTCTTTAAACAGTGGAAAAAAAATAACCTAGCTTCTTGAAAACCCACTTGCAATATCAGATCATCAGGGACAAGCACGTCTGAGGCATGGGGGGAATTAGCACTTCACTGGTGCTAACGTGAAATGCCACTTTCAAATGAGACAGAAATTTCCACCTCACAGATTCTAGAGCACAAAGCATCAGAAACATACTTTTTGGTATATATCCTTTTGTGTCATTTCCCTTCTCCTGACATTCTCTTATTAATCTAGAATTCTTAATTTTTCCAAAAATAAAACAGAATAGGTTGAATTTTTATCCCTTTGAAATGCCTTATTCAACCCCTTAAAAATCATTTAACTAAAGTGAATTTTCACTTATTTTTAAATTCCTCAGTCCCTAAGGAGTGTCACATTCTTTTAAGTTACTTTAGTTAGGATTTTACATTTTAGCTTTGCCAAGAGTTGGGATTTCAGATGGCTTAAATGCATTTTCAATTTTTTAAAAATAGTGGCCTGTGAGCTATGCTTAACCTTTTAAGAGAGGCTTTGCAGAGAAATGCCTGAACTTTTTCACATGCCGGTAGACTTACACAATGTGAGAGAGGTTTTCTAATAAAATTTAGTAAGACTTTCCACCATTTTCATTTTAGTGGTATCACCTAGACACTCTGCCATTTAAATTTTCACAGGGGTTGATGTTTACAAAAATGTCTGAATCCCTGACAAGCTTGTTTATCTGTTTGAAGCTGATTTTTGTAGGCCAAGTTTTACTAGAGGTCTTCCCTGGTGGCTCAGTGGTAAAAAATCTGCCTGCCAATGCAGGAGATGCAGGTTCAATCTCTGAGTCGGGAATATCCCCGCAGAAGGGAATGGCAAACCACTCCAGTATTCTTCTCTGGGAAATCCTATGGACAGAGGAGCCTGGTGGGCTACAGTCCACAGGGTTGCAAACAGTCAGACATGCCTTAGTGACTAAACAAGGTTCTACTAAGCAGAGAATAATAAAAGGACTACTTTAAGTTTTTCAGTGAAGATTTAAAACAAAACATTGTTCCATCACTTATGTCTTAAGGGGAAATGCTAAGGCAGGATTTCTCCACCCTAGCAGTACCCACATTTGGGCTGGATCCTTCCATGTTTTGGAGCTGTCCTGTGCAGAGTACGAAGTTTGGCAGCATCCCCGGCCTTAATCCACTAGATTCGAATAGCACCCCGTCTTGCTCTCCCCTTACTCTCCTCAACCACTACTACTACTTTTGACAACCAAACAGTATCTCTAGACACAGTCAAACACCCCTGGGAGGCAAAATGAGTCCAGTGAGAAGTGCTGCTCTAAGGCAGGCTATTTTATGCATCTTCAAACCCAAAGATTTTACAGTAAGCCTCAATCTTCATTTTTACAGAGGAGGCATATAATGTAAAATGAAAAAGTAGGACCAAAGTACTCTTTTAGGAAAAAATATTCTAAAATATAATCTGAAATTGTAATTATATACCTGTCAGTTGCTGGGCAGCAAGGTCTGATTTCAGCTGAACTTCAGCTAATTTTAAAGTCATTTCTCTGTAAAGGGCACCTTTTACTTTTAAGTTTGTCCCCAATGTTTGTGCCTTTTCTTTCTGCAGCTCTTTTCTGAAGAGGTGGATGCTTTTGTCTATGTCTGATAAAGCAGCTACATCATCACTACTCTTTTCTCTGCTTGCTTCACAATTCCGCACCAAGTTGCTTTCAACCTTCACTAAGGCATAAGGAGAACCAAAGGTAACCAATTCCTTCTCCAATGTTACTGCCAAATGAGCAATTAGAAAGTCTTCACTTCCTAACTTTAGATACTTGAAGAAACTGTTTACAGGGAGAAGTCTGCTGAGATGATGAAGGCACTGGAAGAAAATTGCTTGATTCCTAGAATAAAAACCGAATGTAGTATTACAAAGCTTACGACAATGCAAAATAGTCATGTACAACTTATTATAGTAATCAGTTACTATTCATTTCTTCATCCTCTTCTTCATACTATTTCATACTTCATACTATTCATCACCTTCATATAGGTAATAAATAGAACCTATAATGCATGCATGTGGTCACTGTTACAGTTCAGATAGTAAGAATCAAATAGTCAGCCTTGTGGTTGGTAGAATCTGTGGACGTGAAACTCACAGACGTGGAGGGAAGACCATTCTAAAGCCATCTTATATAAGGAATCTAACCATTCATGGATTTTGGTATCCATCAGGGTCCTGGAATGAATCCTCTGTGGATATAGTGGAACAACTGTATACATATCCTAAACCAATTCAGTTAGTATTGATTAATAACCTAATTAGGTTGCTTCCTAAGTTTTCTGAGTAATAATATCAAAATTATATTTTAAAAATTTCATTGTGGGGGAGCAAGGGGAAATCTTAAAATCATTATTAGGGCCTACCTAATCAAGTCCACCAAAACAAAATCAAAATGGCTTCAGTCTTTAAATGAGACCACATGTTCATTCACATTGTACCAGGCAATGACATGGACATATCCCACAATAGCACAGAACACAGGGGGGATCCCTGTTGGAATACACAGACACACACACACACACACACTTCCCTGGACCAAATCCAATTTGACATGCAATACCTGGAATAGACTATTAAAATTCCTTCAAATGGTGTCCTTTGTTTCCAAATGAAGAGTGTCCCATAGAAACTTCCTGGCTTTTTGCAAAAGCAAATTTCTGGAAATTCTTTGATGACTTCACATTCCATGTGTTCTAAGAGCCATATCTTCATTGAAGTCAGAGCAAACATGGGTGATGTGATTTGAAAACACTTGCATCTGAAGTTGCTTTCAACCTTCACTAAGGCATAAGGAGAACCAAAGGTAACCAATTCCTTCTCCAATGTTACTGCCAAATGAGCAATTAGAAAGTCTTCACTTCCTAACTTTAGATACTTGAAGAAACTGTTTACAGGAGAAGTCTGCTGAGATGATGAAGGCACTGGAAGAAAATTGCTTGATTCCTAGAATAAAAACCGAATGTAGTATTACAAAGCTTACGACAATGCAAAATAGTCATGTACAACTTATTATAGTAATCAGTTACTATTCATTTCTTCATCCTCTTCTTCATACTATTTCATACTTCATACTATTCATCACCTTCATATAGGTAATAAATAGAACCTATAATGCATGCATGTGGTCACTGTTACAGTTCAGATAGTAAGAATCAAATAGTCAGCCTTGTGGTTGGTAGAATCTGTGGACGTGAAACTCACAGACGTGGAGGGAAGACCATTCTAAAGCCATCTTATATAAGGAATCTAACCATTCATGGATTTTGGTATCCATCAGGGTCCTGGAATGAATCCTCTGTGGATATAGTGGAACAACTGTATACATATCCTAAACCAATTCAGTTAGTATTGATTAATAACCTAATTAGGTTGCTTCCTAAGTTTTCTGAGTAATAATATCAAAATTATATTTTAAAAATTTCATTGTGGGGGAGCAAGGGGAAATCTTAAAATCATTATTAGGGCCTACCTAATCAAGTCCACCAAAACAAAATCAAAATGGCTTCAGTCTTTAAATGAGACCACATGTTCATTCACATTGTACCAGGCAATGACATGGACATATCCCACAATAGCACAGAACACAGGGGGGATCCCTGTTGGAATACACAGACACACACACACACACACACTTCCCTGGACCAAATCCAATTTGACATGCAATACCTGGAATAGACTATTAAAATTCCTTCAAATGGTGTCCTTTGTTTCCAAATGAAGAGTGTCCCATAGAAACTTCCTGGCTTTTTGCAAAAGCAAATTTCTGGAAATTCTTTGATGACTTCACATTCCATGTGTTCTAAGAGCCATATCTTCATTGAAGTCAGAGCAAACATGGGTGATGTGATTTGAAAACATGCTCTGTGCCATGCTGCGAGAAGTGCAAAGAGATCTTCCATGTGTTCTATGGCAGAAACATATCACAACTGCTGTCACTAAACTGTCCATTATCACATAAGGGAGTTCTTAAAATTTTCTGATTCGATTAGGTATACGATTAAAAAGGACCCACAAAAATTACCTATAGGTTTCTTCTGTGGAAATGTCAGCAGATATTTCCCACCTGAAAGATCTTCTACACTTATAAAAATTTTGCCACACTGAACATAATGAGCTTCAGAAGAGTTACCATTCTCTCTCTCTCTAATTTGTAGCAGCACAAGGCAACAAAAATTACTGAATTGTAAAAGTGGCGGAAGAGTTGTTACAGCGGTAATCATCTGTACATTCTTTTTCTCCAAGGGTTGTTCACAAATAACACTTTCCTCTTTCTCTTCTTCATGATCAACACTCAACTTCATTCTTTTTACCTCTGATCCTACTTCACATGGCACTGAGCCTGGTGCCGGAGAAGAAATCCTAGTCAACTTGAACACCCTGTTTTGACACTTAATAAGTGGAAAGGTGGAATTAGCAGTTTGATCCAATGACAGCAGTAAAGTCACATGATTCAGGGACCTATAAAATATACAGAGCTCAGTTAAGTCTAAAACATCATCAACCAGATGATTAAATGCCCTAAAAACAGTTTAAAAAAACTTAATTCTCTCCTTTCCTAGGAAACATGATTTCAAATATAAAACAGATCTGAAATTTAAGTGTAAAAGCAAACATAGTATTAAAGATTGTGTAATAGCACTTCACTTGAAACAGGAAAGCAAAACCACTGTAAATATGCTAGACTTTACAAAAGGATTTTCTTAAAAGAAAGGTAAAATCATGCCAGTAGTTTTTTCTGGGGGGCGGGGTGGGGATAGATTTTTCACCTCTCCTCTTAAATAAGGAAAAAAAACTATCCATTTTTTAAAAACATTATATTTGGATATGCTGGGTCTTCATCACTTTGTGCAGGCTTTTCTCCAGTTGTGGCAAGTAGGGGCTGCTCTCTAGTTTGAGTGCACAGGCTTCTCACTGTGGAGGCTTCTCTTGTGGAGCATGGGCTCTAGACCATGTGGGCTTCAGTAGTTGTGGCTCCTGGGCTCCAGAAGGTAGGTTCAATAGCTGTGGCGCACAGGTTTAGCTGCTCCATGGCATGTGGGACATTTCCGGATTAGGAATCAAATCCATGCCTGTTGCACTGGCAGGTGGGTTCTTTACCACTGAGTCACCAGGGAAGCTCACGTTTTTTAAAAGATTGGTTTTGTTAATTATCTCTAATGAAATATCTCTAAAGTAAAAATTGCATTTTATACTCCTCTAAGTGACTTGAATAAAATCCCCATTTTAATACAGAATATTGCTTATCCATGAGCAATAATAATGATAAAACTAATTTCATCCATTCCTATTTATATTTAAGCAGTTTGTTTATGACTGTGTTGGGTCTTTGTTGCTGCATGAGCTTTTCTCTAGTTGTGGTGTGCGGGTTTCTCTTGTTGTGGAGCATTGGGTCTAGAGCACAGGCTCAACAGTTGTGGCACACAGGCTTCATTGCTTCCTGGTATGTGGGATCTTCCCAAATAAGGGACTGAACTCATGTCTCCTTCACTGGCAGGCAGGTTCTTTACCACTGAGCCATTAGGAAAGCCCTCTATTTGTATTTAATATGGTTACTAGAACATGTAGATTGCTATCTGCCATGCATTATATTTCTGTTGAACAGCACTATTCCATAGATCAAGGTGACATTATCATGTTAGAATTTACTTACAACTTCAAAGATGATGTGGCTTGCACTCCAACAACCAAGCTATCTTCTATTACCCGATACCATATCTTCTCTACTAGCTGTTTTAAATCTTGAAAATTGTCTAACTTTTCATCAGAGGTACAGATAGGATTTTCGTCTTCACCACAAAGAGTAACAAGACATTCCTTATGGAAAAATATGTTTAAATAACTGATTACCAAAAAAAACACACCAAATATAGCAAACTAAAAATATAATGTAAACCAGCTTTTGGCTGGGCCTTATGGCTTACATATTTTAAAGTAAATTATTATCAACAACATATTATAGATTATACACAATTCACTAAAATAAAATTTATAAAATATACAATTAGCTATCTAATTGGATCAACCTGAATATTCACTGGAAGGCTGATACTGAAACTGAATCGCCAATCCTTTGGTCACCTGATTTGAAGAGATGACTCACTTGAAAAGTCTCATGCTGGGGAAAGATTGAAGGCAAAAGGAAAAGAGGGCAGCAGACAATGAGATGGTTAGAGAGCATCAGTGACTCAATGAACCTGAGTTTGAGAAAACCCCAGGAGATAGTGAAGGACAGGGAAGGCTGGCATGCTGGACATGAATGAGTGACTGAACAACACTTGGATGGCCTGATGATAAATAAGGCTCTGGGTACCCAAAACAGAGCCAGCAGGGATGTGACCCTGAGTCCATTTTGAAAAATAATCTGAAAATATGTGCCCAAGGCATGCTGAAGACAATGCAATCTTTAGTTTATCAGTGACCAACACTAAACTTAGAATTGGAAATGTCTGTATGAATAACACTGGTTAAACTATTACTGCTAAAATTTTCTCTTTCATTCAAGTACAGTTATTGGTAAAATTTTCTTTTTCTTCTTTTCTTATTCAAGTATAGCTCATGATAAACTTTTCTTCTTAAAGTCCAGGCTATACTCTCTCACTTCCACACACACAAGGATTTATAATACAAATGGAAATAGGAGGAGGAGTAATGATAATAAAAATACACAATTACTGAATGCTTACTACATGTCAGGCACTGTCCTAAATATGTTTAACCATCACAATAACTCTAGTATCCTAGGTTGGTAGTATTATCATCTATGTTTCCCAGATAAGGAAAAATTGAGACACAGAGAGGTTAAGTTGGGATCTGAACCAGAGCCAACTGCTTCCAGAGCCCATGGTGCATATTAACTATTATTCTATACTGCCCCTCTTCGTGGTAATTACTAAAAAAAGATATGGGCACTGATGTTCTAGTGAACTGCATATATTCCTAGGAATCTGGTACTTCCACCAGTAGCTACGAGATTTCAGGCAGGCTATTCACCCAAAACCAGCAGAAATTATTACCTGCCAGAACTGCTTTTAAAGTTAACAATGTAAAGGGCTCAAAACAGTCCCCTGCAGAGAGAGAGATTTCAATGCATTAATTTCTAACATTTGTTCCCCTTTTCTAATACTGGCAAAATCACTGGGGTTTAGTGGGAAAGGGAAATGGGAAGACTGAACAATGACTTTCAGTAAGCACTTGCATGAGGCTTCCTAGAAGATGGGACCAGTAACAGAAATGCAACATGATGTGCTTTTGTTTCTTACATTAATGGAATCATATGTTGGGCCAAAATTCTCATGTCGTTAAGACTGAAATACAGACAAAAGGCAAATACCATTATAATAATGGTAAATTTTAGAGGAAGACAGAATGAGATGATAAAATGACCTGAGGAAAGAAAATGCGACTTCAAGGGTGTCTACATCCAGCTTGTCTTGATTTACCTGTAATTCTGCTATACTGTCTTTCTCTATATGGAACAAATGTGCATAAATACTATTTTTTATGAAGTCAAGCCATTTTTTTTGCTAGGTTTCTACCACAGTGGCATAACTCACTGCAAGGTACCTGAGGAGGTTCTTATGACGATCAACCACAAGGAAAATGAGAGTAAAATTATAAAAAGCAGAGATAAGGGCTAAAAAAGCAAAGCAATTTAGGGGCATTACCTAGAGGAATAAATATTCTTAGAAATGAATCATGCAACAGGCTAAAAGAACAATAATTATATTAAAAATGAAATTGTGTCACCATTAATACAAGGCAAAATAATAGTATATTCTGTTTAAGAAGTCAGAAAACGTACACAATTGTCCCTTGAACTGTGCAGGTCCAGTTATATGTGGATTTTTTCAATAGTAAATACTACAGCACTACACGACCCACAGTTCTTTGAATCTGCAGATGGGTAAAGAGGGTCCACGGTAATGTTATTCATAAATTTTCAAATGTGTGTAGGGTTGGAGCCCCTGACCCAAGCTGTTCAAGTGTTAACTATAATTCACTTAAGAGTAATTTCTATTCAAACTAGACAAATAAAACAGTTTAACAGTTAAATCTCTTTTTTTAAAGAAAAGACGTTCCCCAAGGTGCCTGACAATTGAGATTTTAATATCTTACAGAATAATTTGCGAATTGGTTACAATATTATTTTTAACCAGTTTTCAATGTCATAAACTCCCCCCATTACATAATCCCCGCCACTTAGCTTCTTGATCCACTGAGCAGCACTTTCTAATACATTTCAATATTCCAATTTAAGTAACTCTTGTTGATTTTCAATTCATAAAATGATAAAATGGTCACATTATTAACCTTACCTCTTCTATATTTGATGTACTATCATCTTTCATTTGAAACAGGTTAATTAAAGCCTTGTAAGATTTTGAAATAATTGTTTCCTTAAGCAAGAGATGTTTCTGTAATTCCCGAATAGAAATGAAACCAACCTATAAAGCATAAAGAAAAACCATTGGATGAGATTAAAATTTCAAATGAAACCAAATATACTAATAATTCATTAAGTATCTTCTCCAAATTTGCTTATTAATTCACTTTCCTATAGACAGCAATGAATACTCAGAGCAAAACTATTTTCTTTAAAAATTTTAAATCTCTAATTACAAAGGAAAGTAACACAGCATATAATTGCTAGTTTATATATCAAACTGAGAGAATGTCAATGTATTTGTATGCTTCACAACTGAGTTAACTAATGAATCGATATGAATATGAATAAATCTAATCAATATGAATAAAAAGTAAGGTGTACCAATGGTCCTGCCTCAAGAAGAAAGCTGTTTTTCTTGTTGAAATTATTTCTGCTTCAAGAAAAAAGAGGTCTCATTATGAATAGAAAAGCTCACTTCTGATTAGATATTGATTGAAATCTTCTGTTTATAAGGCTTTTACTACCAAATTTTAAAGGTAACACATAACAGATTGCAAACTGTCCCGTTTATTTTTGTGCAAATCAACTCAATGCTGGGGTTGACTCTTAACTACCAGGGGTGAGGGGGAGGCTTTCAGTGGGCAAATGAGCAAACTGTTCCTTTCACTATACCTGATAAATAGATTTCAACACTAAGGATGAAATATTCATGAAATATATTTTACTCCTGAAAATTTAAAAAGAGTCACGCTATTGAACTTTAAGAAGTTGTTTCAATGCAGATGGTGATCTGAGACTGTTTAAGTATTAATCTGGCTTTTAATATAACATGTTTTTCTAGATTGAAGAAAACAAGATGCACCCTGTATTTGCCTTTCTTTTCAATTACATTATAAGACTGATAAATTCTTTTTCCTTTTATCAATGAATAGAAGTTGGAAAGTGAAGACTGAATTCTATCTTACCTTACTACACAAAATATTTCAACTGTCTAGCTAGTATTCTATAACTTCCTATGTTGGCCTAGTTCTGAGCGCTCAACATCATTCACATTCTACCACACACTGGCTGAGTGATTCCTGACTGGGGATGTGCGATGTACCTGTCCAAGGAGCAGAACCAAATCTGAGGCTGCTGGAGGGGCAGTGGCTGGAAGAGGAGGAATACACGGGCAGGCTAACAATCAGGGCCCCTCAGAAACGCTCCATGTTCTCTCTTCCTTACTCTTGTCAACATGACCCTCACTTCATGAATAAATCATGAGTCATTAGACCACTAAAATATTCTATGTTGTTTTAAGTTTTGTTATAAATCTATGAAGTAAGCCCATGACAACAAATTGAAAGGCTTCCCTAATAGCTCAGTTGGTAAAGAATCTGCCTGCAATGCAGGAGACCCGAGTTCAATTTCTGGGTCAGGAAGATCCCTTGGAATAGGAAACAGCAACCCACTCTAGTATTCTTTCCTAGAAAATCCCATGGACTGGCAGGCTACAGTCCATAGGGTCCCAAGAGTCAGACAAGACTTACAGCCTTGAAACAACATACAAAGACATCTCACTTTCCTTTCCTAGACCTTCAATTCCACTGAGAAAGCAAAAAGACTGTTTACCTTTCCAGAACTTTCTCATGTGTATGTTAAGGTATGCTTTTATTCTCCTCCCCATAAACAAATAAAACCCACCCCAAACCACTCTATGACACTGAATCTTTCTTTCTTGTTCTTATTGTTATCTCTCTTATACACAGAGAAAACCATGGTGGACATCTGGGGGACACCCAGTTGTGGAGCATTACCACCACTGCTGTGAACCTTCCTGGACATATGCACAAGTATCCCTGAGGTCCTGAACTCACCTGATCCCCTCTAACGAGTGGCTGGAAAATAAACCGCAGAGAGGAAAGAACAGTGAGCTAAACTCCAGTTCTAGCTCTGCAAGCCAGCTCATATTTCTGCCTCTCCATCAGCTTCCCTGTATGCAAAATGGTGGAGAGGGTAGATCTTTTCATCTCTTAATAGGCCTTCCAGCACTTAGAAATGTTTTAAGCTACAATGAGAGCTAGTGGTAATATTATGCTCAACTATCTCTTAGACCCTACCTCTACATGTCCTTGCCTTCCCTGTTTCTTTCATATTTTCCTTCTTTGTCTCTCTGCTAGCTTCTAGATAATTTTTCCAGCAGTTTGGTTTGCTTATCTGCTCCACATCTCTGAGTCAACTGTTAAACTCATCTGATGAGGTTTTCTTTTAATTTCACTGTATTCCTTTACCTTACAGAAATGTATTTGGTTATTTTCTGGGAATAATTAATCATGATTGCCTTGGTTTTTCATGTGCTCACTCATCCACTTAATGAGTGGCTCATTTTCTTTAAGAAATTATTTGTGAGATTCAGAAGAGGCCTGGGATAACTGTATGTTCCTAGAGAGGATTTCATGTTGTTTCTGCTGGGTGACTGGGGTACTATTGTTTTAGGTTAAATACAAAAGGGTAATCAGTGTTCTGCTTGTCTCTATGGGTTCTAGCCTTTAGTCTGATCTGCTACTTTATTCTTATATTAATATTTTCAGCTGTTTGAAGCTTAAATAAACATATTTCAACTACCATTTTAAGCTGTTTTTATCATCAGAGTTGATCCAAAAAAAGGGATATACTGCCAGAAGTGGAATTTCTAGAAGTCATGCTTTCATAACTTAAATTATTTTAAGGTATGCTTTTATTCTCCTCCCCATAAACAAATAAAACCCACCCCAAACCACTCTATGACACTGAATCTTTCTTTCTTGTTCTTATTGTTATCTCTCTTATACACAGAGAAAACCATGGTGGACATCTGGGGGACACCCAGTTGTGGAGCATTACCACCACTGCTGTGAACCTTCCTGGACATATGCACAAGTATCCCTGAGGTCCTGAACTCACCTGATCCCCTCTAACGAGTGGCTGGAAAATAAACCGCAGAGAGGAAAGAACAGTGAGCTAAACTCCAGTTCTAGCTCTGCAAGCCAGCTCATATTTCTGCCTCTCCATCAGCTTCCCTGTATGCAAAATGGTGGAGAGGGTAGATCTTTTCATCTCTTAATAGGCCTTCCAGCACTTAGAAATGTTTTAAGCTACAATGAGAGCTAGTGGTAATATTATGCTCAACTATCTCTTAGACCCTACCTCTACATGTCCTTGCCTTCCCTGTTTCTTTCATATTTTCCTTCTTTGTCTCTCTGCTAGCTTCTAGATAATTTTTCCAGCAGTTTGGTTTGCTTATCTGCTCCACATCTCTGAGTCAACTGTTAAACTCATCTGATGAGGTTTTCTTTTAATTTCACTGTATTCCTTTACCTTACAGAAATGTATTTGGTTATTTTCTGGGAATAATTAATCATGATTGCCTTGGTTTTTCATGTGCTCACTCATCCACTTAATGAGTGGCTCATTTTCTTTAAGAAATTATTTGTGAGATTCAGAAGAGGCCTGGGATAACTGTATGTTCCTAGAGAGGATTTCATGTTGTTTCTGCTGGGTGACTGGGGTACTATTGTTTTAGGTTAAATACAAAAGGGTAATCAGTGTTCTGCTTGTCTCTATGGGTTCTAGCCTTTAGTCTGATCTGCTACTTTATTCTTATATTAATATTTTCAGCTGTTTGAAGCTTAAATAAACATATTTCAACTACCATTTTAAGCTGTTTTTATCATCAGAGTTGATCCAAAAAAAGGGATATACTGCCAGAAGTGGAATTTCTAGAAGTCATGCTTTCATAACTTAAATTATTTTGGTATCATTTAAAGATCAGTATAAAAAGGGACTTCATTCTTTCTGACAGCTACATAGTATTTCATGGTTCAGTTACATCATAAGTTATATATCATGCTCCTAATGATGGATATTTAGATTTTGGCTGAATTATATTTATAGCTACTACTCAGATATTCCTATGAAATCAGCTTTGCTTACATGTATAAGTATATCCTTAGAACAGATTCCTAGAAGTGAAACTGCAAGAGTAAAAAGACACGTGCAATTCACATTTTAAAAGCTATAACAAATTTCCTTTCAGGAGACTGGGCCACCTGACATACTCAACAATACTGTTTTCTTTTTGTTTGTTTGTTTGTTTATTTTGGTGGGGGTGGGGAGGGAGGGGAGCAGGCGGGCCACTTCTATTGGTCTTTCATTTGTCCATTTTCATCCATCTTTTTTCTTTGGCCTGTGTGGGCCTCCCATCACGGCCGCCTCTGTTGTCGCAGAGCACTGGCTCTGGGCGCATGCGCTCCAGAGCTCTGGCTCAGTAGTTGGACACATCAGTCCAGGAGCTCCGTGGCACGTGGGATCTTCCCAGACCAGGGCTCAAACCAGCATCCCTTGCACTGCAAGGTGGTGTCCTTACCCACTGGACCGCCAGGGAAGCCCAACAATATTGTTTTCGATTGCATTTTATATTAATAAAACTAATTCTCTGTTAAATGTTACAATTTCTTTCTACAAAATTTGTCTTTTTATTTTACTTTGGAGCACCAAAGTTTTTAACGTAATCAACCTTTTCCTTTATGGTTCTTTGTCCATTATGATGTTTTTATTTATCTACTGTTTACATTAAATCTGTGTTTACTAAGCATTTAGTGAATTCACTTTAATATTAAAATACTCACCAAAAAAAAAAAAAGACTTTTAAGGGGCCTGCAAAATATAAATATTTACTATCTGGCCCTTTACCAAAAAAGTTTGCCAGGGATACAGGAAAAGATGAATGAAAACACAAAATAAACAGACAAACCCAAGACGGGGGACAACCTGGCCTTGCCTCCTCATTAGTGTTACTTTTTCCAAATGGAGAAGAGTGCATTATTCTAGATTAAAAAATCAATGAGATATACAACAATCGAGTGCAAGTATGAACACTGACAGGATTCTGAAAAAAAGCAGCCATATGAAACATTTTTATGGCAACTGAAGCCATCTGAATGTGGACTGACTAGCAAATACAATTAACGGATTATATTAACTTTCTAAGTGAATAATGGTATCAGTGTTACATAGGAAAATGACCTTATTTTTAGGAGATTTCTATTAAAAAACATAGGAGTGAAGTATTAGAATATTTGCAACTTTCAAATGGTTCTGCAAAAATGTACAAATATACGTACATAACAGACAAGCAGAAACAGATGAGGCAAATATGATCTTTCATAAAGTAACAATAGGTGAGTCTACAAGAGTACTAGAGATAATTACTGTATTATTCTATGAATTTTTTGTATATTTGAAATCTTTTACGAATGAAAAAAGGCAATCTACATGGGAACAGACATCTTCTAATCACATTTTCATGTAAACTTGTATATGTTCATTAAAAACATCAATAAAACTATGCAAGTCAAAGTGTTAAAATCCATTATATCACAGTAATGAGTGGAATCATAGGTAATTGTTAGTCCCTTTTTAATATTTCTTGGAGTAGTTAAGAGTATTTTACAGGGAATATGCAGTACCTTCATACACTTGGGAAAAAAAATCAAAAACTTTTTTAGAGACCTTTGTATGAAAACTTGAAGTTAAGACTACTCATGTTTGAAACATGTCACGACTGACCATATTTGTTGTTCCTTTAATAGGGTACTAGTATATTGATCCTAGAAACTACAAAGAATGTGTTTCCCAAAAGTCAGCTTCTTATATTTTAATCTTTTAAGGCTTATTAAATTTACCCAATCTTACTACAAAAGGCCGCCATTTTTAGAAAATACATTTAAGAGATCCTTTGAAATACAGGTTTTCCCCACTACCCTAAAGTAGAGCATGCCTATGAAAGCTTTTGTAAGCCATGATGAAATGGTGGAAAGCAAAGAAGCAATTACCTTAGGGCATATCTTGCTAAAGCATGCACTAAATATATAGAGATAAAGCCCAGGTGCTCAATGACACAGGTGAAAGCCATGGGAGCTAAATGTTGAGATGCTGAGCACAGGTCCTGAGAAGGAGCTTGGCGTGGCTACTCTTGCTGCGCAGGATGTGCGCTGCAATGGCTTGATGCAAAACAAACACTGAATGCTATTTTTCACTCTCACCTTTTTTCATAAAAGTGAAACTCCTGTTCAGATTCTTTTGATTCGCAAAAGACAGCTTTTTGGTAACGTAAATCTTTCATAAAAGAAAAGTGGCTTGTGAAGCAAGTGGCATTAAGCAAAAAGGCGTAAAACGAACTTCTGAAAAGCGGGAGATACCTGTACCATTGTTTTTTCCCCCAATCAGTGTGTTGCTTATACTTTAAGGACCTTTTGTTCAATGTTCTTTCCTTCATTTAGAATAGCACTAATCCAAAAGAGCAAAAGGAAACCAAGACACTAACTTTCAATCTTCTTTCCAGAGGTGGAACCACCAAATTACAACTGCCTTGTTTGTCGTCAAATAAGTCATCTTCATTGCAATCTGACGTTTCATTCTAGTGAACAAAACAATACACTAAAACTGAAATTTTGAAATAAACTGAAAATTTCTAAGATTAACCAAATACAAAGTTTATCCACAAGGGAGAGTACCACAACATACACCATTTTCTCTTTAAAGAGGACAAAATTATGACCATTATTATCACCCATGTAACATTTGTATACTGCTTCAAAAAGTATCAGCCAACTAGGTCTTTATAAAATCTCCTAACTAGAGAAAATAAGAACTATCCTCATTTTGCTAACAAAAAAACTGAGGCTCAGAGATATTTCATATAGGTCTGAAACTTCCAGGGCATTATTTCTCTTATGTTCAAGATCTTAACACATTCTGAACTGTTAACTTCTTTTAATAATGTACTTTCACTTGATTTTATTCCTTCATCAGTGCAATATTATCATGTTTAATGGTGTAAAATGTGCACTTCAGTAGAGCATGCCTATGAAAGCTTTTGTAAGCCATGATGAAATGGTGGAAAGCAAAGAAGCAATTACCTTAGGGCATATCTTGCTAAAGCATGCACTAAATATATAGAGATAAAGCCCAGGTGCTCAATGACACAGGTGAAAGCCATGGGAGCTAAATGTTGAGATGCTGAGCACAGGTCCTGAGAAGGAGCTTGGCGTGGCTACTCTTGCTGCGCAGGATGTGCGCTGCAATGGCTTGATGCAAAACAAACACTGAATGCTATTTTTCACTCTCACCTTTTTTCATAAAAGTGAAACTCCTGTTCAGATTCTTTTGATTCGCAAAAGACAGCTTTTTGGTAACGTAAATCTTTCATAAAAGAAAAGTGGCTTGTGAAGCAAGTGGCATTAAGCAAAAAGGCGTAAAACGAACTTCTGAAAAGCGGGAGATACCTGTACCATTGTTTTTTCCCCCAATCAGTGTGTTGCTTATACTTTAAGGACCTTTTGTTCAATGTTCTTTCCTTCATTTAGAATAGCACTAATCCAAAAGAGCAAAAGGAAACCAAGACACTAACTTTCAATCTTCTTTCCAGAGGTGGAACCACCAAATTACAACTGCCTTGTTTGTCGTCAAATAAGTCATCTTCATTGCAATCTGACGTTTCATTCTAGTGAACAAAACAATACACTAAAACTGAAATTTTGAAATAAACTGAAAATTTCTAAGATTAACCAAATACAAAGTTTATCCACAAGGGAGAGTACCACAACATACACCATTTTCTCTTAACGAGGACAAAATTATGACCATTATTATCACCCATGTAACATTTGTATACTGCTTCAAAAAGTATCAGCCAACTAGGTCTTTATAAAATCTCCTAACTAGAGAAAATAAGAACTATCCTCATTTTGCTAACAAAAAAACTGAGGCTCAGAGATATTTCATATAGGTCTGAAACTTCCAGGGCATTATTTCTCTTATGTTCAAGATCTTAACACATTCTGAACTGTTAACTTCTTTTAATAATGTACTTTCACTTGATTTTATTCCTTCATCAGTGCAATATTATCATGTTTAATGGTGTAAAATGTGCACTTCAGAAGCAATGATGAAGTTACAGTATTGTCACAATTAAATGCCAGATATGCTCTATTTGAAATTTATACCCAAAACAGTAATACTGTTTGCATAACATTTGGTATACAAATCTGTGTAACATTTGTTGAAAGGAGAGTCAATATACTATTTAAAAGATTCAATGTATGCAGTTTTAAATTCTAAAAGCTTACTTTAAGTATGAGATCAAACTATTTAAAAGATGGGTCAAAAGTATACAATAAATATTTAAAGGTTAAGTCAAAAGCTTTAAAGTACTCAAAATTTTTAAAATGTTCTTAATGTGCAAAAAGTAAACAGAACTTACTGAATAGTTTAAGGTGTCATAATCAGTTATTTCAAAGGAACTTGAGCAGTCTGAATCCAAGGAGTCATCAAAAAGTAGCAGTGCCTGTTCAGTTCCAGTTCCAAAGAAGTCATCTACCAGTACTGAACTAACTTTCTCCCACTTGGCAGCAACCTGAAAGGGAGGGTAAGAAGAAACAAAGAAAGGAACACATGAGACATGAAGTTAGTTAAATCCTTTTGTTGCACGTAGGTCTAATTTGTCATCTTTGATCTTACAAATAAGTCATGAAAACGGTGGTGTAAACACTAAGCATTAACAATTAGCAAGGTACTTATATTTAATATTTTATCAACATTTGTCTAGGGACTCTCATGTTCCTGATTCCTATATAAAGATTTTTACTATAATTTATAAATTTTAACACTTCTCATGACTAACTCTACTGAAGATTCTTTCTTTAACTGGTCAATTTAAGGATAACGCTTCACTTCCAGGAGCCTTAGTGGACATGTATTTATGATCAAACCGATTACACAAGGAATTCAGTTGCATTAGGCAACTAGAAGGTACTAGCAAACACTTTAAGAACTCTCAAATCAGATTAACTGTTAAGAGTCTATATTGAATTACAATTAATTAATATATTCTGAATTCTAGTAGGAGAGAACATAGTGATTAGAACAGGTTCAGAAGGGGAAGGATCCTAATAGTGGGGCACCTAGAATCATCATAGCCTAATAAGTTTATACCAGAATATGAAACAAGTTTAAATCAGAAGACAACTTCTTAAAGACCCATAAATTTGAAGCCTTCCAGATTGATCCCCTGGAAGACTAACACATGGGGATCAGAAATTCCTTCTCTCTCAGGCAGAAAATCTGAACCCCTCCCCCATGCAGAAACCCAGATGCACAGAAACATCACTTTCCAGGTAAAGGACAGCTTAGGTTAGAGTAAGAATCTAAGATTCTTCAATCCACAAACCAAATATTGATCTTTCCCCTATAAGGCTAATTCCAAAGCACTGATTTCTCACTCATGCAGGGAAAAAGCTTGCAAATCTGTATCTTCCCTTCTTCTCACCATCCCACCATGAGTATCATACAATATAATGAACCATGCCAAGAGACGGTGGCAAAAAGAATGTGCCTGGCACGCAAACACCACAGAGCTATGCACGCATGCATGTACATACACATCTGCAATCTCTAGTTTCTAGAAGAGCGCTGCCCAAAAGAAATACAGGTGTGACACAAGCTCAAGGCACATACAGAACTTTCAATTTTCCAGGGGCCAATAAAAGAAAATTCGTTAGTAGCAGTTAAAAAAAAAAACAAAGTTGATTTTAATTTTAAAAGGTATTTTATTTAGTCTACCGAAAATATTATCATTTCAATTCAATAGAACCAATAAAAATTATTAATATTTTACTTCCATTTTTTACAAAGCCTTTGGAATCTGCTGTGTTAGACAAAGACAGCACGTTCTAATTCTGACCAGCCACAGTGCAGATGCGAATCACCACCTGAGGCTAGTGGCTAATGACCAGAGCAGTCATCCCGCCTCTAGAACACACTGGGCCTCTTTCTACTCGACAACAGACCACTACCTGTTTCACATCTACCTGACAACGATCTCAGTTTTGAAATGTCAATAGTTGTCACAGCTTGCAGAGAGAATTTCTACTCAAAAGAAAAAGCCTAGGAGAAAAGGTAGTTATGTATTTCTCCACACCCTGCTCTCTGTTTCAAGTCCGATCACTGTATTAAGCATTATACCTACGGCCTTCATGAAGCATTGATCTGAGAATACAGTAAGCTTGATTTTCATTATTTATTCTAACTGATGTTTGTTTGTATTTCACCTATCTTTGTAAGATGCCTTAATTCCTGTTAGTAATGAATGAGGTAGTAAAAGGATGGAGGGATATTTCCATAGCCAACCCAAAGGAAGACTGCTTCTGATGTGTTCTCCCATTTGGGGGCAAAACTATCAAAGGCACCATTTCATTACTCAAAAATGTATTCACTTTATTATTTAAAACCTCCTTATACATGATACCACAAACAGTAAATTCCTCTCACTGGGCACATAAGAATACCTTAGAAGTACTTGCAAGAGTCCACACAACTTGGCGACTGAACTACTACTACAGAACCCCTGAAGAGGAAGCAGAGCGGTAAATAAGGTCAGAAGAGACCGAGGTAAATAACCTGTGGAGAGGATGGTGGTCCAGTGTAGAGAAAGAACCTAGGATACAAATTCAGGCAGGGAGGCCACTGGTTACAGGTCCATGTACAGGGAGTAATGTAGTCTCCTGCCATAGGTGATATGCTAGTGGCAGAGCTCTACAGTGTCTAACCAGGGGACCTATTTCAAGTAAGAGAGGACTATCCCACTGAATAAATGAGAGGAAGTTATTTCTCCTTACCCAGGTGAAGAGGGAACTTTAGGTAAGCACCATCGCTGCCGACAGCCCAAGCCCTTGTCCAACACAGTAGCACCTACCACTTACTGTGCTCCTCTGGAGCACCAAGAACTGTGAGTTACTTCACAATGTCCTTTTATTGAATTCTCCTCTCTCAGAGGCAGGATGATCCCAAATTCGTACAGATAGAAAATGAGTTCACAAAAAGCAAATACGTCCCTTAAGGTATCATTAGCATGCTGTTCATATGGAACTGAAACCCAAGGTTAAGTGTGTTCTTTCCACTACGTTTACCCCAGTAAGGACTATAGGCTCTGCTAGTAATAGATGATTCTCCCACCATTTCTTCAAAGGAAGAGTAGGAAAAGACAGAAAATGCTGCCTTCTCACAAAACCTTGAAGTAAAAGTGTGATGTGCTTTTGAAGACTGCTTTCAAAATAAAATAGGACAGCTTTCAAAAAATGTTCCTTTTGAGACTTTAAGTCTTCTGTGTGTTATGGAGGAATATGGTCACATAATTCCTCCTAACATCAAGGCAATTTACAAGGAAAAACCTGACAAAACACAATTTCAACCTGACATTTCCACACACAAACACACATACACACATTCACACAAAAAGCCTTTCAAACTTTCTAAAACATTTATCAATATTCCATATAAAGGTGATAAAACAATGAGAAACACTGTAACTGAGCTTAAATGGACAGGGCACACCAAGTCAGGCAGTATCTGATTTTGTTTTCCAAAGTAGCACAAGAACCTGAAATAGTTATACAATGTACTAAAAAACTGCTTTGGGAAATCTCAAATTAGTAACGCTTCATATCACATAACTGAATGTGGTGATAATCATCTTAAGTCAGGCGGACACAATGTTAAGAAAACATCAGAGTCAGAGAAATATTATTGGACACATACAGTTCCAATCCTCCAATTTCCTTTTCACTTTCTGCACCTTTTTACTTGTTTATTGAATACTCAATATCAATGAGTACTTTAAAGCAATGTCCAAACTTTACATTAAGAGACATGACTACTTGTAGATAAAATGTGAATGCTTGCTCAAAGGGCAACTCTGAGTTTCTAAACGTAAGACAATGAAATACTCTAAGCAAAAAAAAAAAAATTATTTAAGCAACATTTTCTAGAAAAATTAACACGCTGCTTTTCTCTGGAGTGTCTTTGTTTCTAAAGGCACAATGATAGTTTTCAAGAAACTTCTTTAGAATTCATTTTAAGTTTAAAATAATAATTATCAACTTTTACAAAGTTCAACAACTGATTTGAGTTTTCCAGAAAGGTTTATGACCTTGTTCTAAGTAAAAATACAAATCCAATTATCATCACATCAGTGAAAATTAGAAATAGTTGTAGTAAAAGACAAATAAGTAGATAATAAATATTCAGATGATGATTTTAAGATTCTCCCACCATTTCTTCAAGGAAGAGTAGGAAAAGACAGAAAATGCTGCCTTCTCACAAAACCTTGAAGTAAAAGTGTGATGTGCTTTTGAAGACTGCTTTCAAAATAAAATAGGACAGCTTTCAAAAAATGTTCCTTTTGAGACTTTAAGTCTTCTGTGTGTTATGGAGGAATATGGTCACATAATTCCTCCTAACATCAAGGCAATTTACAAGGAAAAACCTGACAAAACACAATTTCAACCTGACATTTCCACACACAAACACACATACACACATTCACACAAAAAGCCTTTCAAACTTTCTAAAACATTTATCAATATTCCATATAAAGGTGATAAAACAATGAGAAACACTGTAACTGAGCTTAAATGGACAGGGCACACCAAGTCAGGCAGTATCTGATTTTGTTTTCCAAAGTAGCACAAGAACCTGAAATAGTTATACAATGTACTAAAAAACTGCTTTGGGAAATCTCAAATTAGTAACGCTTCATATCACATAACTGAATGTGGTGATAATCATCTTAAGTCAGGCGGACACAATGTTAAGAAAACATCAGAGTCAGAGAAATATTATTGGACACATACAGTTCCAATCCTCCAATTTCCTTTTCACTTTCTGCACCTTTTTACTTGTTTATTGAATACTCAATATCAATGAGTACTTTAAAGCAATGTCCAAACTTTACATTAAGAGACATGACTACTTGTAGATAAAATGTGAATGCTTGCTCAAAGGGCAACTCTGAGTTTCTAAACGTAAGACAATGAAATACTCTAAGCAAAAAAAAAAAAATTATTTAAGCAACATTTTCTAGAAAAATTAACACGCTGCTTTTCTCTGGAGTGTCTTTGTTTCTAAAGGCACAATGATAGTTTTCAAGAAACTTCTTTAGAATTCATTTTAAGTTTAAAATAATAATTATCAACTTTTACAAAGTTCAACAACTGATTTGAGTTTTCCAGAAAGGTTTATGACCTTGTTCTAAGTAAAAATACAAATCCAATTATCATCACATCAGTGAAAATTAGAAATAGTTGTAGTAAAAGACAAATAAGTAGATAATAAATATTCAGATGATGATTTTAAGATTTCCTTTTAAATGCAGGACTAAAAATCCATTTGGACAGTAAGACTCCAGGATGGATCCTATGAAGCACAGGGATGCTTAGTAGGTCTAAGATGCTGCCAACTGAATGATTATGAGAGTAAGTACCATACCTGAAAGTTCTTTTCCCAAACAGCACAAGCGTCATTGGACCTAAAGGATATGATGAAAAGGAGGTCTTCTCGACTGGAACCCATAAGTTGAACTGCACAAGGATCTCCAAATGGAAGCTGGCACAGACTTGTAGGAGTTCCATTTTCGAATGAAATCAGCTGATTCTTTTGAGTAAGGGCGATCAGAGACATTCTCAACTGGTTGTTGACAATCACAGTTGAACAGACATGCACACACGTTATCACACTGGTATAAGCAGCAGGGATAATGTATGCATCACTTACTACTTCTGCCCTTTCAAGAGAGTATGCACAAAAGTGGGTATTCCAAGTGGCATAATCTGATTTTGAAGGCTCTGGAGTGCATCCTTTTTTAGATAAGTAACATTTCTTTGGTCCGAACAAAACTATACCTAGATTTTCAATTTCCCCTGCCCATTCAATAGAGGAAAACTGAACAGACAAAGGAGCAACTTGGCCAGTTTGGGAGGAGATATAAAAGAATGTTTGGACATGTTTCCATAAAACTAAAGGGCCATTAAGGATTCTCATGCTGTCCTTCAACTCATAACCTAACCTAAAACTCAAACACTTCTGAAATTTATTGGTACTGTGAAGAAAGAAGAGAAAATATTTGAAAATGTTCTTTTCTTTAATGCACTGTATCATAACACAAGGCAGATTAATTCCGGTTCTGAAATCTGAAACACAGTTGCAACGCATAATTTTTATATGGGAGTATCCTTTTATCCTAAAGAATCCAGTAGATTTCTGAACAAATACTCTTGTTCCTCTGTCAAAGACCATTCTTCTGACCTGTAACACAGCTGTTTTTGTAGGCCCTTCATCTACAACATTTTCTTCAGACAAATGAAAAACAAGGACTTCTCCATTATAACAGCAGAGCCCTTTTTGTTTCTTTGATGGCATTGCTTGTGTGCTAGTGAATCCACAATATCAAGTTCAATTTGTGTTGGTCCAGTTTTTGAAAGTAAACAGATTCCAGCTGATGTTTTTGAACCTAAAAATGAAATGAGGGAAACTGCCGCTGAATAGGCAGAGCTGAAAAGAAAACACAGGTTTTTGTTAGAGAACTGTTACATAGGCAACTATAAACTTTATTAACATTTTTTAGCTTTTTATGACATCTTAACAATGCCATACTCATCAAAAACTGTATCTTCTTGGTTATTCATTTTAAATACAGCAGTGTGTACATGACTTTCCCAAAGTCCTTAACAAAAATCTATTGTACAGCACATGGAACTCTCCTCAATGTTATGTGCCAGGTTGGATGGGAGGAGAGCACTGGGGAGAATGGATACTTGCATATGTATGGATGGGTCCCTTTGCTGTTCACCTGAAGCTATCACAGCATTGTTAATTGGCTATACCCCAATACAAAATGCTTTCGGTGTTAAAATAAATAAATAAAAAATCCTTTCCCCACCTCCAAAAAAATTAAACTGTTAAGTCACTTTAAAAAATAAACAAAACAAAAAACCTGTATCTCAATAACGCCATTTGTAGCAATAAGGATGGACCTAGAGATTGTCATACTGAGTGAAGTCAGTCAAACAGAAAAGGAAAATACTGTATAACTCCTTATATGTGGAATATAAAAAGAAATGATCAAATGAACTTATTTACAAAACAGAAATAGACTCACAGACTTAGAGAATGAACTTATGGTTGTAGGAAAGAGAAGGGATGGGGAAGGGATAGTTAGGGGGTTTGGGACTGACAGGTATAGGCTGCTGTATTTAAAATGGATAATCAACAGGAACCTACCATACAGCACAGAACTCTGCTGAGTGTTACGTGGCAGTCTGGATGAGAGCAGGGCTCAGGGGGAGAATGGATACATGCATATGTATGGCTGAGTCCCTTTGCTGTCCATCTGAAACTACCACAGCATTGTTAATCAGCTATGTGCTCAGTCACTTCAGTTGTGTCCAACTCTTTGTGGCCCTATGGACCATGGCGTGCCAGGCTTTTCTGTCCATGGGACTCCAAAGGCAAGAATACCGGAGTGGGGTACCTCCTCCAGAGGATCTTCCGGACCCAGGGATCAAATTAGCATTTCGTGCATTGCAGGTGGATGCTTGACCCACTGAGCCACCACTGAGCCCAATGTGTCCTGCAATTCAAATTAATTCCCACATACTCCAATATAAAATAAAGTTTAAAAAACCCTGTATCCCAAATGTCATTTTTCTATAGTTCTTTAAAAACACAGTTTGCAAACAATGCAAATAACCACGTCACAAAAGATTACTGAATGTGTTAATAGCATCTATTAAAAGATGCAGATGCTCCATTATAAGGAACTGAGAACTTCTGGCTCAGGAAATTTCTTAAAGGTTCTACCTCTGTCTCAAACCTACTGACCTAACTTGGTTTCTCCTTCTCGGCTTTAGCCCCTCTACAATGACATCTCAGTCAGTCAAGGATTCACAGTAGATTGCTCCCACAGCCCAGGTGCTTGGGTTTCTGCTTCCCTGGGAAAGGGGTCTGTACAGACTTGATGGCCAAAAGGGAAGCCCAGGAAAACAAACAAACACATGACACTGTAACAAGGCTTTAAAAAATCCCTGTAGGAGTAATAGGAATAAATTTTAAACCTTAGTTTTCAAAAACAATGCAGTTTTATATCCTAAAGGAAGTCATTATTCTTATTCAGAGTAGAAAAATACTGGAGTGGGTAGTCTATCCCTTCGCCAGGGGATCTTCCTGAACCAGGAATCAAACCAGGGTCTCCTGCAATCCAGGTGGATTCTTTACCAGCTAAGCTACCAGGGAAGCCCAGAAAAAAACAGAGGATTAGTAGCATTACAATGAACACAAGAATTAAATAATAGCCATAAATTGTTCATGCTTACTATATGCCAGGTAAAATACATGCATTATTTAATACAAACATTCCTTTAAAATAAGTAGCCTTATTATCCCATCTTTTAAACAAAAAAACTGTTTTTTTTAATGAGGGTCAGATAATTTTCCAAGGTTAAAGCCAATTATCAATGGCACTAGATTTGGAAAAGGGCCCTTCTGGCTCCTGAACCTAGACTTCTAACCACTACTGTCCTGGCATGTATTCTCTTGCTCTCAACACTGATTATAAGAAAGGCAACCTGAGAGAATTAGTAAGGCAGAGTAAAGAACAAAGGAACATCCCCTCCTTTGAACACATATAAGAAGATGCTGATGTCTCTGTATTCACTGTCTAGGTATGCTGAGTCACTCTTAAACAGTTACCAGGGGCTTCCCCTGGTGGTCCAGTGGGTAAGGACACCGCCTTGCAGTGCAAGGGGCGCCAATTCGATCCCTGGCCTGGGAAGATCCCACGTGCCGCAGAGCGGCCGGACCGATGTGTCCAATTACCAAGCCAGCGCTCTGGAGCGCATGCGCCCACAGTCAGTGTTCTGTGACAACAGAGGCCACCGCGATGGGACGCCCACATGGGCCAAAGAACAAAGATGGATGAAAATAGACAAATGAAAGACTAATAGAAGTGGCCCGCCTGCTCCCCTCCCTCCCCAACCCGACCCCCGCCTAAAATAAATAAATAAATAAATCTTTAAAAAATACAAACAGTTACCAAATGCTTAGCATAAGCTAAGAACCATTAGAGCACCCTCTGAATGCTGGGCCTGCCTTTTCTGAGATGTGTGATTTAGGGGAAGTTATTTAACCCCTTTATGCCTGAAATCCACATCTATGTAATGGGGTGTAGTAACAACACTTACTCTCCAAGGTATTAGAATTAACGAATACAACACACTTGAAATAGAACCTGGTCATAGAAAGTGCCAAAATAGGCTAGCTAGAATCATTCTCATCATCATGGCCGGCTCTGGATCATACTGTACCTAACCTTAGGAACATCAGAGAAATTGCATACTTAACGGTTTGTGAATGCTGAAAGGTCTCTTGTCACTTTAAGCAACTAACTCATACTCTCTCTTTTCTCCTATTTATGGATCATTGACACCATGCAAATTAAGTACTTTAAAAATAAATGAAAACTAGGTCAAGTACAAGTAAGTAACAGAGTTTCCCTCTTTTGAATGAGAATCAAACTCCAAAGGTTTAGGTTTTGTTCTTTTCTCAAAAAAAAAAAATCTACCAACAGTCCAACAAGAAAAAAGTATCATGGAGCCATTATCTATTCATTTAGCTTCATGTAGCCTGCATTTTATTAAAATGTCTTGATTTAGAGACAATTGTACTTAAAAGCAGATCAGTCATCATCTACATTCAAATTGCAGACATTGTGCGTTTTCAAAGTTCTCTCACAAATTTCTTTGAAACTCCTGCCATCAAGAAGTGGCACTTCATTCTCCTCTCTGTGAATGAGGTTTGGTCATTATGACTCATTTCCAGGCAACACAGAGCATGGTGGCTTCCTCAGTGACATCTTCTTTGGATCACCTGCACTGGGGAAAATCACCTGCCATATCATTAAGACACTCGGGCAGCCCTATGGAGATGTGCATGCAGCAAAGAACTGTGGATTCCTGCTAACAGCCAGCAAGGGACTGGGGCCTTTTGCCAACAGCCATATGAGTGATTCTTCCTGGGATCACATTTCCGACCTCCAGTCAAGCCTTCCTGAGCCAGAACTGCCCCTTAAGCTGCTCCCAAATTCCTGATCCTTAGAAAAAAGAAAACAAATTTTTGGCCACTTTTATTGGTCTTTCATTTATTTATTTTCATCCATCTTTGTTCTTTGGCCGTGGGTCCATCAGTGGCTTCTGAGATGTGTGATTTAGGGAAGTTATTTAACCCCTTTATGCCTGAAATCCACATCTATGTAAGGGGGTGTAGTAACAACACTTACTCTCCAAGGTATTAGAATTAACGAATACAACACACTTGAAATAGAACCTGGTCATAGAAAGTGCCAAAATAGGCTAGCTAGAATCATTCTCATCATCATGGCCGGCTCTGGATCATACTGTACCTAACCTTAGGAACATCAGAGAAATTGCATACTTAACGGTTTGTGAATGCTGAAAGGTCTCTTGTCACTTTAAGCAACTAACTCATACTCTCTCTTTTCTCCTATTTATGGATCATTGACACCATGCAAATTAAGTACTTTAAAAATAAATGAAAACTAGGTCAAGTACAAGTAAGTAACAGAGTTTCCCTCTTTTGAATGAGAATCAAACTCCAAAGGTTTAGGTTTTGTTCTTTTCTCAAAAAAAAAAAATCTACCAACAGTCCAACAAGAAAAAAGTATCATGGAGCCATTATCTATTCATTTAGCTTCATGTAGCCTGCATTTTATTAAAATGTCTTGATTTAGAGACAATTGTACTTAAAAGCAGATCAGTCATCATCTACATTCAAATTGCAGACATTGTGCGTTTTCAAAGTTCTCTCACAAATTTCTTTGAAACTCCTGCCATCAAGAAGTGGCACTTCATTCTCCTCTCTGTGAATGAGGTTTGGTCATTATGACTCATTTCCAGGCAACACAGAGCATGGTGGCTTCCTCAGTGACATCTTCTTTGGATCACCTGCACTGGGGAAAATCACCTGCCATATCATTAAGACACTCGGGCAGCCCTATGGAGATGTGCATGCAGCAAAGAACTGTGGATTCCTGCTAACAGCCAGCAAGGGACTGGGGCCTTTTGCCAACAGCCATATGAGTGATTCTTCCTGGGATCACATTTCCGACCTCCAGTCAAGCCTTCCTGAGCCAGAACTGCCCCTTAAGCTGCTCCCAAATTCCTGATCCTTAGAAAAAAAGAAAAACAAATTTTTTGGCCACTTTTATTGGTCTTTCATTTATTTATTTTCATCCATCTTTGTTCTTTGGCCCGCGTGGGCTCCCATCGCAGTGGCCTCTCCTGTAGCAGAGCACCGGCTCTGGGCACATGCGCTCCAGAGCACTGCCTCATAATTGGACACACCAGCCCAGCTGCTCCGCGGCATATGGCATTTCCCCGTGCCAGGGATCAAACCAGTGTCCCTTGCAGTGCAAGGTGCACTCTTTACCCACTAGACTACCAGGGAAGCCTAGAAATTTTAAGATAATGTTTGTTGTTTTATGTTGCTAAATATGGAAGTAATCTGTTACACAACGTTTCTTTTTGAATCAGATGGATGATACTCTTTTTGAGAAGTTCAAGAATTACTGAAGCAACTGGAGATACTAGATAAGATAAACTAGCAGAAGCCAAATGGCTTCTTGGCTTATTAGGCAATTCATGCAAAGATCTGGGAAAACAGGTATCCCAGAATAGTTACAGTTTTACGGGTAAAGCAGATAGGCAGTGAAACCAAAGGTGTAGCTTTTACTTATGAGACTATACTTTACTTGAAATTGGTTATATTACATCAAAATGTATGACTAATGATTTCTTTACTTCAGATTTCCTCCAGACATTTCAGACTTCTTCTTATGAGACTTCTAAGAAAGTTTCCTTTTTTTAGCATAAGTGAAATATTATTTTTTAAATTTATTTATTTATTTTTGGCTATTCTGGGTTTTCACTGCTGCCACAGGCTCCCCTCCAGTTGCAGGGAGTGGGGGCCACTCTCCTGCTGAGATGAGGAGGTCTCTTGTTGCGGTGACCTCTCTTGTGGAACTCGGGCTCCATGGCACACGGCTTCAGTAGCTGCAGCACATGGGCTCATCAGTAGTCGTGGCTCCGAGGTCCTAAAGCATAGGCTCAATAGTTAACGGCTCACGGACCCAGCTGCTATGCGGCATGTGGGATCCTCCCGGATCAGGGATCGAATCCGTGTCCTCTGCATTGGCAGGTGAACTTCCCACCACTGAGCCACCAGGAAGACCCCAAAATATTATTTTTTAACATATATTCTGAGGTAAAAATCTAAGAACTCATCATCTTTTACTACCTACTCACTTCAAAAGATGTTGACTTCTTAATACTAAAACAACTAAAATAACTTTTGCCCAGAAAATTTTCTTATTTTAATATTAAATGTGGCCTCTCCTGTAGCAGAGCACCGGCTCTGGGCACATGCGCTCCAGAGCACTGCCTCATAATTGGACACACCAGCCCAGCTGCTCCGCGGCATATGGCATTTCCCCGTGCCAGGGATCAAACCAGTGTCCCTTGCAGTGCAAGGTGCACTCTTTACCCACTAGACTACCAGGGAAGCCTAGAAATTTTAAGATAATGTTTGTTGTTTTATGTTGCTAAATATGGAAGTAATCTGTTACACAACGTTTCTTTTTGAATCAGATGGATGATACTCTTTTTGAGAAGTTCAAGAATTACTGAAGCAACTGGAGATACTAGATAAGATAAACTAGCAGAAGCCAAATGGCTTCTTGGCTTATTAGGCAATTCATGCAAAGATCTGGGAAAACAGGTATCCCAGAATAGTTACAGTTTTACGGGTAAAGCAGATAGGCAGTGAAACCAAAGGTGTAGCTTTTACTTATGAGACTATACTTTACTTGAAATTGGTTATATTACATCAAAATGTATGACTAATGATTTCTTTACTTCAGATTTCCTCCAGACATTTCAGACTTCTTCTTATGAGACTTCTAAGAAAGTTTCCTTTTTTTAGCATAAGTGAAATATTATTTTTTAAATTTATTTATTTATTTTTGGCTATTCTGGGTTTTCACTGCTGCCACAGGCTCCCCTCCAGTTGCAGGGAGTGGGGGCCACTCTCCTGCTGAGATGAGGAGGTCTCTTGTTGCGGTGACCTCTCTTGTGGAACTCGGGCTCCATGGCACACGGCTTCAGTAGCTGCAGCACATGGGCTCATCAGTAGTCGTGGCTCCGAGGTCCTAAAGCATAGGCTCAATAGTTAACGGCTCACGGACCCAGCTGCTATGCGGCATGTGGGATCCTCCCGGATCAGGGATCGAATCCGTGTCCTCTGCATTGGCAGGTGAACTTCCCACCACTGAGCCACCAGGAAGACCCCAAAATATTATTTTTTAACATATATTCTGAGGTAAAAATCTAAGAACTCATCATCTTTTACTACCTACTCACTTCAAAAGATGTTGACTTCTTAATACTAAAACAACTAAAAATAACTTTTGCCCAGAAAAGGATTTTCTTATTTTAATATTAAATGTCACAACTGAGACTTCCCTGGTGGTCCAGTGGCAAAGACACCAAGCTCCCAGTGCAGGAGGCCAGGGTTCAATCCCTGATCAGGGCACTAGATTCCACATGCCGGTAACTAAAGATTCCTCATGCCACAGTGAAGATGGAAGATCTCGTGTGCTGTCAAATAAATACATAAATTTTTTTTTTAGATGTCACAACTAAGGTATTATCAACACAATGCTTCTTGTTCACCCACGCCCAAGTGTGGCAGAAGAANGGAGAATCTTAGTGCTAAAAAGGGCAGTAGAATCACTCCCTTCAGTAAACTTTGCATTGCTGCCCCTTCATAAAATGATGAGTTAGGAAAATTAGGTTCCTAGCATTGTATTCTTTTGATGCTATTGCCCGAGTTCCTTAACTTAGAAATTTCTTTCTTACAACTTTCTATCCCAATTTCCTCCACAATGGTTCAGGCTTTCATCCTTCATTTAGGTTGTGGTAAATGCCCTTTAATTAGACTTCTTTACTTTAGTCTTTCTCATCTCTACTACATATATCCATTCATTTATGCTACCTCAGTTATTGTTCTAAAACACAAACTTGATTCAATAACTGTCCCCTAATCCAAAAACTCTGCATGCACCTACTGCTGTGCTCCCCCTAATCCAGACCAAACCAGCCCCTGGATCTATGATTTGTGATCCCTGAACTACTACCTGGAGAGACAGATGGTGAGTAATATAAGGATAAAAAGTTGCAAACCACTGCTAAGTGCTTTCAGTGTGAGCTCTAGGCAAAAAGCAAACTTATTCTCATGGATTTAGATTCAAATAGATTTATAAACATAACTGTTTTATGCAAAGTCATTATTTAAGTACTCCTGCAAAAACATGCATATTTTCATGTGGGATCCTCCCGGATCAGGGATCGAATCCGTGTCCTCTGCATTGGCAGGTGAACTTCCCACCACTGAGCCACCAGGAAGACCCCAAAATATTATTTTTTAACATATATTCTGAGGTAAAAATCTAAGAACTCATCATCTTTTACTACCTACTCACTTCAAAAGATGTTGACTTCTTAATACTAAAACAACTAAAAATAACTTTTGCCCAGAAAAGGATTTTCTTATTTTAATATTAAATGTCACAACTGAGACTTCCCTGGTGGTCCAGTGGCAAAGACACCAAGCTCCCAGTGCAGGAGGCCAGGGTTCAATCCCTGATCAGGGCACTAGATTCCACATGCCGGTAACTAAAGATTCCTCATGCCACAGTGAAGATGGAAGATCTCGTGTGCTGTCAAATAAATACATAAATTTTTTTTTTAGATGTCACAACTAAGGTATTATCAACACAATGCTTCTTGTTCACCCACGCCCAAGTGTGGCAGAAGCAAGGAGAATCTTAGTGCTAAAAGGTCAGTAGAATCACTCCCTTCAGTAAACTTTGCATTGCTGCCCCTTCATAAAATGATGAGTTAGGAAAATTAGGTTCCTAGCATTGTATTCTTTTGATGCTATTGCCCGAGTTCCTTAACTTAGAAATTTCTTTCTTACAACTTTCTATCCCAATTTCCTCCACAATGGTTCAGGCTTTCATCCTTCATTTAGGTTGTGGTAAATGCCCTTTAATTAGACTTCTTTACTTTAGTCTTTCTCATCTCTACTACATATATCCATTCATTTATGCTACCTCAGTTATTGTTCTAAAACACAAACTTGATTCAATAACTGTCCCCTAATCCAAAAACTCTGCATGCACCTACTGCTGTGCTCCCCCTAATCCAGACCAAACCAGCCCCTGGATCTATGATTTGTGATCCCTGAACTACTACCTGGAGAGACAGATGGTGAGTAATATAAGGATAAAAAGTTGCAAACCACTGCTAAGTGCTTTCAGTGTGAGCTCTAGGCAAAAAGCAAACTTATTCTCATGGATTTAGATTCAAATAGATTTATAAACATAACTGTTTTATGCAAAGTCATTATTTAAGTACTCCTGCAAAAACATGCATATTTTCAAGATAAGTTATTTTACATGGATCATCCTCAGAGTTAAAAATGAGAAGCTAAAGTATTGATTTATAATGATAAATTTTTGCCTCAAACTTTCTATAATCTCGAGGCTTACTGAGTAACTATTTTATCCTGATGCAACATCTACATCAAAGGTAAAAGTTCTGAGTATATGTTCATAAGATAAACCTTTCTTTAAAGCTACGCAGTAAGTGGTAATGTTCATTTTTAACACAGAAATAATCTGGAAACCAGTGAAACTAAGGCTTAATGTACAGGCTCTTAAACTAACACAAACCTTGATTAATCAAACCAGGACACCAGGCTTATTAGTCCAGCCTATTAGTCATTTGACTCTCTACTTAGTACTCTTACGACAGTGGCTGCAGGCAAAAATAGGTAACTCAAACCAGTTAAGTTTTACCTCCAGCTGCAGGTCTGGAGGAGGGTGGGAGAGAGAAGCATGGGGGAAGATTTGGATGCAAATTATTTATAAAACACTAGGCAGTCAATTTGAGCTTTTCCTGTTCTGACCACACATCTAAGTTGGCTGCACATATTTTACACATAAAATGAAAACAGATATATGAGTATACCAGAAAAACAATAAATGGTAACCTAAATATGTGTAAGGGTGTGCTCGGTCATGTCTGATTCTTGGCAACCCCATGGACTGCAGCCCACCAGGCTTCTCACTCCATAGGATTGCCCGAGCAAGAATACTGTAGTGGGCTGCCATTTCCTTCTCCAAAGCCAAATATAGGCAACAAAGTATTATCCTTCTCCATCCTTTTCTCCCAGCCTCCCAACAAACAAATAATGTCCCTATTAAATGCTAATAAATACATCTGGCATGATACATTTCAGAACTCAAATAAGCTACAGGTCTGGCACAGCAAGATCCTAAAAGAGCACCATATTATCTGCACATGAAAGCTATAAAACTCTCTAAGAAACCAATAGACAATTTGTGACCGGTGGAAAGTGTCTTTGACATTTTACCTTTGGAAAAAATGTAGCATAGTAGACATAATCTTATGAGCGTAATGCCCATAGATAACATTTTTCCAACATATAGGACACTGTTTATCTAAGTAAATGAACTTGGCCACAGAATGGGCCCACCGTTAAAACGTCCACCTGAATAACGAGAAGTCATTTATTGGGGACTGCCCAGAGTCCAATCTTCCCTTTCCCTTTCCTAACAAAACTTAGTGTACCTGAAATTCAGATGAATGGGGATCCACCAAGAGAATTAGGAAAGATTAAATTCAAGGTTCTCGAGGCCATACTAAGGACTTCTAACTTTCCCTAAGGAATGTTACCACTGAAAGATTTCAAAAAAAGAAATCACAGGATCGTACTTCTGAATAATAAAGACCCTAGTGACAGTGGGGGAGTGAAGTGACACTGGAGGCAGAGCCATCAGTTAGGAAATAAGTACAAGTACTTAATTAAAAGGAGATTTTGGGGGCTTCCCCTGGTGGTCCAGTGGGTAAGGACACCGCCTTGCAGTGCAAGGGGCGCCGGTTCGATCCCTGGCCTGGGAAGATCCCACGTGCCGCGGAGCGGCTGGACTGATGTGTCCAATTACCGAGCCGGAGCTCTGGAGCGCATGCGCTCAGAGCCGGCGCTCTGCAACGACAGAGGCCACCGGAATGGGAGGCCCACAGGAGCCAAAGGACAAAGACGGATGAAAATGGAGAAATGAAAGACCAATAGAAGTGGCCCGCCCGCTCCCCTCCCTCCCCAACCCGACCCCTGCCCAAAATAAATAAATAAATAAATAAATAAAATAAAAGGAGACTTTGGAAGACAACCTGGCAGTGAACAGAAATGCATATACCTAGCAACTTCATTTCTAGGTATGAACCCTGAAAAATAATCTTACATAATAATGCAAGAGACACTGCTTTAAAACGTTCACTATGCTATTGTTTTTATTTATTTATCCTTTAAATGAAAATTTTCAATGACCACCAATAGGGGAATGAACAAATACAGATGGAATATTATATTACAGTTAAAAGGAATGAATTAGATGTGCATCAGTGAGCCTCTTGATGAAGGTGAAAGAGAGGGAAAAAGCTGGCTTAATACTCAACATTCAAAAAACTAAAATCGTGGTATCCGGTCCCATCACTTCATGGCAAACAGAAGGGGAAAAAACGGAAGCAGTGACAGATTTTATTTTCTTGGGCTCCAAAATCATTGTGGATGGTGAGCACTGCCATGAAAATTAAAAGATGTCTGCGCCTTAGAAGAAAAGCTATGACAATGCCTAGACAGTGTATTCAAAAGGAGAGCCATCACTTTACTGACACAGGTCCTTAGAGTCAAAGCTCTGGTTTTTCCCATAGTCATGTTCAGTTGTGAGAGCTGGACCACAGAGAAGACTGAGCACCGAAGAACTGATGCCTTCTAACTGTGGTGCTGGAGAAGAATCTTGAGAGTCCCTTGGACTGAAAGGAGATCCAACCAGTCAATCCTAAAGGAAATCAACCTTGAATATTCACTGGAAGAAATGATGCGGAAGCTGAAGTTTCAATCCTTTGGCCACCTGACCCAAAAAGACTTATTGGAAAAGACCTCAATGCTGGGAAAGATTGAAGGCAAAAGGAGAAGAGAGCACAGAAGCAATGCGCAAAAACTGCAGCAAACTCAAGGAGAGAGTGAAGGACAGGGAAACCTGGAGTGCTGCAGTCCATGGGGTTGAAAAGAGTTGGAAAAGACTTAGCAATATGCATACTGTAGTAAGTTATCTATCAAAATCAAAACAGAAAAAAGCATGATATACTTTGTTTACCTACAATGGTTACATTCCCTGACTGGTTTCTCTGTGCCAGGCTGTGTTCTAAGCATTTTGGACTAAGTCATATATTCCTCATGTATTCCTTATGGTGTAGGCACGATTATTCCACACTACACATAGGGAGACTGAGTCATGGAGTTTAAGGATCTTCTCCAAGGCCTACAAATAGGAAGTGACAGAGACACGGCTGAAACATCGGCAGCCTGGTCCAAATTTTAAAAAAGCAAAGGTGCAAAGATTCATGCTAAATTCCAACAAACTGTTTATTCTGGGGAAGAGGAAATATATCAGGGGTAAGAGAGGGAGTCAGAGACTTTAGCCATAATTGAGATACTATTTCAAGAATGTATTCAAATACTTTTTAAAAGTATTTCATTTATTCCCCCATAAAAAAATGTAAAGGTGCTAAAAAAGGTTTGGGGCAAAAGATGCCGAAGTGTCCATTGTGGTTGAGTATGTCTGGTAGGAATATGGAGACCGTTCTTCTTACCATTTCTTTGCAGTTTTCTGTTGCAACAACCAAAAATGTCTCGAGACATGGTGAAAAAGTCCCCCAAAAGGCAAAACTGCTTCTTGGGAGAAATACCCTAGTAAACCGTAAGACACTTTATAGCTTTCAACTTTATATAACTGTTTTAAAGATTGCAAAGATATATCCTCCGTTAAGTAGCTCACACTCCAAGTGAGAAAGATGCCGTAGAGGTGAAGAAAGTTTCAAGCGAAATAATTCCCAAGTCGAGTATGCCCTTGGTATAATCTAGTTGTCACTTCAGGGAAGGAGGTGCACAGGCCCCGGGACCTCAACTTTCTTACCGCTCTTCCGCAGTCAAGGATTTTAGGGGAGCAACGCCCAGTCCCACTACCTCTCGGCGAAGGTCGGGTCAGGGATCAAGCCGCCAGCCCTACCTCTTCTCGTGAGGCCCCAGCTCAGCACAGCCGCCACGTCCCCAGCGTGATAAACTGGCGAAAGGTCCTGTAGTTCCATACGTCCCGCCCGCGCGCTGCATCTTGGGAGGTCCAGGCCGGAGGCTGCGTCCTGCGCAGAGGAGGCGGAGCCTGCCCCACAGGCCAGAACCCGGTTGCCAAGGGAGGCTGAGGAGGCGGGGCCTCCGGGGAATGTTGTGAAAGCGAATGGCAGGCGGAGCTTGCACGGGCGGAGCTCGGCAAAGGAAGCGCTCTAGATTCGCGGGTTGACGGGGGCGGGTCCTCAGTTTTAGGGACGTCGGGGGCGGGGCCCGACAAAGGAAGCCGTGAGCTCCCCGGGGAAAGGAATTTCTTAGCACGTCCCTGAAACATCGGCAGCCTGGTCCAAATTTTAAAAAGCAAAGGTGCAAAGATTCATGCTAAATTCCAACAAACTGTTTATTCTGGGAAGAGGAAATATATCAGGGGTAAGAGAGGGAGTCAGAGACTTTAGCCATAATTGAGATACTATTTCAAGAATGTATTCAAATACTTTTTAAAAGTATTTCATTTATTCCCCCATAAAAAAATGTAAAGGTGCTAAAAAAGGTTTGGGGCAAAAGATGCCGAAGTGTCCATTGTGGTTGAGTATGTCTGGTAGGAATATGGAGACCGTTCTTCTTACCATTTCTTTGCAGTTTTCTGTTGCAAAAACCCAAAAAATGTCTCGAGACATGGTGAAAAAGTCCCCCAAAAGGCAAAACTGCTTCTTGGGAGAAATACCCTAGTAAACCGTAAGACACTTTATAGCTTTCAACTTTATATAACTGTTTTAAAGATTGCAAAGATATATCCTCCGTTAAGTAGCTCACACTCCAAGTGAGAAAGATGCCGTAGAGGTGAAGAAAGTTTCAAGCGAAATAATTCCCAAGTCGAGTATGCCCTTGGTATAATCTAGTTGTCACTTCAGGGAAGGAGGTGCACAGGCCCCGGGACCTCAACTTTCTTACCGCTCTTCCGCAGTCAAGGATTTTAGGGGAGCAACGCCCAGTCCCACTACCTCTCGGCGAAGGTCGGGTCAGGGATCAAGCCGCCAGCCCTACCTCTTCTCGTGAGGCCCCAGCTCAGCACAGCCGCCACGTCCCCAGCGTGATAAACTGGCGAAAGGTCCTGTAGTTCCATACGTCCCGCCCGCGCGCTGCATCTTGGGAGGTCCAGGCCGGAGGCTGCGTCCTGCGCAGAGGAGGCGGAGCCTGCCCCACAGGCCAGAACCCGGTTGCCAAGGGAGGCTGAGGAGGCGGGGCCTCCGGGGAATGTTGTGAAAGCGAATGGCAGGCGGAGCTTGCACGGGCGGAGCTCGGCAAAGGAAGCGCTCTAGATTCGCGGGTTGACGGGGGCGGGTCCTCAGTTTTAGGGACGTCGGGGGCGGGGCCCGAATGACTAGTGAATGGAAAGCCAGGTTGAGGGCCTGGTCCCGCCTGCACACCCGGCAGGACTCCCCGGATAGGGCGGCGTGGTGCCACATCATCCCGCCTTCCGTTGTCACGCGACCGCCTCCACCTCCCGCCCTTCCCTCTTTACCTCCTGGCTGTCTTGGCCAGTGCTGAGATAGTCGAACTGCAGCCTTGCAAGGGGCGACTCTAATCACCTCCACGACCACGACCATGGCCGAGGTGAGAAGACTGCAACACTGCTGGGCCCCTTCAACGCGGACCCCGAAGCCACCTCTGAGGCCCGGGGGCCGCGCGCTCAGGTGCAGGTGGGCCGGACTGAGGGGTAGTGGGATGTCGCGCGTAACATCTAAGCGTCCCTTCGTGTCTTCCTTCTAGTATCAAGCGCAGAATAAAGCCAAGCTCATCTCTGAGGTCCGACGGAGATTCGAAGCTGAATATGTGACAGGTGGGTACCGTAGTCTCGATACTAAAACAGGTGTGCAATGAGCGGCCCTAACTTTGCTTGGGTCTCAGTGGAAGCTGTTAGAGACCATTTCGATTCTCACGAGGAGGCGTACCATGCCCCCCACGTTTCCCAGGTTCTCTTTCCGTAATATGGCAAACACGCTGCTCCAGTTGAGCAGGTGCCGCGTCCATTGCCTCCTAAAAGGTTAATGTGAGTTGGAAATTACTGTTTCAAGCGTCTCGAGTTTATGGAACTTCCAGAACACTTGTTAGGCCCCCAGTTCAGGTGAGACCGTTCCTCCGCTGACCTTTCACCAACAACAATCAAGAAAACGAACCTGGAAAGTGCCATAATACTGTTCACCTGTGCTTAATGGGGTATTTGAATCCCTGCACCTGAGCTATTTTTTTTTGATTTCCACTTTATACAAAGTAGCAGGCTTATCTTTTCATCTCACAAGCGTACCTAACAAATTACCCGTGCGTCCAGAATTGATTTACTGGGTGAACTTCTCTGTCCACATGTCACAGATAACTTGAGTTGTCCAGTGATTTAATACCTGTACAGTGATTTTCAAAAGCCTGCAGGATAATTTATTGCAAATAGGCACTAGGCAGTTCATTCCTGATCCCGCCACTTAATGACTTGCTTATCTTTTCTGAGCTTTTGAGTCCGTATTTGTGAACTCTGAATCATTAAGAGGATTAAATAAAATAACGTGTTTCAAACTGTGTAGCATAGGGTTAGCATATAGTAGGCTCTCAATGAATAGTTTCCCTCAGTAGTCTCTTTGGTTTTGTGTAAGAAGTTCAGCTTCTGCATCTTGACTTCAGTGCTGAGTGGAGATTTGCTGCAACTTTAGACAGCCTTAGGTTATATGTCAGTTGATGACCTAGAACAAATAAACAATCTATTCCAAATAACCAGGTCACTGTATCTTTTCAATCCCTCCCTGTCAATTTTCTTCACATCCCAAGCCTGATAGCAGAGAGTTGCAAAAGCACTTGATTCACTTCTCACCCAGTGAGACAGCTGGTTCCAGTAGAGAGAGAATTCTAATTCTAGTATCAAGCGCAGAATAAAGCCAAGCTCATCTCTGAGGTCCGACGGAGATGAAGCTGAATATGTGACAGGTGGGTACCGTAGTCTCGATACTAAAACAGGTGTGCAATGAGCGGCCCTAACTTTGCTTGGGTCTCAGTGGAAGCTGTTAGAGACCATTTCGATTCTCACGAGGAGGCGTACCATGCCCCCCACGTTTCCCAGGTTCTCTTTCCGTAATATGGCAAACACGCTGCTCCAGTTGAGCAGGTGCCGCGTCCATTGCCTCCTAAAAGGTTAATGTGAGTTGGAAATTACTGTTTCAAGCGTCTCGAGTTTATGGAACTTCCAGAACACTTGTTAGGCCCCCAGTTCAGGTGAGACCGTTCCTCCGCTGACCTTTCACCAACAACAATCAAGAAAACGAACCTGGAAAGTGCCATAATACTGTTCACCTGTGCTTAATGGGGTATTTGAATCCCTGCACCTGAGCTATTTTTTTTTGATTTCCACTTTATACAAAGTAGCAGGCTTATCTTTTCATCTCACAAGCGTACCTAACAAATTACCCGTGCGTCCAGAATTGATTTACTGGGTGAACTTCTCTGTCCACATGTCACAGATAACTTGAGTTGTCCAGTGATTTAATACCTGTACAGTGATTTTCAAAAGCCTGCAGGATAATTTATTGCAAATAGGCACTAGGCAGTTCATTCCTGATCCCGCCACTTAATGACTTGCTTATCTTTTCTGAGCTTTTGAGTCCGTATTTGTGAACTCTGAATCATTAAGAGGATTAAATAAAATAACGTGTTTCAAACTGTGTAGCATAGGGTTAGCATATAGTAGGCTCTCAATGAATAGTTTCCCTCAGTAGTCTCTTTGGTTTTGTGTAAGAAGTTCAGCTTCTGCATCTTGACTTCAGTGCTGAGTGGAGATTTGCTGCAACTTTAGACAGCCTTAGGTTATATGTCAGTTGATGACCTAGAACAAATAAACAATCTATTCCAAATAACCAGGTCACTGTATCTTTTCAATCCCTCCCTGTCAATTTTCTTCACATCCCAAGCCTGATAGCAGAGAGTTGCAAAAGCACTTGATTCACTTCTCACCCAGTGAGACAGCTGGTTCCAGTAGAGAGAGAATTCTAAAATTGCTTTCTGTGGAAACGTAACTCTTAGCTACATGGTTTATAATATTGTAAGAAGTAACCTGGAACTTGACCTAATAAGCTAAGACTCCCCAATAGTTATTTACTTAGGCCTAAGGAAGGAAGAAGGATATGGTCAGGAGATTTTAGCAATAGATAAGATCTTATATAGTCAGGAGATTTTAGCAATAGATAAGATCTTAAAGGTTATTTCCGTCCAGCCTTCTCGGTTTTTACAGGGAAAAGAGTGAACTCTAGAAAGATTAAATGATTTCCTCAAACTCTCTGGTAGTTAGGCTGGGGCTGGGACTCAGGCTCAGGTCTTCTGAATTCACTCTAGTAATCTTTTGGTAACACCAGCATGTCTAATGAGATCATGGCACTCCCCAGCTTTAAAGCCTTTTTTCCCATTCTACTGTGTTTAGGATAAAAATCCCAGTTATTCTTGGTGACCTGCAGTGCCAGGCCATCCATGGATTCTTCTGCCCACCCCACCATCCTCATCTGTTACTGACTCTTCTTGCTCAGTTCGTATTTCACCACTGCCCACATTAAGAAATGTATAATGCAATCTAGTACACACACACACACACACCACTGTAGCAAAAGTTCATTAAAGAATGCTTCTGTTGAAAACCTATGACTCCTGGACACAATGATGCACAAGATTAACATCACGACCTATAAATGTGAATCACAGAATAATGTTATCAGCCACACTGCTTCTTTAGTGCGCTTCAAACAGGCTGAGTCTGTTTCCATCTTGGGACATTTCCACTTAACTGCCTGAAAGACTCTTTGCCAAGCATGGCTAAGTTCTTTTCCATCTTAGTTTAAATGCATCTACAAGGCCTTTGCTGTTTCTTAAATGGCCTCCCTGTCTTGTCTCCTTTACGGTTCTTACCATAACCTAGAACTCCCTTGTTCATTTGTTGGCATATTGTTCATTTCTTTCAGTAACATGTCTGTGGTCAGGGGCAACCTGTGGACCTTGAGGTCAGGGTTTGACTCAGTTCTGTGTTCTTAGCATAGTTCTCAATACATAGTCATTGACTGAATATAGCAACAATTAAATACATACACATGAAGATGAGTCTAAGTCTGTATTAAGAGCTGACCTGTCTCCCCTACCCCATGAAAATGTGGCAAAGAGCGGCCCTCACAAAATGTCTCATAAAGATCAGTGTTATTTCAAAGTAAAGCACTGTCTGGCATTAGGTATAAGGGTTTTGTCACACCTGGGTATGTGGGAATGTATGTGGGTGAGTTATCTGCATAACCATCGCAAACACTGATTTAAATAACTTAAAGACTTGCATTGGAAAGGAAAATAAAAATTCTTTAGAGGCTTTCTCCCCTTGAAGTTTCAGCTGTTTCCTGAAATACAGCATTGGGTAAAGGTAGAGTAGAGAAGTGGCACAAAGGGTTCTATGCTTGGCCTGCTTTCTCCATTGCAAGTTTACGCTTTAGAAGTTAGCTAGGTGTTGAGAACAGCCACTTTCCTCCTTCCTCTTTTCATTTTCCCCTTTCTCTTGCCATTAACAGTATGTTGTTTCAAAAGTGGCTTCAGGCAGACCTAAGCAAACATGTTTTTGCTAAAGGAAAATACTGTCTGCAAGTGTATCACTTTACACACTGGCTGAACTCCAGCACCTCTTTGGGGGATAAGTTCTTAGAAATTCCAAGCATGTTTCTGCTTCCACAGAAATTAAGTTACCAATTATGGATAGACTTGTAGCTGCAAAAGGAACAAAATCTAAATCCGTAATTGCAGCACTGCTAATGGTCTTTTTTTCCCCCCACATTGTTTCTGTGAGAATTTCATGCTGAGTCTCAGATGAGAAACATTTCCCGTTCTCTCTTCCTCCTCCTTGTGTCCAGGGCAAGAGGCTACTCTCTTGTGACAAAAATTTATTCAGTTCCTAACATTACTTATTGTGTACTTGCTTAATTCTGGCAAGCAGTGTGCCAGTATTAGAGATAGAACCCCTTCCTAAACTACTACAGTCTAGTAGAGGCTTTAGGACAGAGCTAACTATCCCTTAACCTCATCCTTCCCCTCTGGCAACCATAAGTTCATTTTCTAAGTCTGTGAATCTCTCTGTTTTGGTAAATTCAATTCTGTAATTTCTTTTTAGATTGCACATATAAGGGATGTCATAGAGTATTTCTTCTCTGCCTGATGTATCTAATATGATAATCTCTAGGTCCATCCACGTTGCCAAAAATGGCATTATTTCATTCTTCGTAATGGCTGAGTAATATTGCATTGTATATATGTACCACATCTTCCTTGTCCATTCCTCTGTCCATGGCCATTTAGGTTGCTTACGTGTGTTGGCTATTGCAAATAGTGCTACTAGGGATATTGGGGTGCTTGTATCTTTTCAAATCATGGTATTCTCAGGATATATGCCCAGAAGTGGGGTTGCAGGATCACTTGATAGCTCTGTTTTCAGTTTTTAAGGAAACTCCTTACTGTTCTCCATAATGACTGCACCAATTTACATTCCCACCAACAGGGTAGGAGGGTTTCCTTTTTTCCACACCCTCTGCAACATTTAGTGGTAGTAGATGATTTTATGATGCACATTCTGACCACGGTAAGGTGATACCTTATTGTAGTTTTGATTTTCATTTCTCTAATAATTAGTGATGTTGAGCATCTTTTCGTGTGCCTCTTGGCCACCTGTGTATCTTCTTTGGAGAAACGTCTCTTTAGGTCCTCTGCCCAGACTAATCCCTTGTCAGTCGTATCATTTGCAAATATTTTCTCCTAATCTGTGGGTTATCTTTTTGTTTTGTTTGTTTCCTTTGCTGTTCAAAAGCTTTGGGGTTTAATTAGGTCCCATTTATTTTTATTTCCATTATTCTGAGAAACAGATTGAAAAAGAGACTGCTGTGATTTGTGTCTGTGTTCTGCCTATGTTTTCCCTGAGGAGTTTTATCATATCCAGTCTTACATTTAGGTCTTTAATGCATTTGGAATTTGTTTACTTACAGCAGAAATCTGTATTTTGTGAAGCACTTTTTTTTTTTTTGTGGGCCATTGTAATGAATTTGTTACAGCATTGTTTCTGTTTTATGTTTGGGGTTTTTTTGGCCACAAAACACATGGGATCTTAGCTTGAACAGAGATTGAACCAGCACCCCCGCCTTGGAAGGCAAAGTCTTAACCACTGGGCTGTCGGGAAGGTTCTGGGTGTTATTTTTGTGTATGGTGTTTAAAAATGATCTAATTTCATTTGTTTATCATGTAGTTCTCCAGTTTTCCCAGCACTATTTTTTGAAGAGATCATCTTTCCAACATTGTATGGTCTTGGCTTCTTTGTTGTAGATTAATTGACAATAGGGGCATGGGTTTATTTCTGGGCTTTCTATCCTGTTCCAATGGTCTATAGTTTTATTTTTGTACCAGTGCCATACTGTTTGGATGATTGTAACTTTCTTGTATAGTCCGAAGTCAGGGAGCTTGATTCCTCCAGCTCCATTTTCCTTGTTTGCTTTGACTCTTCAGGATCTTTTTTGTCTACACACAGATTTTTGTTCTAGTTCTGTGAAAAATGCCATTGGAAATTTGATATAGATTGCATTGAATCTGTACATTGCCATTGATATTATAGTCATTTTGACTATTGATTCCTCCAATCCAGAAACATGGTATTTCTTTCCATCTGTGTCGTCTTTGATTTCTTTCATTGTTGTCTTACAGTTTTCAGAGTACAGATCTCTTCTCTCCTTAGGTAGCTTTATTCCTAACTACTTTATTCTTTTTGATGATGGTAAATGGAATTGTGTTGAATTTCTTTTTGATCTTTCATTGTTAGTGTATAGAAATGCAACAAATTTCTGCGTATTAATTTTGTAACCTGCAACTTTACCAAATTCATTGAGCTCTAAGAGTTCCCCAGTAGTATTTTTAGAATCTTCTGTTTATAGTATCATGTCATCTGCAAACAGTGACAGTTTAACTTCTTTTCCAATTTGGATTCCCTTTATTTCTTTTTCTTCTGTGATCACTGTAGCTAGAACTTACAAAATTATGTTGAATAAAAGTGGTAAGAGTGAGCATCCTTTCTTATTCCTAGAGGAAATACTTAGAGGGAATGCTTCAGTTTTTTACCATTTTGAGTATGTTGTTAGCTGTAGGTTTGTTGTATGTGGCTTTCATTATGTTGAAGTAGGTTCCCTCTGTGCCCACTTTCTGGAGAGTCATAAATGATTGCTGAATATTGTCAAAAGCTTTTTCTGAGTCTATTAAGATGATCATATGGTTTGGGTTTTTATTCTTCAATTTGTTGGTGTAGTGTATCACACCAATTGATTCATAGATATTGAAAAATTCTTACATCCCTGGGATAAATCATACTTGATCCTGGTGTGAGATTCTTTTAATCTGTTGTTAGATTTGGATTGCTAATATTTTGTTGCGGGTTTTGGCATCTGTTTTCATCAGTGATATTGGCCTGTAGTTTTCTTTTTTTTCTTTTTCTGTGTGGTATCTTTGTGTGACTTTATTTTTACCTGATTTGATGTGATTTTTTTACAAAGTCTTGTTTACTGCCACACATCAACATGAATCAGCCATAGGTACATATATGTCCCCTCCCTCTTGAACTTCCCTCCCACCTCCCTCCCCATCCCACTCCTCTAGGTGGTTACAGAGCCCCTGTTTGAGTTCCCTTAGTCTTACAGCAGATTCCCATTGGTTGTCTATTTTGCATGTGATACTGTAAGTTTCCATGTTCCTCTTTCCATACTTCTCGCCCATTCCTCCCTCCCCCCAGTGTCCATAAGTCTGTTCTCTGTCTATTTCTCCATTGCTGCTCTGCATATACATTTATCAGCGCCATCTTTCTAGATTCCATATATATGTATTAGTATACAATATTTATCTTTCTCTTTCTGACTTATTTAACTCTATATCTTTGTGTGACTTTGGTCTCAGGGTGATGGTAGCCTCATACAATGAATTTGGGAGCTTTTCTTACTCTGCAATTTTTTGCAAGAGTTTCAGAAGGATAGGTGTTAGTTAGCTCTTATCTAAATGTGTGGTAGAATTTGTCTGTGAGGTCATCAGGTCTTGGACTTTTCTTGAAAGTTTTTAATCACAGTTTCTATTTCAGTGCTGGTGACTGGTCTGTTCATATTTTCTATTTCCTCCTGGTTCAGTCTACAGAAACTGTATCTTTCTAAGAATTTGTTGATTTCTTCCAGGTTGTCCATTTTATTGGCATATAGTCACCTGTAGAAGTCTCTTACAATTCTCTGTATTTCTGTCATGTCAGTTGTAACTTCTTCATTTCTAATTATATTGATTTAAGTACTGTCCATTTTTGTCTTAATGAGTGTGGCTAAATGTTGATCAACTGTTTCTTTTCAAGAAGCAGGTTTTAGAAGAGCAGTGCTCTAACTTCTGAGCTACGGAGCCAAAACCAGATTTTAATTTCATTTATCTTTTCTGTTGTTTTCTTCATCTCTTTTACTTATTTCTGCTCTGATCTTTATGATTTCTTGCCTTTTACTAACTTTGGGTTTTGTTTGTCTTTATTTCTCTATTTGTTTTAGGTGTAAGGATAGGTTGTTGGAGATTTTTCTTGTTTCTTGAGGTAAAATTGTACTGCTATGAACTTCCCTCCTAGAACTGCTTTTTCTGCATCCGATAGGTTTCTGATCATTGTGTGGTCATTTTCATTTGTATCTATTTTTTGGTTTCCTCTTTGATTTCTTCAGTGATCTGTTGGTTGCTTAGTACTATGTTGTTTAGCCTCCACGTGTTTGTGTTTTTCTTTTTAATACAGTTTTCTTCTAGTTTATTTCTAGCCTCATAGCTTTGTGATTGGAAAGGTGCTTGATGTGATTTCAGTTTTCTTAAATTTATCAAGACTCACCTTGTGGCCCAGCATGTGGTCAATCCTAGAGAATGTTTGGTGTGCACATAAGAATTGTGTATTCTAGGGGCCTTCCCTGATGGTCCAGTGGGTAAGGACACCACCTTGCAGTGCAAGGGGCGCCGGTTCGATCCCTGGCCTGGGAAGATCCCACGTGCTGCAGAGCAGCTGGACTGATGTGTCCAATTACCGAGCCAGAGCTCTGGAGCGCATGCGCCCAGAGCCGGTGCTCTGCAACAACAGAGGCCACCGCGATGGGAGGCCCATGCGGGCCAAGGAACAAAGATGGATGAAAAATAGATAAATGAAAGACCAATGTAATTGGCCCGCCCGCCCTCCTCCCTCCCCAATCCGCCCCCCTCAATAAAAGAATTGTGTATTCTCCTTTAAAAAAAAAAAAAAAATTGATTTTGGATTCCAGTATAGCTGATGAACAATGTTGTGATAGTTTCAAATGAACAGCAAAGGGACTCAGCCATTTATATACATGTTTCCATTCTCCTCAAACTCCCCTTCTGCTGCTTTTTTAAAAAAAATGTGTAATTTGTTTTTGGCTGTGCTGGGTCTTTGCTGTTGCATGGGCTTTCTCTAGGTGTGGCAAGTGAGAGCTACTCTTTGTGGCCATGCATGAGGTTGTCATCACAGATCATGGGCTCTAGGCTTCTCGGCCTTCAGTAGTTAGGGCACACGAGCTTAGTTGCCCCTCGACATGTGGAATCTTAGAGCAGAGATCAAACCCATGTCTCCTGCACTGGCAGGTAGATTCTTAATCACTGGACCAAAAGGGATGTCCTATTCTATTGCCTTGGATAGAATGAGAACCCTTAGTTAATTTTACGAGTGTAAAAGATGTCCAGAGACCAAAAAGTTTAAGAACTGCTGCTCTAGTTTGTAGCCAGCTATGAACTGGGTGGGCAGTAGAATAGCCCCTGATCCACTTTACTAGATAGTACCAGGCTAGTTTCCAAAGTGATTTCACCTGCTGTCATTTTAACCAGCCACTTTTTAGTGTCTTTGTTTTTCCATACCCTAAAAGCTGGCACTGTTTTTTGTTTGTTTGTTTTGATTTTTAATTTTTGCTCATCTGATGCCATTGTCAGACTATCTCAATGTGTTTTCAATTCACATTTCTTTGAGTACCAGTGACATTGAGCATCTCTTCATATCTTTATGGGCCATTTGATTTCTCCTTGAGAAAATAATTTCTTCAGGCTCTTCTTGGATCTTTGTTCTTCTATTAAATTTAGAATCAGTTTATATGGTTATGCAATACGTGCATCCCCCCACAAAAAAAGAAAACAAAGATTTTGAGGGGAATCACATTAAATCAGAAGATCAATTTTGGGAGACTTGACGTTATCATGGTTAAATCTTCTACCTAAGAGCTTGGTATAGACAGCTGAACTCTTTTTTTTTTTTTTTGTAATTCTTTATTTTAGAGGTTTTACAGAGTTTTGTTGTTCACAGACATATATGTTCCCAGATCAGTCATATGCATATCCCTGGTCCCCCTCCCCCCGACCCAGTTCCCCCACCTCCACCCCTCCGGACCATTGCCCCATGCCATTGGGAGCACTCCTATTCTCTTAGCACAATGACACTAGCTATCTTTTCCACACGTGACAGTATAGGTTTCCATGTTACTCCCTCCGTGCCTCCCTCTCCCTGTTTCTTCCCCACAATGTCCCTATGTCTATGCTCTGTCTGTTTTTCCATGAGTTCACTGCACGTGTTATCAAGACTGTCCTACTAGATTCCATATATGTATGTTAGTATACTGTATTTGTCTTTCTCTTTTTGACTGACTTCACTTTTTATGATAGGTTCTAGAGCCAGCCACTTCATTAGGACTGAGTCTTCTGCGTTTCTTTTAACAGCTGAGTAGTATTCCACTATATATATGTACCAGGGCTTCTGTATCCATTCATTCGTCTATGGACATCTAGGTTGCTTCCATGTTCTGGCTATTGTATAGAGAGCTGCAATGAACATTGGGGTACAGGTGCTTCTTTCAGTTTTGATTTCATCAGGATGTAGGCCTAGTAGTGGGATTGCTGGGTCACAGGGTGCTTCTATTTTTACTTTTTTAAGGAATCTCCAGACTGTCTTCCATAGAGGCTGTATCAATTTACATTCCCACCAGCAATGCAAGAGGGTTCCCTTTTCTCCGCACCCTCTCCAGCATTTATTGTCTGAAGATCTGTGGATGATGGCCATTCTGACGGGTGTGAGGTGATATTTCATTGTAGTTTTAATTTGCATTTCTCTAATAATAAGAGAGGTTGAGCATCGTTTCATGTGCTTTTGGGCCATCTGTATGTCCTCTTTGGAGAGGCATCTCTTTAGATCCTTTTCCCATTTTTTGATTGGGTTGTTCGTTTTCCCTGTGCTGAGTTGTCTGAGTTGCTTGTAGATTTTGGAGATTAATTCTTTGTTGTTTCACTTGCTATGATTTTCTCCCACTCTGTGAGCTGTCTGTTCAGCTTTTTTGTAATTACTTTTGCTGTACAAAAGCTTTTAAGTTTCATGAGGTCCCACATGTTCATTTGTCTTTTCAGTTCCACTATTCTAGTAGGTGGGTCACAGAAGATCTTGCTTGGATTTATGTCCTTGAGGGTTTTGCCTATATTTTCCTCTAAGAGTTTGATGGTTTCTGGTCTTACATGTAGGTTTTTAATCCATTTTGAGTTGATCTTTGTGCATGGTGTCAGGGAATGTTCCAACTTCATTTTTTTGCATGTAGCTGTCCAATTTTCCCAGCATCACTTGTTGAAGAGGTTGTCTTTGTCCCATTTTAGAGTTTCGCTTCCTTTGTGAAAAATAAGGTACCCATAGGTGTGTGGGTTTATCTCTGGGTTCTCGATCTTGTTCCATTGGTCTATAGTTCTGTTTTTGTGCCAGTACCATACTGTCTTGATGACTGTTGCTTTGTAGTAGAGTCTGAAGTTAGGGAGGCTGATTCCTCCAATTCCGTTTTTCTTCCTCAGGATTGCTTTGGCTATTCGAGGTCTTTTGTGTTTCCATATGAACTGTGTTATTCTTTGGTTTAGTTCTGTAAAAAATGTCAATGGTAGTTGAATAGGTTTTGCATTGAATCTGTAGATGATATTTGGTAGTATGGTCATTTTCACAATATTGATTCTTCCGATCCAGGAACATGGAACATCTCTCCATCTGTTTAAGTCTTCTTTAATATCTCTCATGAGTGTCTTGTAATTTTCTGTGTACAGTTCTTTTGTATCTTTGGGTAGGTTTATTCCTAGATATTTGATTCTTTTGGTTGCAGTGGTGAAGGGGATTGCCTCTTTGAGTTCGTTTTCTGATTTTTCATTGTTTGTGTATAGGAATGCTGGTGATTTCTGTATATTGATTTTGTATCCTGTGACTTTGCTGAATTCACTGATTAACTCTAGTAGTTTTGTAATAGTGTCTTTGGGATTGTCTATGTATAATATCATGTTATCTGTGAATAGAGAGAGTTTGACTTCTTCCTTTCCAATCTGGATTCCTTTGATTTCTTTCTCTTCTCTTATTGCTGTTGCTAGGACTTCCAAGACTATGTTGAATAAGAGTGGTGAAAGTGGACACCCTTGTCTTGTTCCTGATCTTAGAGGGAATGCTTTCAGTTTTTCACCATTAAGGATAATGTTTGCTGTGGGCTTCTTATATATGCCTTTCACTATGTTGAGATAGGTTCATTCTATGGCCATTTTCTGAAGAGTTTTTATCATAAATGGATGTTGTACTTTGTCGAAGGCTTTTTCTGCATCTATTGAGATGATCACGTGATTTTTATCTCTCAATTTGTTGATATGGTGTATCACATTGATTGATTTGCGAATGTTGAAGAATCCTTGCATGCCTGGGATGAACTCGACTTGATCATGATGTATGAGTTTTTTGATGTGTCGTTGAATTCTGTTTGCTAGGATTTTGTTGAGGATTTTGGCGTCTAAATTCATCAGTGAAATTGGCCTGTAATTTTCTTTTTTTTGTGTTGTCTTTGCCTGGTTTGGGTATCAGGGTGATGGTGGCCTCATAGAATGTGTTTGGAAGTGTTCCTTCCTGTGCAATTGTTTGGAAGAGTTTTAGAAGGACAGGCATTTAGATCTTCTTTAAATGTTTGGTAGGATTCACTTGTGAAACGATCTGGCCCTGGGCTTTTATTTTTGGGTAGATTTTTGATCACAAAGTCAATTTCTGAGCTTGTGATTGGCTTGTTCAAAGTTTCTGTTTCTTCCTGGCTCAGTCTTGGGAGATTAATCTTCCCCAAGAAACTGTCCATTTCTTCCAGGTTGTCCAGTTTGTTGCCATAGAGTTGTTCATAATAGTCTCTTAGAATCCTTTGGATTTCTGCATCATCTGTTGTAATCTCTCCTTTTTCATTTTTGATTTTGTTGATCTGGTTCTTCTCTCTCTTTTTCTTGATGAGTCTGGCCAGTGGTGTGTTGATTTTATTTACCTTTCGAACAACCAGAGTTTTGTTTTATTTATCTTTTCTGTTGTTTCTTTCATTTCTTTCTCATTTATTTCTGCTCTGATCTTTATGGTTTCCCTTCTTCTGCTGGCTTTGGGGTGTTTTTGTTCTTCTTTCTCCAATTGTTTTAAGTGGAGGGTTAGGTCATCTGCTTCATATTTTCCTAGTTTCTTGAGGTAGGATTGTATTGCTATAAATTTCCTTCTTAGGACTGCTTTTGCAGTATCCCTTAGGTTCTGCACTGTCGTGGGTTCATTGTCATTTTCTTCTAGGAATTTTTTAATTTCTCCTTTGATTTCCTCAGTGATCAGTTGGTTTTTTAGGTATGTGTTGTTTAATCTCCATGTGTTTTGTGTTTTTAGCGGCTTGTTTTCCTGTAGTTGATCTCTAGTCTCATCGCATTGTGGTTCGAGAAGATGGTTGATATTATTTCAGTTTTCTTGAATTGACTGAGGTTAGATTTGTGGCCCAAGATGTGGTCTATCCTGGAGAAGTTTGCATGAGCACTTCAGAAGAAAGTGGACTCTTCTGCTTTTGGATGGAAAGTCCTAAAGATATCAATGAGGCCCATCTTTTCTAGTGTGGCATTTAAGGCTTGTGTTTCTTTATTAATTTTCTGTTTGGATGATCTGTCCATTGGTGTGAGAGGAGTGTTAAAGTCTCCTACTATTACTGTGTTATTATTGATTTCTTCTTTTAGTCTGAAAGTATCTGTCTTATGTATTGAGGTGCCCCTGTGTTGGGTGTGTAGATATTCATGACTGTTATGTCTTCCTCTTGGATAGATCCCTTAATCATGATGTAGTGACCTGCCTTGTGATTGGTTGTTCAAAGTTTCTGTTTCTTCCTGGCTCAGTCTTGGGAGATTAATCTTCCCCAAGAAACTGTCCATTTCTTCCAGGTTGTCCAGTTTGTTGCCATAGAGTTGTTCATAATAGTCTCTTAGAATCCTTTGGATTTCTGCATCATCTGTTGTAATCTCTCCTTTTTCATTTTTGATTTTGTTGATCTGGTTCTTCTCTCTCTTTTTCTTGATGATTCTGTCTAGTGAGGTGTTGATTTTCTTTACCTTTTCAAAGAACCAGCTTTTTGTTTTATTTATCTTTTCTGTTGTTTCTTTCATTTCTTTCTCATTTATTTCTGCTCTGATCTTTATGGTTTCCCTTCTTCTGCTGGCTTTGGGGTGTTTTTGTTCTTCTTTCTCCAATTGTTTTAAGTGGAGGGTTAGGTCATCTGCTTCATATTTTCCTAGTTTCTTGAGGTAGGATTGTATTGCTATAAATTTCCTTCTTAGGACTGCTTTTGCAGTATCCCTTAGGTTCTGCACTGTCGTGGGTTCATTGTCATTTTCTTCTAGGAATTTTTTAATTTCTCCTTTGATTTCCTCAGTGATCAGTTGGTTTTTTAGGTATGTGTTGTTTAATCTCCATGTGTTTTGTGTTTTTAGCGGCTTGTTTTCCTGTAGTTGATCTCTAGTCTCATCGCATTGTGGTTCGAGAAGATGGTTGATATTATTTCAGTTTTCTTGAATTGACTGAGGTTAGATTTGTGGCCCAAGATGTGGTCTATCCTGGAGAAGTTTGCATGAGCACTTCAGAAGAAAGTGGACTCTTCTGCTTTTGGATGGAAAGTCCTAAAGATATCAATGAGGCCCATCTTTTCTAGTGTGGCATTTAAGGCTTGTGTTTCTTTATTAATTTTCTGTTTGGATGATCTGTCCATTGGTGTGAGAGGAGTGTTAAAGTCTCCTACTATTACTGTGTTATTATTGATTTCTTCTTTTAGTCTGAAAGTATCTGTCTTATGTATTGAGGTGCCCCTGTGTTGGGTGTGTAGATATTCATGACTGTTATGTCTTCCTCTTGGATAGATCCCTTAATCATGATGTAGTGACCTGCCTTGTCTCTTAGAATCTTCTTTACTTTAAAATCTATTTTGTCTGATATGAGGATTGCTGCTCCAGCTTTCTTTTGATTTCCATTTGCATGGAATATCTTTTTCCAGCCTTTCACTTTCAGTCTATGAGTGTCTCTAGGTCTGAAGTGGGTCTCTTGTAAACAGCATATATATGGGTCATGTTTCTGGATCCATTCAGGCAGCCTGTGTCGTTTGGTTGGAGCATTTACTCCATTTACATTCAAAGTAATTATTGATACGAATGTTCCTATTGTCATCTTCTTAGAAGTTTGGGGTTTGATTTGTAGGACTTCTCCTACTTTTGTATTTATTGGCTATATCAGGCCCTTTAACACTTGTTGTAGGGCTGGCTTTGTGGTACAGAATTCTTTTAGTTTTTGTTTGTCTGTGAAACTTTTGACTTCACCATCAATTCTGAATGAGATTCTTGCTGGGTAGAGAATTCTTGGTTGGAGGTTATTCTCTTTTATCCATTTAAATGTGTCTTGCCATTCTCTTCTGGCCTGCAGGGTTTCTGTTGAAAGATCCGCAGTTAGACGTATGGGGTTTCCTTTATATGTTATTTGTTGTTTGCTCCTAGCTGCTTTTAGTAATCTGTCTTTATATTTAGTCTGTGTTAGTTTGATTAGAATGTGCCTTGGTGTGTTTCTTCTAGGGTTTATCCTATATGGAACTCTTTGTGCTTCTTGGACTTGGTTGACTATTTCCTTTCCCATGTTGGGGAAGTTTTCAACTATAACCTCTTCAAGAATTTTTTCATAGCCTTTCTTCCCCTCTTCTTCTTCTGGAACTCCTATAATTCTAATGTTGGTGCATTTGATATTGTCTCAGAGGTCTCTGAGGCTATCCTCAGTTCTTTTAATTCTTTGAGCTTTGTTCTGTTCTTCAGCACTCATTTCCACCATTCTATCTTCCAGCTCACTTATCCGTTCTTCAGCCTCCGATACTCTACTGTTGAGGCCTTCTATAGTATTTTTGAGTTCAGCAATTGAGTTGGTAGTCTCCTTTTGCTTATTTTTCATTTCCTGCATGTCTCTTCTCGATGCACTACTTTCCTCTAATATTCTGTTTTTGGTGTTTTGCATCCTCATTAGTATAGCTTTTCTGAATTCTCTTTCAGATAATTTGTCTATCTCTTCCTCTGTCATTTGAAGCTGTATTTCTCTAGCTTCATCCTTCATTTGTGCAGTGTTTCTCTGTCATTTCATTATTAGGTTAGTTTTTGTTTCTTTGTGTCTGTGTGTATGGAGTTCTTTTCCCCACCAGGCTTCTTGGTTAAATTCTCCCTTCCTTTGGGTTTCTGTCCTTGTATAGGGTTCAGTGGTTTGTGTCTTGGGTGATGTTAGGTCTTGTTTACAGTGAATAATCTCTAGTGTTGTATGTTCTTTGATAGTGTGGGGTCTTGGAATCAGGGCTTCCACTCCAAGGATCCCTTGGTTTGATGATTGGTCAGGGGGTATAGGCTGTATGTCTGGTTTGCTATGGTGTTCCATGATATTAGTTCAAATACCAGCATCTGAAGAACAAGAGGTGCATCCCTGATGGGTGACAGTCATAAAAGCATGCAGACGTTTTCTAACATAGTCGTAAGATATACATACGTACACAGCAATAACCACCTCTAACCAGTCTTACAGAGATAAAGCATAGGAAAATTTTCTGGCAAACGACGCAATCAAAGATGATACTTGCACGTTAAGCTCTGAATTAATTAAAATAGTACCTGGAAAAATAGATCCAGGGCAAGGTCCTGGCTTGGACTATTTCATTGAAAGCAATTTTTAACTAAGACATGTGTTGGGGGTGAGGAGGAGGAGAGTGTATGGGTAATGAGAAGGGAATAGATTCGACTTGGAAGGATTTTATAGGGTTACGTAGCCAAGATTAGTGTGTTGTATTGTTTAGTGCCGCTGGAAGAGAATAGTGGAGACAGGAAGGTAGGAAATATTTATCTAGAGGATAGTGGTAGATAGGAGAAAGTTTTACATTTAGAACGTGGAGGAAGCAGTGGCAAAGAGGAAAGAAAATTAAAAGTTTCTAAGAATTAAAATTTTTAAAAATTTAAAAATTAAAAATCAAAAAAAAGAAATTAAAAAGTGAAAAAAAAAAAAAAAACCCAAACCTGACCAATCAATCAAATAAACAGAACCGTTCACAACAAATAAGCAAACTAAAAAAAGCTAAATACTGTTCCTGGTTTTTATCCTCTCCTCTGTCTGGTGGAAGCCAATCTGCTCTCGATGGTGTTGTCTTGATGATGTAGCCTTTCCCTTACAGCACCGGTTGCTATGGTTCCTGTTTTTGTTTTCAGCCAAATAAGGCTTTGCTGCAAGCTCAGGAGCTGGCCGAGGCAGCGGCCTGATCCCAGTCCATCGGGCAGGGGGCATCTGCGTGCGCAGTCCCGTGTTGGAGGGGGGCGCCCCAGCTCTACGGCGCCGCCGGTAGCCTCCAATACCTGCCCTTCTCCCGGCTTCCTCCACTGCGGGTGTAGCTATGGGGGTGCGCGGGCTCCTCCACCACTGGCACGCGCGCACTGCCAGTTTCGCGTCCAAGTCCCAAAGGCGGGCGTGAGCTTTCCCATCCGGCTCGAGCACGGTCCCTGGTCAGCAATCCATGGGCGACTTCCCCTCTCCGTTCAGCAAGCCCCCTGCTAGGAGTGTTTGAATTTAATCGGTGCCAGGCAGAAAGTTGCGATTTTCGCCCAGCCAAGCGGTGCGATTTTTGCACTGGGCGCTCCCTTCCAGCTCCAGGTCTCTAGGCAGCACTCCGCGGGGAACTTCCCAGTTGCCTTCCGTCCGGCCCTGCTCCTACTGGATTCTTCCTATCTTCGTAGTGTCTTAATTTCTGCCAGCTATCTGGCCAGATTCTTGGAATTTTTGCGCTGATCGCTGCCCTCTCTCCCCTGAGGCTCCACTCAGGCCCCCTTTAGGGCACTTGCTAGCGCGCTCTCCGTCGGTCTGGTCCGGCGTGGGGGTTAGGATAGAGGATTCTCAGAACAGTAGCTCCGGGAAAGATCTGGCTGTTCCCTCTTTGACCCTCGGAGACCTAAGGAGTTCTTCTGTCGTCCAGCGGCTGGTTTGTTGGTGGTGTTTCATTTCTTGATTAGTTCTGGTGATTCTTTTGGGGAGCTGGTGAAATCTTCCCCTCATTCCTCCGCCATCTTGGCTCTCTCCCCTGCTGAACTCTTCTTATCGAAATATTTATAGTTGTACTGATAAAAGTTAACCCACTTTTGTTCGGTTTATTTCCACATGCTTTGTATGTTTTATTTTTGTGGTACTTTAAACAGTATCTCTTCAGAATGTATTTTCAAAATGATTGTTGCTTGTTTGTAAAAAGAATGTTTGACTTTTTTACATTATTACTGGACTGAAGAACATTATTCTTACTAATTTCACTAGTGTATCTATAAATAAATTGGAGGTGTCTATGTAGATTATAATATCAGCTTGAAATAATGACAGATTTTTTTTTTCATATTTTTTAGAAAGGAAACTATCATTAACAATTTTTGTATCTTTAAGTGCTTTTACTTTATACTGTCTGGAACCTTTAGAACAGGGTTGAATTGAAGCAGTGATAAAAGCCTAATTGTCTTATTCCTGATCTTAAATAACCCCAAACACATCTCTGTAGATAACCTTTTTTTTTAAACTACACACATATTGGATATATATATTTTTTAATTTTATTCACTTATTTGTGGCTGTTCTGGGTTTTCACTGCTGCTGTAGGCTCTTCTCCAGTTGCAGGGAATGGGGGCTACTCTCTTGTTGAGGTGAGCAGGCTTCTTATCACAGTGACTTCTCTTATTGTGGAACTCAGGCTCTAGGGCACAGAGGCTTCAGGTAGTTGTGGCACATGGGCTCAGTAGTTACAGCTCTGAGGCTTTAGAGCACCAGCTCCATAGTTGTGGCTCACAGGCTTAGTTGCTCTGCAGCATGTGGGATCTTCCCAGATCAGGGATCTAACCCGTGTCTCCTGCATTGGCAGGCGGATTCTTTACCTCTGAGACACCAGGGAAGCCCACTGTAGATATGTCTTATCAAAATGAAGAAGTTTCTTTCTGTTCCTGCTTTACTGGTTTGGGTTTTTGTTCATTGTTTTACTCCTATCCCAATTATGGGTTGAATTTTACTAGGTGCATTTTCTTCATTTGTTGAACACTGTATCTGATGAAATGTCCACTTGGTTTTTCTTTTTTAATCTGTTAATATAGTAGATTGCATTAATCAGGTTTTTAAGATAAATCACTGTATTCAGCTGATATTTGAGAGTTTGCCACCTGTATTCAAAAATAGGCCTGTAAATTTCCTTTATTGTGTTTTTCTTCTGTGACTTTGATACCAAAATTATGCAAGCTTCATAAAGTGAGTTAGGAGTGTTTCCTCTTTTCTCCTCCCTGAAAGATGCAGTCATTTTGTAGTTGTAACTTGGTTCCCCATAAATTACTGCTCCTCCAATTTTTTAATATTGTTTTTATATATTAGTGTTTGTTTATATACCATGTGCTTGCCAGTATCTTTATCAGTTCTGCTTAAGTTTCAGGTCTTTTATCTGGTATGATTATTGTTTCACGTGAAGATCATCTTTAGATGTTTCTCCTGGTGGGATCTTGGTGGTTAACTTAATTTTGAAAATGTCTTTATTTTCACTGTCTTTTTAATTAGGCAGTTAACCTTGAGGAATGCCTTCATCTTAGGCTGAGGGAGAGAAAGTGAAAGAAGCAGGAAGCTTTAATCTCATAGATGATCTCTGAGAGGAGAATTTGAAGAACAGGAAGATCAGCAGTGAATAGAAGGAATCTCTGTGGGTAAAGGTACATAAAAATGGGATTTTTCTTACCAACTGCCCTCTCTAGAAAGGAAGGGTGGAAGGAAAACGACATTTAAAGTGTAATTACACTCCTGGATATCTCATGTAAATGCTAGATTATGAACCATCCAAGGGATCAGCTCAGGTTTTATTTAACTTTGCTGTCTTTTGAGCTAACATATGATGAGTGATCATAAATTAGTTCTTATAACTAATGAATTGTGTTTTATCTTCAGGAAAGGAAGCCTTTAGAGGATAGGTAGACAGACACTTGGATTTCCTTGAATTGTGCTCCAGCATTCTCCAGATCAGCCTTTCAAAGCTGTCATGATCACAATAAGAGCAAAAGAGGTTGAGTTTATCAATTTTTGACCTTATTACATATCTAAAAATATAAAGCCTCTGCTGTAGACAGTGCAATATGATGTTGTAACTTTACTTGTAGAATGTATACCTGTGCTTTTGAAACTTTCATAAACATTCACCACATATTAAGTCGTAAAGGAAGTCTCAGAAATTCCAAAGGAACTAGATCATACAGACCATGTTCTCACTCCATTAAGCAACTATATGAGATGTCACAATCAAAAGGTACTTAAAAGTAAATCAAAATTTTAGGAAATTAAAATAACACTTCTAAATAATGATGGATTAACAACTTCCCAGTAGTGCGTGTAATTCTTCTGCTAAATAACCCACAGAATAAAGAGGATATTATAATATGGAAATTACAAAATACTTAAAGCTGATCGAGAGAATATCTGTGGTCTTTACATTCATAGGAATCAGGGCCCCAAATAAAAATCAAGTAAAGATTCATTTCATGGAGCTATAAAATGAACACAAGTAAATATAGATAAAGTAGAAGGAAATAAAAGCAGATATTTATAGTATGGGGAAAAAAGATAGTAGATGTGATAAACTTCAGGTGGCTTTTTGAAAGGACTAGTAAAATAGACAAACTAGGATGACCAAATAGGAAGAAAAGGAGAAGGCAAAAACATACACTAGGAACAAAAAACAGAAAGAATTATAGATGTAGCAGAGATTTTAAAAATCATAAGACAAAATAATGACAAACTATCATAGTAAGTTTGAAAACTTAGATTAAGTGAGAAACTTTCCAGAGAACAGAAAAATCATCTAAAATTGTCTCAATGAAAACTGAAAATCCTAAACATATCAATAACTATTAAAAAAACTGAATTGATAGCTTTAGTCCTCTACCCGGTCTCCCTGCCCACCGCCTCCTCCACTATCACAGAGGCACACACAGACACATAAGGCCCAAGCAAGCACCTTTGATAGCCCCAGGAATGTAAAGATAATTCAAAATAAGAGAATTCATGAAAGGAACTTACCATGTTACCAAGAAGCTTCTCAATGAAGTTTTAATGGGCACAGTTAAACAACCAAAACTATATAGAAAGGAAAAGATTAAGTTTCTTTCATCTCTTGTGCCTCTTCACTCCCTTCTGCTCTTCCCATTTTAGATAGCCATGTTTGTTTTCTGTTTCTTTTTTTTTTTCTACTTGTTTGGTTCTTTTTTCCCTATTTTGTTTTTTGCATTAACAAAATTAAATAAGGAAAAAAGACAAACCACATTAACTATAATTCCCCTTTATCAAAAGCAAACAAGACTTTTACCGAACAGGGTAACTTGTTTTCTTAACTCTCAAATGTGCCGTCTAAAATCCTACAGCAAAAGGCATGTTAAATTATGAAACTTCAACATTATTCCCAGAGAAATCAGGAAAATACACAATTATTTCCAATGTTTTTTCTAGAATTTTACAAGATATAAAGTAACCTAGTTATCAATGTGGCAAGGAAAATAAGAAGTACAAGGATTGGGGCTTCCCTGGTGGTCCAGTGGGTAAGGACACTGCCTTGCAGTGGAAGGGGCGCTGGTTTGATCCCTGGCCTGGGAAGATCCTGCGTGCCACGGAGTGGCAGGACCAATGTGCCCAACTACCGAGCTGGAGCTCTGGAGCGCATGCGTCCAGAGCCGGTGCTCTGCGACAACAGACCACGGCGATGGGAGGCCCACAGGGGCCAAAGAACAAAGATGGATGAAACCAGACAAATGAAAGACCAATAGAAGTGGCCCGCCCACCCCCCTCCCTCCCCAACCTGCCCCCCCTCCAAATAAAAAGAAGTACAAGGATTGCAACTTTTTTCATTATTGGCTTATGAGAGCAACACAAAAATCTCTAAACTGCCTAAAAAAATGTCATTAAAGAACATTGAAGGAAAATGCCAATAGATAAGTCATCTAAGATACAATATCTTGCTACATATTCAGCATATGAATTCAGTTCTTCAAGGATAGGAGCTGAAGCAGAAAGCACCTCCCCTCTCTACGATAGACAGAGAGTCAGCAAAGTTCTGTTGTGTGTGTGTATGCGTGTTTTCTTTATTTTTGGTTGCATTGGGTCTTTCCTGTGTTCAGGCTTTCTCTAGTTGCGACGAGTGGGGGCTACTTATGGTTGCAACGTGTGGGCTTCTCTTGTTGCAGAGCACAGGCTCTAGGGCACACAGCCTTCAGTAGTTGTGGCTCTTGGGCTTAGCTGCTCTGTGGCATGTGGGATCTTCTCAGACCAGAGATCGAACCCATGTCCCCTACACTGACAAGTGGATACTTTTTTTTTTTTTTTGACAAGTGGATTCTTATCCACTGGACCACCAGGGAAGTCCCTGTGTGTGTTTTTAGTAGCCTTTGAGCTAAGAATGATTTTTGTGTGTATAGTGTTGCAAACAAAAAAAAAAGAAGAAGAAGAAGAATCAGCAACAGAGGTCATATGTGGCCTTCAAAGTCTAAGATCCTTATATGTTTACCATCTGGCCCTTTACCAAACACTTTTGCCCATCCCTGTAGTAGACCCAGAGTTTTAAAAGTATGGTCTGTGGAGCAGAAGCAGCCTACAGGAACTTGCTGCAAGTGCAGATTTGGGGATCCTGCCCACAAATTACACTTTAGAGGTGGGGCCCAGTAATCCCTGTTTTAACAAGCCTTCCTGGTGTCTTTGATAAGAGCTAAAGTTTCAGAATCGCTGAAGTAGGCCAATGGCTTAATCCTACTGTAGATGGTTACCTTCTGCTCAGTGTCTCACCAGATAGCCTCACACAGGAAAGAAGAGATTCAGGGTAGGTTGTGGCCAACCAGCAGAGGATGCCCTTAAGGGAATATTTGCCGTTTCAGCCTGATCAGTTCCATTGTTGATGTTTACAGGCTCCATCCAATAGTAGTCATCCATCTAGTACAAATGCTCTTCAAGGGTCCCACCAGGACTTTAAGTGGATCAGTGCTCAGAGTCTTGGAGAAATAACAGATGCTAAGAGGTTTTAAGGGTTTCCCTGGTGACTGAGTAGTGAAGAATCTGCTGCAATGCAGGAGACGTGGGTTCGATCCCTGGGTTGGGAAGATGCCCTGGAGATGGAAATGGCAACCTACTCTGGTATTCTCGCCTGCAAAATCCCATGGACAGAGGTGCCCTGCAGGCTACAGTCCATGGGGTCACAAAGAGTCAGACACGACTTAGTGACTAAACATACACACCTGAGGTTTTACACTACTGTAGAGTTTGACATTTGCATATTGGCTGCTTTTTGACATTATGACACCAAGTTAATAACTCTACTCTGTTTTTTAATTATCAGAATACTGTGTATTTTTTCAACCTTTCATATGAATTCCAGGCAAATTTATAATAACTAAAACATAGTTTCAGGATTTTCTCAACTAATAGGTTAATTAGAATTTTGTCTTCTGTTCATGGATAGTATTTTACCTTATGTTAATAAAAATTCATTGGTATTGTGTTTAAGTTTTCAAAGTGTCCTTGATCTTCGTAAGACTGTGAAAAGGCAGACTTTTTTACGGATAAGACAATCAGACCCAGAGTGACGTGCTTAGTCTTCCAGTATTTAGTTAGTAGCAGGGGTCTTCTGGATCCATCACTGCTACCTATCCTGAATCTGGCTGTGAATTTTTTCATATTTGTTAACCTTAAAACAGAGTTTCTGACCAGTTTGTAGTTTCACCAGGCAACAAATGCAAGACAGAAAAAAGATAATAATGGAATTTGCTGTTTTATGAGTAAGCACTGTATTCTCCTTATCTTGGAATATTTCAGAGTATGTATGTGAGAACATTCAAAGGAGGTGTGCACGCGCCCATGGGAAAGAAAAGAGTTGAGAGGAGTCATCTTTATCCTGGAGTATTTAATCACATCTGACCCAGAAGTGAATCACCATTGCCATGTATCTAGTTCTTTCTCTGTAGCATTAAGAGTGTCCAGTTGGTTTGGTGATAAGCTATATAAATATAAGACCAATGTACAGAGCAGAATTCATGTAAGGAGAAATAAATAGAAAGAGACAGTAAACCATAGTAGGTGTGGCCATAGTTCAGTAAGGTTTCTTAGTACAGGAGTGGCCAAAAATGAGCTTTGAGCTGTTTTGAACAAATACAGAGATGAGGCTTTAAACTCCACTGCTGGGGACTTCCCTGGTGGTCCAGTGGTTAAAACTCTGTGTTCCCAATGCAAGGGGCCTGAGTTCGATCCCTAGTCAGGGAACTAGATCCCAAATGCCACAACTAAGACCCAGTGGAGCCAAATAAATAAATAAACTAAAAAAAAAAAAGAAAAATAAACTCCACTGCTTGAGATCCATATTGGTTTGTGAGTCAGTTTTCACTGGTCCTCAGCCAGATGAAAGTAATAAGGACACGGTATTACAACACTGTACACATAGATATATCTCTGTATGAGACTGATAGCTTCCTAATCTCTGTGCTTTAGTCACTGAGAGGTGCAGTGATGTGTCTTAGGTCGGGGCTGGGGAGGGCATGTGTGCTCATGAGTGTTTTAATATCTTTAGATACCTTCTGGGTGTACATCTTTAGCTTTTTCCTGTAACATCTAGAATTATCAAAGGATAGGTTTTCAGCAAACTCCCTAACACTTGAGGGCTCTTTGGAGGTTCTGTCTACCCTTCTGGGTTCTTGGAATGGTCTCATAAAGAAATTGATAACAGACAGATGAAGAGGAGGGAAGAAAAGTTTTATAACAGGTACACCTCCTGTATATGTGAGAGAGACCCAGGAGAAGTGAGACAGTCTCCTGACACCACCTTCACTACCATCTCCAGCTAAAGACAAAAGAAGACATTGGGATGGGGAGTCAGTTATTAGAGTAGACAAGGGAAAGCTCAGTAAACAAGGGTATGGTTGTACAGATTGAAGTCCTTGCCTTCTCTGTTGATGAGAATTTCGGGAGATTTCGACTCATCCTCTTCTTTTTTTCAGAGAGGAAGGCATCCTTACAAATGGAAATTCCCTTATAAATGGAAATCATCCTTTCTTAAAAAGGATGACTTTTTCTCACTTTTCAGAGCTTTTCCTGTATCTGCTGTGTATTACAAATAGTCTAAAACAGTCAGTTTGCCAAAGAGGCCTGTGTTGGGCTGTGTATTTTGCCTCTCCTCAGCTCAGTTGTCTGGGGCCTGTGTTGCAGCAAACTGTGATGTCCTAAGCAGTTAGTATTGCACTTGGGACCTTCTGGTCCCAGGTCAAGTTTTCCTTAGCTCTAATGCGCAGATTTCTCTTGTCTCCTTCTGTCTCCCCTTCTCCTTCTCTTGGTCCTCTCCTGCCCCTACTTGTCTCTTGCCTCTCTGGCTCCAGTCCTATATAACCGCCTTCCCAATTCTCTCTCTCTCTTTTCTAGCTCTCTATTTCCATTTCTTTCTATCTAGGAATAATGTCTCAGAACAGGCACCTCATATGTATAAGTACCTGTTCTATTAATAGCAATCATTTTAATCTAAATGGAGATTTCTAATTTCAAAAATCTGCATCCCTAAAAGAGCAGTAAGCTTTACATTTCTTGGTAAGGGACACTGTCTTGTTAATGGTATCCATAGTGGTATATACCAGCAGTGGTATGAATAATGGTAATAACAAGTATGTTCTTCTTCTTATGGCTAATATTGTCTGAGTTTTCATCACTTCCCACATGTTATCCTGGGGAAAAGGTTCTCGGAGTTTAGTGTGTGGGTCTTTGGAGATGCCCAGGATTCTTCTGGAGCCCATGAGGTCAGAGCTGTTTTCACAGTGATGCTTAGAAACCTTTTGAGTTTTTCATTTGCTCTGATTACACAGAAGCATTGGTGAGCAAGACTGCTGCCTCCACAGCCTATGTGAGAGAGACCCAGGAGAAGTGAGACAGTCTCCTGACACCACCTTCACTACCATCTCCAGCTAAAGACAAAAGAAGACATTGGGATGGGGAGTCAGTTATTAGAGTAGACAAGGGAAAGCTCAGTAAACAAGGGTATGGTTGTACAGATTGAAGTCCTTGCCTTCTCTGTTGATGAGAATTTCGGGAGATTTCGACTCATCCTCTTCTTTTTTTCAGAGAGGAAGGCATCCTTACAAATGGAAATTCCCTTATAAATGGAAATCATCCTTTCTTAAAAAGGATGACTTTTTCTCACTTTTCAGAGCTTTTCCTGTATCTGCTGTGTATTACAAATAGTCTAAAACAGTCAGTTTGCCAAAGAGGCCTGTGTTGGGCTGTGTATTTTGCCTCTCCTCAGCTCAGTTGTCTGGGGCCTGTGTTGCAGCAAACTGTGATGTCCTAAGCAGTTAGTATTGCACTTGGGACCTTCTGGTCCCAGGTCAAGTTTTCCTTAGCTCTAATGCGCAGATTTCTCTTGTCTCCTTCTGTCTCCCCTTCTCCTTCTCTTGGTCCTCTCCTGCCCCTACTTGTCTCTTGCCTCTCTGGCTCCAGTCCTATATAACCGCCTTCCCAATTCTCTCTCTCTCTTTTCTAGCTCTCTATTTCCATTTCTTTCTATCTAGGAATAATGTCTCAGAACAGGCACCTCATATGTATAAGTACCTGTTCTATTAATAGCAATCATTTTAATCTAAATGGAGATTTCTAATTTCAAAAATCTGCATCCCTAAAAGAGCAGTAAGCTTTACATTTCTTGGTAAGGGACACTGTCTTGTTAATGGTATCCATAGTGGTATATACCAGCAGTGGTATGAATAATGGTAATAACAAGTATGTTCTTCTTCTTATGGCTAATATTGTCTGAGTTTTCATCACTTCCCACATGTTATCCTGGGGAAAAGGTTCTCGGAGTTTAGTGTGTGGGTCTTTGGAGATGCCCAGGATTCTTCTGGAGCCCATGAGGTCAGAGCTGTTTTCACAGTGATGCTTAGAAACCTTTTGAGTTTTTCATTTGCTCTGATTACACAGAAGCATTGGTGAGCAAGACTGCTGCCTCCACAGCCTGAGTCAAGGCGAATGAACATTATAGTCTTCCTTGTCAGCACCCTCAGTTAAAACTTTTTTTTTAAAGTCAGTGTTATTTTAGAAATCCTCCAATAAAATAATACATTTTATTAAATCTTAACCCTTGAGTGCCTGTTTTTTAAGTGTTCTGGGTAACAAAATCAGGAAGGATGCATAAGTGCATTTGAGGTGCCAGCTAAATTACTCATGTTTTTCACAGACTACCGTTAAAAAGAAACAAACAAAAAAAAACATGTTAAGCAATGATTATTCAGACTTGGGTATTTGGGAGAAATTTTCTTGAAAATGAAGGCAGACAGTAACTTCAAGAAAAACACCGTATTGGTCCAGTAGAGAGGGTTGTCCAGTGGCCAACCTGGATGGTCCTTTTGGAAGGGCAGGTGTTCCCAGGGGCCCTTTTGCTGCTTAACAGTATGTAGATTCTTTTATATCCTACTCATGTTTATAAATTGTATTAAAGTTGTGCTTTGAATGCTGATGAATGTTTGACTAGCAGAGCTAAAATACCATTTTCCAAGGTTTGCCTACAACAGAGCCACTTATTGTATAGGTTAGGAAAGTACAGACCAGATATTGAAAGACATATCCAACACTCAACAATAAATGATTTGTGGCCTCATCTTATATTTTATAGTGCTTTAAACTTTCGAGCACTTTCATATATATACATATTTATCTGATCCTCACACAACCCTGTGAGTGTCTAATACAGTTTAAAGATAAGGAAATTGGGTCTGAAAGAAGATAATTCCATGAATGCACTTTTATATTCTCCTGTCTTGTTAATGGTATCCATAGTGGTATATACCAGCAGTGGTATGAATAATGGTAATAACAAGTATGTTCTTCTTCTTATGGCTAATATTGTCTGAGTTTTCATCACTTCCCACATGTTATCCTGGGGAAAAGGTTCTCGGAGTTTAGTGTGTGGGTCTTTGGAGATGCCCAGGATTCTTCTGGAGCCCATGAGGTCAGAGCTGTTTTCACAGTGATGCTTAGAAACCTTTTGAGTTTTTCATTTGCTCTGATTACACAGAAGCATTGGTGAGCAAGACTGCTGCCTCCACAGCCTGAGTCAAGGCGAATGAACATTATAGTCTTCCTTGTCAGCACCCTCAGTTAAAACTTTTTTTTTAAAGTCAGTGTTATTTTAGAAATCCTCCAATAAAATAATACATTTTATTAAATCTTAACCCTTGAGTGCCTGTTTTTTAAGTGTTCTGGGTAACAAAATCAGGAAGGATGCATAAGTGCATTTGAGGTGCCAGCTAAATTACTCATGTTTTTCACAGACTACCGTTAAAAAGAAACAAACAAAAAAAAACATGTTAAGCAATGATTATTCAGACTTGGGTATTTGGGAGAAATTTTCTTGAAAATGAAGGCAGACAGTAACTTCAAGAAAAACACCGTATTGGTCCAGTAGAGAGGGTTGTCCAGTGGCCAACCTGGATGGTCCTTTTGGAAGGGCAGGTGTTCCCAGGGGCCCTTTTGCTGCTTAACAGTATGTAGATTCTTTTATATCCTACTCATGTTTATAAATTGTATTAAAGTTGTGCTTTGAATGCTGATGAATGTTTGACTAGCAGAGCTAAAATACCATTTTCCAAGGTTTGCCTACAACAGAGCCACTTATTGTATAGGTTAGGAAAGTACAGACCAGATATTGAAAGACATATCCAACACTCAACAATAAATGATTTGTGGCCTCATCTTATATTTTATAGTGCTTTAAACTTTCGAGCACTTTCATATATATACATATTTATCTGATCCTCACACAACCCTGTGAGTGTCTAATACAGTTTAAAGATAAGGAAATTGGGTCTGAAAGAAGATAATTCCATGAATGCACTTTTATATTCTCCTGCCCTTTCAGCTGGTATCCCTGAGGGCCTGCAGTAAGTCAGAACAAATGGAGAGGAGATAGAATCTATACCATTTGGCAACTAACTAGGGGCAAAAAGAAAATGGAGATGAAGGAGCCCGGCAATTCTCTGAAATGTCTTGCTTGGGCCCCTGAGAGGGTACTATTGCCCGAGAAAATAAAAATAGAGAAGGAATAGATTCAGTCCATAAATACTTCATGAAAGCCTTTTTGTTGTAATCCACTTTGGGGGCTGCTTAGGATGTATAGACTGTCCTGTTAGGACTATTGGGGAAGTGAAAGTCTCTCAGTTGCGTTGGACTCGACGAGCCGTGGAATTCTCCAGACAAGAATACTGCAGTGGGTAGCCATTCCCTTCTCCAGGGGAATCTTCCCAACCCAGGGATTGAACCCAGGTCTTCCACATTGCAGGTGGATTCTTTACTGTCAGAGCCACCAGGCAAGCTCAAGAACAATCTAGTGGGTAGCCTATCCCTTCTTCAGAGGATCTTCCCGACCCAAGAATGGAACCAGGGTCTTCTGCATTTACCAACTGGTTTATCAGGGAAACCCTTATATAGGAAGATACGGCATAAACGACAGTAACTGATTCAAGGGGAAATGCGCTAAGTGCCTAAAGAAAGGCATAGTTCAGGTCCTATAGCTATTCACCGGAGGGAAGGAATTACTCTGGGTGCAGTGAAAATTTTATGGAAGAGGAAGCATTTGAAACAAGTCTTAGAGAATGGTAGAATTCGGATGTGCAGAGGTGTTGTGAGGAGATAAGGAAAAATTCAGTTACAGGAAGATAGATGTGGGAGGAGGATATAGAGGTATGTAGAGGTTGAGAAGAGCACAGCATGTGTGGAGGTGGATAATGGGAAATTTGGGGCTACAGTTTTTCCAATGAGGGCTTCCCTGATGGCTCAGATGGTAAAGAATCTGCCTGCAGTGCAGGAGACCCAGGTTTGATCCCTGGATTGGGAAGATCCCTGGAGAAGGGAATGACTACTCGTATTCCTGCCTCCAAGATGGTAAAACTTCCTGAATGAGTGTCTAATACAGTTTAAAGATAAGGAAATTGGGTCTGAAAGAAGATAATTCCATGAATGCACTTTTATATTCTCCTGCCCTTTCAGCTGGTATCCCTGAGGGCCTGCAGTAAGTCAGAACAAATGGAGAGGAGATAGAATCTATACCATTTGGCAACTAACTAGGGGCAAAAAGAAAATGGAGATGAAGGAGCCCGGCAATTCTCTGAAATGTCTTGCTTGGGCCCCTGAGAGGGTACTATTGCCCGAGAAAATAAAAATAGAGAAGGAATAGATTCAGTCCATAAATACTTCATGAAAGCCTTTTTGTTGTAATCCACTTTGGGGGCTGCTTAGGATGTATAGACTGTCCTGTTAGGACTATTGGGGAAGTGAAAGTCTCTCAGTTGCGTTGGACTCGACGAGCCGTGGAATTCTCCAGACAAGAATACTGCAGTGGGTAGCCATTCCCTTCTCCAGGGGAATCTTCCCAACCCAGGGATTGAACCCAGGTCTTCCACATTGCAGGTGGATTCTTTACTGTCAGAGCCACCAGGCAAGCTCAAGAACAATCTAGTGGGTAGCCTATCCCTTCTTCAGAGGATCTTCCCGACCCAAGAATGGAACCAGGGTCTTCTGCATTTACCAACTGGTTTATCAGGGAAACCCTTATATAGGAAGATACGGCATAAACGACAGTAACTGATTCAAGGGGAAATGCGCTAAGTGCCTAAAGAAAGGCATAGTTCAGGTCCTATAGCTATTCACCGGAGGGAAGGAATTACTCTGGGTGCAGTGAAAATTTTATGGAAGAGGAAGCATTTGAAACAAGTCTTAGAGAATGGTAGAATTCGGATGTGCAGAGGTGTTGTGAGGAGATAAGGAAAAATTCAGTTACAGGAAGATAGATGTGGGAGGAGGATATAGAGGTATGTAGAGGTTGAGAAGAGCACAGCATGTGTGGAGGTGGATAATGGGAAATTTGGGGCTACAGTTTTTCCAATGAGGGCTTCCCTGATGGCTCAGATGGTAAAGAATCTGCCTGCAGTGCAGGAGACCCAGGTTTGATCCCTGGATTGGGAAGATCCCTGGAGAAGGGAATGACTACCTACTCAAGTATTCCTGCCTGGAGAATTCCACGGACAGAGGAGCCTGACAGGCTCTGGGTCAAAGAGTCAGGGATGATTGAGCAAGTAACATACACACACCACACATTCCAGTGAACTATGGGAAATGTTGACTGCTACATGCATCATTTCCATTTTGTATTTAGTCCCTTTTTTAAAAAAAGACACTTGTCAAGCACATGTCTTTTTTAGTACAACTTAGTTCTTTCTTTACACAAAAGTTTATTTTTCATTAACAAGAGTGAGGATTTCAACTTCAGATAAAATAATTGCTCTTCCCAGATGTTGGTTTATGGTTTTAGAGAGGGTTATAGAAAATACTTTACTGTGTTCTTTTTTTTTAAATCTATGGGGTCTTGTCTTAAAGCTGTAATTTATAGATAACTTTATTTTACTCACGCTTAGAAATTCCATCATTCCTTTAAATTGCATTTTCATCTGAACTGCATCCCAGTGTCTTGCTTCAAACAGCTTAGCTTTATCCTCTGAGTCTTCTCCTTTGGTATTAGTGTTGGTTATCATTGACTGCAGCATTTATCTGACATGGATATTTATTGCTGTTTTTCTGCTAGATAAGTCAGATAAGTATGATTCACGTGATGTTGAAAGACTACAACAAGATGATAACTGGGTTGAAAGTTACTTGATTTGGAGGCATAGTGTTGTAGATGAAACACTGAAGATGCTTGATGAGAGTTTTCAATGGAGGAAAGAAATGGCTGTCAATGGTAAGCTATTTGATTTAACTTTAACTCTGTACTGTATGCCTCCCCTGCATAAATATTGCTCTTTTATCTAATAGCAGAGTTGCAAATATTCTTGACCATAATGATAAACATCAGGGTAAAATGTCTTATAAAAACCTAGTAACACTTTGAAGGAAGCATTTGATAACTAAGTCTTAAAAGTAGGGTTATTCACAAGAAAATCAGATTGCCAAGGAGCAGAATTATACTCACGTTCTTCAAATTTGGTATTAAGTCCGTATTACATTTGTGTTAAGTCTGTATTAAGTTTGTATTAAGTCTGTATTAAGTCAACCAATAAATCCAGAACAGATACCCTGCAGTCATCTTTCTTAGAGAAGGAATCTATCAGAAGGAGAGTATTTAAAAAATAATTTTATTGGAAATATAAAAACTGTAGGTAAGTTCAGTAGTGAAGCGTTTACTAGCCAAGCAAGAAATATAAGCCTGATATGTCTAAATTGTTCAAGTACAGAATCAGCCTTGAATTCAACAGTAGTTTTCTCTGACATAGGATTGCTAGTTTCTAGTGGCAGACAGGAGAGATAAGAGGAAAGGAGGGTGGGGAAAGATAAATCTTTTGAGAGTTCTTCGGGAAGTACTGACGAATGACAGGAGAGCCTTGGCGTTGTCTACCTTGCTGTATTGGTTGTCGACCTCACTAGAGAGCAGATCTCCTGCTAAAGGATCTAGCATTTTTCTTCAAGTATTTACCACCTGCACTAAGATGATGAATGTGTTAGACTCTACTGGGTATCAGAGCTTGTAGAAAAATACTTTACTAGAAAAACCATAGTGATTTCTTATATCACCTCTGAGACTATAATGTGGATTATTTACTGCCATATTCTTCCAGAATTGCCCAATAGTGATAGTATTTGTTTGCAAGTCATTATGAGAAATAAAACCAAAAGCAGAAAATGTGTGTACATCATAATGGCTGACATGTCCAAGGAAATGGATTTTTTCCATTTTTCTCATTTATGTCTTTATGTAGTTTTTCTTCCTACTTAGTAAGAAACACTATTTTTTGGTCATCAGAGGTTCTTTCCAGATGTTTGCATAAACTTTATCTTTTTTTATATCAGAGCTACTATATAACAATAACCTTAATGTTGTAAGTTTTCTCTTTAAAAGCCCTCTGAGTTAGAATTTACTCATCAAAGTTTATCACTTTTTAGACCTGACTGAAGCCTCCATTCCCAGGTGGCTACTGGAAATTGGTGGCATTTATCTCCATGGTTATGACAAAGAAGGCAACAAGTTGTGTGAGTATGTTTAATATAGGCACTGACTTTTCAGGATTTTGAGATGTTGTCGTTCATCTCAAGTGAATTGATAATAGGCAGAACGTTCTGTGTATGTATTACACACGTCAGGTTTCATACAGTGGGTATGTTTAGGGCCAGTTGGACCAAGCATCCAGTACATAGTAGTTGGATGTACCATTTGCACTGTAATAAAGCAGGCTGGAAAGGCATAAATGCTACATCCCATCACACAACCAGAATGAGTAACTGAGTCATTTTCTTCTTTCTGATTTACTGATAATAAAATTAACCTGGCATCTTTATGGAGAATGTTTTTGACAGTCACTTAAAGTGGCTAAACGGACTTACTTTCTTTTCAAGTTTCCCTCAGTCTTCTCCCCTTGCTTCTTCCTAAATTGGTGTGAAAGCGAGGTGACCATGAGCCTGCTGTTCCGAAGTCTCACTTATCAGTCCTCTCCCCGCTTTGCCCAAAATGCAGCTTGGTTTGTACCAAGGCTGGGACTCAGGAAGCATGTCAGAGCCCCATCCTGAAGAGTCAGCCTGCCAGGGCAGTGTGCTGCATGGTCCAGGCCTGCCTCGCACACCCTGCCTGCAGTGGGGGTCGGCTCCTGTCATAACCGCACTCTTGGGGTCTTTTCCTCCTAGTGCTGGCTGCTCCTGCTCAAGCTTCCTTTCTCATTTATCTTCCACACAAGCTGATGCAGCCTCCTCGGGTGATATCAAGTACCTGGGCACCTTCAAGCCACTGTCCCCCAAACAGCAGTGACCCCAGGCTGTCCCAAACCACGTGCACGTACATAGCCCACCGGATCAGTGGTTGGTGGGCTTTAATGCAACACTCACTGAACTGCACTCATCCTGCCACCTCCCTCCCTGTATGCCCAGCTCAGGTCCACAGGCATTGGCTCTGCCTCCGATCAGGTTTCACTTGAGCCCGTCCTCTGATTGCAGTAGCACTTTCTCACTTCAGTCCCAGCCCATCCCTCCCTGATCCTTCACAGGTACAGCTTGCTGGGCATCCCTCTCTGCCTTCTGCTGTCTCCCCTCTATGCTGCTCCCTGGAGATGTTTGAAATAGGAAAATCAAAACACCTTAGCGTTTAATGCAGAGTCCTTCAAGCCCTGCTCTGTGTCTCTGTTTAGCTGCCCCTCCCGCTGCTCATTACCCTTGGTCCTAACTGCCACTGCTCTGAACACTCAATATGCTCTGCCCGTATGCACACCTGCTCTTGCCACCATCATGCTTCTGTCTGGGTTTTTCTTCCAAATGAAACGTTCTTCTAGTGCTTTCTTTATTGTTAAGCACAGGGTAGAGTATTTCTAGGTTATTAGCAAATATTGTTTACCTTTATTTTCTTTTTTTTAATTCTTGGTTACTAAGGGGGAAGTGTGTTTTGTAAGGGGCCAAGAATAGCTCTTTGTGACTAAGATTCCCAAGTATACACTATTTCTCATTTAAAAGAAGGAAGAGATGTTTTTAATCTGAGAAACAAAATGAAATATAGATCTTAAAATGTCAAGGGAAAGGAATGACATATGCATATGAGTATTAAAATGAGTATTAAATGCTATAAATTAAAAATGCTATAAAATTTTTAATCTTATATTCTGCTTACAGTCTGGATCAGGGTGAAGTACCATATAAAAGATCATAAGACTGTGTTAGACAAAAAGAAGCTTATTGCATTCTGGTTGGAACGGTATGCAAGGAGAGAAAATGGGAAGCCTGTTACAGTGATGTTTGACCTGTCAGAGACTGGACTGATGAACATAGTAAGTATTTTTCATTAATTCTGAATCATTGTTGACAGCATCCTCCTTGCCCCTGGCCCTCCCCACCACCAGCCACTCAACCAAAGAATCCTATAAACTTGAGCTAATCAAGTCATATTCAGAATTTATTGCCCCTCTTCCAAATTGTGACTGGATTCAAACATGGAATAGGATTTGCAAAAAATTAAACGTGCTTTGGTATTTGCCATTAAAACTGTGTTTCTCCTAGAAGTGTCCCTTGTCTGATACGCAGGATATGGAAGGAAGATGTCGAGGCTGGTAGGATAATGAGTAGATGTGGTCACAGTGAGCTTTTCTGTGACAGCTGATAGCCTCTACAGCACCTCCCCTGTGCCTGGCACAGAGTAGTGCCCTTAGAAAATGTGGAGTACAGTAGTGTATGCTCGCCAGCATACCATTACTTGCAGGCCATGTTTTTCAGTGGCAAGATGTTCCCCTGCATTTTTGCACATCCAGCACTTTGTGATTTTGTTGGGGCTTTTTTTGTTTGCTCCTGTAGATTCACTTGCTGTTTGATTTGGTTAGCTTTCAAGCCCAGTTTTCTTCAAGTGATTTTGCCATGCTTCAAAAAAATAAATAAAACCTACCAGTCTTTCATTTGAGCCCTCAGTGGTAACTGTAAACCCTTCAGCAGTGACAGGGACAGGGATGTGTTGTTGTGTTTATTAGAGCTATTGTCTCTAACACTCAAAGCTGGGCTAATGCTGGTGGCAGTGGTGTTTGGGGCCCTGCCTGTTGCAGTGTTAAAATCTTTTTGAAAAGGCAGTTGGCAAACTATGTTAATATCCTTAAAGTGTTCCTATTCATACTCTTTGCTTAGTAACTAACTTCTGGAAATCTCTTCTAAAGAAATAAACCTTGGTGCAGAAAAGTAAATGTGTTGTATATCAGAATGTTTTTTTCAGAGTGTCATTGAAAATGGTGAAAATTAGAAAACATGTCAACAGAGCAAAGTGGTGAATTATGGTATCTCTAATTGATGGAGTATGTATAGCTATGTACAATGCTGTTTATAAAGAATTTACAGTAACACTGAAGAAGTTTTTTTTAAGATGAAAAAGGTGACGTTGTTATATCATAGTGACACCTAACCCCCCAAAAGGGAATCCTTCGTCATTAAAAAAAAAAAGGCTAGAGTTTTTTTAGGCAGCAGGCCCACACTCTTGTTCATCTTTCTGTATCTGAGTCATTTACCCTGAATTATTTTTGCAGTCTAGTTTCCATGTCAATGAGTTCTGGGTTAGAGAGTAAATCAAATTTCTACCTAAATTTTGTAAATCCCTCTTCCAAATTGTGACTGGATTCAAACATGGAATAGGATTTGCAAAAAATTAAACGTGCTTTGGTATTTGCCATTAAAACTGTGTTTCTCCTAGAAGTGTCCCTTGTCTGATACGCAGGATATGGAAGGAAGATGTCGAGGCTGGTAGGATAATGAGTAGATGTGGTCACAGTGAGCTTTTCTGTGACAGCTGATAGCCTCTACAGCACCTCCCCTGTGCCTGGCACAGAGTAGTGCCCTTAGAAAATGTGGAGTACAGTAGTGTATGCTCGCCAGCATACCATTACTTGCAGGCCATGTTTTTCAGTGGCAAGATGTTCCCCTGCATTTTTGCACATCCAGCACTTTGTGATTTTGTTGGGGCTTTTTTTGTTTGCTCCTGTAGATTCACTTGCTGTTTGATTTGGTTAGCTTTCAAGCCCAGTTTTCTTCAAGTGATTTTGCCATGCTTCAAAAAAATAAATAAAACCTACCAGTCTTTCATTTGAGCCCTCAGTGGTAACTGTAAACCCTTCAGCAGTGACAGGGACAGGGATGTGTTGTTGTGTTTATTAGAGCTATTGTCTCTAACACTCAAAGCTGGGCTAATGCTGGTGGCAGTGGTGTTTGGGGCCCTGCCTGTTGCAGTGTTAAAATCTTTTTGAAAAGGCAGTTGGCAAACTATGTTAATATCCTTAAAGTGTTCCTATTCATACTCTTTGCTTAGTAACTAACTTCTGGAAATCTCTTCTAAAGAAATAAACCTTGGTGCAGAAAAGTAAATGTGTTGTATATCAGAATGTTTTTTTCAGAGTGTCATTGAAAATGGTGAAAATTAGAAAACATGTCAACAGAGCAAAGTGGTGAATTATGGTATCTCTAATTGATGGAGTATGTATAGCTATGTACAATGCTGTTTATAAAGAATTTACAGTAACACTGAAGAAGTTTTTTTTAAGATGAAAAAGGTGACGTTGTTATATCATAGTGACACCTAACCCCCCAAAAGGGAATCCTTCGTCATTAAAAAAAAAAAGGCTAGAGTTTTTTTAGGCAGCAGGCCCACACTCTTGTTCATCTTTCTGTATCTGAGTCATTTACCCTGAATTATTTTTGCAGTCTAGTTTCCATGTCAATGAGTTCTGGATTAGAGAGTAAATCATTTTCTACTTCAAATGTTAATCAAAATACCTAGATAAATATTCTGTAAAAATAATGATTCTAGGGCTTCCCTGGTGGTCCAGTGGGTAAAGAGTCTGCCTTGCAGTGCAGGGGGCACCGGTTCGACCCCTGGCCTGGGAGGACCCCATGTGCCATGGAGCGGGCTGGACTGTTGTGTCCAGTTATGAGCCAGTACTCTGGCGCGCATGCGCCGAGAGCTGATGCTCTGCAAGGAGGGAGGCCACTGCGATGAGAGGCCCACACAGGCCTAAGAATAAAGATGGATGAAAATAAATAAATAAATAAACTAATAAAAGAGGCCAGATTTTTAAAAAATTACTGATTCTGTTATCCTTTATGTGTGATAGCATCATCATTAACCCAGAATAATACAAAATAAATGTTAATGGTTTTATTAACAAATACAGGGGCAAAGAATTGAACTGTCTGATAATTTTCAAGCTACTTATATATTATATCATTATCTTTAATTAATAAATGAGGTTTATTTTTATTACCTAGTATTTAAATCATTAATGTTTTCAGATTCTCAAATTCTACTGAAGTATGTTTATATATTACCCTTGTAATTCACAAAAGATTTAAGTTGGCCTTTAATGATGTATACAGAATTGCAAGTCAAAAAAAATTTTAACTATTTATTAGAATTAAGCCACCAATTTGGCTTTAAGCTTGCCTGAAAGAAACAGAAACATTTAAAAGTACTCAATGAAAAATAACAAAAACAAAATAGTACTCAGTGGACATATTATAAAACTTGTGTCTTAGGAGAAGTGTATCCATCCTGATACCTGAACTAGAAGAACAATCTTTCATGGGTCTTCAAAGGGAAGACATAAGTTATAAGCTAATGAATAGCATCTTTGTAAACCTCCCCGTAGAATGCACCTGTGAAAAGAACATAAGTTTTTAAGCAAGAATAAAAAGGCTAGAGGTTTTTTAGGCAGCAGGCCCACACTCTTGTTCATCTTTCTGTATCTGAGTCATTTACCCTGAATTATTTTTGCAGTCTAGTTTCCATGTCAATGAGTTCTGGATTAGAGAGTAAATCATTTTCTACTTCAAATGTTAATCAAAATACCTAGATAAATATTCTGTAAAAATAATGATTCTAGGGCTTCCCTGGTGGTCCAGTGGGTAAAGAGTCTGCCTTGCAGTGCAGGGGGCACCGGTTCGACCCCTGGCCTGGGAGGACCCCATGTGCCATGGAGCGGGCTGGACTGTTGTGTCCAGTTATGAGCCAGTACTCTGGCGCGCATGCGCCGAGAGCTGATGCTCTGCAAGGAGGGAGGCCACTGCGATGAGAGGCCCACACAGGCCTAAGAATAAAGATGGATGAAAATAAATAAATAAATAAACTAATAAAAGAGGCCAGATTTTTAAAAAATTACTGATTCTGTTATCCTTTATGTGTGATAGCATCATCATTAACCCAGAATAATACAAAATAAATGTTAATGGTTTTATTAACAAATACAGGGGCAAAGAATTGAACTGTCTGATAATTTTCAAGCTACTTATATATTATATCATTATCTTTAATTAATAAATGAGGTTTATTTTTATTACCTAGTATTTAAATCATTAATGTTTTCAGATTCTCAAATTCTACTGAAGTATGTTTATATATTACCCTTGTAATTCACAAAAGATTTAAGTTGGCCTTTAATGATGTATACAGAATTGCAAGTCAAAAAAAATTTTAACTATTTATTAGAATTAAGCCACCAATTTGGCTTTAAGCTTGCCTGAAAGAAACAGAAACATTTAAAAGTACTCAATGAAAAATAACAAAAACAAAATAGTACTCAGTGGACATATTATAAAACTTGTGTCTTAGGAGAAGTGTATCCATCCTGATACCTGAACTAGAAGAACAATCTTTCATGGGTCTTCAAAGGGAAGACATAAGTTATAAGCTAATGAATAGCATCTTTGTAAACCTCCCCGTAGAATGCACCTGTGCCATCCTATCAAATCTACTTGAATTAGCAATAATTTGAGATTTTTATAAGCAAGGTTATTCAGTTATAGATGAAAACAAGAATATTGGACAAACACTTTTTAGGCAAAGTCTGGGGGCTACAAATCATATACTAGGTAACTAAGTATCTAACTTTTTTTTTTTTTTTTTTTTGCTGGGTGGTCAGCATTATTTTCGGGGAGGGGGCGGGCAGGTCACTTCTTTTTTTTTTTTTTTTTAATTATTTTTTTTAATTCTTTATTTTAAAGGTTTTACAGAGTTTTGTTGTTCACAGACATATATGTTCCCAGATCAGTCATATGCATATCCCTGGTCCCCCTCCCCCCCAACCCAGTTCCCCCCACCCACCCCTCCGGACCATCGCCCCATGCCATTGTGAGCACTCCTATTCCCTTAGCACAATGACAATAGCTATCTTTTCCACACGTGACAGTATAGGTTTCCATGTTACTCCCTCCGTGCCTCCCTCTCCCTATTTCTTCCCCACAATGTCCCTATGTCTATGCTCTGTCTGTTTTTCCATGAGTTCACTGCATGTGTTATCAAGACTGTCCTACTAGATTCCATATATGTGTGTTAGTATACTGTATTTGTCTTTCTCTTTTTGACTGACTTCACTTTTTATGATAGGTTCTAGAGCCAGCCACTTCATTAGGACTGAGTCTTCTGCGTTTCTTTTAACAGCTGAGTAGTATTCCACTGTATATATGTACCAGGGCTTCTGTATCCATTCATTCGTCGATGGACATCTAGATTGCTTCCATGTTCTGGCTATTGTATAGAGAGCTGCAGTGAACATTGGGGTACAGGTGCTTCTTTCAGTTTTGATTTCATCAGGATATAAGCCTAATAGTGGGATTGCTGGGTCATAGGGTGCTTCTATTTTTAGTTTGTTAGACAGGCCACTTCTATTGGTCTTTCATTTATCTATTTTCATCCATCTTTGTTCTTTGGCCCGTGTGGGCCTCCCATCGCAGTGGCCTCTGTTGTCGCAGAGCACCGGCTCTGGGCACATGCGCTCCAGAGCTCCGGCTCGGTAATTGGACACATCAGTCCAGCCGCTCCACGGCACGTGGGATCCTCCCAGGCCAGGGATCGAACCGGTGCCCCTCGCACTGCAAGGCGGTGTCCTTACCCACTGGACCACCAGGGGAAGCCCCTAACTAGTTATTTTGAGAGATTCTTTTTGACTCTTACTTAACTACAAATTACTAAACCCTGTGTAGAGTGGATATAATTATTAGTTATAAAGGTATTACTATATGCTAGGATTTATCCCATAATAAATACTTAAGATAGTTAAGTATGCTTATTTGGAGTATATTGGTGTTAAAGATGCTACAAGTCACATGGTAGGAATAACTTTATAGACTCAGATCTTTAGGACAGCTCAGCTTTTAGTAACTGATGGCTCTAAGTTTGCCTGGTTGCATCTTTCATCCTAAAGTTCTTACAAGATGACTGACAGTAAATCATCCCATGGCCAGTAGAAACACATGAAATGAAATGATCTATGTGAATAGCATGCCTTGTAGTCTAATTTCATGTTGCTGTGTTCAGTGCAGTAGAACCATTAGTCAGCTGTATCCCCCACAGACTGAAGTCACTGGACAGTATTTAATATAAATTTTAAAAGTTCTTTTTTTCTTTTTTAAATAGTTTTAGAGTTTTGTTGTTCACAGATATGTATGTTTAAATTTAAAAAACTCAATCTTCATTCCTACACAAGAGTAATGAAGGTAGAAGTAGATATAGCAAGCCAATATGATCAGATCAAATGTTGTGTAAAAGATTAACAAAATATTAATATTATTATTTTAGTAAGTGTAGGTATACCTATTATGAGGTATAGAAATTAGATTTAAAGAAGAGATATCAGGGCTTCCCTGGTGGTCCAGTGGGTAAAGACTCCGCCTTGCAGTACAAGGGGCGCCAGTTTGATCCCTGGCCGGGGAAGATCACACGTGCCATTGAGCGGCTGGACTGATGTGTCCAACTACCGAGCTAGAGCTCTGGAGCGTATGTGCCCAGAGCCTGTGCTCTGCGACAAGAGGGGCCACTGCAATAGGAGTCCCGCACAGGCCAAAGAACAAGGATGGATGAAAATAAGTAAATGAAGGACCAATAAAAGTGGCCAAAAATTTTTTTTAAAGAAGAGACATATCAAAATTTATATATATATATATATATATATATATATATATATATATATAAACCTGACTACTTGGAATAACCATATATATCATTCCAAGTAGTCACGTTGTAACCTGTATACTTGTTCTAATAATTCTTTTTAATTACTTAACAGATTTTTAGAATTTCTCTCTGGGGGTTCTTTTTACATCCATTTAAAAATGTCACATTGCCTTAGCAGCCTGAAGTATCAAACTAGTTTGATGTAACAGAGAAGATGTTAAGCATTTAATATCTTTAACTCAGCTTTTTTTTTAACTTTTTTTTTCCTATATTGGGGTATAGCTGATTAACAAACAATGTTGCGATAATTTCAAGTGAACAGCAAAGGGACACAACCGTATTTTTAATAAAGTTTTAAGACTGATTATTATAAGTAGCTTAATGACTTAAAAATAAATTCCTGGGAATAGCAGTAGTTATTTTATCAGCTATGTACAGAATTTAATAATTATCTCACTTTTATTTACTAATTGATTACCTGTAGAAATAGCCAATGTAAAGTTTTCTAATGTGGATGGTCTTAAAGATTTAAATGTGTGTGTGTGTGTGTGTGTGTGTGTGTATATATATGTTAATGTATATTCTTTATTTTAGGACATGGACTTTGTGCGCTTTATCATCAGCTGCTTTAAGGTTTATTACCCTAAATACCTCTGTAAGTAACTTTCTTCTGTATAAAAATGTAGTGAAATCATAGACAGTGACAGTTGTGGAGCTTTTATTATTATAAACTTGAAAATCTGAGTCATTACTTTCTGGTGGAGAGTTTCAAATGTGTTAATAGAAGTTTTAGTACATACCCTAGTAGGTACAGGAGAAATTTTTCATAAATAATAACTGTCCTTTGTATTTGGAGGGGGGGGGCACTTCTATTGGTCTTTCGTTTATCATCCATCTTTGTTCTTTTGGGCCTTTGTGGGCCTCCCATCGCAGTGGCCTCTGTTGTCGCAGAACACCGGCTCTGGGCGCATTCGCTCCGGAGCTCCCACTCGGTAAATGGACACACTGGTCCAGCTGCTCCGCGGCACATGGGATCTTCCCAGGCCAGGGATCGAACCGGCGCCCCTTGCACTGCAAGGCGGTTTCCTTACCCACTGGACCACCAGGGAAGCCCTCCTTTATACTTTTAAGAGTTTAAGTTATAATCTGCATTTGTCATCCTGTAACACACACACACCTCACACACGCATAGAGACATAAAAACATACATATATTTCTTTTTAATTTTAATCATAACAGATTTTTAGAATTTCTCTCTGGGGGTTCTTTTTACATCCATTTAAAAATGTCACATTGCCTTAGCAGCCTGAAGTATCAAACTAGTTTGATGTAACAGAGAAGATGTTAAGCATTTAATATCTTTAACTCAGCTTTTTTTTTAACTTTTTTTTTCCTATATTGGGGTATAGCTGATTAACAAACAATGTTGCGATAATTTCAAGTGAACAGCAAAGGGACACAACCGTATTTTTAATAAAGTTTTAAGACTGATTATTATAAGTAGCTTAATGACTTAAAAATAAATTCCTGGGAATAGCAGTAGTTATTTTATCAGCTATGTACAGAATTTAATAATTATCTCACTTTTATTTACTAATTGATTACCTGTAGAAATAGCCAATGTAAAGTTTTCTAATGTGGATGGTCTTAAAGATTTAAATGTGTGTGTGTGTGTGTGTGTGTGTATATATATGTTAATGTATATTCTTTATTTTAGGACATGGACTTTGTGCGCTTTATCATCAGCTGCTTTAAGGTTTATTACCCTAAATACCTCTGTAAGTAACTTTCTTCTGTATAAAAATGTAGTGAAATCATAGACAGTGACAGTTGTGGAGCTTTTATTATTATAAACTTGAAAATCTGAGTCATTACTTTCTGGTGGAGAGTTTCAAATGTGTTAATAGAAGTTTTAGTACATACCCTAGTAGGTACAGGAGAAATTTTTCATAAATAATAACTGTCCTTTGTATTTGGAGGGGGGGGGCACTTCTATTGGTCTTTCGTTTATCATCCATCTTTGTTCTTTTGGGCCTTTGTGGGCCTCCCATCGCAGTGGCCTCTGTTGTCGCAGAACACCGGCTCTGGGCGCATTCGCTCCGGAGCTCCCACTCGGTAAATGGACACACTGGTCCAGCTGCTCCGCGGCACATGGGATCTTCCCAGGCCAGGGATCGAACCGGCGCCCCTTGCACTGCAAGGCGGTTTCCTTACCCACTGGACCACCAGGGAAGCCCTCCTTTATACTTTTAAGAGTTTAAGTTATAATCTGCATTTGTCATCCTGTAACACACACACACCTCACACACGCATAGAGACATAAAAACATACATATATTACCAAGATTGTACCATTTTTACTAATTTTTCAACTGAGAAATTATTTTTAAATATTATTTGGTGCTTCTTTGATGCAAGAAACAGATGAGCAATATTGATAAGTCAAAGTGTACTGTGTGATAAGCCATACTCAAACATACAGTACACTGTTTCTATGAATTTGATAATTTTAAATTGTCACTAAATCACTTTTGACTAGTTGGCATTTAGATTGTATGGTTGTTTTTTTTTTTTAATTTTGGCCTCTTTTATTGGTTTTTTATTTATTTATTTTTCATCCATCTTTATCCTTTGGCCTGTGTGGACCTCCCATCTCAGTGGCCTCTCTCGCTGCAGAGCACCAGCTCTGGGTGCGTGCGCTCCAGAGTGCTGACTCATAATTAGACACTCCGACTCAGCCGCTCCGCAGCACATGGGATCCCCATGGGCCAGGGGTCGGGCCTGTGCCCCTTTCACTGCAAGGTGGACTCTTTGCCCACTGGACCACCAGGGAAGCCCTAGATTGGTTTTGTTTTTTGGCCACTTCTATTGATCTTTCATTTATTTATCTTTGTTCTTTGGCCCATGTGGGCCTCCCATCATGGTGGCCTCTGTTGCTGCAGAGCACCAGCTCTGGGCACGTGCGCTCCAGAGCTCCAGCTCGGTAGTTGGACACATCGGTCCAGCCGCTCCACGGCACATGGGATCTTCCCAGGTCAGGGATTGAACCGGTGTCACTTGCATTGCAAGGCAGTGTCCTTACCCACTGGACCATCAGGGGAGCCCCCTAGATTGTTTTTTAATTGTGACTCTTCTATGAATTACCTAAATGAGAAACTCCCAAGTGTTATGTGTTCATTTTTGATTAGATTTATATGATGATCTCCCCCTGGAAAAATCTATATGCAATCCCACATTAAATAGTCAAAACCTTTTAACCCCAGTGGGATGAAAGTAAAGAGGAGAGATGCAACAGGGATATCAGAAAGTGGAAGCTCAGGTCTGCCTAGGCACCCCCCTGGCAGAGTCAGCAACTGGGGTCTTTTGGGACTTGTGACTCAGGTGACCCTAAAGTTTGAAACCATTTGAGGCATAGCTCAGATGAACACAGAGGTACCTCTTTCCATGTAACTTCTTCACCACATGTACTTTCACTGTCCTACATTAATGTGAGTATTGTAGGAGGTTCCCTTTTCAGAGAAGAATGAAATTGTCTTTTGATTGATCTGGAATAGAATGAATTTGATATAAAAAATCCCTTTTGTGGATTCGGATTCTCACAGTTATTAACAGAGCTGTTTAATATCTTCATCTAAGCTTACAAATAATATTTCTGTATACTTTGGAATTACTGGCTTTCTGGGGCTGATAATATTAAGAAAAGTTGAAATTTTTGTTTCTTAAAGCATGACACTGAGAATGAGGAGGAAACTGTTTCAAGTGGATTTAACAGTATAATCTCTAGAAAATTACAATTGCAACTATAAAGTAGACATTGAAATGATTTTAAAGCTCAGTGGACTTTAGCACTAATACTGCAGGCCACGTCCATTGTCTCCACTTACCCACTTAATTATTTTTTGTATTTTTCTGCAAACAACCAAAGCAATAAATGAATAAAAGTACAGGCTGTTTGCCAAAGGGCAGTGGTCGTGCTTTTTTCATTACACATAAGCCATCCTCCTAGGTGAACCCCTCACCATTATGAGAAGTTAGTTTCTAGCACCACTCACACTTTATACAGTTAAAACTGAGTCATCTATCTCAGCTTTGTTATATGTACATCACTAGTTTTCTGGCTTGGGTATAAGTGTACTACCATTCCAGGACTGAGTCACATTTAATGCATTTATTTTCATCTTTCAGCAAAATGGTGATCTTCGATATGCCTTTGGATAATGTAGTGTTATGTGGGTTTTTCTCTTCTATGAATTACCTAAATGAGAAACTCCCAAGTGTTATGTGTTCATTTTTGATTAGATTTATATGATGATCTCCCCCTGGAAAAATCTATATGCAATCCCACATTAAATAGTCAAAACCTTTTAACCCCAGTGGGATGAAAGTAAAGAGGAGAGATGCAACAGGGATATCAGAAAGTGGAAGCTCAGGTCTGCCTAGGCACCCCCCTGGCAGAGTCAGCAACTGGGGTCTTTTGGGACTTGTGACTCAGGTGACCCTAAAGTTTGAAACCATTTGAGGCATAGCTCAGATGAACACAGAGGTACCTCTTTCCATGTAACTTCTTCACCACATGTACTTTCACTGTCCTACATTAATGTGAGTATTGTAGGAGGTTCCCTTTTCAGAGAAGAATGAAATTGTCTTTTGATTGATCTGGAATAGAATGAATTTGATATAAAAAATCCCTTTTGTGGATTCGGATTCTCACAGTTATTAACAGAGCTGTTTAATATCTTCATCTAAGCTTACAAATAATATTTCTGTATACTTTGGAATTACTGGCTTTCTGGGGCTGATAATATTAAGAAAAGTTGAAATTTTTGTTTCTTAAAGCATGACACTGAGAATGAGGAGGAAACTGTTTCAAGTGGATTTAACAGTATAATCTCTAGAAAATTACAATTGCAACTATAAAGTAGACATTGAAATGATTTTAAAGCTCAGTGGACTTTAGCACTAATACTGCAGGCCACGTCCATTGTCTCCACTTACCCACTTAATTATTTTTTGTATTTTTCTGCAAACAACCAAAGCAATAAATGAATAAAAGTACAGGCTGTTTGCCAAAGGGCAGTGGTCGTGCTTTTTTCATTACACATAAGCCATCCTCCTAGGTGAACCCCTCACCATTATGAGAAGTTAGTTTCTAGCACCACTCACACTTTATACAGTTAAAACTGAGTCATCTATCTCAGCTTTGTTATATGTACATCACTAGTTTTCTCTGGCTTGGGTATAAGTGTACTACCATTCCAGGACTGAGTCACATTTAATGCATTTATTTTCATCTTTCAGCAAAAATGGTGATCTTCGATATGCCTTGGATAATGAATGGTAAGTATATTACTTACCTAGGCAAACTGGTCTAACATTCTGTCCCCAGGCTCTGGGAGCACTCATTAAAAGTTAAACCATTGAAAAACAGTCTTTAACAGCTTTAGTGTGGTTGTACGTTTAACGTTATTTTTAGAATGTGCTTTTTCATTTGTGTTTGCCACAGTCACTTGTTACATAGAAAGAAGTAGAGAAAACCAGTGAAATCAAAACTTTGTTCTTTGAAAAGTTCAACAAAATTAACAAAATTTTAACCAAACTGATGAAAGACAAAAAACAGGCTGAAGTGATTAAAAAGTCAGGAATAAAAGAGCTATCACAACTGACCTTGCAGAAATTTAAAGGATTATAAGGAAATACTGTAAATTATTGTGTGCCAAGAAATGAGATAACCTTGATGAAATGGACAAATTCCTTGAAAGACACAAGTTATCAAACCACTCAAGATTCTAAATAGAAATATAACAAAAGAACTTGAATTAGTAATTAAAAAAAAAACTCACAAAAAAATAGCCAAGACCCAAAATGGCTTCCTTAATTGTAGTTCTTCAGCCTCTCAGTCGGGCAAGTCTTTGCCACCCAATGAACTGCAGCATGCCAGGCTTTCCTATCCTTCACCATCTCCCGGGGCCTGCTCAGACTCATGTACATTGAGTTGAAGATGCCATCCAGCCATCTCATGCTCTTTCATCCCCTATTCCTCTTACCCTCAATCTTTCACTAATACTGCAGGCCACGTCCATTGTCTCCACTTACCCACTTAATTATTTTTTGTATTTTTCTGCAAACAACCAAAGCAATAAATGAATAAAAGTACAGGCTGTTTGCCAAAGGGCAGTGGTCGTGCTTTTTTCATTACACATAAGCCATCCTCCTAGGTGAACCCCTCACCATTATGAGAAGTTAGTTTCTAGCACCACTCACACTTTATACAGTTAAAACTGAGTCATCTATCTCAGCTTTGTTATATGTACATCACTAGTTTTTTTGGCTTGGGTATAAGTGTACTACCATTCCAGGACTGAGTCACATTTAATGCATTTATTTTCATCTTTCAGCAAAATGGTGATCTTCGATATGCCTTGGATAATGAATGGTAAGTATATTACTTACCTAGGCAAACTGGTCTAACATTCTGTCCCCAGGCTCTGGGAGCACTCATTAAAAGTTAAACCATTGAAAAACAGTCTTTAACAGCTTTAGTGTGGTTGTACGTTTAACGTTATTTTTAGAATGTGCTTTTTCATTTGTGTTTGCCACAGTCACTTGTTACATAGAAAGAAGTAGAGAAAACCAGTGAAATCAAAACTTTGTTCTTTGAAAAGTTCAACAAAATTAACAAAATTTTAACCAAACTGATGAAAGACAAAAAACAGGCTGAAGTGATTAAAAAGTCAGGAATAAAAGAGCTATCACAACTGACCTTGCAGAAATTTAAAGGATTATAAGGAAATACTGTAAATTATTGTGTGCCAAGAAATGAGATAACCTTGATGAAATGGACAAATTCCTTGAAAGACACAAGTTATCAAACCACTCAAGATTCTAAATAGAAATATAACAAAAGAACTTGAATTAGTAATTAAAAAAAAAACTCACAAAAAAATAGCCAAGACCCAAAATGGCTTCCTTAATTGTAGTTCTTCAGCCTCTCAGTCGTGTCGAAGTCTTTGCCACCCAATGAACTGCAGCATGCCAGGCTTTCCTATCCTTCACCATCTCCCGGGGCCTGCTCAGACTCATGTACATTGAGTTGAAGATGCCATCCAGCCATCTCATGCTCTTTCATCCCCTATTCCTCTTACCCTCAATCTTTCCCAGCATCAGGGTCTTTTGCATTGAGTCAGCTGTTCATATCAGGTGGCCAAAGTATTTCAGCTTCAGCTTCAGCATCAGTCCTTCCAGTGAATATTCAGGGTTGATTTCCTTTAGGATGGACTGGTTTGATCTCCTTGCAGTCCAAGGGACTTTCAGGAGTCTTCTTCAGCACCACAGTTCAAAGGCATCAGTTTTTCAATGTTCAGCCTTCTCTATGGTCTAACTCTCACATCCATACTTGACTACTGAAAAAACTGTAGCTCTGACTATGTGGACCTTTGTTGGCAAAGTGACGTTTCTGCTATTTAATATACTGTCTAGGTTTGTCATAGTTTTCCTTCCAAGGAGCAAGCATCTTTAAGTTCATGGCTCCAGTCACCATCCCCAGTGATTTTGGAGCCCAAGAAAATAAAATCTGACACTCCTTCCACTTTATCCCCTTCTGTTTGCCATGAAGTAATGGCACTGGATGCAATGATTTTAGTTTTTTGAATATTGAGTTCTTTTTTATTATTATTACTTAGAAAATATATCTTTTATTTGGCAGATTATTTAATTTTAAGTTGGTCACATGTGACCATTTGAATGTTTTAAGCCAGCCTTTTCACACTCCTCTTTCACCTTCATCAAGAGGCTCTTCAATTCCTCTTTGCTTTCTGCCATTAAAGTGCATCTGCATATCTGAAGTTGTTATTTCTCCCAGCAATCATGATTCCATCTTGTGGTTCATACAGACTGGCATTACGCATGATGTACTCTGCAAAGAAGTTAAATAAGCAGGGTGACAATATGCAGGCCTCAGTTCCCAAAAGATTCTAAATAGAAATATAACAAAAGAACTTGAATTAGTAATTAAAAAAAAAACTCACAAAAAAATAGCCAAGACCCAAAATGGCTTCCTTAATTGTAGTTCTTCAGCCTCTCAGTCGTGTCGAAGTCTTTGCCACCCAATGAACTGCAGCATGCCAGGCTTTCCTATCCTTCACCATCTCCCGGGGCCTGCTCAGACTCATGTACATTGAGTTGAAGATGCCATCCAGCCATCTCATGCTCTTTCATCCCCTATTCCTCTTACCCTCAATCTTTCCCAGCATCAGGGTCTTTTGCATTGAGTCAGCTGTTCATATCAGGTGGCCAAAGTATTTCAGCTTCAGCTTCAGCATCAGTCCTTCCAGTGAATATTCAGGGTTGATTTCCTTTAGGATGGACTGGTTTGATCTCCTTGCAGTCCAAGGGACTTTCAGGAGTCTTCTTCAGCACCACAGTTCAAAGGCATCAGTTTTTCAATGTTCAGCCTTCTCTATGGTCTAACTCTCACATCCATACTTGACTACTGAAAAAACTGTAGCTCTGACTATGTGGACCTTTGTTGGCAAAGTGACGTTTCTGCTATTTAATATACTGTCTAGGTTTGTCATAGTTTTCCTTCCAAGGAGCAAGCATCTTTAAGTTCATGGCTCCAGTCACCATCCCCAGTGATTTTGGAGCCCAAGAAAATAAAATCTGACACTCCTTCCACTTTATCCCCTTCTGTTTGCCATGAAGTAATGGCACTGGATGCAATGATTTTAGTTTTTTGAATATTGAGTTCTTTTTTATTATTATTACTTAGAAAATATATCTTTTATTTGGCAGATTATTTAATTTTAAGTTGGTCACATGTGACCATTTGAATGTTTTAAGCCAGCCTTTTCACACTCCTCTTTCACCTTCATCAAGAGGCTCTTCAATTCCTCTTTGCTTTCTGCCATTAAAGTGCATCTGCATATCTGAAGTTGTTATTTCTCCCAGCAATCATGATTCCATCTTGTGGTTCATACAGACTGGCATTACGCATGATGTACTCTGCAAAGAAGTTAAATAAGCAGGGTGACAATATGCAGCCTCGACGTACTCCTTTTCCAACTTGGAACCAATCCATTGTTTCATGTGTTCTGATTTTTGCTTCTTGATCTGCATACAGGATTCTCAGGAGGCAGGTAAGGTGGTCTGGTATTCCCATCTCACTAAGAATTTTCCAGTTTGTTGTGATCCATACAGTCAAAGGCTTTAGCATAGTCAATGAAGCAGAAGTAGATGTTTTTCTGGAATTGTCTTGCTTTTTGCTATAGTCCAATGGATGGTGGATATTTGATCTCTAATCCCTCTACCTTTTCTAAACCCAGCTTGTACATCTGGAATTTTTTGGTTCAGGAACTGCAGAGGCCTAGCTTGAAGGATTTTGACCATGATCTTACTAGCATAAAAAATGAGCACTGTTGTATGGTTGTTTGAACATTCTTTCGCATTGCCTTTCTTTGGGGTTGGAATGAAAAGTGACCTTTTCCAGTCCTGTGGCCATTGCAGTTTGCTAAATTTTAACATATTGAGTGCAGCACTTTAATAGCATCATCTTTTAGGATTTTAAACAGCTCATCTGGAATTTCATCACCTCCACTAGCTTTGTTCATAGCAATGCTTCCTAAGGCTCACCTGACTTCATACTCCAGGATATTTGGCTATAGGTGAGTGATCACACCATCATGGTTATCTGTGTCATTAAGACCAGTTTTGTACAATTCTTCTGTGTGTTCTTGCCACCTCTGCTGAATCTCTTCTGCTTCTGTTAGGTCCTCGATGTTTCGGTCCTTTATTGTGCCCATCCTTGTATGAAATGTTCCCTTGGCATCTCCAGTTTTCTTGAAGAGAACTCTAGTCTTTCCCATTCTAATTGTTTTCGTCTATTTCTTTGTATTATTCACTTAAGAAGGCCTTCTTATCTTGCCTTGCTGTTCTCTGGAATTCTGCATTCAGTTGGGTATATCTTTCCCTTTTTCCTTTACCTTTCACATCCTTTCTTTCCTCAACTACTTGTAAAGCCTCCTCAGACAAGCACTTGGCCTTCTTGCATTTCTTTTTCTTTGGGATGGTTTTGGTCACTGCCTCCTGTATAGTGTTACAAACCTCTGTCCATAGTTCTTCAGGCACTCTGTCTACCAGATCTGTCTACCAGATTCAAGGTACCAGATCTACCTTGAATCTGTTCATCACCTCAACTGCATAATCATAAGGGATTTGATTTAGGTCCTACTAGAAAGGTCTAGTGGTTTTCCCTACATTCTTCAAATTTAAGCCTGAATTTTGCAATAAGGAGCTCATGGTCTGAGCCACAGGTCTTGTTTTTGACTGTATAGAGCTTCCCTATATATTCTCTGTATATTCTGCAAAGAATATAATCAGTCTGATTTCAGTATTGACCATTTGGTGATGTCCTTGTATAGTGTCATCTCTTGGGTTGTTAGGAAAAGTTACTTGCTTCACTAATGAATTCTACTACACCTAGAAAGAAGAATCAATACCAATTCTTCTGAAACTTTTCCAAAAAATATAAAACATGTCCCAACTCATTTTATGAGGCACATATATCCCTAGTATCAAACACCAAAAAAATAAAAAAATAATTTGCTAAATTTTAACATATTGAGTGCAGCACTTTAATAGCATCATCTTTTAGGATTTTAAACAGCTCATCTGGAATTTCATCACCTCCACTAGCTTTGTTCATAGCAATGCTTCCTAAGGCTCACCTGACTTCATACTCCAGGATATTTGGCTATAGGTGAGTGATCACACCATCATGGTTATCTGTGTCATTAAGACCAGTTTTGTACAATTCTTCTGTGTGTTCTTGCCACCTCTGCTGAATCTCTTCTGCTTCTGTTAGGTCCTCGATGTTTCGGTCCTTTATTGTGCCCATCCTTGTATGAAATGTTCCCTTGGCATCTCCAGTTTTCTTGAAGAGAACTCTAGTCTTTCCCATTCTAATTGTTTTCGTCTATTTCTTTGTATTATTCACTTAAGAAGGCCTTCTTATCTTGCCTTGCTGTTCTCTGGAATTCTGCATTCAGTTGGGTATATCTTTCCCTTTTTCCTTTACCTTTCACATCCTTTCTTTCCTCAACTACTTGTAAAGCCTCCTCAGACAAGCACTTGGCCTTCTTGCATTTCTTTTTCTTTGGGATGGTTTTGGTCACTGCCTCCTGTATAGTGTTACAAACCTCTGTCCATAGTTCTTCAGGCACTCTGTCTACCAGATCTGTCTACCAGATTCAAGGTACCAGATCTACCTTGAATCTGTTCATCACCTCAACTGCATAATCATAAGGGATTTGATTTAGGTCCTACTAGAAAGGTCTAGTGGTTTTCCCTACATTCTTCAAATTTAAGCCTGAATTTTGCAATAAGGAGCTCATGGTCTGAGCCACAGGTCTTGTTTTTGACTGTATAGAGCTTCCCTATATATTCTCTGTATATTCTGCAAAGAATATAATCAGTCTGATTTCAGTATTGACCATTTGGTGATGTCCTTGTATAGTGTCATCTCTTGGGTTGTTAGGAAAAGTTACTTGCTTCACTAATGAATTCTACTACACCTAGAAAGAAGAATCAATACCAATTCTTCTGAAACTTTTCCAAAAAATATAAAACATGTCCCAACTCATTTTATGAGGCACATATATCCCTAGTATCAAACACCACAGAAAAAGAAAACTAGAGAGTAATATCCCTTAAGAATATAAATGGACAAAACCTCAAGAAAGTACTAACAGACTGAAACTAGTAAGCATATGAAAAGTATTATATGGTATGATCAAGTGGGATTTATTTCAGGAATGTAAATTTGGTTCAACATGTGAAAACAAACCAGGTATTCAACATATTAATAAAGAAAAAGAGCCACATGATCATGTTAATAGACACAAATAAACATTTGACAAAATCCACTACACTCTTTTCATCACAGCACCCAAGAAACTAGGAATAGAAGGTACAAACAGCTGGATTATCTGAAAAGTTAGTTAGGATCACAGTAGTTCACATAAGATGGCTCTTACTTCTGATAGTAACTGTAAGGTTAAAGGTGTCTCCAAAACCACCCTCAGATTTATTACAGTCACTCCCAGAATTCACTGAAAGCTCTTATGCTTAGTTATGATTTATTACTGACAAATGATTCAGGTTAAAATTAGCCAAGGGAAAAAAAACCATATGGCAGAATCCAGAAAAGTACCAAATATGGAGTGCTTTACTTTCCCACCATCAGTACGTGACAGTGCTCATGGAGTATTGCCAACCAGGGAAGCCCATCCAAATGGTGATCAGAGTTTTTACTGGTGCTTCATTACGCAGGCCTGACCACTTTATCACGTGGTTCAGCTTAGTCTACAGTCTTTCCAGAGGTCTACAATTACAGTGGGACTCAAAGCCCCCAAACTAAATCATACTGTTCCAGTGTGACTCAAGGTAGGTAGACAAATGAAGACACTCCAACAGACATGAAGATTACCTCAGAAAAGTGTGGATAAAGGCCAGACCATTATTTGGGTAAAGTTAATTCTGTACATAAAAGAATTTCCTCACCCTGGTAAAGGACATCTGTGTAAAACTTCACCTATGAAAACCCCCCAGTTAGCATCATCCTTAGTAAAAGAATGAATACTTCCTGCTAAGATCAGAAGCCAGAAAGTTAGAGCTGGGCACTTAAGCAAGAAAAAAAAAATCCAGATTGGCAAAGAAGCCATATTATCCATATTTGTAGGTGACATCTATATGGAAAATTTAAAGAAATACAAACCACGCATACACAAAAGCCTAGGATAAGTATATCCCCAAGAGAACTGAAAATACATGTCTATACAAAGAGTTGTACACAAATGTTGATAGTAGCATTATTCATAATAGTGAAAAGTGGAAATAATCCAAAGTGCATCAATTGATGAATGGATAAACAAATGTTATATAATCATAAAATGAAAAATTATTTGGCCATAAAAATGAATTAAATACTGATACATGCTCCATCACAGATGAACATTTAAAAACATGCTGAGTGAACAAAGCTAGTAGGAAATAAAAAGACATGATTCCACTTATACAAAATGGGCAAATCCATAAAGACAGAAATGAGATTAATGGTTGCCAAGGAGTGGGAGAAGAGAAGATAAGGAGAGATTACCCATGGGTGCAGATTTCTTTGGGGGTGATGAAGATGTCCCAAAACTAGATAGTGGTGATGAGTTACAGAAATCCGTGAACATACTTAAAAGTCATTGAGGTGCATACTTGAAAAGACGGAACTTTATGGCATGTAAATTTTATCTCAGTAAAAGCTGTTATAAAAAGTCAGCTTTGGCATTTCACTTTCCATAGCATACTTTCAAGTACCATAGCTTCAAACATGCCAGCTCAGACTTCTTAAATTGAAATTAATGAAAATGTAAATTTTATGTAAAAATTTTTCAACATAATTAGCCCAAGTAAAAATGCAATTTTCTGAACTACTATTTAATGTTTATTACATGCTGTTTTATTTCCAGACTTTTGGCTGATGCTTTTGCAAACTGTAGCATTTCTCTTACTTCCATTAAAATGTGCTTAGGAAGTCATGATGGAAATGAGGTTTAAAAGTTTATCAGAATGGCATGATAGAATGAAATTGTACTTATGAAACAGCTGTGTTTGATAATTTTATTGTTGCAGATTCTATAATATTGTCACAATTTTAAGCTGCAGGGCTTGGGAGAAAGGCACAGAAGTTTAGGATTAGGCTGGAAAGTCTGAGTCCGGCTCACATGCATGAAGTGAAGGGCTTCTTTCTCTTCCTGACTTCCCATTTTAGAAGGATTTTCAGATTGGGGTTATATCAGAGAAGCATAAGGCAAATGACTCTTCCCATACTATTGTACAGTTAATGAATCACAATGCTGTTTGAGTCATTGTCTAGAAATGTTAGTGTTCGGGATCATTGATGGATTTGTTCAGAAATCAAACCTGTGGTTTGTTAACGAACATCAAGATAATGTAATCTTCCTGAATATTTCTGGAACATTTGAAACCCATAAGAGATAGTTAAAGTATAAATGCATACGGGGATTAGAGAATTTGCATATAACTATCATATTATTGTGCCATGGAAAAAAATATATATTAATAAATTTAAGCCCAAACTAGCCTCAGAGGACCTAAGTAAATTGAGAAAGAGAATGAAAGGAATTTAATAAAGTGACCATTTTCTTCTTCAGCTGCTTTCAAACTTGTGAAAACCTGGCTTGGTCCAGAAGCAGTGAGTTTGTTGAAGTTTACAAGTAAAAATGACATCCAGGACTTTGTCAGTGTCGAATACCTGCCTCCTTACATGGGTGGAACTGTAAGTACAGTACTTAAAACCTGTTCCTAAAGTAAGACTGGGTCATGGCACATGAGGCTGTATTCTTGCCTCATCAAAATGTAAAAGTAATATCTTTAACATCCTAGGAAAAATTATAGATACCCTAAAATTAGCAACCAGTGTTACAGACATGTTTTAAGTTTTTTAATTATTTTTGAATAGGTAATGTCTTTACGTAGTTCTAAACTGAAAGATACTCAGTAAAGTATCCATAAACAAGTATTCAGTAAGAAGTCTTTGTACTGCTATGGCAACCATCCTGTTCCTCTCCCTAGTTTCATTTCATTTTTTTATTTCCAGAAATCTTTGTTACATTTATAATCAGCTATACTAAATATGTAATACCTAAGCAACTACAGTATTCATATATATAATTATTTTTCCTGTTTTAAATAAGTAGTATATTATTACTATAATACAGGGAGAATTAAATTGAAATTTGCAGGGCTTGGGAGAAAGGCACAGAAGTTTAGGATTAGGCTGGAAAGTCTGAGTCCGGCTCACATGCATGAAGTGAAGGGCTTCTTTCTCTTCCTGACTTCCCATTTTAGAAGGATTTTCAGATTGGGGTTATATCAGAGAAGCATAAGGCAAATGACTCTTCCCATACTATTGTACAGTTAATGAATCACAATGCTGTTTGAGTCATTGTCTAGAAATGTTAGTGTTCGGGATCATTGATGGATTTGTTCAGAAATCAAACCTGTGGTTTGTTAACGAACATCAAGATAATGTAATCTTCCTGAATATTTCTGGAACATTTGAAACCCATAAGAGATAGTTAAAGTATAAATGCATACGGGGATTAGAGAATTTGCATATAACTATCATATTATTGTGCCATGGAAAAAAATATATATTAATAAATTTAAGCCCAAACTAGCCTCAGAGGACCTAAGTAAATTGAGAAAGAGAATGAAAGGAATTTAATAAAGTGACCATTTTCTTCTTCAGCTGCTTTCAAACTTGTGAAAACCTGGCTTGGTCCAGAAGCAGTGAGTTTGTTGAAGTTTACAAGTAAAAATGACATCCAGGACTTTGTCAGTGTCGAATACCTGCCTCCTTACATGGGTGGAACTGTAAGTACAGTACTTAAAACCTGTTCCTAAAGTAAGACTGGGTCATGGCACATGAGGCTGTATTCTTGCCTCATCAAAATGTAAAAGTAATATCTTTAACATCCTAGGAAAAATTATAGATACCCTAAAATTAGCAACCAGTGTTACAGACATGTTTTAAGTTTTTGAATTATTTTTGAATAGGTAATGTCTTTACGTAGTTCTAAACTGAAAGATACTCAGTAAAGTATCCATAAACAAGTATTCAGTAAGAAGTCTTTGTACTGCTATGGCAACCATCCTGTTCCTCTCCCTAGTTTCATTTCATTTTTTTATTTCCAGAAATCTTTGTTACATTTATAATCAGCTATACTAAATATGTAATACCTAAGCAACTACAGTATTCATATATATAATTATTTTTCCTGTTTTAAATAAGTAGTATATTATTACTATAATACAGTAATAATAAGTAAGCTGTCTTGTTCTTGCTTGTGGCTGCATAGTATTCCAGTGCCTAGAGATGAACCATAAATTGTTTAATGAATAACTGTAAGTTACTTAATTGCCTTTTGATGTCTCTTTAGTTTGATTCCAGTTATTTACTGTTGTACAGTTTTTAATTTAAAAGTTAATATATGCTATCAATATTTTTTTGAAATCATCTTACTACTTATAAGTAGACCAGGAATAAGTAGATATGTGTTAAATTTTCAGTACTTCATAACAATGAAACATAATTGGATAATGACTTTTTTTGTATAAACTGAAACCTGTGGATTTGGTAATGCTTTGGGTTAACTTGATTGGTAATACTTCAGTTACTCGACTTTTACAGTCTACTTTATACTGACAAAATGATATTCAACTAGAATCAAAGTAGCAAAATGAAAAGTTTTGGTGTCTCCATTTCTCTATTTCCTTTCATTATAAAAATAACTTGAATTTGTAATTTGGGGGGGATAGTTATCGACCTTTTATTTGTACAATACATCTGGAACATATGAAAATTCATCTCTTATTGATTAAAATATCTGAACCACAATTTGCTTCCCATGAGAGAAATTATACAGAAAGTATTATACAGAAAGTTCTCAACAGCTTTTTAAAAATTAATTAAATTAATTTTTAAAAGCTGTAAATTAATTAATTTATGGCTGCGCTTGGTCTTTGTTGCTTTCTCTAGTTGTGATGAGCAGGGACTACTCTTCATTGTGGTGCATGGGCTTCTCATTGTGGTGGCTTCTCTCGATGCAGAGCACAGGCTTTAGGTATGCAGGCTCAGTAGTTCCCTATGGGATGTGGGATCTTCCTGGACCAGGGATTGAATCCGTGTCCCCTTAGCATGCAGGTTCTTAACCACAGGACCACTAGGGAAGTCTCTCTCAGCAGTTTTTGGCAACCAGCTAAAGACGATTTTAAGAAGAAAGAAAGAATAGCATGAATTCCCTAGACAACACTTATGATCTGAGACTCAGATTTATTTTAAAAGATAAATCAGTTTCCTTTTGTCTAAAACTGTTTGAAGGCTATCAAAACTGGATATAATCCTACATAGAACTCCAAAACACTTCAACTCACTGCAAAAGAAATTCAGTAGGATGCGGATAACAAAAAATAGAAATTTCTTTCCTCTAGAGACTTGCACAATCATTTCTTCAGCCAAATTAAACCTTAAATTTGAGTATTTTGATTACCATACATCTGAAAAACCAAGTGAAAGGTCTCTACTGTTACTGAACAATGGTCAAAGATATTTATTTTTATTGTGATAAACATTGAATTAATTGTTTTTTAAAATTGGAGTATAGTTTCTTTACAATACTGTGTTAGTTTCAGGTTGTACATCAAAGTGAATGAATCATTTATCCATATATATATCCATTCTGTTTCAGATTCTTTTCCCATATAGGTTATTTCAGAGTGTTGACTTCTCTGTTCTATATATTAGGTCATTGTTATTAGGTTGTCACAGAAGTTACTGCAGTTTTTTCATTGTTTACCTTTGCCATTTGATTTTGGAATACATTGTTAAATAAATGGTTATGTTATACATCATTTTAATGCACATTTCTTACTTTACGGTGTTTTGCTAATAACTTACTGTGTTGCTCTCCTGCTTCAATCATGTCCAAACTCTTTGTGACCCCATGGACTGTAGACCACCAGGCTCCTTTGTCCATGGAGTTCTTCAGGCAAAAATACTGGAGTGGGTTGCTGTGCCCTCCTCAATGACTTGTTTATTTTAGCCTAGGCAAATGATGTCAGAGAAAAAGCAAATTTGAGCGATTTTCTTATTTGAATTCAAAATGAATCATAAAGTAGCAGAGCCAACTCATAACATCAACAGTGCATTTAGCCCAGGAATTGCTAACGAACATATAGTACAATGGTGGTTCAGGAAGTTTTGCAAAGGAAATGAAAGCCTTGAAGATGAGGAGCGCACTAGCCAGCCATCAGAAGTTGACAGTGACCAACTGAGAGGATCATCAAAGCTGATCCTCTTACAACTACACGAGAAGTTGTTGAAGAACTCAGCAATCCTATGGTCACAGCATTTGAAGCAGACTGGAAAGGTGGAAAAGTTTGATAAGTGGGTGCCTCATGAGCTGACTGCAAATCAAAGAAATCATCGTTTCAAAGTGTCATCTGTTATTCTCCACAGTAACAATGAACCATTTCTCAGATGAATTGTGACATGCAACAAAAAGTGGATTTTATATGACAACCGGCAATGGCCAGCTTAGTGGTTGGACTCAGAAGACAGTCCAAAACTCTTCCCAAAGCTAGACTTTCACCCCCCAGAAAGGTCATGGTCACTGCTTGGTGGTCTGCTGCCTTTCTGATCCACTACAGCTTTATGAATCCCAGCGAAACCTTTACATCTGAGAAGTATGCTTAGCAAATTGATGAGATGCACCAAAAACTGCAAGGTCTGCACCCGGCACTGGTCAACAGAATGGACTCAGTTTTCTATGACAGTGCCTGACTGCCTGTCACACAACCAGCACTTCATGAAGTTGAACAAATTGGACTACAAAGATGTGCCTCATCTGCCATAATAACCTGACCTCTCACCAACCAACTACCAATTCTTCAAGCACCTTGACACTTCATGTGTTTCAGCCTAGTTAAAATGATTTGAAATTCATGCTCCCAAACCACAATTAGATCTGCACCAACCTAATACCTCTTTTATACATAGTAGTGTGTATATGTTTTTTTCTTGTCTGTGCTTTTAAAAAACACTATTTTTGTTTGTTGTGGTGGGTCTTCGTTGCTATGCATGGCCTTTCCCTAGTTGCAGTGAGTGGGTACTACTCTTCATTGTGGTGCACAGGCTTCTCATTTTGGTGGCTTCTCTTGTTGTGGAGCACAGGCTCTAGGCACACGAGCTTCAGTAGTTGCAGCATGCCAGCTCTAGAACATGCAATCTCCAGTAGTTTAGTGGCACGTGGGCTTTAGTTGCCGGTAGCATGTGGAATAATCCAAGACCAGTGGTCAAACCTGTAACTGCTGCATAGGCAGGAGGATTCTTATCCACTGTACCACCAGGGAAGTCTAATCATGTGTATATGTTAATCCCAATCTCCTAAATTTCTCACTGTTCCCAGGTTTCCTCTTTGGTAACCATAAATTTGATTTTGAGATCTGTGAGTCTGTTTTGTAAATTATTCATTTGTGTCATTTTTATTAGATTCCATCTACAAGTTATATCATATTTGTCTTTCTCTGACTTCATTTAGTATCATCATCTCTAAGTCCATCCATGTTGCTGCAGATAGCATTATTTTGTCCTTTTTATGGCTGAGTAATATTCCTTATTGCTCTGTTGATGGACATTTAGATTGCTTCAGTGTCTTGATTATTGTAAATGATGAATGTTGGTCAAGTGCAAATATCTTTTCGAATTATGGTTTTCTTTGGATACATGCCAAGGAAATGGGGTTTTTGGCTCATGTTGTTTTAAGTTTCTTCATAATACTTGTTCCAATTTTCATTCCCACCAACAGTATAGGAGAGTTCCTCTTTTTTCACACCCTCTCCAGCATCTCGTGTTTATAGATTTTTTTGATGGTAGCCTGCAAGCTGATATCTTATTGTAGTTTTTATTTGCACTTCTCTAATAATTAGTGATGTTGAGCATCTTTCAGTGTGCTATTTAACTATGCATATATCTTCTCTGGAGAAATGTCTGTTTAGGTCTTCTGGGCATTTTTAAAAGTAATTCTTTATATGATTATTTTTGGCTCTGCTAGATCTTCCTTGCTTCACACAGGCTTTCTCTAATTGTGGTGAGCAGGGACTATTCTTAATTGCATTGTGCAGGCTTCTCATTGCAGTGACTTATCTAGTTGCAGAGCACAAGCTATAGATGTATAGGCTTCAGTAGTTGGGGCACAAAGGCTCAATAGTTGAAGATCATGAACTCTAGAGCACAGGCTCAGTCACTCTGGCACACTGGCCTAGTTGCTCCATGGCATGTGGAATCTTCCCAGACCAGGGATCCAACCTCTGTCTCCTGCATTGGCAGGTATATTCTTAACCACTGGACCAACAGGGAAGTTCAGATCTTCTGCCCATTTTTTGAACTGCATGAGATATTTGTGTATTTTGGAGATTAATCCCTTGTTAGTTGCTTCGTTTAAATATTTTCTTCCATTCCATGGGTTGTCTTCCTTTTTTGTTTATGCTTTCCTTTGCTGTGGAGAAGCTTTTAAGTTTAATTAGGTCCCATTCATTTATTTGTATCTTCATTTTCATTATCTAGGAAGTAGAGCAAAAAAGATATTGTTGGGATTTATGTTAGAGAGTGTTCTACCTTTTTATTGTATGTAGTCATACATTTTAATCTTTAATCCATTTTGAGTTTACTTTTGTGTCTGGTGTTAGCATTCTAATTTCATTCTTCTACTATCCAGTTTAGCTGTCCAGTTTTCCGGAACCACTTATGTATATCATGTCATCTGCAAATAGTGAAGTTTTACTTCTTTTCCAATTTGTATTTCTTTGCTTTGTTTTTCTTCTCTGATTACTGTGACCAGGACTACCAAAACTATCTTGAATAAAAGTGTCAAGAGTCAATATTCTTATTTCTGACCTTAGAGGAAATACTTTAAGTTTTTCCACTGCTGAGACTGGTGTTAGATGTGGATTTGTGATAGATGGTCTTTTTGTTGTTGTTGCTTTTTATTTATTTATTTTTTGGCCACTTCTGATGGTCTTTCATTTATTTATCTTTGTTCTTTTGGCCTGTGTGGGCCTCCCATCACAGTGGCCCCTCTCACCACAGAGCACCAGCTCCGGGCGCATGTGCTCCAGAGCTCTGGCTCAGTAGTTGGACACATCGGTCCAGCCGCTACGTGGCAGGTGGGATCCTCCCAGGTCAGGGATCGAACTGGTGCCCTTTGCACTGTGAGGCGGTGTCCCTACTGACTGGACCACCAGGGAAGCCTATAGATGGTCTTTATTATGTTGAGGTAGGTTCCCTCGATAGCCCACTTTCTGGAGAGTTTCTGTCGTAACTAGGTGTTGAATTTTGTCAAAAGCTTTTTCTGCATCTACTAAAATGATCATGTGGTTTTTATTCTCCAGTTTGTTCACATGGTGTATCACACTGATTAATTGGCTTGTATTGAAGAATCCTTGCATCTCTGGGATAAATTCCACTTGATCATGATATATTGTTGGATTCTGTTTGCTAATATTGAAGGTTTTTGTGTCTGTGATTATCTGTGATATTAGCTTAGAATTTTCTTTTGTGCTCTGTCTGGTTTTGATAGCAGAGTGATGGTGGCCTTATAGGAGGAGTTTGGGAGATTTCCTTCCTCTGCAGGGTTTTGGAAGAGTTTCAGAAAAATAGTTGATAACTTGGGGCTTCCTTGGTAGCTCAGTGGCAAAGAATCCTCCTGCTAATGCAGGAGACATAAGTTCGATCCCTGATCTGGGAAGACCCCACGTGCTGTGGAGCAACTAAGCCCGTGAGCCACAACTATTGAGCTTGTGTTCTGGAGTCTCACTACTGAAGCCCATGTGCCCTAGACCCCAAGTTCCACAACAAGAGAAGTCACAGCAACAAGAAGCCTGTTCACCTCAACTCGAGAGTAGCCTCCACTCTAGAGAAGAGTCTGCACCAGCAGTGAAAACCCAGAATAGCTAAAAATAAATAAATAAGTAAATAAAAATAAAATAAAATATTTTTTAAAAATAGGTGATTACTCTAAATGTGAGATAGAATTCACCTGTAAAGCCATGTGGTCCTGAACTTTTGTTTGTTGAAAGTTTTTAAATCACAGTTTCAATTTTACTACTTGTCATTGATATGTTCACATTTTCTAGTTGGTCATGGTTCAGTCTTAGAAGGTTGGATCTTTATAAGAATTTGTCCAATTCTTCTAGGTTGCCCATTTTTTTGCCACATAGTTTCTTGTAGTAGTCTTTCATGATCCTTTGTATTTCTGTGGTGTTTATAGTAATTTCTTTTTCATTTGTAGTTATATTGATTTGAGCCTTCTTTTTTTTCTTGATGAGTCTGGCTAAATGTTTATCCATTTTGTGTATCTTTGCAAAGAATCAGTTTTTAGTTTCATTCTTTTTTTCTATTATTTTCTTTGTCTCTATTTCATTTATTTATGCTCTGATCTTTATGATTTCTTTCTGCTAATTTTGGATTTTGTTTGTGCCTTTTTCTCTAGTTGCTTTAGGTAATAGGTTATTTGAAATTTTTCTTATTTCCTGAGGTAAGATTGTATTGCTCTAAACTTCCCTCATAGAATTGCTTTGGTTGCTTCCCATAGGTTTTAGATTGTCATGTTTTCATCATTGTTAATATCTAGGTGTTGTTTTTCATTTCTTCAGTGATATGTTGGTTGTTTCATAACATACTTTTTAGTTTTCATGTGTTTGTGTGTGTGGTTTTTTTTACAGTTATTAATATAATTTCTTACAATGTTGTCATCATAAAAGATGCTTCATATGGTTTCAGTTTTCTTAAATTTACTGAGGATTGATTTGTGGCCTAAAATGTGATGTATTCTAGAGAATGTTCCATGTGCAATTGAGAAGAACATGTATTCTTCTGCTTGTATTTATTTATTTAATATTTATTTAATTTTTGGTTGTGTTGAATCTTCACTGCTGCACGGACTTGTCTGTAGTTGCAGTGAGTGGGGGCTACTCTGTGGTTGCTGTGCTTGAGCTTCTCATTGAGGTGGCTTCCCTTGTTGTGAATCATGTGCTCTAAGGCTTGTGGGCTTCAGTAGTTGCAGCTCGAGAGCACAGGCTCAGTAGTTGTGGTGCATGGGCTTAGTTGCTCTGTGGCATTGGGATCTTCCTGGACCAGGGATCAAACCCATGTCTCCTGCATTGGCAGGTTGATTCCTTACCACTGAGCCACCAGGGAAGCCCGAGGGCTGCTTTTAGATGGAGTGTTCCATAAGTATTAGCTAGGGTTATTTGGTCTAATGTGTCATTTAAGGCCCGTGTTTCCTTATTGAATTTCTGTCTGGATGATCTTTCCATTGGTAGAAGTGGGATGTAAAGTCCACCATAATTTGCTTTTATTCTTTTTTTAAAAACTTTTTATTTTCTACTGGGGTATAGCCAATTAACAATATTGTGATAGTTTCAGGTGAACAGTAAAGGGTAAAGTCCCCAACTCTTATTGTGTTATTGATTTCTGTTTTTATGACTGTTAGCACTGGCCTTGTATATTGAGGTGCTCTATGTTGGATGCATATGCATTTACAATTGTTATATCTTCTTCTTGGATTGATCTCTTAATCATTAGATAGTGTTCTTCTTTGTCTTTTATAACAGTCTTTAAAGTCTGTTTATCTGGTGTAAGTATTGCCACTGCAGTTTTCTTTTCAGTTACATTTGCATAGAATATTTTTTCTCCATCTCCTCACTTTCAGTCTGTATGTGTCCCTAGGTCTGAAACAGGTCTCTTATAGACAGCATATGCACAAGTCTTATTTTTGTATCTATTCACGTAGTCTATCTCTTTTGGTTGGTGCATTTAACCCATTTACATTTAAGGTAATTATTGATATGTATATTCTTACTGCCATTTTCTTAATTCTTTTGAATTTGTTTTTGTAGGTCTTTTTTTGGTTCACACTCCCCATAAGATTTTTTTATATATATAATTTTTTTTTAAATTACTCTGGGTCTTCAGTGCTGCACACAGGCTTTCTCTAGATTGGGACAGTAGGGGCTACTGTCTAGTTGTAGTATGCAGGCTTCTCCTTGCAGTGGCTTCTCCTGCTGTAGAGTACTGGCTCTAGAGTGTATAGGCTTCAGTAGTTTCAGCATGTGGGCTCAACAGTTGCTGTTCAAGGGCTCTAGAGCACAGATTAGTTGTGACACATGGGCTTTAGTTGGCAGCGACATGTGGAATTGAACCTGAGTCTCCTGCATTGGCAGTGCCAATATGGAAGTTTTCCTGTAAAGTTTTGACACAGCAATCTCTCTCTATATATACAACATTGTTTTAAGTTGCTGGTCTCTTAATTTCTAAGGCATTGCCCATTTTCTGCATTTGTACTCTCCTCAAAGTTGCTCGTTTTGATACTTTTACCATATGTTTGCCTTTACCAGTGAGCTTTCCTATATGGATTTTTTTATTTTTATATGTGGCCTTTTTTTCCTCACATAAAGAATAAACCTATCCAAAGAAACAAAAGAACTGTACACTGAAAATTACAAGACACTCATGAGAGACACTAAAGAAGACTTCAACAGATGAAGAAATATTCCATGTTCCTGGATCGGAAGAATCAATATTGTGAAAATGACCATACTACCAAATGTCATCTATAGATTCAATGCGATCTCTATCAAACTTCCAATAACATTCTTCACAGAACTAGACCAAAGAATAACACAGTTCATATGGAAACACAAAAGACCTCGAATAGCCAAAGCAATCCTGAAGAAGAAGAATGGAGCTGGAGGGATCAGCCTCCCCAGCTTCAGACTCTACTACAAAGCAACAGTCCTCAAGACAGTATGGTACTGGCACAAAAACAGAACTATAGATCAATGGAACAAGATCGAGAACCCAGAGATAAACCCACGCACCTATGGGTACCTTATTTTTGACAAAGGAGGCGAAACTATAAAATGGGACAAAGACAGCCTCTTCAACAAACGGTGCTGGGAAAACTGGACAGCTACATGCAAAAAAATGAAGCTGGAACATACCCTGACACCATGCACAAAGATCAACTCAAAATGGATTAAAGACTTAAATGTAATATCAGAAACCATCAAACTCTTAGAGGTGAATATAGGCAAAACCCTCAAGGACATCAATCAAAGCAAGATCTTCTCTGACCCACCTACTAGAATAGCGGAACTAAAAAGACAAATGAACATGTGGAACCTAATGAAACTTCAAAGCTTTTGTACAGCTAAAGAAATTACAAAAAAGCTGAACAGACAGCCCACAGAGTGGGAGAAAATCATAGCAAGTGAAACAACAGACAAAGAATTAATCTCCAAAATCTACAAGCAACTCAGACAACTCAGCACCGGAAAAATGAACAACCCAATCAGAAAATGGGAAAAGGACCTAAACAGACACCTCTCCAACGATGACATACAGATGGCCCAAAAGCACATGAAATGATGCTCAACTTCACTATTAATTAGAGAAATGCAAATCAAAACTACAATGAGAGAGCACCTCACACCCGTCAGAATGGCCATCATCCACAAATCGACAGGCAATAAATGCTGGAGAGGCTGCGGAGAAAAGGGAACACTCCTGCATTGCTGGTGGGAGTGTAAATTGATACAGCCTCTATGGAAGACAGTCTAGAGATTTCTTAAAAAACTAAAAATAGGGCTTCCCCTGGTGGTCCAGTGGGTAAGGACACTGCCTTGCTGGGCAAGGGGCGCCGGTTCGATCCCTGGCCTGGGAAGATCCCACGTGCCACGGAGCGGCTGGACTGATGTGTCCAATTACCGAGCCGGAGCTCTGGAGCGCATGCGCCCAGAGCCGGTGCTCTGCGACAACAGAGGCCACCGCGATGGGAGGCCCACAAGAGCCAAAGAACAAAGACGGATGAAAATAGAGAAATGAAAGACCAATAGAAGTGGCCCGCACGCTCCCCTCTCCCCCCAACCCGACCCCCGCCCAAAAATAAATAAATAAATCTTTAAAAAAAAAAAAAAACTAAAAATAGAAGCACCATACAACCCAGCAATCCCACTCTTAGGCTTATACCCTGATGAAATCAAATCTGAAAGAAGCACCCGTACCCCAATGTTCATTGCAGCTCTCTATACAATAGCTAGAACATGGAAGGAACCTAGATGCCCATCGACGAACAAATGGATCCAAAAGCTCTGGTACATATATACAATGGAATACTACACAGCTGTAAAGAGAAATGTAGAAGAATCAGCCCTAATGAGGTGGCTGGATCTAGAATGTATCATAAAAAGTGAAGTCAGTCAGAAAGAGAAGGACAAATACAGTATACTAACACATATATATGGAATCTAGTAGGATAGTGATGATGGCACACGCAGTGAAGCGACGGAAAGACAGACATGGACAGTGGACATATGGACATTGTGGGGAAGGAACAGAGGGTGGGAGGCGTAAAGGAAGTAGCATGAAGGCCTGTACTATCACAAGTGAAGAAAATAGCTCTAGTCATTGCTCTGTGAGAAAAGGGGATCCTTCAGGGGTGCTGTGTGATGGTTGGGAGGGGTGGGAAGGGGGGGATATACATATGACTAATCTGGGAACATACATATCTGTAAACAACAAAACTCTGTCAAAGTTAAAAGCAAAATAAAGGTTTTTTTTTTTTTTTAAAAAAAAGAAGTACCTTTAGCATTTGTTACAAAGCTGGTCTGGTGATGCTGAATTCACTTAGTTTTTGTTTGCCTATAATGCTTTGGATTTCTTCATGGAATCTGAATGAGAGCCTTGGTGGGTAGAGTATTTTTGGTTGTAGATTTTCTCCCTTTCATGACTTTGAATATATCACACCACTCTCTTCTGACCTGCTGAGTTTCCACTGAAAAATCAGCTCATAACTTGATAGGGATTCCCTTGTATGTTGCCTTTCTCTTGTTGATTTTAATATTTTTTCTCTAATTTTTGTCAGTTTGATTAGTATGTATCTCTGTGTGTTCCTCCTTGGGTTTATCCTGCCTGGAACTCTACATTTCCTGCCCTTGGGTGACTATTTCCTTTCTCATGTTAGGGAGAATTTAAGCTACAATCTCTTCAAATAGTTGCTCAGGCCCTTTCTTTCTGTCTTTTCCTCTGGAGCTCCTGTAATGCAAATGTAGACGTATTTACTGTTGTCCCAGAGATCTCTGAGTCTGTCTTCATTTCTTATCATTTTTCATTTTCTTTCCTTTGTTCTACAGGAGTGATTTCCACCACTCTGTCTTCCAGCTCATGTATTTGTTCTCTGCCTAAGTTATTCTGCTATTGATTCCTTCTAGTTTGTTTTTAATTTGTATTGTGTTTTTTGATTTTTATATATTTTTAATTTTATCATTTATTTTTAGCTACACTAGATCTTTGTTGCTTTACGTGGGCTTTCTCTAGTTGCAGCAAGTGGAGACTACTCTTTGGTGTAGTACGCAGGCTTCTCATGGTGGTGAGTTCTCTTGTTCCAGAGCACAGACGCTAGGCACACAGGCTTCAGTAGTTGTGGCAGACAGGCTCAGTGCGTATGGCTCACAGGCTCCAGAGTATACCAGCTTCAGTAGTTGTGGCACATGGGCTTAGTTGCTCTCTGGCATGTGGAATCATCCCTGACTAGGCATTGAACTCATGTCCTCTTCATTGGCAGGTGAATTCCTATCTACTTTGCCACTAGAGAAGCCCCAGTTACTGAAATGTTTAGCTCTGTTTCTTCCTTCTTTTAAATCTCTTAGCTCTTTGTTAAACATTTCTTATATCTTCTTGGTCTGTGCTTCCATTCTTTTTCCAAGATTTTGGATCATCTTTACTATCATTACTGTAAATTCTTTTTCAGCAAGGTTGCCTGTCTCCCTTTCATGACTTTGAATATATCACACCACTCTCTTCTGACCTGCTGAGTTTCCACTGAAAAATCAGCTCATAACTTGATAGGGATTCCCTTGTATGTTGCCTTTCTCTTGTTGATTTTAATATTTTTTCTCTAATTTTTGTCAGTTTGATTAGTATGTATCTCTGTGTGTTCCTCCTTGGGTTTATCCTGCCTGGAACTCTACATTTCCTGCCCTTGGGTGACTATTTCCTTTCTCATGTTAGGGAGAATTTAAGCTACAATCTCTTCAAATAGTTGCTCAGGCCCTTTCTTTCTGTCTTTTCCTCTGGAGCTCCTGTAATGCAAATGTAGACGTATTTACTGTTGTCCCAGAGATCTCTGAGTCTGTCTTCATTTCTTATCATTTTTCATTTTCTTTCCTTTGTTCTACAGGAGTGATTTCCACCACTCTGTCTTCCAGCTCATGTATTTGTTCTCTGCCTAAGTTATTCTGCTATTGATTCCTTCTAGTTTGTTTTTAATTTGTATTGTGTTTTTTGATTTTTATATATTTTTAATTTTATCATTTATTTTTAGCTACACTAGATCTTTGTTGCTTTACGTGGGCTTTCTCTAGTTGCAGCAAGTGGAGACTACTCTTTGGTGTAGTACGCAGGCTTCTCATGGTGGTGAGTTCTCTTGTTCCAGAGCACAGACGCTAGGCACACAGGCTTCAGTAGTTGTGGCAGACAGGCTCAGTGCGTATGGCTCACAGGCTCCAGAGTATACCAGCTTCAGTAGTTGTGGCACATGGGCTTAGTTGCTCTCTGGCATGTGGAATCATCCCTGACTAGGCATTGAACTCATGTCCTCTTCATTGGCAGGTGAATTCCTATCTACTTTGCCACTAGAGAAGCCCCAGTTACTGAAATGTTTAGCTCTGTTTCTTCCTTCTTTTAAATCTCTTAGCTCTTTGTTAAACATTTCTTATATCTTCTTGGTCTGTGCTTCCATTCTTTTTCCAAGATTTTGGATCATCTTTACTATCATTACTGTAAATTCTTTTTCAGCAAGGTTGCCTGTCTCCTCTTTATTTAGTTGTTCTTGTGGGTTTTATCTCATTTTTTTACCTGAAACATATTTCTGTGTCATCTCACTTTGTGTACCTGTTCGTGCTTTTGGTCTCCTATCTGCAGGCTACAATATCATAGTTGTTCTTGCTTCCAGTGTCTCCCCTCAAGTGGGCAGGGCCATGTTAAGGGGTGTGTTTAGAGGTGGGGTGAGCTCAGTATGTCTTGAGACAGCCTGTTGGATGTTGGGTGGGGTTGTGTTCCTATCTTGTTGATTGACTGGCCTGAAGCTTTTCAACTCTGGAACCTGTTGAATAGGGCCAAGTCTTGTTGCCAAAATGGGGGCCTCTGGGAAAGCTCACACCAATCAGTAATCTCTGAGGCCTCCATCACCAGTGTCCTTGTTCCCACAGTGAGCCACAGCGAACCTCATCTCCCCAGGAGACCATCCAATATCCATAGGTAGGTCTAGCCTAGGCTTTTACAGAGTTGTTGCTTTGCCCTGGGTCCCAGTTTGAGACCATCTGTGTACTCTCCAAGATTGGAGGATCTGTCTCCCCCAGCCCTGTGGAGGTTTACCACTCAAGCTATATCCTGGGATTTTTCTCCTGCTAATGCCAGCCCCTGCAGCTGTTTTGGAAAGCTGTTTTTATGGGGGGACATCCCTTTGTTAGCCTGCGTGGGTTTAATATTTTTTGGTGTGATGGCTACTTTAGTATGGATGTCTGCCACCTCTTTCCTCAGTTACCTTTTCATTTTTTTTTTTTTTTGGCTACTTCTACTGGTCTTTCATTTATTTATTTTTTCATCCATCTTTGTTCTTTGGCCTGTGTGGGCCTCCCATCACAGTTGCCTCTCTCGTTGCAAAGCATCGGCTCTGGGCGCATGCACTCCAGAGCTCTGGCTCAGTAGTTGGACTCATCGGTCCAGCCACTCTGCAGCATGTGGGATCTTCCCAGGCCAGGAATTGAACCGGCGCCCCTTGCACTGCAAGGTGGTGTCCTTACCCACTAGACTACCAGGAAAGCTCCTCAGTTACCTCTTGATAGGAGGTGTGACTGATGTTGGAGGGACAGAACCTGTACCTGATGTTGAACAGGATCTGCTCTTTGCTCACTGGTTGTCACTGGCCTATCACAGGTAGGGTGTGCTCCTAGTTGTTGGAGGAGAAACCCCTAGATCTGTTTCTGAGTTATGTCTTTTCTCTGCAGTGTGAGGTAAGATTTAAGCACTCTCAGTGTGAGAGAAGCCCCTGAGTATTGCTTCTCCTATACGTGTGCTCTGTTGTGCCACCTTTCACTCACTGTGTGGGCCTACAAAGCACACTGTTGCTGAAACTGCTTTTGGCCCCACCTTCACTGTGGGTATTGTCGAGGTCTGTGCGAGTTGGAAAAGAAGTTCCAGACACGAGGCACAATGAGAGGGAAGTAAAGTTTCTTAGAGTGGGGGAAGGGAGAGTTGTAGCCAGTACAGCGGGCTAGCTTAAGGGAGAACCAGCATTGTTAAAGTGGGAAACACTGTTAAAATAGCAGGCCAACTCAAGGGAGAACCAACATTAAGCCAGGGGTCTTTGATCCATTTTATAACTAGAGTCTAAGGAGTGGCATAGGGGTCTTAAGGATCATTTGCTGATTGGATGGTGTACTGGGTGGGGTAGTTTGATAACTACAGCCTGGGGGAGGGAAGGACAATAAGGGTCTGCTTTATCTCTTCTTGCATTCTTAAGTCCCTCCTTGTTTGCCTTGTTCTTCCGTCCTTGGGGCACCATAGGTGTGCTGGCAGTTGGCCCTGGTGTCTCAGGTATTATTTTCACCAGGTCACCAGCACATATCTACTAAAGTCAGGTCGCAGGACTGCAGTAGTCTTGAACCTGTATCCCCTATGGGAACCATGGAGGCAGCTCAGCCCCTAGCCTGCCCAACGCCTGTATGTGCCCCACAGCAGCCAACACCAGGCCTGTTTCAGCTACAGGAGCCCTCGTTGTCCATCCAGATGTTCTCCAGGTGCTGAATTTATAAAGCTGTTGTTTAGTCGTTGTCATGTCCGACTCTTCTGCAACCCCATGGACTGTAGCCCAAATAGGCAGGTCCATTCCCTTTTGATAGGAGGTGTGACTGATGTTGGAGGGACAGAACCTGTACCTGATGTTGAACAGGATCTGCTCTTTGCTCACTGGTTGTCACTGGCCTATCACAGGTAGGGTGTGCTCCTAGTTGTTGGAGGAGAAACCCCTAGATCTGTTTCTGAGTTATGTCTTTTCTCTGCAGTGTGAGGTAAGATTTAAGCACTCTCAGTGTGAGAGAAGCCCCTGAGTATTGCTTCTCCTATACGTGTGCTCTGTTGTGCCACCTTTCACTCACTGTGTGGGCCTACAAAGCACACTGTTGCTGAAACTGCTTTTGGCCCCACCTTCACTGTGGGTATTGTCGAGGTCTGTGCGAGTTGGAAAAGAAGTTCCAGACACGAGGCACAATGAGAGGGAAGTAAAGTTTCTTAGAGTGGGGGAAGGGAGAGTTGTAGCCAGTACAGCGGGCTAGCTTAAGGGAGAACCAGCATTGTTAAAGTGGGAAACACTGTTAAAATAGCAGGCCAACTCAAGGGAGAACCAACATTAAGCCAGGGGTCTTTGATCCATTTTATAACTAGAGTCTAAGGAGTGGCATAGGGGTCTTAAGGATCATTTGCTGATTGGATGGTGTACTGGGTGGGGTAGTTTGATAACTACAGCCTGGGGGAGGGAAGGACAATAAGGGTCTGCTTTATCTCTTCTTGCATTCTTAAGTCCCTCCTTGTTTGCCTTGTTCTTCCGTCCTTGGGGCACCATAGGTGTGCTGGCAGTTGGCCCTGGTGTCTCAGGTATTATTTTCACCAGGTCACCAGCACATATCTACTAAAGTCAGGTCGCAGGACTGCAGTAGTCTTGAACCTGTATCCCCTATGGGAACCATGGAGGCAGCTCAGCCCCTAGCCTGCCCAACGCCTGTATGTGCCCCACAGCAGCCAACACCAGGCCTGTTTCAGCTACAGGAGCCCTCGTTGTCCATCCAGATGTTCTCCAGGTGCTGAATTTATAAAGCTGTTGTTTAGTCGTTGTCATGTCCGACTCTTCTGCAACCCCATGGACTGTAGCCCACTAGGCTCCACTGTTCATGAGACTTCCCAGGCAAGAATACTGGAGTGGGTTGCCATTCCCTCCTTGAGGGGATTTTCCTGATCCAGGGATCAAACCCAAGTTTCCAGGTTCTAATTTTTGGATTAGATCCCATCGATAATTACTCATCCTCTGGCTCTAATTATGATCCAGGAGACATTTTCCCTTGTTGCCTGTATCACAATTATTTTTTGTTATCACTGTGATGTATTTCCTCAAAATGTTTAGCCATATAAGTTTTGTTACAAGCCTGGTTATACACTGGGTACTATAGGAGACAACAGCCTTATAAATTAGGATATAAATAATGCAGTGAGCAACAAAGACATAGTGTAGCAGAAAGCACAGTTTGGAGACAAGGAACAAATTAAAACAGTGATTAGCGTAACCAGTTATAATCTACTTATAATAATCAGGCAAAGGTTAAAAGGAAGAGAAACATCAAACATGGAGTCCATTCTGCCCTGTAACACCTCTAGTGGGCAAGGCCATGTTAAGGGGTATGTTTAGTGGGCACCTGTGGGTTCAGGAAGACTTTAGGCAGATTGCTGACTGTCGGCTGATGGGTATGCTCCCACTCTGCTGGTTGTTTGGCCTGAGGCATTCCAGCATTGGAGCCTACAGGCAATTGGGTGAGGCCAGGTTTTGGTAAGGAAATAGTGACCTCCAGGGCAACTCACACCCCTGAACACTCTCCAGAACTACCACCACCAGTATCCTTGTCCCCACAGTGAGCCACTGTGAGCCCCTGCCTTAGCAGGAGATTCCTACCAGTATTAGCAGGCAGGTCCAGTGCTGGCTTCTATGAGGTCACTGCTTTTCCCTGCGATCTTGGTACTCACAAGACTTTGTGTGCACCCACCAAGAGTAGAGTTGCTGTTTGCCCCTGTATTGTAGAATTCCTGCAATCAGTCCCCATTGGCCTTTGTAGCCAGATGCTTTGGGGGCTCCTATGCACAATGCCAGACCCCCCAGGCTGGGAAGCCTGATGTTGATGTCAGAATTTTCACTCCTTCGGGAACCTCTGGGATAAAATCGTTTAGACTTCCCAGTGCAGAATACTGGAGTGGGTTGCCCCATGGACTGTAGCCCACTAGGCTCCACTGTTCATGAGACTTCCCAGGCAAGAATACTGGAGTGGGTTCCCTTTTAAATTTCCAGGGATCAAACCCAAGTTTCCAGGTTCTAATTTTTGGATTAGATCCCATCGATAATTACTCATCCTCTGGCTCTAATTATGATCCAGGAGACATTTTCCCTTGTTGCCTGTATCACAATTATTTTTTGTTATCACTGTGATGTATTTCCTCAAAATGTTTAGCCATATAAGTTTTGTTACAAGCCTGGTTATACACTGGGTACTATAGGAGACAACAGCCTTATAAATTAGGATATAAATAATGCAGTGAGCAACAAAGACATAGTGTAGCAGAAAGCACAGTTTGGAGACAAGGAACAAATTAAAACAGTGATTAGCGTAACCAGTTATAATCTACTTATAATAATCAGGCAAAGGTTAAAAGGAAGAGAAACATCAAACATGGAGTCCATTCTGCCCTGTAACACCTCTAGTGGGCAAGGCCATGTTAAGGGGTATGTTTAGTGGGCACCTGTGGGTTCAGGAAGACTTTAGGCAGATTGCTGACTGTCGGCTGATGGGTATGCTCCCACTCTGCTGGTTGTTTGGCCTGAGGCATTCCAGCATTGGAGCCTACAGGCAATTGGGTGAGGCCAGGTTTTGGTAAGGAAATAGTGACCTCCAGGGCAACTCACACCCCTGAACACTCTCCAGAACTACCACCACCAGTATCCTTGTCCCCACAGTGAGCCACTGTGAGCCCCTGCCTTAGCAGGAGATTCCTACCAGTATTAGCAGGCAGGTCCAGTGCTGGCTTCTATGAGGTCACTGCTTTTCCCTGCGATCTTGGTACTCACAAGACTTTGTGTGCACCCACCAAGAGTAGAGTTGCTGTTTGCCCCTGTATTGTAGAATTCCTGCAATCAGTCCCCATTGGCCTTTGTAGCCAGATGCTTTGGGGGCTCCTATGCACAATGCCAGACCCCCCAGGCTGGGAAGCCTGATGTTGATGTCAGAATTTTCACTCCTTCGGGAGAACCTCTGGGATAAAATCATTTTCATTTTGGGCGTCATCCACCTGGGAGGTGTCAGATTTGATTTTACATGCTTGTGTCTATCCTCTTGTCTCCTTGTGACTTCTTGTTTGCCTTTAGACATAGGGTATTTGTTTTGGTCACTTCTGGTGTTTTTGTTTTTGTTCTTGTCAGTGGTTGTTCAGCAATTAGTCTGATTTTGGTGTTTTCATGAGAAAGAGATCAGCTCATATACTATACTCTGCCATCTTGTCTCTACTCTCAATCAGAAATGTTTCATTTTTTTTTGTAAATATTCTTAGGCCTTCTACATTTCATGTTTTACTTGCAGAGGCCTTTCCTTAGGTTTTGTGTTTTGATTTTCTTGTTTTTAATCTCCCAATTTCTGAAACTTCTATGTTTTTAAAAAATATATGTATTTAATACTCTTTTCCATCTGAACTTCTTTTTGGTATAAAGAATAAGCTAGGGCTTCCCTGGTAGTCCAGTGGGTAAAGAGTCCATCTTGCAGTGCAAGGGGCACCGAACCGGGGAAGATCCCCTGTGCTGCAGAGCAGCTGGACCAGTATGTCCAATTATGAGCCAGCACTCTGGAGCACATGCATCCAGAGCCAGTGTTCTGCAGTGAGAGAGGCCACTGCAATGGGAGGCCCACACAAGCCAAAGAATAAAGATGGATGAAATAAGTAAATTAAGAACCAATAAAAGGGCAAAAAAAAAAAAAAAATGAATGAGCTAAAGATCCAACTTGGTTCTCTTACAGATGGCTGGCCAGTTGTCCCACACCACTTACTGCATTTTCTCTTGCTGTTTTGAAATGCTTGTTTTGTTGTCAATTTCACTATCTAATGAACTCTGTTTTCTTGGCCAGAGGAATGGGTTTTAACCTAGTACTAAGAGAATTATTTCTCCACCCACCACTCAGCAAACTGATACAAAATTCTTCTCTCTCAGGATCCTTTCAAGTATAGCTATCCACCACTTGTAGATGATGACTTCCAAACACCTCTGTGTGAAAATGGGCCTATGCACAGAAGCTGGGAAGCCTGATGTTGATGTCAGAATTTTCACTCCTTCGGAGAACCTCTGGGATAAAATCATTTTCATTTTGGGCGTCATCCACCTGGGAGGTGTCAGATTTGATTTTACATGCTTGTGTCTATCCTCTTGTCTCCTTGTGACTTCTTGTTTGCCTTTAGACATAGGGTATTTGTTTTGGTCACTTCTGGTGTTTTTGTTTTTGTTCTTGTCAGTGGTTGTTCAGCAATTAGTCTGATTTTGGTGTTTTCATGAGAAAGAGATCAGCTCATATACTATACTCTGCCATCTTGTCTCTACTCTCAATCAGAAATGTTTCATTTTTTTTTGTAAATATTCTTAGGCCTTCTACATTTCATGTTTTACTTGCAGAGGCCTTTCCTTAGGTTTTGTGTTTTGATTTTCTTGTTTTTAATCTCCCAATTTCTGAAACTTCTATGTTTTTAAAAAATATATGTATTTAATACTCTTTTCCATCTGAACTTCTTTTTGGTATAAAGAATAAGCTAGGGCTTCCCTGGTAGTCCAGTGGGTAAAGAGTCCATCTTGCAGTGCAAGGGGCACCGAACCGGGGAAGATCCCCTGTGCTGCAGAGCAGCTGGACCAGTATGTCCAATTATGAGCCAGCACTCTGGAGCACATGCATCCAGAGCCAGTGTTCTGCAGTGAGAGAGGCCACTGCAATGGGAGGCCCACACAAGCCAAAGAATAAAGATGGATGAAATAAGTAAATTAAGAACCAATAAAAGGGCAAAAAAAAAAAAAAAATGAATGAGCTAAAGATCCAACTTGGTTCTCTTACAGATGGCTGGCCAGTTGTCCCACACCACTTACTGCATTTTCTCTTGCTGTTTTGAAATGCTTGTTTTGTTGTCAATTTCACTATCTAATGAACTCTGTTTTCTTGGCCAGAGGAATGGGTTTTAACCTAGTACTAAGAGAATTATTTCTCCACCCACCACTCAGCAAACTGATACAAAATTCTTCTCTCTCAGGATCCTTTCAAGTATAGCTATCCACCACTTGTAGATGATGACTTCCAAACACCTCTGTGTGAAAATGGGCCTATTGCCAGTGAGGATGAAGCTTCAAGTAAAGAAGATATAGAAAGTGATGGCAAAGATACTTCAGAAACAGTTTCTAATGAAGAACAAACAACTCTTCCTAAAAAGGTAATCTTAACAAAAAACTTTAACAGAGACAAAAGCTGTGACCTAGCCCCAGTTTTACCACTAGCTGGCTGTGTGATTTTAGATAATTCACTTTGCTGCCCTTCTACATCTTGATACGTAAAAAAAGGAAAGATGGCAGTAGCTGACAGTTAATCTGGAACAGTATATAAAAGGCTGATTCTGAGCTTTGTATAAAAATTGGCAGAACGCACCTTAAAAGACTCCTTTATCCAAAATATTTTTTATCTGTCTAAAATAGAGTATAAGTAACTTAAAACGTAACCTTGATCTATCCCCTTTTTCATTTTTAAAGAGCACTGAGTGTTACGTTTTTATGAGATACCAGGGACCTGACAGAGGTATAAATATATTGCAATGTAGAAAAGATTGAAAACCACGTAAGGGAGGGGAATTCCCTGGCTGTCCGTGGGTGAGAACGCAGCACTCTCACTGCCCAGGGCCTGGGTTTAATCCCTGGTCAGGGGACTAAGATCCCATAAGCCATGCAGTGCAGCCGAAAAAAATTTAAAAGCTTCTTAAAGGAAAAATCATGTTACATTTCCTAAAAGGGCCTATTTATGTAATAGGCACTCAACTATAGGTTAATGATGTGGATACTATATGTTAAATATATTAGACAAAATAAACCTAGAATAAAGATTGTGATTTGAGTCATTATAATGCTTACTTTTGACCTAATGAACTGCCTTCACACTACCTGTGTGAATTCAATTTTAAAAATCTTTCTTCTTTTTTTTTTTACATATGTTTTGTCTTTAGGTGACTATCTAATGAACTCTGTTTTCTTGGCCAGAGGAATGGGTTTTAACCTAGTACTAAGAGAATTATTTCTCCACCCACCACTCAGCAAACTGATACAAAATTCTTCTCTCTCAGGATCCTTTCAAGTATAGCTATCCACCACTTGTAGATGATGACTTCCAAACACCTCTGTGTGAAAATGGGCCTATTGCCAGTGAGGATGAAGCTTCAAGTAAAGAAGATATAGAAAGTGATGGCAAAGATACTTCAGAAACAGTTTCTAATGAAGAACAAACAACTCTTCCTAAAAAGGTAATCTTAACAAAAAACTTTAACAGAGACAAAAGCTGTGACCTAGCCCCAGTTTTACCACTAGCTGGCTGTGTGATTTTAGATAATTCACTTTGCTGCCCTTCTACATCTTGATACGTAAAAAAAGGAAAGATGGCAGTAGCTGACAGTTAATCTGGAACAGTATATAAAAGGCTGATTCTGAGCTTTGTATAAAAATTGGCAGAACGCACCTTAAAAGACTCCTTTATCCAAAATATTTTTTATCTGTCTAAAATAGAGTATAAGTAACTTAAAACGTAACCTTGATCTATCCCCTTTTTCATTTTTAAAGAGCACTGAGTGTTACGTTTTTATGAGATACCAGGGACCTGACAGAGGTATAAATATATTGCAATGTAGAAAAGATTGAAAACCACGTAAGGGAGGGGAATTCCCTGGCTGTCCGTGGGTGAGAACGCAGCACTCTCACTGCCCAGGGCCTGGGTTTAATCCCTGGTCAGGGGACTAAGATCCCATAAGCCATGCAGTGCAGCCGAAAAAAATTTAAAAGCTTCTTAAAGGAAAAATCATGTTACATTTCCTAAAAGGGCCTATTTATGTAATAGGCACTCAACTATAGGTTAATGATGTGGATACTATATGTTAAATATATTAGACAAAATAAACCTAGCATAAAGATTGTAATTTGAGTCATTATAATGCTTACTTTTTGACCTAATGAACTGCCTTCACACTACCTGTGTGAATTCAATTTTTTAAAAATCTTTCTTCATATATATGTGTGTGTGTATATATTTTATATATACATATGTTTTGTCTTTAGGTGACTATAATGGAAACTACTCCCAAAGCAGATGAAAATGAAAAAGTTGATTCCAAAATGAAAGCTTTTAAGAAACCACTGAGTGTGTTCAAGGGGCCCTTATTACACATCAGGTAATGGTTGAGGATTTCATTAGCTATGCTTTTATAACATATCTTGATTGTTTGAAGAGAACTGCAAAGTGAAGAAAACTTCTGGACTGGTTTTGAAACTGTGGAAATACAAAATTAAGGGGTATCTGAAGACTCACTTTGGTTTCCAGACATAGTTGAGTGTGTTTTCAAGGGCCTTTATCCCACATCAGGTAATAATAGTGAATACTATTCATATATTAACAAATCTAAATGACATACATTATTCTCATTTCACTGATACTGAAGTTAGAGGTTGCCAGAAATGACACTGAGGTAGCCATTTATTGATTTAACGCTGCAAAAGCTAAAGCTGAACCAGAAAAATAGGGTTTTTACCAAAGCCAAATTTCCACATACATCTGTTTTTCTTTCTGTGGTGTTCAGTCCAAAAACTGTAGTATAGTTTCTTTATTATTACTACTACATAATGCTAATAAGGCCTTTCTCACAAATGATGCTTTTGGTTGATATATCTATATAGCCTTGTTTAATAGTGATTTGTCAACTTTATTTAGTAACAACCTACTGTATCATTTTCTGTCCCTTCACTTGAAAACCTCTGTTTCCCTTAAAGACTCATGAACAATAGAGCCAGACATTATAAAGATCAAATTTGAGACTAATTTTTAGACAAGATTGGTTTGTTGACACAGATTTTGAATATTTGGATTTATCTTGGCCATCTGCGTGAGTGTGTGTGTGTGGGTGTGCCTGTGTGTGAGGAGAGGTGGGAGACAAACTTGCATGTTCTCTCTTCCATGGTTTCTCTTTGGAGAACCATGGGGGTCTCTCTTTCCTCCACTTCAGAATCCCATTTTCCCCTGCACTAGTTTAGTTTGGAAGCTATTTTTTTTTCTCTCAGAGACCTGTCAAAACCAGAGGTCCTAGCTTCCAACTATCGAAGTATATGACTGGAAGTGGCGGCTAGGGAGGAAGCCAGCTCTGCAGTGCCCACCCATCCCTCCAGAAAATCACAGTGATTGATTCCTCCACACTCCCAAGACCTAACCAGCCTATTGTCTCCCCCGAGGTTTTCATGGTTTTGTGCTGGATACTGGGAGCAATCCTGAGACCCATGAGAACCTTCCTATCTTTTCTGTGGTATATTTCACATTGGGTTTTGTTGTGTTTTTTCGTTTTTTTTTTAAATTTTTACCGAGTTTTGTTGTTCACAGACATGTGTGTTCCCAGATCAGTCATATGCATATCCCTGGTCCCCACCCTCCTCCCAATCCCCTCACCCCACCCCTCCAGGCTGTCATACCGAGCCCTTGTAGGAACTCCTGTTCCTGCAGTGCAATGACAATAGCTATCTGAAAAGAAGCCAACAGCCCTGCCAATTTATGTCTCCAGGGAGAGCATTTACCTAAACTCTGTGTTTTCTACATGCATAAATGTGCACACATCCCAGATATAAAATGATTTAAAGATGGAGCTCAAAGTCAAGGGCTATCTGACAAATTCACCTTTTTATCTAAAAAACAATCCTTTGCATTGTTTAGAGGCACCTGATATGATTTAGCTCAGGTAAGTAAATTATACAAACTTTGCTTGAGTCTTTTCATTTCTATTTTAGATCATGCATATTACAGTGGCTAATAATAGTAAAATTTGTATTTTGAGGCTTACTGGTATTTTGCCAAATTTTTCCTGTAGTTCCACCCCAAATTTTGTGGTGTTCTCTGTCAATATTACTTACAAAAATCCTTTATGTAGTCAGGTATTATTTTGTTATATAAATATATCTCTGATTTTTTTAAGCTGGTGTATAAAAATGTGCCCCATTCTAATGTTTGTAGTTAGATGATGTTAAAGTGGCATTTTCTTCTCTAATTCTTATCTGTCACCTACCAAAGAATTTGAATAAATAAACCTTAAGATGCTGCTGCTTATAGGACTAATTCAGAATCCTCCAAATTCTCTCTTCTGTTCCCACCTATTTTGCTTTTAGATCTTGGGGGAAACCATAGGAATTTTCAAATAGCATGCATTCAGTCAGTAAGATTAAAGTACAAAATATATTAGGTAATTGTTATATAATCGTCTTTGAAATCTCTTTATACAAATAAACATAAAATACTAGCAAATATTTTTCTTTAAGCTGATGATTAGATTGTCATTTCTTCTGAGCAGTACCAATGCCTTATGCTTTTGTTACCATGTAGCCCAGCGGAAGAACTGTATTTTGGAAGTGGAGACTCAGGAGAGAAGAAAGCTTTGATAGTGTTGACAAATGTCACTAAAAACATAGTGGCGTTTAAGGTAAGTATATGAATTATAATTTATAAATTATTTGTGGAAAAGGAAAGATTGATCATTGTGAACTTGCATAATGTTTGTATTTATGATATTTTTAGACTTCTTAAACTGCCTTCTGGCTCTAACCATATGTCATAGTTTATTTAAAATTTTCCTAGAGGTATGTATCTATAATGTGTAGTAATAGGGTACTGTCCAAATTAGTCCCAAGGTTGTTATTTAACGAAAAAAAAAAAAAAAAACCACCTTTTTTCATGCACTACATGAATAAAATACTAAGGGTGAAAAATAAAACTATAAAATCAAAAGTGCCTTTTCCCAAAAAAGTAACATGGAAACTTACATTACCATAAGTAAAATAGACAACCATTGGGCATCTGCTTTAAGACTAAGGGAACTTACACAGGGGCTGTGTAACAACCCAGAGGGGTGGGACTGGGAGGGAGATGGGAAGGAAGTTCAAGTGGGAGGGGTCAAGCACATACCTATGGCCAGTTCAGGTTTATGTATAGCAGTAAATGACAAAACCCATAAAAGTAAAATAAAAACAAATTAAAAAACAAAATTAAAAAAAAAAGTGCCTTTGCCCGAGGTGTGGTGTATTCTGGAGTGTAGCTTATGCTGGGCATTAAGTATAACAGGACCGAGTCCACCACTGCCCATATGGTAGGTGTTACTTCCTTAAATTATCTACATTCTGGATGTCCTCTGATTACCTAATGTTTTTAAATTTCTAAACACTGTTGTAACATGTATTCTAATGTGTGTTGTATTCTGAATATGAAATATTTACCGTTAATCACCTGAATTTAATAATTAACAGTAAGGCTGTTAATGTAAGAGAAAGGCAAAGTGACAATTGGACTGATGAGTGAGTGTCTTTTCCCAATAGACTGAGATACTTTTTTCCTGTTGGTGGGAAAAGATACATTCCATGCATAATTACCAAGGCTGTTTTATAGACTTTATTAACTGGTTTACAGAAGTTATTATGTGACTCCTGTCTTTATAAACAGGTGAGAACAACTGCTCCAGAAAAGTACAGAGTTAAGCCAAGCAACAGCAGTTGTGACCCTGGTGCATCTGTTGATATAGTTGTGTCCCCCCATGGCGGTAAGTTCTTACCTGGGTGGCCACATCGGGATATTATGGGGGACTTGCAGCTGGGTGATAAGTGAGCAGAGGTTGACTGGTATCTCAAAATTAGCATGTCAGTAAGCCACCTCACCACACTCTGTTCTCTCACCTGTAAAAGTTGTTATTTAAAATTTTCCTAGAGGTATGTATGTATAATGTGTAGAAAAAGGGTACTGTCCAAATTAGTCCCAAGGTTGTTATTTAACAAAAAAAAAAAAAAAAAACCACCTTTTTTCATGCACTACATGAATAAAATACTAAGGGTGAAAAATAAAACTATAAAATCAAAAGTGCCTTTTCCCAAAAAAGTAACATGGAAACTTACATTACCATAAGTAAAATAGACAACCATTGGGCATCTGCTTTAAGACTAAGGGAACTTACACAGGGGCTGTGTAACAACCCAGAGGGGTGGGACTGGGAGGGAGATGGGAAGGAAGTTCAAGTGGGAGGGGTCAAGCACATACCTATGGCCAGTTCAGGTTTATGTATAGCAGTAAATGACAAAACCCATAAAAGTAAAATAAAAACAAATTAAAAAACAAAATTAAAAAAAAAAGTGCCTTTGCCCGAGGTGTGGTGTATTCTGGAGTGTAGCTTATGCTGGGCATTAAGTATAACAGGACCGAGTCCACCACTGCCCATATGGTAGGTGTTACTTCCTTAAATTATCTACATTCTGGATGTCCTCTGATTACCTAATGTTTTTAAATTTCTAAACACTGTTGTAACATGTATTCTAATGTGTGTTGTATTCTGAATATGAAATATTTACCGTTAATCACCTGAATTTAATAATTAACAGTAAGGCTGTTAATGTAAGAGAAAGGCAAAGTGACAATTGGACTGATGAGTGAGTGTCTTTTCCCAATAGACTGAGATATTTTTTTCCTGTTGGTGGGAAAAGATACATTCCATGCATAATTACCAAGGCTGTTTTATAGACTTTATTAACTGGTTTACAGAAGTTATTATGTGACTCCTGTCTTTATAAACAGGTGAGAACAACTGCTCCAGAAAAGTACAGAGTTAAGCCAAGCAACAGCAGTTGTGACCCTGGTGCATCTGTTGATATAGTTGTGTCCCCCCATGGCGGTAAGTTCTTACCTGGGTGGCCACATCGGGATATTATGGGGGACTTGCAGCTGGGTGATAAGTGAGCAGAGGTTGACTGGTATCTCAAAATTAGCATGTCAGTAAGCCACCTCACCACACTCTGTTCTCTCACCTGTAAAACGAGATGGGTGAATGAGTCTCATTAAAAAAATTTTACAATTGCAATTCTTGAAACTGATGCCAGATGAAATTGAATTTCAAACTAAAACAGTCCTCATCTTTAGGAGAGCTTCCTGTTTTAACATAGTTCCATATTATTCTTTTTCATTAGTGTTGTTTTCTAGAACAATGGCTAAGCTACATACCCAACCCTTTGTAAAGGTTCCTGTTTATGTATTAAGTTACCCTTTTGGAATGCAGGTTTCACAGTCTCTGCCCAAGACCGTTTTCTGGTAATGGCTGCTGAAATGGAACACTCATCTGGCACAGGTCCATCAGAATTGACTCAGTTCTGGAAGGAAGTTCCTAGAAACAAAGTGATGGAGCACAGGTACGCTCTTTGACTCACAAGCTCTCAAACTGTAATGGGAAAATTCCCAAAGAGGAATGTGCCTACCTGGGCTAGGCAGGCATCCCTTCCTTCTTACACTTGGCAAACACTAGGCTTACACTGTGGGCCCCAACCACTGAAAGCTCTTGGGTACCCAGGTGAATGGGAGTTACTCTTGGAGACTGCTAGTCGCAGAGACTTGCTTGCAGGCCAGTGTAAGAATCTGGATGTGTCAAAATTAAAAACACAGATACTTCTCTTCCCACAGTTACCTTGGTAAGAATGCTCATCTTATATACCAGAATGTCTATTGTAGCATAGATTGTACTAGTGTAAAATGGAAAAGAGCCTAAATGATCACCAGGAAAGTAACTGAAATGCATTCGAAAACAGCGACACTAAGGAGTACTCTGCAGCCATTCAAAAGAATATAGTACATCTGTTTGTTCTGATATAGGAAAAAGACATCTGAAGAAAAAAACGTACTCACAGAAATGTATGACAGTTACTATATTTAAGAGGAGAAAACCCTGTGACTGTGTAGGCATATACATGTGCATCTGTGTGTGCATATACAAGTCTTTATATGTATACAAAAGAAAGAAAAAGTTGGTTGTGGGTTTCTTTTTCTGAGTATGCCCGGTTTTGACCCCCAAGGGACACTTGCCAGTAGCTGGAGACACTGTTGCCTCACCTATCATAAGTGGACACTGGGGTGCTATGGACATCTAGCAGGTGGAGAGCAGGGATGCTGCTAGTGTCTACACCCTTGCACAGGACAGCCCCCTGTGAAGAAGTATGATGCAGCCAAAGTGTCAGTGGTGCCACGACTGAAGAAGCTCAGCTGAGCGTAGTTAAAGATGGCTGTTCTGAGAAGAACCTGAAGGAAAGCCTGAATCCATTCATGAGGACAGTAGGGAGCCAGAGCATTCCCATAGTGAGAACCAGTGATTCTGAGAGGAGAAACGGTTACCTGGGGAGCCAGGAGGTGAGTGACTTAATTAAAGTGCTTATTGACAGGCACAGAAGGATGGTGGCCATATGGAGGTTCCCAAGTAAAGAAAGAAAAGAATTTGCTTTCATTCATTTCCCTAACCAGATTTCATCAAGTTCCATCTTTCGTTCATTTCCTCCACCAGATTTTGCCAAATTTCACCAAACCCCACCAAAACTGATCATTGCTCCCTTCAACCAAATTCTACTGAAACTCACCATTCCTTCCACCAAATTTTACCATATCCCACCAAAATTCATCCTTCATTCCTTTCTTACACCAAAGTCCACCCAAAATTCCAGCCTTCCTCCTTTCTTTCCTCCTTCCCTCTTTACCTCCTTCCCTCTTTCCTTTTCTCCTTCCCCTTCACAACAACTCTCCCTCCATCTCTGCATCTATACACAGTCACTGCCATCATTTATTCACTCTTTATGGCTCCTCTGTCCATGTGAATGGCTTGAGTTACATACACAAAAAGGTGGTTTAAAAATAAACACACACACATGTAGGAATGTAACATGGTATGAGAGGACCCATAGTGAGGAAGCAGGGCCTAGAGGAGGAGCTTGGAGAACACTGACCTGATCTGAAATGCCTTGGGCAAGATTACCGTTTGCAGCCCATGCAGCAGCACAAGAAGAATGGGTCTAGGAAGACAAGCTTTATTTCTTTTTTGGTTAGGTATTTTACCTAGTAAGAGAAAGTAAAAGTTAGACCTAGCTTAGAGAAATATAGGGAAACCAGTAAGTGAGCTATGCCCTCAAAGCCCAGGTTAGAATGTGTTTCATGAAGGAGGATCAAAGCGCTACCAGTGTCCATCAAAGATGACCTGTGAGTGGTGGCCACTGCTGATGACATCATACAGGTCACTTAAGACCTCACAAGGATCAGTTTCAGTTGGCATGAGTCAGCTGCCCAAGAAACTAATGAGTCTCCTGAAGGTCTGGCTTATTTAGGAGGGACCAGGGTTACCTTTAGAAGGAAGAATGTGGTATTGAGAAGAGGGTGTTTGGTTTTTTTAGTAGGAGTTGTTGGAGCACTGTTTAAAACCACAGTAGGAACGATTTCAGAAGGAGGAGATGACCTTACAAGGTAAATCACTGATTATGAAATTCCTGAGAAAGAAGGAACAAGAACCTAAAGCCAAGGTAGAGGTCATCCTTAAGTCAAGAGGGAGCAAGGAACACAGATACTAGATAAGGCTCATGGTGGTTGTGATGTGTTATTAAATAGAGTTGTTAGATATTTAAATTTCAGAGTATATTACAAGAGAGCCTACTTTTGAAGTTCTTATGAAACCATACCTTAAAATTATGGGGTTTTTCCTAGCCTTGTTATCCCACCAAAATTCTCCCTTTTTCCCTTTCACACCAAAGTCCACCCAAAATTCCAGCCTTCCTCCTTTCTTTCCTTTTTTTCCTTCCCTCTTTCCTTTTCTCCTTCCCCTTCACAACAACTCTCCCTCCATCTCTGCATCTATACACAGTCACTGCCATCATTTATTCACTCTTTATGGCTCCTCTGTCCATGTGAATGGCTTGAGTTACATACACAAAAAGGTGGTTTAAAAATAAACACACACACATGTAGGAATGTAACATGGTATGAGAGGACCCATAGTGAGGAAGCAGGGCCTAGAGGAGGAGCTTGGAGAACACTGACCTGATCTGAAATGCCTTGGGCAAGATTACCGTTTGCAGCCCATGCAGCAGCACAAGAAGAATGGGTCTAGGAAGACAAGCTTTATTTCTTTTAGGTTAGGTATTTTACCTAGTAAGAGAAAGTAAAAGTTAGACCTAGCTTAGAGAAATATAGGGAAACCAGTAAGTGAGCTATGCCCTCAAAGCCCAGGTTAGAATGTGTTTCATGAAGGAGGATCAAAGCGCTACCAGTGTCCATCAAAGATGACCTGTGAGTGGTGGCCACTGCTGATGACATCATACAGGTCACTTAAGACCTCACAAGGATCAGTTTCAGTTGGCATGAGTCAGCTGCCCAAGAAACTAATGAGTCTCCTGAAGGTCTGGCTTATTTAGGAGGGACCAGGGTTACCTTTAGAAGGAAGAATGTGGTATTGAGAAGAGGGTGTTTGGTTTTTTTAGTAGGAGTTGTTGGAGCACTGTTTAAAACCACAGTAGGAACGATTTCAGAAGGAGGAGATGACCTTACAAGGTAAATCACTGATTATGAAATTCCTGAGAAAGAAGGAACAAGAACCTAAAGCCAAGGTAGAGGTCATCCTTAAGTCAAGAGGGAGCAAGGAACACAGATACTAGATAAGGCTCATGGTGGTTGTGATGTGTTATTAAATAGAGTTGTTAGATATTTAAATTTCAGAGTATATTACAAGAGAGCCTACTTTTGAAGTTCTTATGAAACCATACCTTAAAATTATGGGGTTTTTCCTAGCCTTGTTACATATGAGTTGTTTGGTTCTCTTGTTTTGTAACTCAGTTCCTAATGGCTTGCTGTTCTATAACTGTCAAAAGAGGAGCCATTTTGTATAGGGAGACTTGGTGGTTTGGTACTGAAGGCCAGGTGAAAGCACTACCTCCAGTCTAGAAAGGGTGGTTTTCTTCAGATCATAAGATTGGGTGAATTCTACTGAATGCCTTAGATAAAACAAAGCTCATAAGTTATTGAGCACTATGTATAATTGTGTCCTTTGATCATGAAAGAAGTTGGAAGATGTAGGAAAAATAATTTCCCCTCTACCCTTCTAAGTTCTTGCCTGAGACTCATTGTAAAAGAGACAGAGGAGCAGGAGAGAAACAGAAGTGTCATAAAATGGATACCTCCCGTACACATGGGAGAAACCGAGGAATTCTAATTAACTCACCCACATGGCTCAAGCCATCATCACCTCCAGCTGAAGACCAAAGCAGACCAGTTCTGAAATGCTGTCAGGGAAAGCACAGTAAACAAGGGTAAGTAAGGTTATTGTGCCAACTGAGGTAAACTACTCTTTTCTTGAGGTCCCCAAAATATCCTGAGGCTCCTAAGCTTGCCAGAAAGTGACTTTCCTTACTTACCTAGTAAGGCTGTCTGAAAACAAGGTAACAGATGAGTTTTTTTCCAAGGGTCTTTAGTTCCTTAAAGCTTTCTTGATCATACCTGACTTTATGCATTTCGTTTTTAATGACATTTGAGTCAAAACATTGATAATATATAACCAGTTGTGTCCTGTTAAAGGAGAACAGATTTTCATCGCTAAGTTTACCACAGTAGGAACGATTTCAGAAGGAGGAGATGACCTTACAAGGTAAATCACTGATTATGAAATTCCTGAGAAAGAAGGAACAAGAACCTAAAGCCAAGGTAGAGGTCATCCTTAAGTCAAGAGGGAGCAAGGAACACAGATACTAGATAAGGCTCATGGTGGTTGTGATGTGTTATTAAATAGAGTTGTTAGATATTTAAATTTCAGAGTATATTACAAGAGAGCCTACTTTTGAAGTTCTTATGAAACCATACCTTAAAATTATGGGGTTTTTCCTAGCCTTGTTACATATGAGTTGTTTGGTTCTCTTGTTTTGTAACTCAGTTCCTAATGGCTTGCTGTTCTATAACTGTCAAAAGAGGAGCCATTTTGTATAGGGAGACTTGGTGGTTTGGTACTGAAGGCCAGGTGAAAGCACTACCTCCAGTCTAGAAAGGGTGGTTTTCTTCAGATCATAAGATTGGGTGAATTCTACTGAATGCCTTAGATAAAACAAAGCTCATAAGTTATTGAGCACTATGTATAATTGTGTCCTTTGATCATGAAAGAAGTTGGAAGATGTGGGAAAAAATAATTTCCCCTCTACCCTTCTAAGTTCTTGCCTGAGACTCATTGTAAAAGAGACAGAGGAGCAGGAGAGAAACAGAAGTGTCATAAAATGGATACCTCCCGTACACATGGGAGAAACCGAGGAATTCTAATTAACTCACCCACATGGCTCAAGCCATCATCACCTCCAGCTGAAGACCAAAGCAGACCAGTTCTGAAATGCTGTCAGGGAAAGCACAGTAAACAAGGGTAAGTAAGGTTATTGTGCCAACTGAGGTAAACTACTCTTTTCTTGAGGTCCCCAAAATATCCTGAGGCTCCTAAGCTTGCCAGAAAGTGACTTTCCTTACTTACCTAGTAAGGCTGTCTGAAAACAAGGTAACAGATGAGTTTTTTTCCAAGGGTCTTTAGTTCCTTAAAGCTTTCTTGATCATACCTGACTTTATGCATTTCGTTTTTAATGACATTTGAGTCAAAACATTGATAATATATAACCAGTTGTGTCCTGTTAAAGGAGAACAGATTTTCATTGAACATATGCAAATAAGTTTATCACCATGAAAATGAGAATATTTATTTGCAAATTCTGAAAGGATCAGGTATGGAAAAATATTGTCTCAATTCGACTTACAAAGGTATAATTTACCAAATTACAGTAAATCACAGACAGCTTAAGAGAAAAGGTTTCCCTTATATTTGGAGAAATAAAACATTATGTTTCAGACCAAAAGTCATAAAATCATAAAAATTACCATTTTTATCAGCTTAATTCAGTTCCATGTTACTAGTTTTTGTTTTGCTTGAGTCCAGTTTTCCCATTAGTTCTGGAAATTCTTACCCAGTTCAGTTTTATAATCTTCATTTAATCTGAATCCTAGAGTGTTTGTCAGAGTCCTTTTTGAGTCTCTCTGAAGATGAAACATGTATCTCTACAAATATAATCAAGAAAGTGTAGTATTTTTACTTGACAATGTGTCTTACATAAATTGGGAGCTTCCCTGGTGGCTCGTATGGTGAAGAATCTGGCTGTAACGTGGGAGACTTGGGTTTGCTCCCTGGGTGGGGGAGATCCCCTGGAGAAGGGCATGGCAACCCACTCCATTATTCTTGCCTGGAGAATTCCATGGACAGAAGAACCTGGTGGGCTACAGTCCATGGAATCACAAAGAGTCTGGCACGTCTGAGCGGCTAACACTTTTACTCATATAATTTAACTGATAAAATAAGGCCAGGTGGTTTAATGTATTTTTTATAAGGAGAGAGAACATATGTTTTGATGTTCCAGAGGCCCTGTGGAAAATCTCAAAGCTAGTTAGAGGTCAAAAAGATTTCATTTAGAATTTTATGTGGGGAAGTTCTTCAAAAATATTGTAAGGTGTTGGACACTTTACGAAATAGAGTCATAAATTATTATGGAATAATACTTAAGTTTCCAATTAACCAAAGTAACAGTTAAACTTCAAAGCCACATACAGATGGTCACATAGTTGTGAGCAAAACATAGCTCTTAGTCTTTAAATGACTGTTTCCTAAAGTAATTCAAGACCTGATAATAAAGACAACGTGAAGCACAGGAAATTATTTTAGTAAAATGCAAAATTTTTGACTTTTAGGTAGATTATTTAAAAAGGCAAAGAAAAACCTTTCACAATCTATCAGGGGCAAACCAGTAGTGTAACAAAACTGTCCTTTTAGCCAATAAATGAAAGAAAATTTAGTTTTCTGTAATTAACACTAATGATATTAAGTTTATTTTTAAAACACTTAAAACAGATTTATTCAACTTTAGTCTGCTTGACTACACAAGGTAAATTTTCTCTTCTTCTCTCCTTTATTTGCTCTCTATTCTTCTGCTTTCTATTCTGAAAGAACTAGCTTTTCTTTAGGATATAATTACTTTGATGTCTCTTCACAAAAATGTACTTCATATGTTTCTTCGTCAAAAATATCCTAGTTCTTATATACAGAGTTGTTACACTTCGAGTATAATAATTTTCATAATCCTTAGAAATGTTAATTTCCAGTGAAAACTAACAAGCACTTGCAGTCTGTTATACCAGCATCCTTTCAACTGGCAAATTTATGAATATAGTTCATAATTTCTAGAAAAAGATGCTTCCTCCAAGTGCAGTTTTTCAGCATGGCACAAGATATGTCTATATCTTACATATCCACGTAGCTTTCATTCCGTACTAAGAAGTCCAGAGGAGATACACCTATGTTTAGTAATTACTGTTTCAGTATTTTATCTCATTCAGAAATGACCTAGATGTTCAGTGAATTCACTACGAGTTAACTTAGCACAACTCTAAACTTTGAACTTACCAAAGATATTTGGAAAATTATTTTTAAGAGATTTACCATAAAACATCCTCACTGCTGAGTTCACCTATAGACTTTTATCCCTGTGACTGGTTGGGAGCAAGGGATTGAGATAGAACTGTTTAGTCTACTCACAAAACCATCAGGAGGCTCAACATCAGCCATCATCCCAGGATGTTTTCCTTGATGACAAATTTTGTAACAAAGCTAACATGAGCTTCTTTGAGTATTAAGTCCAGGCAGAATAAAAGTTGCATTTCTGAATGATATTCATCTTGGTAACTCTGAAGATCTGCCTGTTGAATTATACCAACAACTTTAACCTAGCTTTTCTTTACCAAAGACTATCCAGTACATGTGAACTTGAAAAAAAAGCTTCTATATTTGAGTTTTAGGAAAATATAATTTGAAAAGCACTTATTTTTCTTTATGCCAATTAAATAAAACTGTAGTACCATTCGGAGATAGAAAAATACCACACATGTGTAGCACATATATAAACACATATAAACAACCATATAGATTATAGCTTTGGTTCTAAAATTTTAGCCATGAATTAGATATAATAACGCAAAACTCACTAGCTTATAAAAGAACAGGTGCTTTCAAATTGTGTTTCTGGCAGTTGGAATAAGTTTGCCTGCTCAGGGTTCTAAAGCTGAATTTCTGGCTTTGGAAAGATTTGCAGGACAAAGACAGTTGCTTTTATTTCCTCTGAAAATTCGATCACAGTAGCCTGAATGGTATCAAGGGACTGACATGCTCATCCAACTATATTTTCTTCAACTTGCTTTGTATCAGGGAGAAGATTTCCAATTAAGATCGAAATCAAATAATTTCTATGTTCTGGAGTTTCAGGCTTCATGCAGCATGTTTTACAAGGTCCACATAAAGCATTCAACAAAGGCCTTTGAATACTCTCCTTTTTCTGAGTGCCGAATTCAGCCTTGGACTAGTTCACCTGTGGGGGGTGAGGTGGGGAAGCCCCTATTATTGCTTCTATCAATCTCTGAATATTGACCTTCAGTTGATCCATTTCCTGATAATTTGGGAGGAGTTGTGATCATGGTTTCTGGGTGAGTGTGCCTGTTTTCCCTAGGGAGCCATCTGGTTGGTCTGATAATTATCATATAATTGTGGATGTGAAGAACACCCCTGAGCACCCAATCAAGGTCCCTGTAAGTGGGGAAGTGATCTTTTTAACTCTTCTCTAAATTGGGTAGATAGGTCCTGAAAGTGGAGGTAAAACAAGGCTTTGTAATTTCATCTTTCTAAGGATGTCCCTAAGGCTGACCACCATACTCTTTCGTGTCCTCCTTTTAAGTCTTTCTATAGATACCAGGAAGATAATTCTCTAGGATGAAAAGCTCTCTGAAATGTGTAAACACAAAAGTTTTTCCAATTCAAAAGTTCCATCATTTGGACATGCTCAAGTAGCATATTAATTTCAATAACAACCCAAACCAATAGTCTTTCAATGGCCTGACCATGGATGCGAGGCATCCCAAAAGGGGGTGCACAGATGCAGCCCTCATAAAATTCAGAAAGCTCACTTCCAAAGACAGCCTCAGGAAGCCAACACCTTCATTATCACAGGTGGTAAGAACAGGGTCATGAGAAGTGTCTCCAGTTTCCCAAAAGAATGGGATAATGCCTTCAGATACAAAACTGCTCACCTGTGACACTGGGTAGGTGCTACAGGAATAGGACTTTTCCTGCACTAAAGGAGACAAGAAGGTAGGGAGGACAAGGGCCCTTATGCCAAACTCCCACAAGAGGTCGAAGGATCAGAGAAGGCTGCGTATCAGTTTGTATCTTGGACCCCCAGCCTACACAGTTGGTTGTGAGATGCATGTAGACATGAGCATCATCCAGCTGGCGACCAGAAAGAATATTCTCATTGGTCATAAAGCCAAGCTCTCAGGACAGAGTGAATCAAAAGGAATGTCTCACCTGTCCTGTGGTTCTCCTTATGACAAACACTACAAAAGACAGAGATAAAAGAAAACAATGACCATCTCTGGGAGGAAAGAGGGCCAGTAGAAAACAGAAGTCTTCATAACAGAAGTGTCTGCCAAAGTCACAGCACCTAAGGAACTAACTGATGCACCTATTTTCTCCTGCTAATCTCAATTTGGAAAAGAAGGGACAGGGTGACATGTTTACCTTTGTCTCTCAGCTGCCACCACAGTGAGATTCAGGAGAGCTGACTGTGATAACAATTCTTACCCTTCTCTGGCTTCTGCCATTTTTCCAAGATCTCATCTGCAGGCTCCCTAGCAAGGATGGTATCCTAGTGGGTCCCAGGGTAGGTTGCCAACCTGTACAAGAAGAAAAATACCTTTACTTTTCTAAGTTGTTGACTGAGAGAACCCCATCCCCCCTTAATCAGGGACAGATGGACAGAAGAAAACAGGACAAAAACAAGTTTTAATGGCATGTATAAACGTATACTGGAGAGATAGCCAGGAAAAGAATAAAACTCCCGGAAGTGGCCCATGACACCACCTTAAATACCACCTCCACCTAAAGATCAAACAGACGCTGGGGGTGAGGGGCCAGGACAAGCATGGTATACACAGGTAAGGTTGTTCTACATGTTTCAGTCCCCGCCTTCTCCATTGCGAGGCATCCCAAAAGGGGGTGCACAGATGCAGCCCTCATAAAATTCAGAAAGCTCACTTCCAAAGACAGCCTCAGGAAGCCAACACCTTCATTATCACAGGTGGTAAGAACAGGGTCATGAGAAGTGTCTCCAGTTTCCCAAAAGAATGGGATAATGCCTTCAGATACAAAACTGCTCACCTGTGACACTGGGTAGGTGCTACAGGAATAGGACTTTTCCTGCACTAAAGGAGACAAGAAGGTAGGGAGGACAAGGGCCCTTATGCCAAACTCCCACAAGAGGTCGAAGGATCAGAGAAGGCTGCGTATCAGTTTGTATCTTGGACCCCCAGCCTACACAGTTGGTTGTGAGATGCATGTAGACATGAGCATCATCCAGCTGGCGACCAGAAAGAATATTCTCATTGGTCATAAAGCCAAGCTCTCAGGACAGAGTGAATCAAAAGGAATGTCTCACCTGTCCTGTGGTTCTCCTTATGACAAACACTACAAAAGACAGAGATAAAAGAAAACAATGACCATCTCTGGGAGGAAAGAGGGCCAGTAGAAAACAGAAGTCTTCATAACAGAAGTGTCTGCCAAAGTCACAGCACCTAAGGAACTAACTGATGCACCTATTTTCTCCTGCTAATCTCAATTTGGAAAAGAAGGGACAGGGTGACATGTTTACCTTTGTCTCTCAGCTGCCACCACAGTGAGATTCAGGAGAGCTGACTGTGATAACAATTCTTACCCTTCTCTGGCTTCTGCCATTTTTCCAAGATCTCATCTGCAGGCTCCCTAGCAAGGATGGTATCCTAGTGGGTCCCAGGGTAGGTTGCCAACCTGTACAAGAAGAAAAATACCTTTACTTTTCTAAGTTGTTGACTGAGAGAACCCCATCCCCCCTTAATCAGGGACAGATGGACAGAAGAAAACAGGACAAAAACAAGTTTTAATGGCATGTATAAACGTATACTGGAGAGATAGCCAGGAAAAGAATAAAACTCCCGGAAGTGGCCCATGACACCACCTTAAATACCACCTCCACCTAAAGATCAAACAGACGCTGGGGGTGAGGGGCCAGGACAAGCATGGTATACACAGGTAAGGTTGTTCTACATGTTTCAGTCCCCGCCTTCTCCATTGATAGGAGTTTCTAAGATGTAGAGGCCTCTTCCTCTTCCTGCTATAGAGAGGGAGACTTCCCTGGTAACTGTGACTCTCTAACAAAAAGGCAACTGCTCTTCACTTTGCAGAGCTTTTCTTGTGTCTACTTTTTCTAAAAACATAACCACCTCAAGATAAACCTCGTACCACAGAGGCATATTTTGGGGGGGGGTGGCAAATTCTGTTGCCCTTCAAAGATAAATACACATTGAGCTGTTCCTTAGGTATCTCTGGTCAGAGGAATGAGTATTTTTACCTCTGTGACACACTCTTCTGTGTTGAACTTTTTTCATTTTATATTTTACTTTTGAAAAATTCATGAACAACTTGAAGTTGTTTCCTATGGATTTTCATAGGTTGAGATGCCATATTGTTGAGAGCTGTAAACCATCAAGCCTGACACTAAAAGATCACACCTTCAACATGTCAGATAAAACAAGCGAAGATATCTACCACCATGTAAGTGTTCTTTCTCCTTAACTAAAAGTCCTTAATGTTACTCAGTAGCCGAAATCTGTTTTCCCCATTGACATCAGGAAAACTTTTGGCATAAACACAACAGAAATGAGCCAGATCAGAAATGGTAAGTGGTGAGTTACTTTCACAGAGCTACCAGCTTTCTGAAAGCTCACAGAAAACTTCATCTCCTGGAAAAGGTGCTATGTGGTGCGTTTAAATTTGAAAAAGATAGGGGGGCTCTCTTTCTGAAGAGATGGTTTCGGTACCTCTAGGAAATGACAGCTTCGCTCCTTTCTCAACTTGAAAATTAGACCTCAAAACAAGAATAAACAGAGGCACATCTGCTTACCAGCCAAGTCTAATTCTTCATTGCACTTCCAGCTCCCAGCCTCTCAGAGTACATGGACTCTTTCCCGTACATGTTTGTGGGGTTCCTTAATATGCCTGTTTATCATGCACATGATTAATGTACTGTTGTACTAATACAAACCTTTCATCCTTTTTTTTCCCTCTTCAGCTCAGTCATTTGCTAGCAAGCACTAGGAAGCTTGAAGACCAAGTTCAACGATGTATCTGGTTCCAGCAGCTGCTGCTTGCCCTAACTGTGCTCTTGCTTGCTTTCGTGGTTTCTTTTTTCTATCTGCTGTACAGTTAAAGAAGTGGGGCTCAGTAGGAACCACCGCTCTTCCATTCATTAGTTGGAGAAAGTAAGACTCAGAACTTCACCACCATGTTTCAACTGTCATACGTCTGTGCTTCCACCAAGGAGACATACAGCATTTGGGGGCAGAACTGAAACATTCTTGAAATAAACTATTAGAATAAGCAAACACTTGAGATTGATTATGAGAGTCTATAAGTAGTCAAGTAAGTAAAGGCATATCTGTTGTGTAACTTAATAGTTTAGAAATAATTTATTTTTCCCTCTTGATCTCAATACTTTTAAAGCTTATTTTGTCATATATATATGTGTGTGTGTATGTTTTTACATATATATATATATATATATATATATATATATATATATATATGTCAGCTGAACAGAAAAGTAACATGCTTTGCTGTGGCCAAAAATCATCATCTGCTTTTTTTTGTTTTTTTACACATTATAGCTAAGCCAACTTGTTAGTTTTTCTGTACTCTGTATATAGAAGAACATGTATATTGAAAAAACACACTTACACAGTCAGTTCTGTAACCAGGACTTGGTCGCTTGAAAACTATTAACACATGCTAGTCAATGTTCTTTTGGAATATACAACTCCTTAATGCCAAACCACCTTTAGCCTTTGTTTCCTGTCTTCCTTAAAGAAAGACCTGCCTGCCTTTGATTAATCTCAGACTTTTGTATTGAACAATCACACTCTCATTTATGTCGGACTGGGGAACTAAGTATGGTTGGATTTTCTCTGAATTCTGTCGGTAACGTCCAGAAAGAGAACATCTCCAGTCTTTTTTTAATTGCAGTTTCATATTGCTCTCTGGCTTGACACATAGTTTTTGGTTCACCTATTACAAAGGCCCGATCCTCCACTGGAACATCTTCACTCTCTTTTCTGAATGAAAGGAGTTAAACATTTATTTTTTGTAAAGTTAGTTTTTGAGCTGCCTAGCAGTATAGTTCATTTGCATTTCAGTTTCCTCTTAAAATCAGTCCTGAGAAGGGAACTAGACAAAAGACTGGAGTATCTATTAGGGTGGAAAAAAAAATTGAAACTCACGTGTCAGTTCTCAACAGGGAGACACATAACTCGGTGATCGACTGTCCAACCTTCAGACCAGGGTTACCTCACTCGATCTTCCACCTTGGACACAGCAATACTGAGGACAGTTCCTCAATTCCCAACATGATATGCCTCAAAGGAGCAGAGCTTAATGAAAGTAGTGTGTTTTCTCATCAATATAACCAGTTTCAGTCCCTCTTGGTTCACATGTAAATCTACTTTATATGAAAGACAAAAATAGTCTGCTTGTGAAATAAATTTTGAGTTGTGACTGAGACATGTTTGGAGAATGTTTTATTCTGAGGTTGTAGTGTTGGCAGCTCTCATCTTGAGAACTTGATTCCAAAATGGCATTATGAAGAATGAAAAAATAGACTTCCTTGAAAATTGGCCTAGGAAATAAAACCTTAAATGGACACTGGTCTGATACTTTGTCTTAATTTGGGTTTTTCTGTTTCAGTTTGCCACTTCCAGACGTGAAAGTGACTGCAGTCCACTCTAAGTACTATTCATAGTTTCTCCCTGTGTGTGTGTACACAGCGGTTTCCCCTTATATGTTAGATTCTTGGCTTTACAATAATCTAATCCCAAAGTATTCATGTATGTGTTCTGTTCTTCAGGAAATAAATGAGGACATAATTAGCCAAAATTGGAAATGTACTGTCCTAACGGTGTCCCTTTAATGTTTCACGTGAAAATTACATCACCTCTCTAAAATGTTTTTCCCTGATGTCTGGCCAGTTGAACTTAATAACATAGCTTGTTAACATTTGTGTGTCTATTAAATGTGACTAAGCAAAACTGACTGAAAATTAACCATAAAATCAAAGGCCTCTAAACTTTTGTACTTGTCTTGCTTGGTCGTATATATTTACATTTGATTTTATTCTGTCTTCATTTGATTTTTTAATCACATTTGTATGATTACTATCAGTACTCTATAATTAATAATTTTATTTTTACTATGTCATTACCTGTTTATGACCAAATTACCAAGGACCAACATTTAAATTTGGATTGTTTTTCACTTGGGAATGGAAATTCATAGAGTTTCCATGAAAATATTAATGAAATATCATTATAGGCAAGTAGCCTAAAATATAATTGCTGGTAAGCCTAGCCTCAAATTTCATATGATACCATAACTGTTTTTATATCTTGCCACTAATTTTGACGGATTTAATAGCACTTTATTGTACAATTGCGAGAGAGAAAAAAAATATTCCTAGAATTGTTGCCAGTGTAATTTCTCTAATGTTCTGGTGCTTTTCATATATTTTCAGTATTTTTATTACTATATTGGTATTTTCTTTGTATAAACTGATCAAAAGAACATGCTTTCTATTTTAATATGTTTTAGAAAAATAATTACATTTATGCAATAAATATCATCAGGAAAAACCTCTGGTCTCTAATTGATAAAGTATCTTAAAAATTAGTGCTCAGGCTCATTCCAACATTTCAAAGATTACATTAATCTCTTCAGGACCTGCTTACCTTTTTATATAAGGGCAGCACTGCAATATTCCCAAAACATAATTGTGTTTTCAGGAGAACCCAACCTCAGCGTGTCCTGTTTCTTGTTGCCCTGGGTCAGGGTCTGGCAGCCCTCCATTACCCCCTCAGCTCTGGACTCACTGTCACAGTTGGGGGCTCCATTGTGGACCCTAAGCCGCTGCCCGAGTCACAGTCCCCCACACCCCCATCCCAGTACCTACACACCTGCCTGCCTGACAGGAGCCTGTAGGAAACAGGCTGACAAGACGTCCTACCTGGCTGCTGAGCACGTGGCAGGCAGTCCCTGTGAGAAGGCATCAGAGCAAGGGGCAGGGGCGCAGTTGGGGAAGGGTGACCCCAGATGGCAATGTCAAAGGCCCTGGGGAGTGTGTGGTCTCCTTACCACTGGAAGACACAACTCACAAGTGCAGCTCCGTAAAATAGAACCAGAAGACAGGTTCCTCTTCTAAACTGCAAAAGACCTGGAGATAGAGAACCACATGAGAAAAGAGCGAGCCACACAGACCCGTAACCTACCAGGGAGCACCACACCTACCAGGAACTGTGAGGGTGTGACCTCCTTTCCCAAAAGACAGCTTTCTAGGGAACAGAAGAGGTAGACAAGTATTTTCTTTACAGCAGCCCAGCTCTCCTTCCGGGGAAGGAAGTAGCAATCCACTCCAGTATTCTTGCCTGGAAAATTCCATGGACTGAGAAGTCTGGTGAGCTACAGTCCATGGAGAGACACACACACACACACCCCTCAGTTTCCTCATCCCCAAGTGCCTGTGATCAACAAAACACTACTTCCCAGGAGGAGTGTGAGAGGGAGGAGACCTTGCATTTGAAGCCGCCCTGGAGAGGCTCGCCTGGCTCTGATGTTGCCTCCACCACCGTCCTTCCTAGCCCCCTAGAATTTTTCACACTAGGGTTGGTCTTCCGCCACACGGCCATGCTGCACACTTTTCCTTGCTTTGTCCTCCTATCCCTGCCTTCTCCATCCACCACTGAAGTCTGGTGCACATGGTGAAAGCCAATACTGCTTGGCCCCCTCAAACCCCATGAAGGCTCCCCATCCACACAGAGGAAGACCTGGTTTGGTGCTTCCTTCTGCCACTGCACCCGCACCTATCAAACACCACACCCGCACCCACAACTGATCTCACAACATTCTACCCAAAGAACAATTTTCCCTTGTATTAGTGACAATTCCATGAAAACATCAAATAAGATCTTTCACATCCTCATGACAATTTCATCTCTAACTCTGAATATAGCTACTTCCAGTAATGTCTTAGGATCCTCTTGCCTACCCATGTCAGGTTCCCCTGCCATGCCAGGTCAGGCACATGTTAAAACATTGGAGACAACTGGTTCTGCTGGTAGGAATATAAAGGAGTATCTCCTTAACCCAGAGGAACGGTATCACACACTTTCAAGTCTTTCTAGAGTGAGAATTGGAGGGATGCTTGAAACTACCAGTTGTCCGTGTTCCTTTGAACAGTGTGAGAATACATGATAAGATCTTGTTTTTTTACAGATAAGGAAATCAAGAGCCTGAGAAATCATTCTTTTCCCCAAGGTCACAGGTTAGTTGGTTTCCTAGCTAAGAGTGGAACTAATCCCCCAAATCCACTGCTTGTTACAACCACTCAGAACTGCCTCAACTGAGTAACATGTTATGATGTTGAAAGACAGATCTCAGAACTTCCCACTCCCTCCACAGCAGGAGAGGAAGAAGAAAAAGGTAACATACTTGAGAAGTAGAGTTAACGAAACACAAATAACCACTCAAGACCCTTGGTTGGAAAAGTTTCTTGGTATTCTAAGGTACAGATAGACTTCTTGAAAAAGGTTTGAAAGGTACAGGTTAATGTCCTATTCACTTTGATAGAGGGCTGCACTGTGTCGCATTAGCATTCTGAGTGGTTTATCTATCACTCTATAGAAGGAATCTAGCAGGATGCAGGACTACTAGTTGTCTCAGCCATAGTCTAGTTACCTCAAAGAGTCATGTGTTTAATAAAATCAGATCATGTAAGTTTCCTATTGCCATGTAACACATTACCATAAAGTCAGCATCTTAAAACAACGCAGATTATTCCCTCGTTTGTGGGGGTCAAGTCTGGTACGTCACAGCTAGGTTCTTTGGATAAGGTCTCTCAAGATTAAAATCAAACTGTCAGCCTCTGGGGAAGTTCAGCTGGATAAAGATGCACCTCCAAGGGCGCACCTACTTAGATCACACCCACTCAGGACAATCTGCCTTCTGATGAACTCAAAGGGAACTGATTAGAAATATCACATCTGAAGACTTTCCTGGCGGTCCAGTGGGTTAAGACTCCACGCTCCCAGTGCAGACGACCTGGGTTTTTGATCCCTGGTCAGAGAACTAGATCCCATAAGCCACACTGAAGACTGAAGATTCTGAGAGCCACAACTAAGACCTGGCACAGTCAAATAAAACATTTTTTTAAAGAAAGAAACATCTGTCAAATCCCTCCTGCTGTGTAACCTCAGGATAAGTGCTATTCCATCACATTCATGAGCCACAGCCCCTTCTCAAGGCGAAAGGGTTATACCTGGTGTGTATTGGGTGGAATCACCAAGCTCAACCAATCTGGTCCCCTCAATTTTCAGACTAGGAAACGGGATCAGAAAACTGACCCTGGAGACGTCCCTGGTGGTCCAGTGGTTAAGTCTCTGTGTTTCCAATGCAGAGGACCCGGGTTCGATCCCTGGTCAGGGAACTAGATTCCACATGCTGCAACTAAAATCCAGCACAGCCAAATAATTTTAAGAAAAAGAAAGCTGACCCCATTCTTACCCATTCTAACTGACCACTATGAAACCACATATGTCCTGCACATGAAAAGAAACAGACTGAAATTTCTGTGTTAGACACTGAACGACAGGCATGGAGGACAGTATGTCTCTCTCAGCTGGTTTCCTCCTGTGCTGTAACTTCTGTACACACAAATATTCAAACTTCTGTAAATAATCTGTTAAGGGAAAGAATGGCACCACTGTTCTAAACACTGATTCAGTCATTAAAAGAAAAAACAAAAAACCAAGAAGCATTCTCACAATGAGTTCATGTGCTGGGGCAAAGATGACTTCCACTAATTGTATGCTTTTGTAAATGAAGCTCTAGTGAAAAACAGTTGTTGTTGTTGTTGTTTTAACATTCCCTTTTCTTTCAGTTTATTTAAGTTACTTTTCTTGGACCTATATATGCTCAGTTAGGGCAGTTACAAGAAAAGGTTAAAACAAAGGAAGGAAAAAAACTCCTTTCTTTATGAAGACTTACACCATGACTCCCAGCATAGTTACTGTCTAATTTACTTTGGATCTGAGTCTGAGTCCAGTGCCTTGAATTATATTATGCCAGAACGTCCCCTGCAAATTTACAGGTTCTTCTAGACTTGTATATGTACATGTGAATGTCAAAAAATCTCAGTAGTTTGTGGAAGTCACCCCAAACTCCTTCTGCATGGATTTGCAATTGCACCATAAATTCAAATTTGATTTTCGATGTACATATGTAGTCTTGTTTCTTTCTGGCTGCAAGAAACTTGAAAACTAGTAATACTATGACTGCCCCCCATTGTAGGATCTGGGACTATAAGAAGTGAATCATTTGTCTTTGCCACACCATTACTGCTCTCTTTTCTGTAGCAAGTGAAGTCGCTCAGTTGTCTCCAACACTCTTTAATCCATGGGTGAGCCATGGCATTCTCCAGGCAAGAATACTGGCGTTTGTAGACCTTCCCTTCTCCAGGGGATCTTCTCAACCCACGGGTCAAACTCACCGCACTGTAGGCAGGTTCTTTACAGTTTGAGATACCAGAGAAGCCCAGGTTTTCTGCAGCAAACCCTCACCCTAATCACGTCATCGACATTCATTCAACAGAACTTCCTATTTGCAGTTCAATTTGCCCTGAACTGCTTTCGCCCACCAACAGGCAAGTGTGCTTGCGTCAAATACCAAACCACTGTTCTCAGTCATAAGCTAAATGTCAAAAATGTGGGGTACTTTTCCAGTACTCCACTCTGTGACTCCAGCTACTTCCTTTTAGGGAGGTGGAGAGGGAGATGGTTACAATTAGGAGGAATAACAACCCTATGACGCAGTGTACTGAAATTTCAGTTTTTTTTCAAGCAGCTGAACTAATAAGTTGCTTAAAAGGAAACTGATGCAAAAAGCAAAGCTTCCTTGCAAAGCCAGTATTTACTGCTCTGAGCTCTTTTAAATGGCTTAAGATCTTAGTCATCAGAGGTGGAACTGTCTCTTTTGGAGGAGTTATATTTTAAAGTCAGTGCTTAGGATAGAATTGAATATAGTCAGAATTTTTTCTGAAAACCCATTAGGAATGTGCCCAAACAGATGGCTATAGTAACCATACCCGGGTGCATCCAAAGCTTTCTCACAACAGATAAAGTATTTGGTTTGCTTTATTTGGTGGTGGTGGTGGAGGTCACATAGTGTAGTAAATACATGAAATGAGTCTTTAAAACCAAAATCACCGTCAGCAAGATTCTCTTGAGAGACATGAGAAAATTAGAAATGACTGAAAAGAAAGCACAGGTACCATTTTATGTACAGTAAAGTATGACCATCTTGATTCTAAGGGTTGACAGTCAGATATAAGTGAGGTTGCTCACACAGTTAGGGTCAAAATCAGAACTGAAACATGCTCTTCCTCTTAGACAAACCTCTTTAGGAAGGGTCCTCACTGCATTTCCACTTCCAGCTTGCTCCCTGCTCTCTGACCATCCCCGTGTCTATTACCATCACTCTAGCAGACAGTACTTGCTAATAAGGTCCAGCAATGACCTCTTTAGCACGTCATCCGCTGGACTTGCTTCAACCTGAATCTGAAGTGAATTCACACAGCAGCATTTGGTTGTATCAACCACTAAGTTTCAAACACAACAAATTCCTGCTTTTCTTTTCTCCAGTTTCAGTGTCTTTCACCAGTTCATCTTCCTCCACTAAGTCTTTAAAAGGCTCAAGTTAGAGGTGGGTTTTCTTTCCTCTCTCTCCAAAGGAAAACAGTATGGAGTTTCCTCATAAAACTAAAACCACAATTACCATATGATCCAGCAATTCCTCTCCTGGGTATATATCCAAAGAAAACAAAAATACTAATTCAAAAAGATATATGTACCCCGCCATGTTCACTGCAGCATTACTTATGATAGCCAAGACATGGAAGCAACCTGTGTCCACTGATGAATGGATACACAGTATATACACAACAGAATAATATTTAGTCATAAAAAATAAGAAATGTTGCTATTAATGACAACATGGATGGATATTGAGGACATTATGCTAAGTGAAATAAATTAGAGAAAGTCAAATATCATATGATTTCACTTATTTGTGGGCTGAAAAAACAAATCAAAAAAAAAGAACACATAGCTACAGAGCACAGAGGAGGAGGGCGGGGGTGGTTGAAACGGATGTAGGGGCAAAAGGTACCAAGTTCTTATTATAAAATAAACACAAGTTCTGGGGATGTAATGTACAGGAATGTGACTACAGTCAATAATACTGTATTTGATATTTGAAAGTTGCTGAGAGTAGATCTTAAAAGTTTTCAACACAAGAAAAAAAAATTCTGTAAACTACGTGTGCTGACAGAGGTTAACTAGACTTCTTGTGGTGATCATTTTGCAATATATACCAATATTGACACCTTATGTTTACAACTGAAACTAACATAATGTTCTCTATCAGTGACATCTCAAAAAAAGAAAAAACGTCTCTCTCTTTCCAAGAATGTGACTGTTACTGGTCAGTTCCCACTACTGGATGTTCCTATGATACCACCATGTTTTCTTTATAGATATTTGTGCAACACATTTAATAGAGCTATAGTTAATGTACAATGGCATGTTCATTTCCAATCTACAGCAAAGTGATTCAGTTCTGCTGTTGTTATTATTGTTTAGTTTCTCAGTTGTGTCCAACTCTTTGGGACCCCATGGATTACAGCACGCCAGGCTCCTCTGTCCATGGGCTTCTCCAGGCAAGAACACTGGAGTAGGTAGCCATTCCCTTCTCCAGGAGATCTTCCTGACTCAGGGATCAAACTCTCATCTCCTAAACTGGCAGGCAGGTTCTTTTCCACTGAGTCTCCAGTGAGGCCCACATGCATATACATATATTTATTCTTTTTCAGATATAATAGATCCTTGTTGATTATCTATTTTATATACCGTCGTGTGTACATGTTAATTCTAAACTCCTAATTTACCTGCCCCTGCCTTTGGTAACCATAAGATTGTTTTCTATGTCTGTGAGCCTTTTTTTGTTCTATAAATAAGTTCATTTGTGTCATATTTGTTTTACATTCCACAAATAAGTGATATTATACGATATTTGTGTTTCTCTGACATATTTCACTCAATATAATAATCTCTAAGTCCATCCATGTTGCTCCTTGTGTCATGTTTATGAATGATTTTCTCCCTGTTAGATTATAAACTCCACATGGGAAGGGAGGGATGACATTCACCATCGAGTTCATGCCACCCAGCACAAACACATCACTTGGGTACAGACTGCCTGACATACAAATTAATTTCAAATTTTAAGAAACAGAAAATCTGAAGTCCAAAAGGTACCAAGTTCTTATTATAAAATAAACACAAGTTCTGGGGATGTAATGTACAGGAATGTGACTACAGTCAATAATACTGTATTTGATATTTGAAAGTTGCTGAGAGTAGATCTTAAAAGTTTTCAACACAAGAAAAAAATTCTGTAAACTACGTGTGCTGACAGAGGTTAACTAGACTTCTTGTGGTGATCATTTTGCAATATATACCAATATTGACACCTTATGTTTACAACTGAAACTAACATAATGTTCTCTATCAGTGACATCTCAAAAAAAGAAAAAACGTCTCTCTCTTTCCAAGAATGTGACTGTTACTGGTCAGTTCCCACTACTGGATGTTCCTATGATACCACCATGTTTTCTTTATAGATATTTGTGCAACACATTTAATAGAGCTATAGTTAATGTACAATGGCATGTTCATTTCCAATCTACAGCAAAGTGATTCAGTTCTGCTGTTGTTATTATTGTTTAGTTTCTCAGTTGTGTCCAACTCTTTGGGACCCCATGGATTACAGCACGCCAGGCTCCTCTGTCCATGGGCTTCTCCAGGCAAGAACACTGGAGTAGGTAGCCATTCCCTTCTCCAGGAGATCTTCCTGACTCAGGGATCAAACTCTCATCTCCTAAACTGGCAGGCAGGTTCTTTTCCACTGAGTCTCCAGTGAGGCCCACATGCATATACATATATTTATTCTTTTTCAGATATAATAGATCCTTGTTGATTATCTATTTTATATACCGTCGTGTGTACATGTTAATTCTAAACTCCTAATTTACCTGCCCCTGCCTTTGGTAACCATAAGATTGTTTTCTATGTCTGTGAGCCTTTTTTTGTTCTATAAATAAGTTCATTTGTGTCATATTTGTTTTACATTCCACAAATAAGTGATATTATACGATATTTGTGTTTCTCTGACATATTTCACTCAATATAATAATCTCTAAGTCCATCCATGTTGCTCCTTGTGTCATGTTTATGAATGATTTTCTCCCTGTTAGATTATAAACTCCACATGGGAAGGGAGGGATGACATTCACCATCGAGTTCATGCCACCCAGCACAAACACATCACTTGGGTACAGACTGCCTGACATACAAATTAATTTCGAAGTTTTAAGAAACAGATAATTCTGAAGTCCAAGGCTGGCCTTCCCCTTCCTGTTTTCTAGCCGCCCTCCCTCTCAAAAAAACAAGCACATCAATTAACTAACAGGTACCAAGCACGGCTTTACCCAGAGAATGTAACTTAGCAGCAGAGGAAAAAACACCAAGTAAAATAGTGGTGGTTCTCAAAGAACCGAGAAGAGCAGGCTTACAGCCCTGATGGGAATTACAGGTTTAGCAAGGCCATTGTCTTTCCAAACCCCATGATGATGGAATTCCTTCCGTCGTTTGTCATGGGCTCACCAGGGCAGGATGGTATTTGGGCTCACCCACAATGTGAGTTAGCTGGGAGCCCCCCAGCTTTTCTTACCCTACTCACATCACAACAGAAAGGGTTCCAGCTTCATTAATATCACACTCAAGCAGTTGATCAAATGCAGCTTGTTCTCTCCATAGGCTTGCGTTTCCTTCAAGGAGATCCCCCAGAATACTAATTCTATAGTCTACTCTGCCTCCATAGACTTTACAAATCTGAGTATTATGTATTTCCCCAGTTTATATAACCATGGCATCTTCTTTTCAAGAAATATATTTTGGTGCAAAGGATCCTGAGAATACACTTGGTAGAACACCGTGTTAGGAGTACCAACACTCGAAGGATCCTGTGTGCCTGCAAGTGCAGCCCTCAACAGAAATGTGCTAGGGCCAAAGGCGATGCCTCAAAGCTAATACGCCATGACACTTGTAAACATAAAGATCTATATTGTTCAGTCTTCTATAGCTCTTTTGACTCTCATTTTCTAAATTTCATTTGTAAAATGAACTGAATATGGCAGAAAGAATATTTAAACTCAGAGTGACCTGGTCACTCCAAGACCTTCCTGTAGATTTGCATTTCCATGTCCGATTTCCTCCCTAGTTATATTTTAATCATGGTCAGACTACAGATGTCTGACTCTCCCTTCCTTCCTATTTTAAATGGACCAATGTTTGTCTATTATCTTTCTGTGGATCACAAATATGAAATGTGTTTGTGACTCCCTGAGATGGAAGCTTATCATGAAAGCCACCCATCACTGCTCAACCAACCCATACATGACTTTGGGCCCCAGTTCATAGCCCAAAGGGGTATTACCCCTGAGAAACATGCCCAATTTTGTTGGCTTTAGTTCACTAAGGGCAAATACAAATAGACCTTAAGGGCAGTATGAGAATTCCAATTTAGGGGATTTCATGATGATAGACCATGGTAGATAGCTTACGGTGAATGGTGCTGGATTCCTGACCTCTAAAGGAGAAAATTTCACTTTGAGATCAAAAGACTTGACTTTGGCCGCTCAGAGCTTCATGCAGCAAAAGCTTTATTAAAGAAGAAAGGGATAGAGAAAGCTTCCAGCAAAAGACACTGGGAGGGGGATAGAAGAGTAGCCCCGAGGCTAGTTTAAGTGATGCATTTTGTACTTTTCCAGTTGGTTATTAACACTAGACCAAAAGACTACTTTAAGGCTGTAAAGGCCTTACTAGACCCACTCCCACAACATTAACATAGAATTGGCCAAAGGAAGGTCTCCAGACATCAAGACCAGATGAGACATTGCAGTGCAAAATAGTTTGCATCCGTAAGACAATAAAGTTAGTTTCTGAGTAGATCTTTATCATGGCAAACATTTAGGCTAGAAAGTGTTTGCTCGCCCTTCTCCTTCTCCTCCTCCTCCTTAGAAACCACTGGCCTCCTTAACCAAGTCTGCCTATTCACCCCTTTCAATTATAGCCACTAAATTTAAGTATGTTTCAAGTTAATAGCATTTTCTAAGTATTGGCAGAATTGAATATAACTGCACATAATCTTTTCACCTCAATCTGCCTCTCCCTCTGTGTTTAACAGCATTTCCTTTCTGAGCTTTCTTTCCCATCTTGATGTTTCTCTGAAGACTGAAATTCTGCTGAGAGCTCTACTTTCACGCCAGTTGTATTTTCATCTTTGGCTACTCGTACCTATTAATCCTTTCATTTCATGACTTAAAAATCAGTATACAATTTTTGGGAATTCCTTGCTGGTCCAGTGGTTAAGACACTACACTTCCACTGCAGGGGGTACAGGGAATGAATATCACACATGCTGCACACTGCAACCAAAAAAGTAATATAAATTATTTCTTTAAAAAATCAGTATACATTTTTTTGTTAAAGGTTCAGGGGAGGAAAAAAAAGGTGACTGACTCTGTGAGGTAACTAAATACAAATGCATTTTCTTAATCTCAGGTACATCCTTCTCTAGCTATTGAATCTAATGCTCTTTGACTCAATTATAGGTGAAATTTCCACGTGCCTTTTCTTGCCCACAGGACTCATTATTCAATACTGGATTTCCCTGCCTTCCAGTAAACATCAAGCATAATAGTATGAGACTGCTTGCCAGGCAGCCCCTGAAAAAACATGGCTTGAATTAAATGGACTGAAAGTTCAAAGTTTTATGGTTTCATGAAGTTACAATAGATAGAAATCTGCTTTGTTGCCCCTCAACCATAAGCTTAGAAAAGCCAGTCCATTATAAAGGAGCTACCAAGGCACCGAAGAAAAGATAGCTTCTCAAGAAGGACCTGGTAACCTGAGAGAGAGAAAGCCCAAGCAATAGAGAGTCCTTGGCCCTTCTCCAAGAGTGAGTTCAAAGAAACCAAGAATCTATGAAAAAAGGAGCCAGAATCTAAGAATGGCTAGGCCAGGCCAAAGATTCTGCACTTCTAATAGCCACCTAGGTGATGCTGATACTGAAGCTCCTGACCACAAGTTGAATAACAAGGCTTTAGAAGGGTTTGAAAAGACCATCTCAGGACCCAGTACAGAACCTCCTGCATTAAAAGAAGCATATGGGGACTTCCCTGGTGGCCCAGTGGTTAAGACTCCACACTTCCACTGTGGGGGACACAGGCTCCATCCCTGGTCAGCGAACTAAGATCCCACAGGATGTGTGGTGCAGCTAAAAAGTAAAAAAGAAAAAGCTATATATATATAGAAACAAGATCCCATATAGTTCATATGCACATTAAAGTTTAAAAAGCACTGATCTAAATAACTCTTACCTTTTGCTCCAAAGTCTTCTTTCCTAAGGGCTTTCCCATTTTATTAGACTTTTCACCATTCCCTTGGTTGCAACAGTTTTGGTGAGAAGATGTTATCCTTCTCTTATGGATCTTGCTAGTTAAACAGTTTGTGGTCATTTATAAGTGGTTTATGGCACATATGTAAAGTTAAACATTTATTGAGTGTTCTCTAGGTACTGGTACTGTGATGGGCACAGTGCTTCAAAGAGGAAGAAGAAGTAGTCTCTCTCCTCAGGGAATCACAATCTTGGGATGGGGTGATTTAACACATGGGGTATCTGTAGTCATGTATGCATGTGAGCGTTGGACCATAAAGAAGGCCGAGTGCCAAAAGAATTGATGCTTTTGAACTGCGGTGCTGGGTAAGACTCTGGACTGCAAGGAGATCAAACCAGTCAATCCTAAAGAAAATCAACTCTGAATATTCACTGGAAAGAATGACACAGAAGCTGAAACTCCAATACTTTGGCCACCTGATGCAAAGAGATGCTTCAGTGGAAAAGACCCTGATGCTGGGAAAAAGAGAAGACAGAAGGAGAAGGGGATGACAAAGGACGAGATGGCTGGATGGCATCACGGACTCAATGGACATGAGTTTGAGCAAGTTACGGGAGATAGTGAAGGAGAGGGAAGCCTAGTGTGCTGAAGTCCATGGGATGACAGAGTCAGACACAACTGAGTGACTGAACAATAGGAATCATTTATAGAAAGGGAGCTATCCTTGTCATGAAACATTCCTTTTATACTCTGATAATTAAAAGGATGACAATGACATTTTCCAGCTGGCTATGAAATCCACGAATTCCGGGTACATTTACTGTAAGATGCTGTTGTTGTTCAGTGGCCTGGTTGTGTAATCCTTACTGTAAGTAATCCTATATAATATCCCGACAGAAACATTCCATAGATAAGGATAGCTCATTAGCAAATACCATCACAAAGTCCAGTATGCAGATCGACAAGATATGTTCATATCCTGTTTCCCTGATGTGACCCCAAGGATTGCAGATCAGCTATTAACTCTTTCCTTCCCACTTGCACAGATGGGTCAAGCTGGGAACCAGTTGATGGAGGACACTGTTTACCGTGGGGGCTTTTCGGAGGCAGAAGGACAGGAGAGGCAAATTTCTAACAGATGTCATGGAAAACAGTTTACCTTATTGTAACAAAATTCATCCTGGAAATGTAGCATGTGAAGCAGGGGAGGCCCTCAATAAATATTTGCTGAAGGAATGAAAATGTAAATCTGCCTTAGAGCAAAACATCTTAGAACACTAACCACAACATATCCCTGCACTGCTCTTGAGGAAATTAATGATCACCCTCTTCCACACTGGTGGGAGCATGCCTTTTTGGCAGGGCTCATCTTGCACAGTGAAACAAAATGGGCAGGGTATGACCTGACCTCTACTTGGCAGGGTCTAGTTGTTAGAACTTCTGCTGTGATCACTAGCAATCAATGGCTCTAGGTTTATTCTCATTCCAAAAATTACTTTGATAATCAGCTTTGCCAAACGAATTCAGATGTTTAATGCTCCACTGAGAATTAATGGCTTCATTTAATATTCAAAACACATTAGCAAAACAGAGTTTATTCTGGGGACCAATTATTCAACATTCTGAGGCTCTCCAAAGCACCTATAAAAGAGACCCCTCAACAGGTACCATTTACAATTTTCTACTCCCTCAGACGGTCTTTGGAAACAGAAAATACCACCCAAACTCTCTCCTGGCAACGGCTCCTATTAAGCATGTTTCCTCTGGGTGCTAATTAAATGGATTTGGGCATATTAGACCTGTGAAGTGACTCCATTTCTTGTTTACCTCTTTTAGATAACCCACAGCTCCATCGCTCTGTCTCCCTTATGTTCTTTATAGTAAACAAGACTCCTGAGTCTAGGGCTAGCTAGCTACCAAGTATTCCCAGGACCAGAGATAATGGTGGGGCTTTTAGATTATGATTAGTGTCAAGGAATGTCACTGGAAGGGAGATGGGGAAAGAGGAGTTGTTCTGAGTGGCAGAGCAACCCTGCCTCTCCCTCATCAGGTTGAAGTAAAAGCGCAAGTTTGCATCTACAAATAGGTTCTACAAATAGCCACTGAACACAAGCAGCAACTGGCAGGCTTTGCTGCCAGCACAACGATTTGATACCTTCTTCCCAAGTGAGGAGAGTGCTGTTGTACTGGAAAGGGCTTTTGGCTCAAAATGCCCTCTGAGTAGACGGTAGGATGCTCAGGGTATCATTTTGGGGGCTTATCTCTCCAGGTGAGGAAAATGGGGACTTTTATGAAACCCACACATGTCTGTACAAATCCAGGCACCTCCACACATGCTCAGAATAGTCTTGAACTGTTTAAGATCAGACAGCAAGCCCCAGAGCTGCTTACACTAAGTCCCATGTCATCAAACCAAGACTTAATTATAGTCTCAACTTTTCTAGAAACAGAATCTTAAACCAGTCGATAAGAAAGCTACCTAATCACAGGTGGGAGCATGCCTTTGGCAGGGCTCATCTTGCACAGTGAAACAAAATGGGCAGGGTATGACCTGACCTCTACTTGGCAGGGTCTAGTTGTTAGAACTTCTGCTGTGATCACTAGCAATCAATGGCTCTAGGTTTATTCTCATTCCAAAAATTACTTTGATAATCAGCTTTGCCAAACGAATTCAGATGTTTAATGCTCCACTGAGAATTAATGGCTTCATTTAATATTCAAAACACATTAGCAAAACAGAGTTTATTCTGGGGACCAATTATTCAACATTCTGAGGCTCTCCAAAGCACCTATAAAAGAGACCCCTCAACAGGTACCATTTACAATTTTCTACTCCCTCAGACGGTCTTTGGAAACAGAAAATACCACCCAAACTCTCTCCTGGCAACGGCTCCTATTAAGCATGTTTCCTCTGGGTGCTAATTAAATGGATTTGGGCATATTAGACCTGTGAAGTGACTCCATTTCTTGTTTACCTCTTTTAGATAACCCACAGCTCCATCGCTCTGTCTCCCTTATGTTCTTTATAGTAAACAAGACTCCTGAGTCTAGGGCTAGCTAGCTACCAAGTATTCCCAGGACCAGAGATAATGGTGGGGCTTTTAGATTATGATTAGTGTCAAGGAATGTCACTGGAAGGGAGATGGGGAAAGAGGAGTTGTTCTGAGTGGCAGAGCAACCCTGCCTCTCCCTCATCAGGTTGAAGTAAAAGCGCAAGTTTGCATCTACAAATAGGTTCTACAAATAGCCACTGAACACAAGCAGCAACTGGCAGGCTTTGCTGCCAGCACAACGATTTGATACCTTCTTCCCAAGTGAGGAGAGTGCTGTTGTACTGGAAAGGGCTTTTGGCTCAAAATGCCCTCTGAGTAGACGGTAGGATGCTCAGGGTATCATTTTGGGGGCTTATCTCTCCAGGTGAGGAAAATGGGGACTTTTATGAAACCCACACATGTCTGTACAAATCCAGGCACCTCCCACACATGCTCAGAATAGTCTTGAACTGTTTAAGATCAGACAGCAAGCCCCAGAGCTGCTTACACTAAGTCCCATGTCATCAAACCAAGACTTAATTATAGTCTCAACTTTTCTAGAAACAGAATCTTAAACCAGTCGATAAGAAAGCTACCTAATCACAGGATAGATCCGTGCCATCCCCTGAGGAAAGTAACCTGGCAATAACCAAACTAATTTTTTGCCCAGAATGACTTGCTGTTCCTGCTGTCTTCTGCCCAAGTGAAAAGCCTTTCACTTGGCACAGCTCCTCAGAGCACCTTACTACCTACTAGACTGGGTGCCACTCTTCATGAATCCTTCAATAAAGTCAGTAAGATCTTTCAAATGTACTCAGCTGAATTTTGGTTTTTAACAGAACCCAAAATGAGTCAAAGAATGATCAATGACAAAGACTTAAGACACAAGACAAAACTGTGACTTACGTTGGTTATATGATTTTTTGACACTTCAAAAACGACACTCAAAAATGTTAACTGTCTGGGCTTCCCCTGGTGGTCCAGTGGGTAAGGACACCACCTTGCAGTGCAAGGGGCGCCGGTTTGATCCCTGGCCTGGGAAGATCCCACGTGCCGCGGAGCGGCTGGACCAATGTGTCCAATTACCGAGCCGGAGCTCTGGGGCGCATGTGCCCAGAGCCGGTGCTCTGCCACGACAGACGCAACCGCGATGGGAGGCCCACAGGAGCCAAAGAACAAAGACGGATGAAAATAGAGAAATGAAAGACAAATAGAAGTGGCCCACCCGCTCCCCTCCCTCCCCAACCCGACCCCCGCCCCAAAATAAATAAATAAATAAATCTTAAAAAAAAAAATGTTAACTATCAATGAACAAAAAAATACAATTAAGGGTTTCCCTGGTGGCCCAGTGAGTGGAGAGTCCGCCTTGCAGTGCAGGGGGCACCGATTCCATCCCTGGTCTGGGAAGATCCCACGTGCCACGGAGCGGCTGGACCCATGTGTCCAGTTATGAGCCAGCGCTCTGGAGCATATGCACCCAGAGCCAGAGCTCTGGGTGAGAGACGCCACTGTGATGGGAGTCCCACACAGGACAAAAAGAATAAAGATGGATGAAAATAAACGATGACATAGAAGCAAAAATGGAGAAAAACTCACACAATTTAAAACTGCCACTGGATATTAACCAGCCTTAGACAGTGCCAGGGGCACTAAGTCCCATGTCATCAAACCAAGACTTAATTATAGTCTCAACTTTTCTAGAAACAGAATCTTAAACCAGTCGATAAGAAAGCTACCTAATCACAGGATAGATCCGTGCCATCCCCTGAGGAAAGTAACCTGGCAATAACCAAACTAATTTTTTGCCCAGAATGACTTGCTGTTCCTGCTGTCTTCTGCCCAAGTGAAAAGCCTTTCACTTGGCACAGCTCCTCAGAGCACCTTACTACCTACTAGACTGGGTGCCACTCTTCATGAATCCTTCAATAAAGTCAGTAAGATCTTTCAAATGTACTCAGCTGAATTTTGGTTTTTAACAGAACCCAAAATGAGTCAAAGAATGATCAATGACAAAGACTTAAGACACAAGACAAAACTGTGACTTACGTTGGTTATATGATTTTTTGACACTTCAAAAACGACACTCAAAAATGTTAACTGTCTGGGCTTCCCCTGGTGGTCCAGTGGGTAAGGACACCACCTTGCAGTGCAAGGGGCGCCGGTTTGATCCCTGGCCTGGGAAGATCCCACGTGCCGCGGAGCGGCTGGACCAATGTGTCCAATTACCGAGCCGGAGCTCTGGGGCGCATGTGCCCAGAGCCGGTGCTCTGCCACGACAGACGCAACCGCGATGGGAGGCCCACAGGAGCCAAAGAACAAAGACGGATGAAAATAGAGAAATGAAAGACAAATAGAAGTGGCCCACCCGCTCCCCTCCCTCCCCAACCCGACCCCCGCCCCAAAATAAATAAATAAATAAATCTTAAAAAAAAAAATGTTAACTATCAATGAACAAAAAAATACAATTAAGGGTTTCCCTGGTGGCCCAGTGAGTGGAGAGTCCGCCTTGCAGTGCAGGGGGCACCGATTCCATCCCTGGTCTGGGAAGATCCCACGTGCCACGGAGCGGCTGGACCCATGTGTCCAGTTATGAGCCAGCGCTCTGGAGCATATGCACCCAGAGCCAGAGCTCTGCGGTGAGAGACGCCACTGTGATGGGAGTCCCACACAGGACAAAAAGAATAAAGATGGATGAAAAATAAACGATGACATAGAAGCAAAAAATGGAGAAAAAACTCCCACACAATTTAAAACTGCCACTGGATATTAACAAGCAGCACAAACACAACTCTATCACATGCTTTAGACACTCTGTGTCTCCATGGCTGTTCTTGCTGTTTCAAATAGGCACCTTTCATTTTGTATTCTTTATAGCGAAGATCTCAAAACCTGAACTACCTTTTTGTTTCTTTACTTAATGGACCATAAATAATGACACATCTGACGTCTCAGAAGAAACTGTAAACCTGTATTTGCTAACTCGGTGATCTGGATATGGCTTAGGACTTCTAGAATATTGTGCCTACCCCAGGAAGAGCTCCAGTCTGCCTCTGATCCCGGGCATCCAGCAGTCATTCACTCTTTCTGCCTCCTTGATGTCTTCTGAAAAATGCTTTCTCAAATCTTACATGATACGCCTCTAGAGTAAGACTCAGCAAAGTTTGTCAAGGGCCAGATGATGGTGAGTATTTTAGGGTGAGTTCCCACGGTCTCTGTCAAAGCTACTCAACACTGTCAACACAGAGAGAAAGTAGCTGAAGGGGAGTAGGATATGTCACCCCAAAATGTGCCTCTCAGCCCTGACGATTATTTTGAGCTTGGTATTTTGAGACATAAACGAATCAGCAGACACAGCACATTCTCTAGAAATGTGGTAGAAGCTCCTCTTGTATAAAGGACATTCCCATTTATAGGGGAAATCTCCATTTGTTAATGTCTCCTTCTTGTACCAGGAAGAGAAGGATGAGGAAATCCCGGGCACCCACCTGAATCCACATAAACCGACCTTTGTTTATCGTGCTTCATTGCCTGCTAACCTTCCATAAATGGCTTCCTCCCCTCTCCAACATCTGCCTTTTGTCTTTAACCAAACACAAGACCTTTTAAGTGGTGACTTGTGCTATTTTAGGGAGTTTTTCACAGTTTTTTCTGGGTCTCTCCCATGTATACAGGAGGTATAGATGTTATTAAAATGTCTTTAATGGCAAGGTTCCCAGCCAAGTACTCAGAAAGACACAGGGGGAAAAAAAATAAAACTGATTGTTCCCCCTCCACACAGCTATGGGCAACATCTAAGAGTGTGATCTCGGCTCTGTTGCAATGAAACATTCTTTACGAAAACAAGCAGGAGGCCAAGCTTAGCTTCTGGTCAATAGTTTGTCACCCCTGCCTTTGAGTATTCCACTGCCTCATCCACTGATCCGCCTACCTTTGGTCTTTTTTGCCTAGAGCCTGCCCTCCACACTGCTATCTGAATCATCTTGCTTAAAAACTGACTGCAATGGAACTTTCCAGAGAGATGTGGCTAACAAACACCTTTTTCCTCCCATGTACTCGGTCGTAGTTTTAGTTTTTAGTTTGGTACATAACAACCCAGAAAAACAAGTATTAATAAATCACCTAGGATTTCCCTAGTGTGGTCCAGAGGTTTAAAATCTGCCTGCCAATGCAGGGGACACTGGTTTGACCCCTGGTCTGGGAAGATTCTACGTGCTGTGGAGCAACTAGGCCCATGTTCTTTAATGAGAGAAGCTAGTGCGCTACAACAGAGAGTAGCCCCGTGTGTTGCAACTAGAGAAAACCTGCACAGCAATGAAGACCCAGCACAGTCTAAAGAAATAAATAAATACATCATTCCTAAAGAATGTCAATGTGCTCTATGTAAAAATATGGTGAGAGATTTCAAGGTCGACTCCTGACATAAACGAATCAGCAGACACAGCACATTCTCTAGAAATGTGGTAGAAGCTCCTCTTGTATAAAGGACATTCCCATTTATAGGGGAAATCTCCATTTGTTAATGTCTCCTTCTTGTACCAGGAAGAGAAGGATGAGGAAATCCCGGGCACCCACCTGAATCCACATAAACCGACCTTTGTTTATCGTGCTTCATTGCCTGCTAACCTTCCATAAATGGCTTCCTCCCCTCTCCAACATCTGCCTTTTGTCTTTAACCAAACACAAGACCTTTTAAGTGGTGACTTGTGCTATTTTAGGGAGTTTTTCACAGTTTTTTCTGGGTCTCTCCCATGTATACAGGAGGTATAGATGTTTTTAAAAATGTCTTTAATGGCAAGGTTCCCAGCCAAGTACTCAGAAAGACACAGGGGGAAAAAAAATAAAACTGATTGTTCCCCCTCCACACAGCTATGGGCAACATCTAAGAGTGTGATCTCGGCTCTGTTGCAATGAAACATTCTTTACGAAAACAAGCAGGAGGCCAAGCTTAGCTTCTGGTCAATAGTTTGTCACCCCTGCCTTTGAGTATTCCACTGCCTCATCCACTGATCCGCCTACCTTTGGTCTTTTTTGCCTAGAGCCTGCCCTCCACACTGCTATCTGAATCATCTTGCTTAAAAACTGACTGCAATGGAACTTTCCAGAGAGATGTGGCTAACAAACACCTTTTTCCTCCCATGTACTCGGTCGTAGTTTTAGTTTTTAGTTTGGTACATAACAACCCAGAAAAACAAGTATTAATAAATCACCTAGGATTTCCCTAGTGTGGTCCAGAGGTTTAAAATCTGCCTGCCAATGCAGGGGACACTGGTTTGACCCCTGGTCTGGGAAGATTCTACGTGCTGTGGAGCAACTAGGCCCATGTTCTTTAATGAGAGAAGCTAGTGCGCTACAACGAGAGAGTAGCCCCCGTGTGTTGCAACTAGAGAAAACCTGCACAGCAATGAAGACCCAGCACAGTCTAAAGAAATAAATAAATACATCATCTAGTGCCCTTCACAGCAAACTGTAAATATGTAACAAGATCAATGTGCTCTATGTAAAAATATGGTGAGAGATTTCAAGGTCGACTCCTGACAAATTAGGAAGCGGTCCATTGCCCTGGAGGGGAGATGTGATGGGTGGAATTTCAGCAAATATAATGAGCACAGAAGTCATGTAGTGAAAAGGACAAAGATAAACGACAGAGTTCCTGGTGTTTTCCGGTCAGGAACTGCATTCTAGCCTAGACTGCATATTGCTGAATTTTCTCTATGCAACAGTGGTAAATACACATATCTTGTTTAAGTAAATACTGTTTAGGATTTTGTGTATGTGCAAACACAACACGGACTGATACATTAATGATGTGCCATTATGGACTAGTCACAGGAGTGCTTCCAGCTCCAGGAACACAGCCTCATTCAAGGCAGAAAGAAACAACCAAGATACCTGCTGGCCACATGATTTACTTTTATCAGGAAAAGAGCAGCTTTCTCAAAAGTCACCCCAGTGGATCTCTACTGAGGGGCTCTGTCCTTCCTTCAGCCACAAGGGACTCTGAGAAAGTCAATACAGAGCTCCGAGCACATCTTACCCATGGTACCTGCAGCAAAGGCACTACCTGGGGATATCAGTTTAGCCAACCTCCAGTGCCTGCAAACCTTGTGATCGCTACCTCTATCCCTCAGGATTTGTGTTAGTCACTCAGTCATGTCCAACTCTTTATGACCCTATAGACTGTACCCACCAAGCTCCTCTTTTCATAGGATTCTCTAAGCAAGAATACTAAAGTGGGCTTCCATTTCCCTCTCCAGGAGATCTTTCTGACCAAGGGATAGAGCCCCAGTCTCCTGCATTGCAGGCAGATTTTTTGCTATCAGAGCTGCCAGGGAAGCCCCATGTCTTTGCCAAAGGGAAACAGGTAATGAAAAACCTTATAATCCTTCCTTATATCCCTCAGGATAAAGGCTCCATAAACAATCCAGCCTTCCTATGTCTCCAAATAGTGCTTCTCAGGCTCTGCTAAGACTCTCCTGGGCTTCTCATTGAAACAAAGATTCTGATTCAGTGAATCTGTGGGTAGGGCTGAAAGTCAGCCTTTCCAAACAGGTCTCAGGTGATGCTAGTGTTGGTCGCTGGTACCACAGTTGGCACAGCAAGGGCTGACAAGGACTTTGAGATCTGACCCCAGCTTTATTTCCACAGCATCATCTTTTTGCCTCTTCCCCCTCTACTCTCAATTTCAGTCATGTTTTACTTTCAGTTCCCTGGAAGGGTCATGACTAACTGCTGACTGCCTCACACACAGTACCCTCTGCCTGAAACCCACTCTCAGCCTCCTCTGCTTCCTCCTGTGATTTGTTACTCAAGCCTTGGGACCTGTTGGGTATCGCTTCCTTCAGGAAGTTTCTCTGGATGCCATACCCTCGCCTCAGGGATGGAATTTCTTCCTCACACATCTTTGGATCCCTCGCACCCAGTTCAATGCCTGGTACACTATGGGGTGTTGAACAAATGCATGTTGAATGAATGAATCACAGAATTAAGTACAGGAATGGTGAACAAGCACTGGAAAACCTTTTTACGAACTTCACAGAGTAACTTAATCTCATTTGAATCTAACCAAAAAAAAAAAACTACTAGTTTATACTTACATTCTTTTGTTACTTTACTTTTTTTCAGTTGTTCATTTTTCTTGTATTTCAAATATACATGGGTTCCCAATTGATTGGAAATTTTTCACAACTGGTGTTCCCCACAGATCATTTAGGGACCACTACTTGAATTCTTCCCATCTGGGTCAGACCTAAAGCAGCGGTTCTCAATTGGGGGAGAGGGGTGTCATCCTGATTCCCTGAGGACTCCAGTCATCATTTGGAGACATCTGAAGGTCACAGCTTTAGAGAAGGGGCAGGTTCTACTAATGTGTACTGGGGAGACACCAGGGATGCTGCTCAACACCCCACCATGCACAGGACAGCACCCCCCAGAAAGAATGATCTGGCCCCAAATGTCAATACTGCAAGGTTGAGAAACCCTGATCTAAAGATTTAAACCCACAGTCTGAAGCCAGTTTAGGGCCTCAGACTTTTTTTTTCTTTTGCCTCTTCTCAGCTGGTGAGTTGCTTCTTCCCATCAGAACCACCAGTAGAAGAATCACATGCTCAATCTGCTCTCAGGGTGAGATTTGATAAGAATCTCCTGCTGTGTTTCTTCTTTGGGTCAAAGATTCTTCCTTCTTTCTCCTGACATTCCTCCTCCTCCGAGGCAAAGCAAAAAGAGAAGCACAATCTCATGATTGTGCAGCAAGACAGTCTCATGACTCTTTCCCCCTCTCATCAGATTTTCTGACAGCTGGTTCTTTGGTTTCTCAATCACGCATTTAGAATGTGTGTGAACTCAAATGTGAAAGTAATGCTTAGATGTTCATGTTCCAAAGAGTTCTCTGCTGACCCTTCTGGCAACCATCTCGAAGAAGACTAAATGAAAACTCTTCTTCTGTTAGACTTGAAGTAGCTGTTCAAAGTTCTTAGAACATAACTTTTCAAGCACATGTCCACAGGCTCTTGCAAGTTTTGCTAAAGAAAATAGGACACTAGATCTAAAGTACCTCATATTTGTGTGCACTGCTCTGAGAAATCTTTTCATTTCAGAGAGTTTTCTTCCAATGACTTGATCCTTTTCCTTCATTCTGGAAGGGTTAACGAGTCTTTGGAGATAAACATACTCAGTGGCCATTGGGCCAGTACTTATGAACAACTGAACCCAACAGATTTCCTCAAGTTTTTGGAAATGAGGTTTTTGCCATCTTGACTGAAGTTCTCCTTAAAAATAATCTGCCCACTGTGGTTGCCTTGTATTTTTTTAAATAAAGATCACAGTTGATTTTATTCTGAGGATTTATTAAAATGCTATTTATATCGTTTATATTCCATAATAAGAGTTCTGATTGGGATGTGATCACATAAGAGCTAAGACTTTTGGAGGGCTCACTTTGTGCACGTTGGTCAAAAACGATTACATGAGATAATATCTTTAAAGGGCTAAGGGCTTTAAATACATTACCTCAATCATTGTGACCAATCTACACAGTATGTACTATCATTGTTCCCGCTATACTGCTGAAGAAAGTGAGGCACACAGAGGTGACAAGACTTGGTCAAGCTTTTAAAAGCAGTGAGCAACTAGGCTAAGATCCTAACCCAAGAGCACTGGATTCCAAACTGCAATCCTACCCATCCTCCCTCTCTTACAAGACTATTGTGGTTTTTGTTTAGTTGCTAAATCATGTCCAACTCCTTGTGACCCCGTGAATTGTAGACTGCCAGGCTCCTTGTCCATGGGATGTCCCTGGCAAGAATACTAGAGCAGGTTACCATTTCCTTCTCCAAGGGATCTTCCTGAAAAACCCATGTCTCCTGCATTGGCAGGCAGATTCTTTACCACTGAGCCACAAGGGAAGCCCCCTTATGAGATTAAAATCAGACAGGTAAAAAACGCCAGTAGAGAAGGAAATCGAAAGTTATAGTTTGTTGGCTCTCAAGTTTTGTACCTTTAGGAACTGCATCTTTACCCATCTTTGTTTCTCCCACAGGCTTGCTGGGCATCACAAGAGTGACTCTCACAAAATGAGCAGGCAGTCAGTATTGGAAGCATTACCCCACATCAGAAGCTGGCCACCGGTATCCTTGCTCTCCACTACATCTTTATCCTTCTGCCATCTGCAAGTCTTGTCTAGAACTAGTAGCTATGAAACCATACATTCCCTCCCTGGGCAGCCCTCAATGACAACCCCTAAGCCATAGTCACACATCTGTGCTACAGTCTGTCACTATCTCTAGCTGCCTATTTGTTCCTGGCAGGGATCATGGGAGCTGATGTTCAAGGTAGATTAAAAGACAGAATCTTTAGTAGCTTTGCTTTCAGCCCTGGGATGGGAAGTCTCAAGGCCCTTTCCAAAGAGAGGGGGTATGCTAAACAGTGGTTAGGACTGCGTTCCCTCTGTCCTGGTGAGCATTTCATTCTTTCAAGTCAAGGTATCTAACACTTCCTTTTTTTGGTTTTTATTTAAAATACCTTCAAAATTTTTATATTGGAGTATAGTTAACAATGCTGTGTTAGCAGCAACCCTGGAAAGAACAGTCTGTTTATCCAGTCACAATTAAAGGACATTTGTAACATTTCCAGATTTTGGTAAATATGAATAAAACTTCCATAAACATTAAAAAAAAATGCTGTGTTAGTTTCAGGTGTACAGCAAAGTGATTCAGTTATACATGTTATCTATTCTTTTTCAAATTCTTCTCCCATTTAGATTATTACTGAGTACTAAGCAGAGTTCTCTGTACTGTACAGTAGGACCATGCTGGTTATCCATTTCAAATATAGCAGTGTGTACATGTCAAGGAAAGTTGCTTCCTTCCTTCTTCTTCATGTCATCAGGGCTACTGGTAGCTAATCAGTCTCAAAATCGTAGATGAGAATGAGATCAAAGAGGGAGAGTTACTTTTCGGTCCCTCCCAGGACAGCCTCAAAATGTGGTCTCTAAGCCAGCAGCCTCAACATCACCAGGGAACTTGCCGAAATGCTGATTCTCCGATCCCTTACAGGACCTCCAGAATTAGAGATTCTAAGGGTGGAGCCCTGCACTGTGTGTTTCTAACATGTTCCTGGTGATTCTGATGCATGGGCAAGTTTGACAACCACGGGCATTTTCACAATTCTCAATCTGCACTGCATATCAAAAATCACCTTGGGAATTTTAAAAGTTCAAAATTTCAGGAAACATGCCAGACTAGTTAGACTTTCTGGGGGTGAAACACAGGCTTAAAAACCTCTTAAATCTCTCCAAGTCAATCCAGTATGGACCCAAGGTTCAGAACTTGTAGATTCACATCGGGTTCCTCAATTGTGACAAGACTCACATTTTGAACTGGATCGTTCTTTATTTTTAATTTTTAAAAACTAATTAATTTAATTGAAGGATAATTACTTCATAACATTGTGATGGTTTCTGCCATACATCAACATAAATTGGCCACAGGTATATATGTGTTCCCCTCCATTCTGAAACCCCCTTCCACTTCCCTCTCTGCCCTCTCCCTCTGGGTTTTGCTAGAGCATTTGCTTTGGGGGGCTGTGTTCCATGCACATAACTTGTAGTGGTCATCTATTTTATATATGGTAATGTACATGTTTCCATGCTATTCTCTCAAATCATCCCACCCTCGCCTTCTCCCACTGGATCATTCTTTATTATGGGGGCTGTCCTGCTTGTTGGAGGATGTTTAGGAGCACCCTGAGGCTCAGTCTAATAGTATCCCCTCTCCACTGTTAAAACCAAAAGTATACCCAGACATTACATAATGTCCCTGGTGGTGGAGTGGGGGTGGGTGCAAAACCACCCCCAGTTGGGAATCACTGAGTTAGAGGTCAACATTCTCTCTGCAAGAATGACTAGAGGTCAATGCTCGTCAGAATTAGCTGCAGGGCTTATCAAAAAGGCAGGTTATTAAGCCCCAACAGGCCTCCTAAATCAGAACCCTCCAGGAAATCTGGCAGCTTGTTACAGTCTGACATTCTTAAGTTCCTTCAAAATAGACGACCACTGTACTGAATATGTCTTCTTCAAGGCACACTGAACTGAACACTGGAATTCTTTTCTTGATCACACCTAAAAGTCACCTGACTCATGTTTCTTCCAAATATTCCAGCTTAGCCAGACAGACCCACTTGGGGAGTGTTACCATCTCTCTGATGCTCAGGGAGATCAAAGTAAAACTATAAAATTTCCATCTAGTGACAGAAGTGTCACATTTTGTATAAATGCATATTTCAGCATTTGGACAATAACTTTGTCTAGACATTCGTGACTCTAAGGCACATTTACTGTGAATGTCAATTCAGACATCCTCGGAGTCACAAATTACAGGACCAGAGAAGTTTGCAACATGGATTCCAGTTAACTGAAGGGGGTGAACAGCAGTGACAACCTTGGGTGATCCCTGGAAGGGGCCTATCACTCCACTGTATTAATTTTTTTTTTCACTGTATTAATTTTTTAACCTTTTTGGAGAGCTTCTCGGCCATACTCCAAGCACGCATCTACTTCTGATTGATTTTGTTCTGTCCATTGTCTGTGTGTACATGAAGCATGGTTCTTGGTTTAATAAGATCTGGCTGGGCCTCATCCTCCAGTGTCTACCTGTAATGCCACTTGGAGTCACTCCTCCATTCATTCTCTATGAAGGGACAAGTGTAATAACAGACAGATGCTTTTAGCAGAGCTTCAACAAGCAGCAAGCAGACCTCTGACAAAGGCATCATTTTTCTTGGAAAATTAGCAGACTTCACAAGTGAGGTGGCATTTGGGCTGACCTTACAGGATGAGCAAGCCTTTATCAAGGAGGAGACTGGGGTGTTTTTGGAAGATAACTCTTATACCAAAGATGAGATGAGGATCTGTCCTATTTCTGTGTCTCTAGGAGCCATAGTACCGAGGCCTGAAACTAAGGGAGCCATTTGCTCAATGACTAAAGTCTGCAATAGGTACCTTCAGAAATATAAGTTCCCCCGAAGAAGACAACCAATTGGAGAATGAAAATATTCCATACATTGAAGTGTTACAAAACCAGACAACAGGCCCCAAATGAAGCAGCTTAGGCTAAGTTCCACATTACCAAACCAAGACTTAATTACAGTCTTAGCTCTCCCCCAAATGGGATCTCAAAACAGTCCATCCAGAATCACCTCAGCAGCACTAGTTAGGTCATCTACTCTTTCCCCCTAAATAACTTTCTTCTTTCCACTGCTTTTTTCTATGAGTCTTTCATTTTTTCATTTTGTACATCTCCTCATGGTTCTCTTCTATCTGCTATACTGGATGCTCAGTTTGAATCACTTTTACTCAACTAAACTAAAATTCTAATATACCTCAGTTTACCCTTTAAGAGTTTGAACACAGCCATGTAAAATTATAAATTAGGCCCCAAACAAAGATGACGACAACAACCAAACCCACCGAAAAGTCAATGTATGACTCAGAAATTCATTTCACTGGAGCCCAGTGATTCTCAACTGGGGATGATTGTGATCCCCAGGGTGTATCTGGTAATGTCTGGAGACAGCATGTGTACTCACACCTGTGGAGTACGTAGATCTTGCAGACCAGAGATGCTGTTAAACACCCTCCAGTACACAGAATAACCTCTGCCTTCCCAATAAACAGAGGTCCAATCCAAAACATCAACACACAGAAGATGAGAAATTCCGATCTATGCCATATTACTAAGGACACATTCACTGAAGCTGGCGTGCTTTCACTGGTGGAATGGAAATCAGTCCAGCTCTGCTCTTTGTTCCTGAGACAGTTTAAAGGATGACATGTAAGATTTACCTTATCCCATCCTCCCTGCTGCATGGCTCCATGTATAAAGAAGGTCCTCATGAATTTAGAACACTGTAGACACTCATGCAAATTTAATACCTTGAATTGAGGGAGAATCGGGTAAGAATTCAAGTGTAGGGGATGAGCATCATGACTCCAAGGCCGGGGGGCCATCACTGTCAATGTAACATGAATTTTTATGAAAGCACATTCCACCCAGAGTGCATTTGTCTAGAAGAGAATTGTGTCATTGGGCGGTAAGCAGAAGCAAGGGTTTTTAAATCCAGCCTGTATTATTTGAAATGAGGAGCCTCACATTTGTGATAGGGAGGAATAGCACAAGAATTTAACATTCAGTCAGCAAACATGCAAAGAACAGTGGGTGGTGAACAAGACTGTTTTGCTTTAAAACTATTTTTCAATTTGGCAGCCACTAACCACATGTGGCTACTGAGTACTTGAAATGTGGCAAGTCTAGCTGAGATATGCTTTTTGTTGTTGTTGTCGTTCTTTGGCCACTTCTGTTGGTCTTTCATCCATCCATTTTCATCCATCTTTGTTCTTTTTTGGCCTGTGTGGGCCTCCCATCACAGTGGCCTCTCTCACTCCAAAGCACTGTCTCGGTAATTGGATACACTGGTCTAGCCGCTCTATGGCACGTGGGATCTTCCTAGGCCAGGGATCAAACCGGTGCCCCTTGCACTGCAAGGCGGTGTCTTTACCCACTGGACCACCAGGGAAGCCCTGAGATATGCTTTAATATAAAGTATACAGAACTTCCCCGGTGGCCTAGTAAATAGGATTCTGCTTGCTAACACAGGACACACGGGTTTCATCCCTACTCCGTGAAGATTCCACATGCTGTGGGCCAATTAAGCCTGTGTACCAGAACTACTGAAGCCCCCGTGGCCGACAGCCTGTGCTCTACAACAAGACAAGTCACTAGAATGAGAAGCCTGAGCACCACAACTACAGAGTAGCCCCCACTTATGGTAAATACAGAAAGCCTGTGTATAGTAACGAAAACCCAGCATAGCCAAATATAAAAAATAAAGAAGTAAACTAATTGTTCAATATACTGGGTTAAATAAAATATATTAGTAAAACTAATTGTATCTGATTTTTAATTTTGTTTTAGAAAATGTTAAACTTTGTATGTGTATATAATATATTGCAATATATTATATATTATGCATTTCTACTAAACAGAACTGTTCCAAAAGCACACATTTCTTTCTGTTGCTCCTTTTTAATTTTATTGTGATTCTCCTGAGAAATCTCAGGGTTCAAATTTCTAACATTTCTCCTTCTATCACCAGCCCACTTGTTCTTAATCCTGGCTGCACATCACACTGGAGACCTATTAAAAAATTACTGATGCTTGGATACCCATGAGCAAAAACAAGCCTCCCAAAATCCTAGACCCAAATTTCACATCGTATACAAAAATTAACTCAGAATGGATCATGGATTTAAATGTAAAAATTTAAACTATAAACTTGTAGAAGAAAACAGAGAGGAAGAGTTTCAGGATCTAGGGCTAGGCAGTAAGTTCTTAGATTCTTATATAAGCACCATTCACAAAGACAAAAATAGATAAAATGGACTCCATAAAATTGAAAAGCTTCTGTTCAAATATGCCAAAACAAAAACAACAAAAAGCCCATATATGACTCAGAAATTCATTTAATTGCAGTCCAGTGATTCTCAACTGGGGCAAGCCCACTAAGGTTCTTCAAAGTCCACTGAAGCAGACAAACTATAGACTGGGAGAAAAATACTAGCAAACCGCCTACGAAACAAAGTACCTAGACTACCCGGAGAAGGCTCAAAGTCAACAGTAAAAGTACAAATCAGCTAACAAGAGGATGCACAAAAGAAATGAACAGGTACTTCACTGAAGGAGGATACAGAGATGGCACATCAGCACACAGAAAGGCATTCAACATCATTAGCCATTAGCAAGATGCAAACCAAAACACTGCACTGGACTCTACAATGATCTTAATTCAAATTTTAATTTTCAAAAGTACTACCACCATCCACTTCCCATACTCCTACTCCTCTAGCCTCTAATTTAAGTGGTCCAGAGTATGGTCTGGGGCTTCCCAGGTGGCACTAGTGGTAAAGAACCCACCTGCCAATACAGGAGACGTAAGAGATGCAGGTTTGATCCCTGGGTTGGGAAGATCCCTTGGAGGAGGGTAAGGCAACCCACCCCAGTATTCTTTTCTGGGAAACTCCATGGACAGAGGAGCCTGGTGGGCTACTATCCATGGGGTAGCAAAGAGTTGGACAGAACTGAAGCAACTGAGCATGCACACACACACATACAAGTATGGCCTAGGCACTGAGAGTTTAAAAATCTCTACCCCGACCTGCCCCGATTTTCCTGTGCAGCCTAGGTTAAGGACAATTCCCTGGAGGCAAAGAGTATAGCTTAACAGGACTTTATAACATAGAGCCTGAAAGCAGGTAAGGGAAGGAACTGACTTGGGTCTTTCTGATTGAGGGTTATCTCCACACTCAACCCCCAAATAAAAGAATACAGCTTATTCTCAGGAGGTTTTATGTTCCAGCTTAATATCAAGCCAGAGATCCAGCTATTTCTAACCTCTGGAAAGAACAAGATTTGGGCAGACTGACCAGGTGCATTAAACATTGTGAGGCCTTCTTATGGGAAGGGCAGCTTAAGGAAGGGGAGCTTAAAAATGTGGAGACCTGGGTCCTGCTCTTGGGGAGTATCATCTCCTAGGTGTGCAATATAAGCAGGGCATCAGTTGGTTTTCTCTCCTCTGGGGACTCTAACATAGTGAAAGAGAGCAGCATATGCCAACCCAAATCTGCCTGCTTGGTACAGTTATTTCGAGAGACACAAGGCACAGGATAAGCTGTCAAAACAGAGTACAAGTTACCCTCTTGGAAGGGACATTTACAAGGGAAGTCTCCATTTGTAAGGGAGTCTCCCTCTCTGTATTGGGAAGAGGAGGATGATTAAGACATCAGAAACTCACCCGTGGAGGCACCGACTTAGTCTTCATAACAAGCCTTGCCCCTCTTACCCTGCTATTCCTGCCCACCTCCTCTCCCCCACCCAAAACACAGATGAAACAAAACACTGCACTGGACTCTACAATGATCTTAATTCAAATTTTAATTTTCAAAAGTACTACCACCATCCACTTCCCATACTCCTACTCCTCTAGCCTCTAATTTAAGTGGTCCAGAGTATGGTCTGGGGCTTCCCAGGTGGCACTAGTGGTAAAGAACCCACCTGCCAATACAGGAGACGTAAGAGATGCAGGTTTGATCCCTGGGTTGGGAAGATCCCTTGGAGGAGGGTAAGGCAACCCACCCCAGTATTCTTTTCTGGGAAACTCCATGGACAGAGGAGCCTGGTGGGCTACTATCCATGGGGTAGCAAAGAGTTGGACAGAACTGAAGCAACTGAGCATGCACACACACACATACAAGTATGGCCTAGGCACTGAGAGTTTAAAAATCTCTACCCCGACCTGCCCCGATTTTCCTGTGCAGCCTAGGTTAAGGACAATTCCCTGGAGGCAAAGAGTATAGCTTAACAGGACTTTATAACATAGAGCCTGAAAGCAGGTAAGGGAAGGAACTGACTTGGGTCTTTCTGATTGAGGGTTATCTCCACACTCAACCCCCAAATAAAAGAATACAGCTTATTCTCAGGAGGTTTTATGTTCCAGCTTAATATCAAGCCAGAGATCCAGCTATTTCTAACCTCTGGAAAGAACAAGATTTGGGCAGACTGACCAGGTGCATTAAACATTGTGAGGCCTTCTTATGGGAAGGGCAGCTTAAGGAAGGGGAGCTTAAAAATGTGGAGACCTGGGTCCTGCTCTTGGGGAGTATCATCTCCTAGGTGTGCAATATAAGCAGGGCATCAGTTGGTTTTCTCTCCTCTGGGGACTCTAACATAGTGAAAGAGAGCAGCATATGCCAACCCAAATCTGCCTGCTTGGTACAGTTATTTCGAGAGACACAAGGCACAGGATAAGCTGTCAAAACAGAGTACAAGTTACCCTCTTGGAAGGGACATTTACAAGGGAAGTCTCCATTTGTAAGGGAGTCTCCCTCTCTGTATTGGGAAGAGGAGGATGATTAAGACATCAGAAACTCACCCGTGGAGGCACCGACTTAGTCTTCATAACAAGCCTTGCCCCTCTTACCCTGCTATTCCTGCCCACCTCCTCTCCCCACCACTTTCCTTTTGTCTTTAGGGGAAGATGGTATTCACAGTGGCAATATAGACCATCTTGAGGTCACTTCAATGAGTTACTCATTTTCCTTGGTATCTTCCACATACACATGAGGTATACATGTTAAAAAAAAAATTCTCTTAGTATTTCTCTTGTTAATCTTTCATCACAGGGGTCTCAGCTAAGAACTCTGAAGCGTTAAGGAAAATTACTTTTCCTCTCCTACAGCAAGGATGTTTGAGGACCACTGTTTTAGGCTTCTGGCTCTCAACCTTGCCTGCAAGTTGGAATTACCAAGGGGAGCTTTTCAATCTCCTGATGCCTGACAGCCAAAGACCCTGACCCTGAATTCCTCTGGAGTGTGGCCAGGTCAACAGATCTTTAAAGCTCCCCAAGTGTTCACAACATGGAATCAAGATGAAAACTCACTAGTTTAGGTATTCATTTTCCTTATCTTCAACAGCAATATTGTTATTGAGCAGGACCCTGTGGGATTATTGGGAACAAAAGTCTTTCTGTGTCTCCCTTTCTTGATGATAGGAAACGGGCTTCATTAGGCTTCCAAGACCTTCCCTGAATTCCAAGGAACAGGTTCAAACACATGCTAATTAGGGAAGAAGGGGATCCTCAGACAAGGGAGGAATAGCCAAGAAACAACAGTGCAGCCTTGGGGCAGAGTCCTGGTCGCCTCTCTCAAGGCCTAGACAGAACAGTATCTTTGAGCTGTTTTGCAGATACTGAACCCCCCACCAGGAGAGGGAAGTTAACTGAGTGTCCCTACAAGCACTAGACCCCAGACCTATTGGAACCAGAAGGCTGATAATGTTGATGCCCATTTACCTTATAATCAACCAATCAGAAAAACGCCCAGGAGCTGACCACGCCCTGTTTGAACCATTACTATAAATCTCCTCACAACTCCCTCCAGCTTGGGAAACACAGTTTTGAAAGCAGAAACCCACTGGGGCCCCCTTTGCCTGGCAAAACAGTAAAACTATCCCACTTCACCTAAAACTCTGTCTCCAAGATTTGATTCAGTACAAAGGGTACCAGAGGCAGAATTCAGCTGCAATAACAGCTGAGTTTTGGCACACAAGATTCAACAGTGAATGCTTTCACAGGTAGGAAAAAGTTTTACAGGTTGGGGGATGACTAGCACCCCATCTATTTCTCCAAAATCACTGATTACCTGTTTTTAAGGCTGGGCAATCTTTGCCCCATAGCCTCATTACTAGGGCACAGCACAACATCTCTTTTCCCTTGTGAAATGAATTCATCTATCCCAAGCCCCCAAGACTCTTCCCAATCATCCATCCAAGAGCCATGGGAATTGTCCAAGTCGCTGGTTCTCAGTTTGCTGTGTTTTAGAATCTGCTGGAGATTTTTTTAAAATACAAATGCCTTGGTTCCACTCAGACAGTCTGTTACTGCTCTGGGGTGCAACATGTGCCTTGGGATTTTTTTTTTTTTTTTTTGGCTGACATGGCTTGTGGGATTTTAATTCCCCAACCATGGACTGAATCTCACCTTGACAGTGGCAGCATGGAGTCCTAACCACTGGGTCACCAGGGAATTCCTAGGGCCTTGGGATTATTAAGTCTTTCTGGATCCTAACGTTCAGCTAAGTTTGCAAACCACTGGTCCCAGTGAGATCTGATTTAGTGTTGGGAAACTGACTTTTGCACCAAAAGATCCTAACAAAAATCGTTAGCAGAAGAAGTAGATATGCAGAATGTGTCATTTTTTTCAACCTAAGGACTCCTATGTGATGCGATGAAGTGTTGTACATGCAACAGAGAATGCCTGAGATGAATCATTACTGGGAGCACCATATTCCAAATCTAAATTGCACCCTCCCACAGCTAAGACCCCTACAGTGTCTTAGTCTCCAGCATGATCTCTGCAGATGTGAAGGCAAAGCAGTTCTGCACAACAGTGACTCTCAACTCATCAACACCCTACCTGTTAGTGGGCCAACGTTATACCAACATCAAATGCAAATTACAGATAAACGAATTTAAGTCCTAACTGCCTCTACCTTGTCTCCCGAGGGGGGCTGCTGTTTGTGATCACACCTCCAAAGCAATGTGCCACCTGCGGACTATCATTTCCATCAGATGTGCCTAATTATACAGCCTCATTCGGAAACTCTCTGCCTGCATTCATTCTCAGGATCCACAGTGGCAGAACACATTTTCCCCACTTAAAATAACCTCTCTGCCCATTTTCAGGGGACACTCTCAGTTTCCAGATGAATATCCAAGAGGAGTCATCACTCCTGGCACCAATCCTTAGAGAGATTTGGAAGAGGAGTTTAAATAAATGTCACAAGAGAGAAGCGGATGGCTTTGTTCTGTGGTGAAAAGTCCATCCTCTGGCTGAAAGCAATGTGTGCCAGAAGATGAGTCATGCCCAGTGGGATGGAATGCGAAGAGCAAGGAACAGTATGTAACAGGGGCCTTCAGAGTCATGGCTAAAGGCAGACAAACGGGAGGAAAGCTTGTGGCCTCAAATTTTCTTGCGCTGAGCGATCTGGAAGTGAACACACAGAACATCTGGGAGACACTGTGGGGGTTTGGCCCAGCTGAGCCCTCTGGAAGCTCTCACCACATGCAGATGGAGATGTGGGCTCAAGAACAACGTGGGTTAGATGGAAAACTGTTATTTGTAAATATCGCCCTGGTTCGACATGGCCCTCTTCCCACATCAAGGGCAGTCTGTCCTGACGTAAAGAGATGACCCCACCAGGGAGCAGAAAATCACTCTATTATGGAAACGCAGGAGATTCTGTTGGTAAAGCTGTCTCTCCAGAACACAGTTAGAAACAGATATGAGAAAGAGTTGCATTTCATTAAGCCCACTGGCTTTTCTGGACTGTCTGAGTTTTAAATTCCAGTAACAGGGTTTCCCTGGCGGTCCAGTGGGTAAGGACACCACCTTGCAGTGCAAGGGGCGCCAGTTCCATCCCTGGCCTGAGAAGATCCCACGTGCCGCGGAGCGGCTGGACCAATGTGTCCAATTACCGAGTCGGAGCTCTGGAGCACATGCACCCGGAGCCAGTGCTCTGCGACAACAGAGGCCACTGCGATGGGAGGCCCACAAGAGCCAAAGGACAAAGACGGATGAAAATGGACAAATGAAGGACCAATAGAAATGGCTCGCCCGTCCCCCTCCCTCCCCACCCCACCCCCCCTTTAAAAATAAATAAATAAATTCCAGTAACATTAAAAGTCTACACAAGTGGTTTTCACACTTCAGCCAGCATCAGAACCCACCAGAGAGCTTGGTAAGACACACCCCCAGTGTTTCAGTGCCTCCAGTTCTGCAGGGCTATATGAGGCGAGGCTCTGAGAATGTGCATGCCTAACCAGTTCCCACAAGACTCGAGGGGCCGGAGCTCAGACTCTGAGAGCCACCACTCTGAGGACAACGCTGGGGATTTCTAACCATAAAGGGTGACTTACACATGACTCAGAGCACTCACACCCAAGTATTTCTTTCTAGAGATCTGGGTCCCCAGTAGGTCAAGTGAGCACGGGACTTGGAGTCACATGGAAGATGCTGACTGGGAATGCCCAAGACAGGACTGGTGTGAGAGCCACTTCTGGTTTCATATACAGAACAGAAGTTGAATGCCAAACAAGAAAAATACCATTCAAGAACAGGTGGGAGCATAAAGGAAAATACCAAAAACCCACATGCAGAAAGCAGAGTGTGTGAGGGTGGGAGACTCAGAAGATAAAGGAATGTTATTTTGTGGATGAGACGTTCATCTTTCATATGGAAGGCAGACTAGCCTTCAGGGAAGAAGCAGGAGGGGGTTGTTTATTTATTTACTTATCTCTTGACTAATGTCCAACAAAGTGCAGCAATCGTGCTGAGTTACACATCTGACAGAATATCGTAGTTGAGAGGTTTGTAATGTTGGGCTAAGGAGCCAGTGGAAGTGGAGTTCGTCTTCCCTGAAGACTTAAATTTGTGACTTAACCTTTGTTTGTTGGTCAACCAGGGCTGATTTTACTTATTATCCTAGATGCAGGAGAATGGATATCAATGTCTCAAGTGCTATTTCTTCTTTAGGTTAAGAAAGCATGTAAAGTCCACTCAGTGCTTCAGTGGGAAGCTATGCACTATCTATAATTCAGCCATCCCTGTAACCTCATTCTGAGTCTATGAAAGCTATTTAACAGCTATTTAATGCTATTTAAGCTGGAGATCACTGGCATCAAAATAATTATTGCCTGTGGACATGCAAAGAGAGGGCCTAGCACCTTCCCTCTCCCACAGGAAGAAGGAAGAAGCTGGTTTTATATCCATCATTCTGCAATACCATACCAGCCTGGAGGTAGGGCAAACTCAGCAAGCTAAGGGTGCAGTCCCCAAAGAAACTGCCCTCATTTCAGACACTAGCTGCAAGTTTGGGGGTCCTCCACCCACCATAGAATCAAAGCTATGGTTTTTCCAGTCGTCATATACATTTGGACCATAAAAGTGGTCCATAAAGAGTTGGACCACAAAGAAGGCTTAGCACCAAAGAATTGATGCCTTTAAACTGTGAGGCTGGAGAAGACTCTTTTTTTTAAAAAAAAAAAAAAAACATTATTTTATTTTTGGGGGAGGGGGCGGGTTGGGGAGGGAGGGGGGCGGGCAGGCCACTTCTTTCATTTATCTTTTCTTTTTGTCTTTCATTTATCTTTTTGTCTTTCATTTATCTATTTTCATCCATCTTTGTTCTTCAGCTCCTGTGGGCCTCCCATCGCAGTGGCCTCTGTTGTTGCAGAGCGCCGGCTCTGGGCGCATGCGCCCCAGAGCTCCAGCTCAGTAGTTGGACACATCGGTCCAGCCGCTCCACGGCACGTGGGATCTTCCCAGGCCAAGGATCAAACCGGCGCCCCTTGCACTGCAAGGCGGTGTCCTTACCCACTGGACCACCAGGGAAGCCCTGGAGAAGACTCTTCATAGTACCTTGAATAGCAAGGAGATCAAACCAGCCAACTCTAAAGGAAATCAACCCTGAATATTCACTGGAGGGACTGATGGAAGAAGCTGAAGCTCTAATACGTTGGCTACCTGATATAAAGAAATGACTCAATGGAAAAGACCCTGATACTGGGAAAAACTGAAGGCAAAAAGAGAAGGGGACGAAAGAGGATGCAATGGTCAAATGGCACCACTGAGTCAATGAGCATGAATTTGAGCAAATTCCAGGAGAAAGTAAAGGACAGGGAAGCTTAGTGTGTTGCAGCCCATGGGGTCACCAAGAGTTAGACATGACCGAGTGACTCAGCAACAGCAACAACAAAGCTACCAACACTTCTGACCAACTTGCCACAAACTCAGGGAGGCCCACTACTCTTTCATGTTTAAGAATTCATGAGAATGACTCACAGAACTCAGGAAAGCCTCTAGACTTATGATTACAGTTTTGTAATACAGGATACGAATGAAGACTGGTCAAATGAAAAGACACATAGAGCAAGGTCTGGGAGGGTCTCAAACACAGAGCTACTATATCCTTTTCCCATGGAATCAGGGCATGTCAAACTCAGCACACAGGTGATCATTAACTGGGAAGCATTCTGGAGCCCAGTGTCCAGAGTTTGTTCGAGGATCTCATTACACAGGCATAATCAGCTGGATAACTGGCTACACAATAGGACTCAGTATCTAGTCTCTCCTCTTCTTCCTGGAGGTCCAGGAGATATCATCTGGCTTACAGCCCCAACTCTCTAATCATAAGGTTATCTAATCACATGCTTGTTCCCCACCCTAAGTTGTCTCCTTAGCATGAACACCAACGTGATCCAAGCACCCACCATAAATAACAAATCTTTCTATCACTTGGGGCTTCCCTGGTGGCTCAGACAGTAAAGAATCTACCTGCAATATAGGAGACTCGGGTTTGATCCCTGGGTCAGGAAGATCTCCCCTGGAGAAGGGCATGGCAACTTATTCCAGTATTCTCACTCGGAAAATCCTATGGAGAGAGGAGCCTGGTGGGCTACAGCTTATGGGGTTGCAAAGAGTGAGACACGACCAAATGACTAACACTTTCACTTTCTATCACTCAGGAAATTTCAAGGATTTAAAACTTCCCTCCCAGGAGCTCCAGAGACAAAGGCCACTCAATTCTTTATTAAACATCAGTTCACATTTTGAATATAAAAATATTCATTTTCATACTCTTGACCCATACATGCTTGTTTTTTGGATGGATTATTTAACTGGTTATAACATCACTGGCTTCCTTGGTTTTTAATTTTAAAACCCTGGTACCTGCAACAGGAGAGCTGGGACTGCTCTTGGATCACCCCATCATTTTATGGTTAAGAACACAATGCAAAAGATTACATTACACTCATGTGCCCTGGGATCTTGCCTCCCATCTGGGAGCCCACCTGGGAGCCCACCTGGGATTGGATTTTCTGCTTCTAGACTCAAAGTTGTGTTTCAAACTGAAAGGGAGAGTGTTAGCTGCTCATTCGTGTCTGACTTGGAGTTGTTTCCATGTTTGGAGAAGGGAAAAATCATTTTCCCTCTATTTTTCCAGGTATTTGGCTGAGATCCCCATAATACAAGACAGAAAAACAGGAGAAAAGCAAACACAAGTTTAACAACACGAATACCTCTTATATGTGTGGGAGAGACCCACAAAGGGCCTCTCAAAGAGACTGAATATCTCCTGCAAAGGGCTCAAGCCACCACTTTAAATATCATCTTCAGCTAAAGCAAAAGATGTTGTGTGGAGGGAAGTGGGTTCAGGCAGGGTTCTCAGGCAAAGGAGAGTAAACGAGGGTAAGACTGTTATGCAGAAATAAATTGATGCCTGTATCACAGAGTTTCCAGAGATTAGGAATCATCCTTCTCTTCCTGATACAGAGAAAGAGTGTGCAAGTATGTGTGTGTCCTCAGTTGCTCTGTCATGTCCAATTCTTTCAGAGCTCATGGACTGTAGCCCGCCAGGCTTCTCTGCCCATGGGATTCTCCAGGCAAGAATACTGGAGTGGGTTGCCATTTCCTCCTCCAGGGAATCTTCCCAATCCAGGGATGGAACCCATATCTCCTACACTGGTAAGGAGTTGTTTTTTTTTTTTTTTTTTTTTTAAGCACAGAGCCACCTGAGAAGCCCACAGAGAGGGAGATAACCTTACAAATGGAGGTTTCAATTATAAATTCAAATATCCCTAACAAAAGGGTAACTTCTGCTCTATTCTCAGAGCCTCTCTTATACAGGCTGTTTCTTAACAATAATCAAATCAAAATAATCCTTGTGCCAAAGAGGTATTATCTGGGGGTGGCATGTCCTGCTCTCCTTCATGTTCTGCATAGTGTGTCAACTACAAATTGGCATTTACCAATTACACTGCCAATGACTGAACAAAAAGGGCATTTTGGCATCCACCACTGTGGAGACTGAACCCTGTGCTGTGACAGCTGCTGACTCTCAACACCCTCTGAGGGAGTTCAGGGTGGAGGTAGGCACTCTGGGCTCTAGAGGATCTGGTGGGAAAGGTCTTTAGACAGGCAGATGTTTTTAGGGACAGATTTTATGATTTCAATCCTTGCATCTCCTCATACCTAGAAGAACACTAAATCCCTTCCTGGTGACATCAGATCCTTGTGACTTACCAGAAACCCCATTTGTAAAATGAGTGTTTAATGGTATTGAAATCCCCCTTCATCAAAATCTTATATATTGATTTTCCACCTGCTGCCTCTTTGGCATCATCTCTCGGAGCTGTCTGAGGTGCTGCCTCCCGGGTTGCAGTCCTAATTATGCCCCAAATAAAACTTAACCCTCAGCTCTCAAGTTGTTCACCTTTTTAAAGTTGACATAGCCAAACACTTTGTTCCCCTTGCTTCTCTGCTGCAGATTCCTGAAGAGCATAGCAGCCAAGCCCTGATTTACTCCTATTAGGAACTCTGATTGTCCCGTCTGATTCTACCTTAGATCAAAAACCTCTTGGGAGGACTTCCCTGGTGGTCCAGTGACTAAGGCTCTGTGCTCCCAATGCAGAGGCCCAGGTTCAATCCCTGGTCAGGGAACTAGACCCCACATGCTGCAACTAAGACCCAGCACAGCAAAATAAATATTAAAAAGAAAAAAGATTCCCTTGGGGTTGAGTGTAGGGCCTTGTCCCATTTGGCACCTACATTACCTAAGACAATTCCACTAGCACATGGAATGTACTTAAAACATAAATGATACTTAATACAAAAATACTTAAGTGGATAATAGCAAACAATGATGATTAACATTCATAGGACACTGAGTATCTGCTTGCAAATTACTTTCCTTGCACCACGTGTACAACTCATATCAATCCTCACAGATAAGGTATGTTTATTATTGCTACTTCACAGTTGAGGAAATTGAAGTTCATAAAATTCTGAAAAATGTATCAAGACAAGATGGCAGAGTGTAGTCTGCTTCTTGCATTGAACTCAACCTCTAGGCCAGCACTTCTCAAATGTTTACCAGGATGAGCTCCTGGAGGGTTTGTTACAACACCTGGGGTAGATCCCAGAATTACTCTCAACACCCTCTGAGGGAGTTCAGGGTGGAGGTAGGCACTCTGGGCTCTAGAGGATCTGGTGGGAAAGGTCTTTAGACAGGCAGATGTTTTTAGGGACAGATTTTATGATTTCAATCCTTGCATCTCCTCATACCTAGAAGAACACTAAATCCCTTCCTGGTGACATCAGATCCTTGTGACTTACCAGAAACCCCATTTGTAAAATGAGTGTTTAATGGTATTGAAATCCCCCTTCATCAAAATCTTATATATTGATTTTCCACCTGCTGCCTCTTTGGCATCATCTCTCGGAGCTGTCTGAGGTGCTGCCTCCCGGGTTGCAGTCCTAATTATGCCCCAAATAAAACTTAACCCTCAGCTCTCAAGTTGTTCACCTTTTTAAAGTTGACATAGCCAAACACTTTGTTCCCCTTGCTTCTCTGCTGCAGATTCCTGAAGAGCATAGCAGCCAAGCCCTGATTTACTCCTATTAGGAACTCTGATTGTCCCGTCTGATTCTACCTTAGATCAAAAACCTCTTGGGAGGACTTCCCTGGTGGTCCAGTGACTAAGGCTCTGTGCTCCCAATGCAGAGGCCCAGGTTCAATCCCTGGTCAGGGAACTAGACCCCACATGCTGCAACTAAGACCCAGCACAGCAAAATAAATATTAAAAAGAAAAAAGATTCCCTTGGGGTTGAGTGTAGGGCCTTGTCCCATTTGGCACCTACATTACCTAAGACAATTCCACTAGCACATGGAATGTACTTAAAACATAAATGATACTTAATACAAAAATACTTAAGTGGATAATAGCAAACAATGATGATTAACATTCATAGGACACTGAGTATCTGCTTGCAAATTACTTTCCTTGCACCACGTGTACAACTCATATCAATCCTCACAGATAAGGTATGTTTATTATTGCTACTTCACAGTTGAGGAAATTGAAGTTCATAAAATTCTGAAAAATGTATCAAGACAAGATGGCAGAGTGTAGTCTGCTTCTTGCATTGAACTCAACCTCTAGGCCAGCACTTCTCAAATGTTTACCAGGATGAGCTCCTGGAGGGTTTGTTAAAACACCTGGGGTAGATCCCAGAATTAGCATTTCTAGTAACTTCTCAGGGGCTAAGGATGATTCAGGCTTAGAGTCCACAGGCTAACCATCGCTCTAGGCTCTGCTGGCCAACAGTGAATCAAAATAAACACAGAGCAACACAATCAAAGGAGAAATGCAGGCCAGATTTTATACGCTGAGAGCAACCTTGCACATTTTTCATTGGTATCAGGCAGACACGAGTAACCCAGCTTTACTGTTTCACTCTTTATTAGGCATATGATGTGACTGCGGCAGAGTGTAAAATCAAAGGCAGGAATGTCTTCTGGCAGTCTTAGGATCTTTGGAGAAATAGGGGAAAAATGCCAGTAAAGTTATCTATTTCTGTGCAGACTGAAATATAGTTTGAAAACTATCTCCAAATCAGAACACTGTATCAATTGTGTGTTCTGAGAAAATGATACAGAGGAACAGAAAACAATTATGTGAAACTCTTTATTTTCTATCCAAGCCTGTGTCAACTAGGAAGAAGGTGGCAGTCAGTGGTGGGTACCTGCGGTGGCCAGGGGAACAAAATACAGTTTTTGTTCATCCGCCTAAGCCTTCTGAAAGAACACAGCCCCCAGCTGTGACATCGTAGTCAGCTGCTGCTCTGCTGACTCATATCCACACAATACCCCTTATCTTCCTCAGTTTGAGGTGGATGGATCTGGACTGGTGGACTAGATATCAAACGCGCATTAGAACAATCCTTTAAAGAACCACCCACACTAACCAAGGAGGAATCTTTGGTGAGAAAGAGTGGGCAGTTTAAAGCAATGGCTCTCAAAATTCCCTGCAAAATGACACCACTCGGCGTCATTTTGTGGGGGGAGGGTGCTTCTATAAATTCAAAGTTCAGGCCATTACAACAGAATCTCTGCAAGTGGATCCAAGCATTATCATCTTTGAAGCTGCCCAGGTGATGTCAATGTGCAACTAAGCTTAAGCGTCAGTGTCCTGAGAATTCCCTGGCTGCTAAGTGGTTAGAATTCATCACTTTTCCACTCCTGAGGTCATGGGTTCAATCCCAGACAGGGAATTAAGATCCAGCAAAGGCACACAAAGCCATGCAGAGCAGCCAAAAAAAACAAAACAACAACAACAAAAAAAACAAAAGCAAACCCCGAACCATCAGTCTTGAAGCACTTTTGATATTTTACATTGAGTAGGATTCCCCAGGCAATCTTGCTAAAATGCAGACATTGACTTAGTAGGTCTAGTGGGGCCTAAGATGCTGCATTTTTAACCAGCTCCCAGACAGAATTTGCCTCAAGCATAAGAAAAGCGGCCAAATGACTGGCAATGTTGTGCTCCACTGAATACAAACACCTCCTGCTGCTGAGACCTTCCAGTTTGGCTGGAGTCAGAGCGAGCACCGGCTAAAGTCAAGAGAATGTCAGCCACTGAGCCCCACTGAGAGTGTTCATATCCTGTCTCTGGTGAGGAAACAGCTGAAATCCTCATTTCTCTTTTGGAGCCTCACTACTTTAATGCTCCTAGCATTTCCTATCATACAATAGTGTGTGCCCTTTGGATAGACTGTTGGATTCGAGGAACCCTCAGCAATCCCATGTTTATTAGTTTTGCTCAGTGAAATAAGATTTCAGAGGACAGAGTATTCTCTCATATGCTGTGCATGGGACTGAGCCTTGCCAATAAATTTTTAAGTCATCAGGCATTCCTCTCACCCTCCACTACCAAAATTCGGATTTGCACTGGGCATACGTTATACGTTATTCAATGACATCCTCTCTTCTTCCTGCCCACATTAACTGTTCACCAAACCCCATTGTCTCCTTCTCTACTGGTCTACGAATCACAGGCCCCTGGGCTATGAGGTGTGGTCATGCAGCCAATGAAATAGAAACAGAAATAATGTGTGTCGCATGCAGACCAGGCCCCGTGTCATCTTCTAAGTGCTTTCCCCTCTGCTAACTTGGTGCAAATATGCTTAGCAACTTGGAAGTCATGTGCTACAGATGGTGGAGCCACAAGACAGCAAGAGAGCTTCCTGCCAATTAGGAACACTTCTTTTTTGACTTTATGGAGAAATACAGTTCTTTTGTGTTTGACTCACTGCACCTTTTGTGATTCTTTACAGCTGCTAGATATATTGTAATGCGTATACCTTGCAACCATCACAATCTACCCTCCAGGGACAAGCAGAGCTTGGGGATATGGAGAGAGAACTGTGAGTCACCCAGTAAAGGGACCAAGACTGAAACAGTGACAGCCCAACCCCCACAGTCACAAAGGCCTACATAAAGGAGCTGTGTATGTGACTCCCAGGAGCAAAGCTGCTACGTGAGACACCACACAACACCAGAATACAGTGATGATCACACTCTCCCCACCTTGTGAATAAAAGGAATTCCCCCCCCAGCACAAAAGCGCAGACAGTCTGTCCCACCTAGAGACTGTTTTGTCCCTCACTGCTCCGTTAAGAAGCAACCTGTTTCTGTTGATGGTTGATTTCCTTCTTTTCTTTTCTGCTTCAAACCCAGAACCTACCCTCACGGTCCTTTCACCCAGTTCACAGCACAGTCTTTACCTCATCCTAGAGAGCAAGGTGTTTGCTGGAGGAATGGAAGAGAGTCTCTTTCTCTTCATGGATCCGTCTAGCTATGCCTCACTGCCGCTAGACTGTTACAAGAGGGCTTTTGAGAGTCTCTCTACTAAGAGAGGAGATACGGTGAGCCAAAGAAGAAGCAAGAAGCAGCTCACTGCTGAGGTCTACTTCTTGTGTTCGTTTAAAAAATGAGAATGATGAGGTATGCACCCCAGGGTCTACAACAGCACTATTTACTATAGCCAAGATACTGAGGCAACCTAAATGGCCATTGACAGAGGAATGGATACAAATGATGTGGCATATATATACAAGGGACTATTACTTAGCCATAAAAGAATGAAACAGTGCCATTTGCAGTAGCATGAATGGACCCAGAGATTATCATACTAAGTGAAATAAGACAGAAAGACAAAGTCAAATATATGATACCACTTCTAGATGGGAGGAGACTCTTAACAGTCCCTTGGAGAGGAAGGAGATCAAACCAGTCAATTCTAAAGGAAATCAACCCTGAATATTCATTGGACGGACTGATACAAAAGCGAAGCTTCACTATGTTGGTCACTTGATGCAAAGAGCTGACTCACTGGAAAAGACCCTGATGCTAGGAGAAGAGGGTGACAGAAGATGATATGGTTGGATGGCATTACTGACTCTATGGACATGAACTTGAACAAACTCCAGGAGATAATGAAGGACAGGGAAGCCCAGCGTGCTAGAGTCCATGGGGTCACAAAGAGTCAGACAGGACTTACTGACTGAACAACAACTAGGTGGGATCTAAAAAAAAGATACAAATGAACATATTCACAAATCAGAAATGGACTCACCGACATAGAAGGGGAAAAGGGAGGACAAATTAGGAGTCTGGGATAAATAGATACAAACTACTATATGAAAATAGATCATCAACAAGGACCTACTACATACCATAGGGAACTACATTCAATACCCTGTAATAACCTACACTGCAAAAGAATCAGAAAAGGAAAATAGATGGAGCCGAATCACTTTGCTGTACACTTGAAACTAACACATTGTAAATGAACAACACTTCAATTTAAAAAAAGAATGAGAATGATAAAAAGAGAGATTAACCCAGCGTCCAAGTAACCTCACAAAAGGAGACAAGATAGGGAGAATAAATGATGATGGTGATGATGATGATGATGATAAATGACATGATTAACAGTTTAACATGTGCCCTCACTGTTATACAATTTTACAAACACTATTTCATTCATTCTGCAGAACAATCTGATTATTAAGTACTATTAATATTTTCCTTTTACAAAGGCAAGTATAGTGGCCCAGAGAGAGGTCAACCCGACTACTCTGCTAAAGGCAGAGCCAAGATGCAAGCCCAGGCAGTCTGCCTCCAGGTCTCACACTGATATCCACTGTACTGGACAGTTTCAGGGTCTGGCAGAGGAGATCGAGCCTCCAGTGAAAGGTAATGCCTATGTCTGTAGTTTCTTTTCTGTCTCAGGAATGAAACTCCAGCTAAATAGAGCAGGTAAACTTGCAGAATCTGGGAACCTGAACAACTGAGGAACCCTCTGTAAGAATCGCAAAAACACGACAGACAGCAAGCTGTTAGGGAAAGAGCCCATTTGGGAAGAGTTCTCGGGCGAGATCCACAGGTCCAAGAGGTGGGCCAGTGAAGCTGCGCCCCAGAGATGGGACAAGGATGTTTTATTTGGGAGAAGAAGGGGAAAGAAAGAAAGGGGAGGGGGTTTCTTAGAGCAGGCGCAGAAACAAAGTCTTTGTCTAAACTAAGCGGGAAATTAGTGATGAGTCTGCTGTCCTTGAGTTGTCTGTGGGCATGGGGGTGTGCAGTTCTTGTTACTTTTTAGACCTGGTGGACAATCTTTGTGGCCAGAGCGAACTCCTTATCGTTGGCCTTGAGAGACTCCCAGGCGCCAGCAGATCAGCAACTGGCCCTATGATGCTGACCCTTTAGGGCCAGGGAGTTCGCAACTGCCGTATTAACCCTTTAATAGCCCATAAACCTAACACCCTCAACATATGTGGCACAGGCATGTGAAGAAGTCCTCTGGCAGCTCACATTTGGCCAACTACATAGTCTGATTTTCACCATTGCTCCTGACTGAGATCCAAATGACATATTCAGACATAGCCTCATGGGTACCTTAAATGAATGAATACACGCATGCATGAAAAAGAGCTCAGTTTTTTTTCTATTTTTGGATGCACGTCAGAGCTTAGTTCCCTAACTAGGGACTGAACCCACATTCCCAGCATTGTCTTAACCACTGGACCACCAGGGAACTCTCTAGGCTCAGTTCCTTTCATGCCCATTTCCTTATACTTACAACTTATTGGTGTTTGCACAATTTTTAACTTCTGCTATATTGAAAAAATTAACTATTCAGGCAAAAAGTGTATGCGATATATAAATATATTTAAGGATAATACAATGCATATCTGCACACCCACAACCAAGCTGAAGCTAGAAAACATTGTATAGGACTTTTGAAGTGCCCTGTATGCCCCTCCCTACTCTCATTTTTATTCCCCCACCTTCAAAAGGTATTCAAAATCATTTTAATTATTCCCTTGCTTTCTTTTTCACCTTCCTCAATAGTAGCACTTCTGACATTTTTGAAGAGATAACCATTTGCTGTGAGGGGCTGTTTTATGCAATTAAGGGCTGAATTATACTCTCCTCTACCAAGATACACTGAAGTCCTAAATGCGAGCGCATCTAATCTGACATTACCTGAAAAATAGGATGGTACTAGATATAATTAGTTAAGATGAGGTTATACTGGAGCAGGATGGGTCTTTAATTCAGTATGACTGGTGTCATATAACTCTATATATTCATACATGGAATCATTCATGTGTTCGTCCATAACTTACTGTTTTTTTGATCAGTGTTATCGTGCTTGGGATTTGCCCAGGTTGGTGCATGGAGCACTTGTGTATTCATTTTCTCTGCTGTGGAGTATTCTACACCATCGATATACCTAGTTCCCCATTCCTTCCATCTGGGGAAGAGATAGAGACAGGGAAGCTTCTAAGCTGTCTCCTTCACATTGTGAGTGGATCTCTTGTTCACCCTAACCCCAAGGATGAAATGCTTCAGGATGCTTGCCTTATGGAGGGTTCTCCTATTAAGAACTCTACCTTAGTATTCCCTAGGGTTTATTTTCTTCCAACCCTTGCCTCCAGCCCCATGAAGCCTCTAAAACAGAACTTGAGGGTCACCAAACACCCTCAGGCTGAAGGCCAGATTGAGTTCTCCTCAATTTTGGAGATTCCCACTTTGCCTTCCCCTTTGACATTTTTAGATTTCCTTCTTTCCTGTCAGCCTAGGGAGTGCACTGACAAAGCTCGTTTTTGCAGAACTAGTATAAGGACTCTTAGAACTGAAGAAGTGTGCTTTTCTCTTCCAAGAAAGAAGAGAACCAACTCCTGGAGATGAACTCATTAGTCTAGTGAACCTTAAGAAGTCTTAGAGTTGAATACTGAAAACACCTCAAGAAACAGTACGTTTACAGCCAACCATCATCTTCATGATGCATAAGGAGATCTTATGCCATCATCTATGAAAGACTATTGTTCTGGCATTTCCCTCAACCCCTGCAAGTGCCCTGTATGCCCCTCCCTACTCTCATTTTTATTCCCCCACCTTCAAAAGGTATTCAAAATCATTTTAATTATTCCCTTGCTTTCTTTTTCACCTTCCTCAATAGTAGCACTTCTGACATTTTTGAAGAGATAACCATTTGCTGTGAGGGGCTGTTTTATGCAATTAAGGGCTGAATTATACTCTCCTCTACCAAGATACACTGAAGTCCTAAATGCGAGCGCATCTAATCTGACATTACCTGAAAAATAGGATGGTACTAGATATAATTAGTTAAGATGAGGTTATACTGGAGCAGGATGGGTCTTTAATTCAGTATGACTGGTGTCATATAACTCTATATATTCATACATGGAATCATTCATGTGTTCGTCCATAACTTACTGTTTTTTTGATCAGTGTTATCGTGCTTGGGATTTGCCCAGGTTGGTGCATGGAGCACTTGTGTATTCATTTTCTCTGCTGTGGAGTATTCTACACCATCGATATACCTAGTTCCCCATTCCTTCCATCTGGGGAAGAGATAGAGACAGGGAAGCTTCTAAGCTGTCTCCTTCACATTGTGAGTGGATCTCTTGTTCACCCTAACCCCAAGGATGAAATGCTTCAGGATGCTTGCCTTATGGAGGGTTCTCCTATTAAGAACTCTACCTTAGTATTCCCTAGGGTTTATTTTCTTCCAACCCTTGCCTCCAGCCCCATGAAGCCTCTAAAACAGAACTTGAGGGTCACCAAACACCCTCAGGCTGAAGGCCAGATTGAGTTCTCCTCAATTTTGGAGATTCCCACTTTGCCTTCCCCTTTGACATTTTTAGATTTCCTTCTTTCCTGTCAGCCTAGGGAGTGCACTGACAAAGCTCGTTTTTGCAGAACTAGTATAAGGACTCTTAGAACTGAAGAAGTGTGCTTTTCTCTTCCAAGAAAGAAGAGAACCAACTCCTGGAGATGAACTCATTAGTCTAGTGAACCTTAAGAAGTCTTAGAGTTGAATACTGAAAACACCTCAAGAAACAGTACGTTTACAGCCAACCATCATCTTCATGATGCATAAGGAGATCTTATGCCATCATCTATGAAAGACTATTGTTCTGGCATTTCCCTCAACCCCTGCATTTCCTGTTCATTACTTAACTGAATAATTCTACCATTAAGCACACATCCATCCTTGAGCCTAGTTCCAGAAGAATCCACCTTGCTTCCTGTATAGAAATAAGACACACTAAGCTCAGAAGCATCGTCTGAATTCTTAGCCCAAATTTATAGAGATCACGTACACCTCTCTGCATTTTGTTGAGATTTCTAGGGCTATTCCATAATTTGGGGGTCTAATCATCCCAAATTTATAGAGGTCACATGCATACACTGCATTTTGCTGAGATTTCTGGGGCTATTCCATAATTTTGGGGTATACTCATCTTCCTGGAGAAACTTCATTACAATGACTGAGGCTTTTCTTTATTAGCTGAATAATCATGCCAGAAGCCAGCTCTGGGGCATCCTTTCCTACCAAGAGATTTAAATCCAAAGCGAGAGGTGAACTTTTATGCAAAATGAATAAAACAAAACCAGGCTGGGCAGAAGAAGATGACTGCAAATGTTCTGACATATTCCAAATGGCAAAAGCCCACAAGTCTATTTTAACGGAGGCACGTATCCATTTCTTTAAGGTCCCCATGAGGTTACGTTTGAAATGTGTTACTCTGGGTCTCATTCAGGAGCAGTGGTGAAAAGTAGATTATGTAGCAGGCCAAGTATGAACTATCCCTTGTCAACTGCTTCCACTCCTGTCATTTGTCTCTCTCCACACTTTTATCCTGCTTTATTGTCCTCAGGGCACTTACCTCTACCTAAAATTACTTACTTATGTTTACAATATAATAATAATATTGTGATATTATTTTAAAGAATAATACGTAAATTATTGATTTTAGCTTAATTACATTCTTTCTTCTTCATGGGATCTTAGCTACATCTGTAAATAAGCTTCTCTCAGAGTCTGGCACATAGTGTTAAAGAAGATACTTCCTTCAGTCGTATCTGACTCTTTGCGACCCCATGGACGTTAGCCCACCAAGGCTCCTCTGTCCATGGAATTCTCCAGGAAGGCATACTGGAGTGGGTTGCCATTTCCTTCTCCAAGGGATCTTCTGGACGCAGGGACTGAACCCAGGTCTCCCACATTACAGGCAGTCTTTACCATCTGAGCCACTAGGGAAACCCATAGGCACATAATACATGCTCAATAAGTATTTGCTGAATAATGAATGGATATAGACATGAAAGCAGACCTGGAATTAGAAAGAAAAAAGTACATTTTTTTTTACTGGAAAATATGTGCTATTATTTAACAGTTTCAACCCATTTTCTGCATTCATAATTAGGAACCTGGTAACATTAATCTAGCATTCAGAGGGATCAGTGTTCCCCATGAGAATAGATAGTATTAACATTAGAACACAGCTGACTTTTGAGCAAAGAACTTTTCTATTAGGTTGTGATCAGATCAAGTCTCCTTCATCTGGCTAAAAAGAAAGAAAACCTTCTATGAGGTCATTTCGACCTTATCTCCTATCTCCAGAATCCAGTTCCCTTTCCCTCTACCTTTAACTGCACTCAGTGTCTGAACTTGAAGCACTGGTTCACCTGCCAACATGGTTTTCACTCAACAGCTTTCACTTGTGTCATCAGGATTTCCAGGCCACTAAACCCCACAGAAATTCTTCTACTCCCATCCTTCCTAAGCTCTTGTCATCATTAAAATGCATCCTTTCCAAAAGCATCCTCAGGACTTCCCTCGTGGTCCAGTGGCTAAGACTCCATGTTCCCAATGCAGGGGGCCTGAGTTTGATTCCTGGTCAGGGAACTAGACCTCACAAGCTGCAATTAAAAGATTCAACATGATGCAACGAAAAAATCTCATGTGCCGCAACCAAAGATCTCACATGCCACAACTAAGACTTGGGGTAGTCAAATAAATAAGCACATATTTTTAAAAATACAAACAGAAGCATCCTCTTCATGGTGCTGGCATGACACCAGTTTTTCTGGCTGTCTTCCCAAGGCTCTGAATGCTCCCTCAGAATCTCCCTAGGTCTTCTATTTGACCTTGAAGCCTAGTCTTTCCCTTTCTTTTCTCCCCTTTCTTCTTTCTCTCGATTTTCTACCCAGTTTTTGGCCTGATTTAGCCATTGCACCTTCCTCAGTCACAGGTAAAAGACCTGTATGCCTAACTCTTTTTTTAAAATTAATTAATTTATTTATTTTGGGCAGGGGTCGGGTTGGGGAGGGAAGGGAGTGGGTGGGCCACTTCTATTGGTCCTTCATTTCTCCATTTTCATCCGCCTTTGTTCTTTGGCTCCTGTGGGCCTCCCATCGTGGTGGCCCCTGTTGTTGCAGGGTACCGGCTCTGGGCGCATGCGCTCCAGAGCTCCGGCTTGGTAATTGGACACATCAGTCCAGCCGCTCCGCGGCACGTGGGATCTTCCCAGGCCAGGGATCGAACCGGCGCCTCTTGCACTGCAAGGCGGTGTCCTTACCCACTGGACCACCAGGGGAAGCCCTGTATGCCTAACTCTTAACTCTCCATCTTCATTTGTGGCAGAAGCATCTCTTATCTTGGCATGTTACCAACCGGACGTGCGCTTTTTCTCCCATCCTAGGGACCCCTCACTCTGGGGATGGCCCCACCACCAACCCATATAGTTTATCAAGAATCACTTCTGATGCCTCCTTCTTCATGTCCACACCCCAACCAGACAGTAAACATTTCATACTCTGTATTTCACTTCATCCCCATGGCCCTATCCTAGTCCTGATTTGCTATAACAACCCAGGCTTCCTTAAAAACAATTTGTATCCTTCAATCAGTTTACTAAAGATATCAATTTAAAACCCAAATCTGCTCATATTTAAGCACTTCAATTTCTTTCTACTGCTCTTAGTATATGACTCGAAATTCTTACCTGAGTATTTCATGTTCTCATCCCTCCCTCCAGTCCTCCACCGCCAACATAGATAACTTTCTCCTCATTATCTAACTTTCGGTTTAAGTGTATTTTCTACCGTAAACCCCTTTCCTGATTCCCAGATAAGTGAGAGCTCCATTATTTGCTTTCTTAGCATCTAGTACTTAGCACTTGTCACAAAGGTAACAAAGTAATTATAAATAATAACGGTAAAAATTATTGTTTTATCTATGTATGCTGTTGTAGGAGGGTGAAAACTTGCTGAGGTCAGAGGTTTGCCGAAGGTTTTTAATCATTTCCTAACCCTTTTTGGCATCAAGGCATGAGAACAAAAATGCTATTTATAAGGGAAACTGGAATAACCAGGGCAAGAGGCTACTCCCATCATCTCTGGTTGTCCGAAATTCTGCCCTTCACCTTGGGCTGCAGGAATAAATGTCTCAGCATACATTGCTACTGGGCTAGTTGGGAAACTCACCTTTACACTGACATTATATCCCTCAGACTTGGGTGATTTTTCTTCTCTAACACACTGCTTCCCATCTGGCTACAACTCTTTCTCCCTCCTTGCTAGAGATATTTAAGATGTATCTAGAGGAAATTTATTTGAAGTCTAAAGGTTACCCAATAATCATCCAGCAGGGCCTTGGAGACTTCACTAGGTTATCAGATGAACAAGGGGATTGTAGGCACAACCACACAAGGGAAGGGAGGAGTAGATTGAGGGCTTCAGCCTTCAGCGAGGGCTTCTCTCATGGCTCAGTGGTAAAGAACTAACCTACCAATGCAGGGGACAAGGGTTCATTCCCTGATCCAGGAGGATCCCACATGCCGCAGAGCAGCTAAGCCCATGCGCCGCAACTATTAAGCCTGTGCTCTAGAGCCCCTGAGCTGCTACTACTGAAGTCCAAACGCCCTAGAACCTGTGTTGCACAACAAGAGAAGCCACCACAATGAGAAGCCTGTGCACCACAACAAGGAGTACCGCTCACCACAACAAGAGAAAAGTTTATGCAGCAATGAAGACACAGCACAGCTAAAAATAAATAAAACTTTGAAAAATTCAATACAAAATACCGGCATTTTTCAATACAAAAGGAACTCCAAAATGCAGAAGCCTGGACTTACGGTATGCAATTCTGATGTACTGTATACTGCTCTAAGGGGAATCAAAGACAAATCTGAGTACCCACCTACTGACACAGTACATACACTGCAAAAGAGAGCAAAATTGCAAACTTAACATAATAGAGATGAAATAAACCACCTTAAAAGTCTTGCTAATTAGATGCTTCCTATTTTTATTTAAAACCAATAGTAAAAATAAAATTATTGTTTTATCTATGTATGCTGTTGTAGGAGGGTGAAAACTTGCTGAGGTCAGAGGTTTGCCGAAGGTTTTTAATCATTTCCTAACCCTTTTTGGCATCAAGGCATGAGAACAAAAATGCTATTTATAAGGGAAACTGGAATAACCAGGGCAAGAGGCTACTCCCATCATCTCTGGTTGTCCGAAATTCTGCCCTTCACCTTGGGCTGCAGGAATAAATGTCTCAGCATACATTGCTACTGGGCTAGTTGGGAAACTCACCTTTACACTGACATTATATCCCTCAGACTTGGGTGATTTTTCTTCTCTAACACACTGCTTCCCATCTGGCTACAACTCTTTCTCCCTCCTTGCTAGAGATATTTAAGATGTATCTAGAGGAAATTTATTTGAAGTCTAAAGGTTACCCAATAATCATCCAGCAGGGCCTTGGAGACTTCACTAGGTTATCAGATGAACAAGGGGATTGTAGGCACAACCACACAAGGGAAGGGAGGAGTAGATTGAGGGCTTCAGCCTTCAGCGAGGGCTTCTCTCATGGCTCAGTGGTAAAGAACTAACCTACCAATGCAGGGGACAAGGGTTCATTCCCTGATCCAGGAGGATCCCACATGCCGCAGAGCAGCTAAGCCCATGCGCCGCAACTATTAAGCCTGTGCTCTAGAGCCCCTGAGCTGCTACTACTGAAGTCCAAACGCCCTAGAACCTGTGTTGCACAACAAGAGAAGCCACCACAATGAGAAGCCTGTGCACCACAACAAGGAGTACCGCTCACCACAACAAGAGAAAAGTTTATGCAGCAATGAAGACACAGCACAGCTAAAAATAAATAAAACTTTGAAAAATTCAATACAAAATACCGGCATTTTTCAATACAAAAGGAACTCCAAAATGCAGAAGCCTGGACTTACGGTATGCAATTCTGATGTACTGTATACTGCTCTAAGGGGAATCAAAGACAAATCTGAGTACCCACCTACTGACACAGTACATACACTGCAAAAGAGAGCAAAATTGCAAACTTAACATAATAGAGATGAAATAAACCACCTTAAAAGTCTTGCTAATTAGATGCTTCCTATTTTTATTTACCAATATATTAAACAACAGAGAGTAGGTACACAAAGAAGGTTCAGCACCAAAAATCCACACTTTTAAACTGTGGTGCTGGAGAGGACTCTTGAGAGTCCTTAGACTGAAGGACATCAAGTTTTCAGACTGAAGGACACTCAGTCCTAAAGGAAATCAACCTGAATATTCACTGGAAGGACAGGTGCTGAAGCTGAAGCTGAAGCTACAGTCTTCTGGCCACCTGATGTGAAGAGTCAACTCACTGGAAAACGCCCTGATGCTGGGAATGATTGAAGGAAGGAGGAGAAGAGAGTGACAGAGGATGAGATGGTTGGATGGCAGCACTGACTCAAGGGACATGAGTTGGAGCAAATTCTGGTAGACAGTGGAGGACACAGCAGCCTGGTGTGCTGCAGTCCATGGGGTGGCAAAGAGTCAGACACAACTTAGCAACTGAACAACATAGCCTGTTCTTTAGTCTATATTCTAAAAATATATGGTTTTGTCAGGGAGGGGGGCTATAGTTAAAATATTTGTATGCATACAAATGTGAGCTTGGTACCAGCAGATTTTTGAGCAGGTCCTGGCCCACTGTGAAGAAGTGAACAAGGGCCAGTACACAGGAGAATATCTGGCTCATTTATAGAACAATGAATCAAAATAAAACTGTAACCTTTTCTTGCATTACCTACAGGCTTAGATGCTTTTCCAGAGTGGTTATTTTCCACACGGAAACCTCTGACAGTATGAAAAGAAGCTTTGGATTCAACGAGCCTAAGTCTACTTACAGCATTTCTATTGCAGCATTTTCCAGCCATGAGACCTTGGGCAAGGTATATATTAATAAGCAGTTTAAATTTCATTTTCTTTATCAGGAAAATGTAAATCATAATAGTGACCTTTAGAGGTTTGATAAGTAAAAGACTGTATGCAAAACAGGATCCCAGTGCCAAGAATGTAGTAAGCATTCAGTAAAACCTAACCATGATTATTCATATTTCTGAATACACACACACACACACACATATAAGTTCAACAACAGGAGGCTGCCGTCTTTGCTTGTCAATAATGGTCAACTATCAGGGTATTCCCTGGTGGTCCAGTGGTTAGGACTTCACACTTTCACTGCTCAGGGCATGGGGCCAATCTCTGATCAAAGAACTAAAATCCCACAACTCAATCAACTGGGCCAAAAAAAAAAGTCAACTACCTGCATTTTCATACAGTTTAACATAACACACAAGAGCTCCTCTGATCGCAGGACCTGGCAGTTTAACCCCTAAGACTCTAACCTAGAAGTCAGCACCTGCTTTCCTAACCCTTACCTACATTTATGATTCTTGGAACCTAAAAGTATTTATCACCTTGAACTATTTTCTATGAGTAAGGCTCTTCATGACAAATTCCCTTTGTGAGAACCTGAGCTTTTGCTGTTCTCATCAAGAGGTGGACAAATTGCAGCCACAAGCCAAATAGGCCACCATGTGTTTTTGTAAATAGAGTTTTACTGGAATACATTTATGCTCATTCATTCATGTATTTTCTGTTTCTGCGCTATAGCAGCAGAGTTGTGTAGTTGTGAACACTATGTGGTTGACAAAGCAAAAAATATTTACTCTTTGCTCCTTTATAGAGGAAGCTTACTGCCCCCTAGCTGAAATTTGTTACTGTTTAGTCATTCAGTCATGTCCAACTCTTTGGGACCCCACTGACTCTAGGCCACAAGGCTCCTCTGCCCATGGCATTTTCCAGGCAAGAATACTGGAATGGGTTGCCATTCTGTTCTGCAGGGATGTTCATAGAGCAAGGATCAAACCTCTGTCTCCTCCCTAACCCTAAATATTGTAAATAATAATACCATTAATACTACTCCTAATAAAAGCACTGGGGGGTGGATGAGATGTGTATCAGTCATATTAGGAATGAAAACCAATCAAATCTAATTTTAAACAGAAGTCAGCTAAGAGAAGTTCAAAATGATCAAGAAGTTCACTTGAAATAAAGGTTCTCATGTAGCACAATGAAGACTAAAATTCACCTGAAACTAACACAACATTGTGTATCAACTATACTCCAATAAAAAAAATTTTAAACAGAAAATTCACAAGGATGAAAGAACAGTGTGAAAAAGACGGCTTAAAACTCAACATTCAAAAAACTAAGATCATGGCACCCGGTCCCATCACTTCATGGCAAACAGAAGGGGAAAAAGTGGAAGCAATGACAGATTTTATTTTCTTGGACTCCAAAATCACTGCAGATGGTGATTGCAGCCATGAAATTAAAAAACGCTTACTCCCTGGAAGGAAAGCTATGACAAACCTAGACAGCATATTAAAAAGCAGACATCACCTTGCCAACAAAGGTCCATATAGTCAAGAACAGGATATACATCCAAATCATTTTAAGTAGCTACAACTGAAGAAGGAGGAACAGGAGTTGCCTACAGAAGTGAACAGAAGAGATTCCAACTTTTATCTCTGTAATTTCATTTGTATTTAAAAAGACACAAAAATTAACATGTTTATCTTGAGAAATAGTGGGTGATATTTTATTGGCATTCTGTATTTCAGAAAAATATTTTTGAAATAGTCTTTGAAAGGAAAGTTTTTCCTCCATTTTCTTTTTAAGATGTGGACACTCTCAAGCATGTTTTATGGGCAGCCTTCCTTTTTTAGTAAAACGGACTTTGATTTATGCTGTTAGGAGTCAGTGGTGCAGTTGAGCTATTTACTATGAAATATTTAATATTTGTTTTTTTAAGAAGCACATCTGTTTATATCAATCATCTTAGTACTCCATTTTCATGTTCTTTTGGTAATTCATGAATGCTATGGGCATAATGTACTTGAGACATTACATTTTTTTTCATTATTAAAAAAATCGTATATAGGGCTTCCCTGGTGGTCCAGTGGGTAAGGACACCGCCTTGCAGTGTAAGGGGTGCTGGGTCGATCCCTGGTCTCGGAAGATCCCACGTGCCACGGAGTGGCAGCACCAATGTGTCCACCTACTGAGCCGGAGCTCTGGAGCGCATGTGCCCAGAGCTGGTGCTCTGCAGCAAGAGGCCACTGCGATGGGAGGCCCACATGGGCCAAAGAACAAAGATGAATGAAAATAGATGGAAGACCAATAGAAGTGGCCCCCCACACACAAAAAAAATCATATCTACACCTAGAATAGTAATACACATTCAGCAGAGATATTTTCTCACAGTTCAGACATTTGTTAATAGATGGCCTGTATCCTTATTAGAGTTTGGCCCAATACAGACTCCAGCTCCAAGCAGAAATGTAGATTACGCTGCTGACATCCAGTTCCATCAGGTTGATGAATGAATCCAACCAAATCCTAAGCTTTCAAAGATTCTCTATACATTTTCTGTCATGCTGAATTTGTATGAGAACATAATATTTAAATCTATTATAAAATGCATTCTCTGAAAAGAAAGAAATCAAAATTCTGGTGCCCTAAAGCTATAGTAGTAAGTTAGAAGAAGTTACAAAAGTACTTCAGATGTTAGCCTTATGGGTCTTGATGTTGAGAACAGGGGACCTTTGATTTTCAAAGACCATTTATGATGAAAGCCAACTGCAGGGCTCTAAGACTGGGGGTATCTATCAAAGCACTGACCATTAATATCTTCTAAAATACCTAGAGGGTGATTTAGGCTGTAACTACTGAAGAAGCAGGTTCTGGAGTCCCTAAGTTTCCTCCAGCACAGTTTCAAATGATGCCAAGGAGACATCAATCATCAGAGGCCTTGATGTCTTTCAGTCCCAAGTGCCTTCTAAAGCAAACAGAAATTCTTCAGACAGAATCAGAGGAAATATGTTTCTCTGTTAGAACTATTTTTCTTCAGGAAAGTTGCCAGAAATTGCTTTCTACAGCTAATACTAAAAATTTCTCAATTAGTCTTGTAGGTTTCAGGGCTGATGAGTTGCAACATGATTAGAAATTTGTAATTTGTTGCAATTGGAGTTATGTTTTCATTTATGCAAATATCTTTTTGCAATTTGTTATGTAACCACAGGAGGTAGAGTTCCATATTAAACTGAGCCCTCTAGAGAACTGATATTGTTCTCAGATAAATGCTTCCTCTTTTGGTACAGCTCAGAAGGAAGAAAATGGAAAGAATGTTTGCAAAGATATAAGATAGTGCAAGGTGCAGTAAAATGCAATATTATAAGTCAGATACAAAAGACTAATTTCTCTTTAGATATATGGAAGACCAATAGAAGTGGCCCCCCACACACAAAAAAAATCATATCTACACCTAGAATAGTAATACACATTCAGCAGAGATATTTTCTCACAGTTCAGACATTTGTTAATAGATGGCCTGTATCCTTATTAGAGTTTGGCCCAATACAGACTCCAGCTCCAAGCAGAAATGTAGATTACGCTGCTGACATCCAGTTCCATCAGGTTGATGAATGAATCCAACCAAATCCTAAGCTTTCAAAGATTCTCTATACATTTTCTGTCATGCTGAATTTGTATGAGAACATAATATTTAAATCTATTATAAAATGCATTCTCTGAAAAGAAAGAAATCAAAATTCTGGTGCCCTAAAGCTATAGTAGTAAGTTAGAAGAAGTTACAAAAGTACTTCAGATGTTAGCCTTATGGGTCTTGATGTTGAGAACAGGGGACCTTTGATTTTCAAAGACCATTTATGATGAAAGCCAACTGCAGGGCTCTAAGACTGGGGGTATCTATCAAAGCACTGACCATTAATATCTTCTAAAATACCTAGAGGGTGATTTAGGCTGTAACTACTGAAGAAGCAGGTTCTGGAGTCCCTAAGTTTCCTCCAGCACAGTTTCAAATGATGCCAAGGAGACATCAATCATCAGAGGCCTTGATGTCTTTCAGTCCCAAGTGCCTTCTAAAGCAAACAGAAATTCTTCAGACAGAATCAGAGGAAATATGTTTCTCTGTTAGAACTATTTTTCTTCAGGGAAAGTTGCCAGAAATTGCTTTCTACAGCTAATACTAAAAATTTCTCAATTAGTCTTGTAGGTTTCAGGGCTGATGAGTTGCAACATGATTAGAAATTTGTAATTTGTTGCAATTGGAGTTATGTTTTCATTTATGCAAATATCTTTTTGCAATTTGTTATGTAACCACAGGAGGTAGAGTTCCATATTAAACTGAGCCCTCTAGAGAACTGATATTGTTCTCAGATAAATGCTTCCTCTTTTGGTACAGCTCAGAAGGAAGAAAAATGGAAAGAATGTTTGCAAAGATATAAGATAGTTCAAGGTGCAGTAAAATGAAATATTATAAGTCAGATACAAAAGACTAAGTATTTTTCTCTTTTAGATTTTGAATGAGAATGAGGTTATGCAGTATTTCAGATGAAATAAAGTATTCTGGTTAGTCAAAGCTCCGGTTCCTAAAATTCTGACAAGGTATAAATTATTTCCTTTTAAAGCATCAAGATTCAGGAAGATAATATTAATATTGTTCTTAAATACAAGTTTATAACTAGTGTAACTGAACTCTTACTGTGTGCTAATCATTTTAGAATACTATCTCTTTCAGTTTATTATTACACATATTGTTAAACATGGTTCCACTGGGAAAAATAATTTGTCCTTTACTTGGGAAAAGATAAGATGGACTGATTGATAGATTTTCAAGTGATCAAATGCTTGCTAAGTAAGTCATTTCATTATAAAAAAATGAAAATGAATACCAACAAGCAAACTGCAAAAAAAAGTAAAATGGAAGTTTACCAGGTGGTAACAGTGGTAAAGAACCCACCTGCCAATGTAAGAGACATAAGAGAAGTAGGTTCAATCACTAGGTAAAGAAGATCCTCTAGAGAAAGGCATGGCAACCCACTCCAGTATTCTTGCCTGGAGAATCCCATGGACAGAGAAGCCTGGCAGGCTACAGTCCACGGGGCCACAAAGAGCCACACATGATTGAAGTGACTTAGCACACATTCATGTTGAAAATCAAATAGATTTTACCTTTATTATCTTAATCTTTTTTCAAATGTACAGGTAGCCCAGTATGAGCCATCAAGGAAATGGATACCATCAAGTACATACAGATAAAATAAAAATAGAAGATTAAATCCAACCTTCCTATTGATTTAGAAAGATCTTTTACAAATGAATAAGAACAAGACCATGTAAGGGGAAAATAGGAAAACCACCTGAACAGGCACATTCCAGTAGAGGAAATTCGAATGATCAGTATCATACAAAAAGGTGTTAAATCTCACTGGCCACTAGGCAAACACAAGTTGAAACTACAACAAGACGCCACTACATACACAGAGTGGCATCTGATCCTACTCGTACATCGGAATGGCAAGATCTTTTTACATATAGTTTTGATAGGTATTAACAAGGATGTAGAGCAGTGAGAACCTCATGCACTGCTGATGGGAGTAAACATTATAAAATCACTTTCATTGTGTCTGGCAATAGAGCTGAAAATGTGTACAGTCTATGACCTAGCAATTTGAATTCTGGCTCTCTATATTCCACAGAAATGACGCTTATGTGCACTAGAAAACATGCCCTAGAATGTTCCCAGTAGCACTGTTAGTAGACATTCCAAACAAGAACATCCCAATTGTACAATTGATGAGCAAGTAGAGGTAGGTCCACAACATGCTCTAGAGCAAGAAAATGAATGAACCACACCTCCATACAACAGCAGGGAGAAATTTTAAGCACAGAAGACTGAGCTAACAAAGTCAGAGGACATACTGTGGGATCCTATTAGTATATATTTCAAATATAAGTCAAATTAAAGTAAGCTATTATTATACAGTGGGCTTCCCAAGTGACTCAGGGTTAAAGAATACACCTGCAATGTAGGAGACATGGGTTTGATCTCTGGGTTGGGAAGACCCTCTGGAGAAGGGAATGGCTGTCCACTCCAGGATTCTTGTCTGGAGAATCCCATGGACAGAGGAGTCTGGCAGGTTACACTCCATGGGGTCACAAAGAGTCAGACACAACTAAGCACACATACACACATACAGTACATTAGCCATAATACAGTTATATAATAATTATGCACAACTTCAAAGGGAGCAAAACCTAATACAGTGGAAGTCAGGAAAGCAGTCTCTGGCATGAGGTCAGTTGGGCTTAAGATCAAAAAAGTCAGGTGAAGGTTTTTTTCAGGGGCAGGTGCCATGTGATGTTTTGACTTGCAGGGACAAAACACTGATGTTTTCTAATAATTTGTTAAATTAAATACTTAGGTCTTCTGCATATTTTGTATGTTGTATCACAAGATAAAACAGTAAAGAAACTTATTTTACTGGTATTTCAGAAAGATGAGCTTATTTCTGCCATAAATACTTAATGGGTGCCTAGGTTACTTGGGCTTGGGCTCAAAATAGTTCATGAATTAAACCAGGTGAGGCAAGAGAGAACCAAGAGACACCAAGGGAACCTCACTGATTTTATTTAGAGTTATCAACTGGAGTATGATTGGAGGATGCTCCAGTTAAGAATGAAAGGAACAGAAAAATTGGCAAATGAATAGAGCCAAAAGTCTGTCAATAGTCCCAGAAACCTCTTATATCTGGGAGGAACTTCATCCTCTAATGAATTTTCTCCTGGGGTTTGAGCTTTGTCCTCAAGCTTATGTGGAAACTGCATGACCTCTCTCTCTGGTTCTTGGTGCTCTTTCACACTGCCTGTGAGGATTTTTTCCACTAATTTCCTTAAACTACTGACCATGCCCTTATAACATTCATTATTTTGAGAAAATGAAAGAAATCAACTTCAATCAATTTGAAAGGCACCGACTAAATGTTGGAGCCTATAGGGTAAACACAAAAATCAAACTGGAGAACTTCCGACCTTCCTCTTACCGATGTATGCTGAAAGCAATTACATGAATGTATATTTCTGCTTTGGATAAAGAACAAAACAAAACACAAAACCAGGACTAAAGTTCCCCCAAACAGTTTACTGTGTCATTTTTTGACAGCTTTCTCTACCACCACAATTGAAAACCGTGAGTGTGACAAGATTTTTCAACAAATGTTGCAACTCTTGAGTTAAGTACTTTAGTAGTTGAATCCTGAACAAGAGAGCAGGCCTTTAGTCAGAATGTTCTTGTACGTCAACCAGTACAGTGTCTAGAAGAACGGTGCTGTAATGAATAACAATTTATTAACATTTTATTGTAAGCCAGCATAGGAGACCAAATTTTAGTGCAAATCCCGAATGAAAGCAAGCAAACTTGTGTTCCAACATTGCATCCAGGTTAGAGTGGGAAATCAAGAAACGTGGAATAGACTTCTCATGAAGATGATGAATAAGGAATGACTACTAAGATGAAAGTACTCTTATCTCTGTTAAAATACCTTCCTCTATCCCATTTAAATACATTTTAAAAACACTCTGGGAAGCTTAGACAGTAACTTCAAATCTTTCCAAAAAACACTCTCTTTGAGCTTATTTCTGCCATAACGACTTAATGGGTGACTAGGTTGCTTGGGCTTGATCTCTAAATATGTCATGAATTAAACCAGGTGAGGCAAGAGAGAACCAAGAGACACCAAGGGAACCTCACTGATTTTATTTAGAGTTATCAACTGGAGTATGATTGGAGGATGCTCCAGTTAAGAATGAAAGGAACAGAAAAATTGGCAAATGAATAGAGCCAAAAGTCTGTCAATAGTCCCAGAAACCTCTTATATCTGGGAGGAACTTCATCCTCTAATGAATTTTCTCCTGGGGTTTGAGCTTTGTCCTCAAGCTTATGTGGAAACTGCATGACCTCTCTTTTGGTTCTTGGTGCTCTTTCACACTGCCTGTGAGGATTTTTTCCACTAATTTCCTTAAACTACTGACCATGCCCTTATAACATTCATTATTTTGAGAAAATGAAAGAAATCAACTTCAATCAATTTGAAAGGCACCGACTAAATGTTGGAGCCTATAGGGTAAACACAAAAATCAAACTGGAGAACTTCCGACCTTCCTCTTACCGATGTATGCTGAAAGCAATTACATGAATGTATATTTCTGCTTTGGATAAAGAACAAAACAAAACACAAAACCAGGACTAAAGTTCCCCCAAACAGTTTACTGTGTCATTTTTTGACAGCTTTCTCTACCACCACAATTGAAAACCGTGAGTGTGACAAGATTTTTCAACAAATGTTGCAACTCTTGAGTTAAGTACTTTAGTAGTTGAATCCTGAACAAGAGAGCAGGCCTTTAGTCAGAATGTTCTTGTACGTCAACCAGTACAGTGTCTAGAAGAACGGTGCTGTAATGAATAACAATTTATTAACATTTTATTGTAAGCCAGCATAGGAGACCAAATTTTAGTGCAAATCCCGAATGAAAGCAAGCAAACTTGTGTTCCAACATTGCATCCAGGTTAGAGTGGGAAATCAAGAAACGTGGAATAGACTTCTCATGAAGATGATGAATAAGGAATGACTACTAAGATGAAAGTACTCTTATCTCTGTTAAAATACCTTCCTCTATCCCATTTAAATACATTTTAAAAACACTCTCTGGGAAGCTTAGACAGTAACTTCAAATCTTTCCAGAAAAGCACATCTACTATCCACGCTAAGTGCGTGAATCAGCTATGGTTGCTAAGAGACCAGAGCTTTTAAATTAGCTCTACATTCAAAGGGCAAGTTTAGGAGGAGAAAAAAAATCAGTTTCTCTTAATTGGGGAAAAAAAGTATGCAGTTTCATGTTTAGCACTATAGAATGTCTCTACTTGTGTCAGAATCTATTAGCATGTTGCTGGAAATCATTTAGAACTATGCGTCCCCTAACTCCTGGCAAAGTAATCTGTATCAAGGGAATGTTAATTAAGAAAAACTAATGCTTGTTTCTGATTAAATGTGTGCAGAGAGTTAAGCTTCTTCTATATAGAATGATGTAGAAACTTCCAAAATATTAATGTCACAGTTGCCTTAACCCTCTCAATCTATGATCTTCATTTCCTCATTCACTTAAGTCTTCTACACTTCTAGTCATCTTTTAGAGCACAGCACTGCCTGAAAATTTTCTGCCTCTAAAACCCTGGACTCTGAAGTACTGCTCAAAGTTCACAACTTCATCTGGTATGGATATATCATTCTTTTACTCTGATGACAGCACCTGATGGAGGAAGGGGTGGTCATCGTATTTTGACTGTCAGGTTTCTGCCTTTATTATCTGGCCACATTATGGAAGAATTTCTACTAAGATACAAAACACTGAAGGTGAAGCAGGTTTGGGAAGCAAAAATGGTGAGTTCTAGTTAGCCTAATATGCCCCAGAGACAATAAAATTATCTAGAACTCATTAGAAAGACAGAGAACCAGTCTGAAGCCATTGACACGCAGACAATAATGAGGCCGTGGCAAGTGATGACATCGCTCAGGTAGAGACTAAGAATGAAGAAGAGAAGAGGGTTCAGAATCAGTGTCTCAAGAACTCTAATATTTAAGAGTTGATTAAAAGGGGAGAGCCTTGGAGTGGCCAGAAAGACATGATATATGTAAAAAACCAAAGATGAAAGTACTCTTATCTCTGTTAAAATACCTTCCTCTATCCCATTTAAATACATTTTAAAAACACTCTGGGAAGCTTAGACAGTAACTTCAAATCTTTCCAGAAAAGCACATCTACTATCCACGCTAAGTGCGTGAATCAGCTATGGTTGCTAAGAGACCAGAGCTTTTAAATTAGCTCTACATTCAAAGGGCAAGTTTAGGAGGAGAAAAAAAATCAGTTTCTCTTAATTGGGGAAAAAAAGTATGCAGTTTCATGTTTAGCACTATAGAATGTCTCTACTTGTGTCAGAATCTATTAGCATGTTGCTGGAAATCATTTAGAACTATGCGTCCCCTAACTCCTGGCAAAGTAATCTGTATCAAGGGAATGTTAATTAAGAAAAACTAATGCTTGTTTCTGATTAAATGTGTGCAGAGAGTTAAGCTTCTTCTATATAGAATGATGTAGAAACTTCCAAAATATTAATGTCACAGTTGCCTTAACCCTCTCAATCTATGATCTTCATTTCCTCATTCACTTAAGTCTTCTACACTTCTAGTCATCTTTTAGAGCACAGCACTGCCTGAAAATTTTCTGCCTCTAAAACCCTGGACTCTGAAGTACTGCTCAAAGTTCACAACTTCATCTGGTATGGATATATCATTCTTTTACTCTGATGACAGCACCTGATGGAGGAAGGGGTGGTCATCGTATTTTGACTGTCAGGTTTCTGCCTTTATTATCTGGCCACATTATGGAAGAATTTCTACTAAGATACAAAACACTGAAGGTGAAGCAGGTTTGGGAAGCAAAAATGGTGAGTTCTAGTTAGCCTAATATGCCCCAGAGACAATAAAATTATCTAGAACTCATTAGAAAGACAGAGAACCAGTCTGAAGCCATTGACACGCAGACAATAATGAGGCCGTGGCAAGTGATGACATCGCTCAGGTAGAGACTAAGAATGAAGAAGAGAAGAGGGTTCAGAATCAGTGTCTCAAGAACTCTAATATTTAAGAGTTGATTAAAAGGGGAGAGCCTTGGAGTGGCCAGAAAGACATGATATATGTAAACCAAAGAGAGAGAATGTTTCAAGAAAGAGACAGAGAGCACAGTTATCATCAAAGGTAGGTAGTAATATATTAAGTCAGAAATGTGAAGACTGTCCATTGGATTTAGCAACACGGAGGTCACCAATGATCTTGGTAACAGCCGTTTGGCTCACATGGAAGTTGAAGAATAAAATGTGAGGTCTGAAAGGACAGTGAAGAAATAGAAAATATTGAGCATCCTTTTGGGAAGTTTGCATGAGAAGGGGGAGAAGCAAAACAGAGCACCCATTAGATGAAAATTGGCTAGAGAGAGGGATTTTGAATTGGGAGAGGTGTGAAGGAGTTTGAATGCTAACATAAATAGAGAAAGATCTGGGGTCCAGAGCACCAAGGAGGCCTGAGGCTTAGAAAGGAAAAGGCATTCCCTCACTGTAAATTTGGTTTATAAATTTGGTGATAGGCTGTCTAACAGTTTCTATCTTCTCTTTGAAATAATAGGAAACATTATCTGCTGAGTTTGTGGCAAAGACAGAGAGCTCACTAGACTAAATGTCACGTGTTAGGTGTGGTCCAAACAGGGATCTGGCTCTTTCTCTTTGTCATCCCCTCAGTCCTGCCCTTTTTCAGAAGTCAGACTTCTTCCAAGACAGGCTTTCCGCATAATGGTAAGATGCAGAAAAAATCTTCACACTTGCATACCACATTATCCCTAAGAAGAGACAGTGTGGGTTTCAAATTTCCCCTAAAAATGTCCTCAGATTCACTTAGATTGGACAGTCATAGGTAATACATCCACCCACGAGTAGATGGCTAGATGACATGTTCTGACTAGCTTGTCTGAATTCATGTTTGACTCATGGCCTGAGAAAATAAAAAGTACACCTAAAACACATGAGTCTCAAGGAAACAGAAGATTGCTTGAAAGGTGGGAAGCAGAGGTAGAAGGAATGCCCTTGTGACCTGAGTGCTCTTTTCGATTAGCTCTCCTACACTGACTTGACAAAAGAGACACCATCGGACAGAAGCATTGTCAGAATCATCCATGGAATCTAGAAGCACCCCCATCAGTATTTAAACTGAAGAAGACAACTGTCAACAGGCGATGTCAATCCAGAGCAAGGACAAGAATGGGTTTGTGGAGAGCCTTGGAGTGGCCAGAAAGACATGATATATGTAAACCAAAGAGAGAGAATGTTTCAAGAAAGAGACAGAGAGCACAGTTATCATCAAAGGTAGGTAGTAATATATTAAGTCAGAAATGTGAAGACTGTCCATTGGATTTAGCAACACGGAGGTCACCAATGATCTTGGTAACAGCCGTTTGGCTCACATGGAAGTTGAAGAATAAAATGTGAGGTCTGAAAGGACAGTGAAGAAATAGAAAATATTGAGCATCCTTTTGGGAAGTTTGCATGAGAAGGGGGAGAAGCAAAACAGAGCACCCATTAGATGAAAATTGGCTAGAGAGAGGGATTTTGAATTGGGAGAGGTGTGAAGGAGTTTGAATGCTAACATAAATAGAGAAAGATCTGGGGTCCAGAGCACCAAGGAGGCCTGAGGCTTAGAAAGGAAAAGGCATTCCCTCACTGTAAATTTGGTTTATAAATTTGGTGATAGGCTGTCTAACAGTTTCTATCTTCTCTTTGAAATAATAGGAAACATTATCTGCTGAGTTTGTGGCAAAGACAGAGAGCTCACTAGACTAAATGTCACGTGTTAGGTGTGGTCCAAACAGGGATCTGGCTCTTTCTCTTTGTCATCCCCTCAGTCCTGCCCTTTTTCAAAAGTCAGACTTCTTCCAAGACAGGCTTTCCGCATAATGGTAAGATGCAGAAAAAATCTTCACACTTGCATACCACATTATCCCTAAGAAGAGACAGTGTGGGTTTCAAATTTCCCCTAAAAATGTCCTCAGATTCACTTAGATTGGACAGTCATAGGTAATACATCCACCCACGAGTAGATGGCTAGATGACATGTTCTGACTAGCTTGTCTGAATTCATGTTTGACTCATGGCCTGAGAAAATAAAAAGTACACCTAAAACACATGAGTCTCAAGGAAACAGAAGATTGCTTGAAAGGTGGGAAGCAGAGGTAGAAGGAATGCCCTTGTGACCTGAGTGCTCTTTTCGATTAGCTCTCCTACACTGACTTGACAAAAGAGACACCATCGGACAGAAGCATTGTCAGAATCATCCATGGAATCTAGAAGCACCCCCATCAGTATTTAAACTGAAGAAGACAACTGTCAACAGGCGATGTCAATCCAGAGCAAGGACAAGAATGGGTTTGTGAAAGAGATAACTAAGAAGGACCTACTGTACAGTGCAGAGAACTCTACTCAATGCTCTGTAATGACCTATATGGGAAAAGAATCTTAAAAAAAAAAAGAGTGGATATATGTATAACAGATTCACTTTGCTGTACAGCAGAAACTAACGACATTGTAAATTAACTATGTTCCAATAAAAAGTAATCAAAAAAAAAAAAAAAAAAAGAATGGGTTTGTGGTCTGCTAGCTGCCTAGGCCTGTACCTAATGATTCATACAATTCAGCTTTTTGGACTCACTTATTGCTTTATGCTGGGGAGAAGTTCCCGTAATTTTTTATCCTTGGCTATAATTGTGTGTCCTTCTCATAAAAACTGTGATTTGTACTGCATCTTAAGACTGATATGCTACACGTGATTTCCCCTCTTTTAGAATATCCCAACTTCCCCATATTATTCCCATTATTCTACCACCAGATAGTATACTTTTTCTCTATGAAAAGGTTTTGCCCTTTTATTTTATTTTATTTATTTTTTTAACTTATATTTTACTTTTAACTTTGACAGAGTTTTGTTGTTTACAGATATGTATGTTCTCAGATTAGTCATATGTATATCCCCCCCATCCCACCCCTCCAGACTGTCACACAGCACCCCTGAAAGATCTCCTTTTCTCACAGAGCAATGACTAGAGCTATTTTCTTCACATATGATAGTACAGGCATTCATGCTATTTCCTTTATGCCTCTCACCCACTGTTCCTTCCCCACAATGTCCAGGTTTTGCCTTTTTAGATGATAAGATATAATTATCTACCTGTTCAAAGTATAGTCCTGATATAGGTAAAAACAAACAAAAACCCCACAGAAATAACTAGATCAGTGTCTGTGCACATTTAAATCTTAAAAGCAAAAGGAAATTCCATTGTATTACGACTCCACGCCTTAGTATGACTTACCTTTATTCTTCTCTCATCTCTTTCACTTTATGAGTATCCATGGTTACTGGAATAAAACTCCTATCAGGTGTGAAGGCAGAGGCTGAATATGTTTGAACTCATACCTCTACTTCTACACCTTAAGACTGTTTTACAAATTGGACTTGTCTCCAGTGTTCTACTTCATGCAGCTTTCATCATTATTTGAAAAGCGTGCACTTCTTCATCTGAAGTACCTGCTGGTTTAATACTTGTCACACTTCCTTGATATCATATTTAGAGAAAATTCTCCTCCTTCCCTATGGCCTGATATTCACCCTCACCCCATGGAATCCATTGCCAAGTGAATAGAATCAGATGTAGTTTTATGAGCATTAAACAAGGAATTCTCTGGCACATTAATTTTGAAAGCTTTGGATGGTAGCAACTCTGGAGAAAGAACAAATCTCAAGGTTGACATTTTCTACTCCAGGGGAAGAGAAAGCTTTTATTCAGAGATTACCTATGAATAAAATGATTCAATGATTTAATAAAAACATAAACAAAAATAGGATTATTAAGTGCCAGCCAGTGTATTAGGCAAGGGAAAGAAACCTTCTCATTTCTAATACAACAATCTTGCAAAAAAGAATTTATCATCTCTATTAAACATCCCAACTAACAAGTCCCAGAGGCTGGAGCCCAAAACCAAAAATTCCGCCTTCACTATGCATTACTTGCTGTTTCTAAAAAGTAATAACTAAATACACATTTTTAGGCTATATATTTTTAAGGAACTGTGATCTTTTGCTCTACAAAACTTCTTGAGAGATGTGATCTAGTATCTCACCATATTACTGTAGACCTTTGCCTCACAATGACTTTTTAAATTCCCATTTCTGAAATGTGGGTAAAATCACAATGAACGGCCACTATTCATCTTGATTTCACCTTCTAATACCATAATACACTAGTGACTGCTGGTTGTCATTTTGATAAAAGTGAAGAATGAATTAATATGTAGTACTTGTCAAAGCAATGATTACTGACATATTGCCAAGATTCTGCCTTGCTACAATCCTCTCTGTTTAAGGACTTATGGTAACATGAAATGATGGGATCTCAGCTTAGCTCACGATTAGCTCACGATTAGCTGAATGAACCTGGGGCATTTCTTCACTTATAAAAAGAAAGGTAGGGCTTCCCTGGTGGTCCAGTGGGTAAGGACCCTGCCTTGCAGTGCAAGGGGCACTGGTTCGATCCCTGGCCCGGGAAGATTCATGTGCCACGGAGCAGCTGGACCAGTGTGTCCAATTACGAGCCAGCACTCTGGAGCGCAGAGGCCCAGAGCCGGTACTCTGCACCGGGAGAGACCACTGCAATGGGAGGCCCACACAGGCCAAATATAAAGATGGATGAAAATAAATAAATAAAAAACCAATAAAAGAGGCCAAAATTTAAAAAAAAAAAAAAAAAGGTAATAATGCCAAATTCACTGGCTTTTGTGAGACTCTAGGGAGAAAACATGAATAAGAACATTCTGGAAATGGAAATGCCCTTTACAAATTTTATATTTATTACAACTGCTGCTCAATTTGGAAATGCTTTTCTTCAGTTTGATTATTTTCACACCCTCGTACAAAAGAATCATGCATCCAAGTTGTAATTTTCTCATTTAAGAGCGTCAATCCATTTTCCATGAAAATCCAAGAAACCCATAGATATTGATGTATCTTAAAAGAAAATATGATCATTGTTAGTATTCCCCATTTTCTCTCACAGCCAATCTAAATACAACACCTGGGAAGATAGTTTCAAGGTCTGAAGAAAATCTTAAGAGCATTCCCAAAGCCTGTAAATCTTTAAGGCTATTCTTCCATTTTAAAGTGAAATATTTTGAAGAGGACAACAACTGGTAATGATCAACACTACCATCCAACTATGGAGAACATATACTAAGGTAACACTCCCAAGGGTCCCAAGCGATAATAAGTCTGTATAAACAAAGGGAACCTCAAGGATCGGAAAAGGTCAAGCACTGTCAGGACAACATCCGCAAGGCCTAAGAAATTATGAACTGTCATCGGCTCTGAGACAATCACCGGAACCCTGTCAGGAAACCACACCTGTAATAAAGTTTTTCTCCCTATTCAACATTCAACCTGGGACACAAGTATTTGTAGTTTATTAATAGACTTCTTACCTGTTTTTGAGTTATTCAGGCAGCATGAAAGTTAAAGAATGGTCTTCCTCCTCAATTTATTTATTCAATCATTTACTGATAGCAGTTTAGATGCATGCAGATTTATCTCATACTCTGAGTTTGAATCTAATATATTGTTGTTCAAATGGTTCTAATCTGAGCCATTGAGGGTTCAGATTAGCTCCTGATATTCTAAGAGTTTGGCTGAGCTTTGGAAAAGGACATATGAGTATGGGTGACAGTGCCTGGAAATTGGGATAAAGCACTGAACTGGAATTGAGGAGACTTCAATTTTATTTAGTCTCAGTCCTGAAAGAATTGGTTCTATGACTCTGAGTCAATCACTTAGTCTCTGTGAAACCCAAAGAACTTAAAGCATTGTAGCTTAGTGGTTATGGGCAAGTCTTAGAGCCAACCACTTCTGCTCATAGTCAGGCTCCTCCACTATGTTATCTTAGGCAAGTCAATTAACCTCTCTATGCTATAGCGTCCTCCTCTGGAAAACAAGGATGAAAACAGAAACTACCCTATAGGGTTGCTGTGAGGATTAAACGAGTCACATGATGTTATAATCTAATCTGTTTAGTAAACTGTGAGCACTGAAACATATCGTAAAATGGGGACAAAATACCTGCCTTACTTCACTTCTTAAGGTGCTGTGACACATGGGAAAGGGCAATATACTCCATCAAAGTGCTGCTGCTTTGTAATGAAGAAGATACTCTATCAAGAATCATCTTTCTTCAAATCACCAGCCACACCCTCTTTCTTTTTGCTTTTTCATTATTTTAAACTTCATTTGGATTTCCCCAGTGTTTGCACTAATGTCTTTTCTGTGTTCCAGGATTCTGCCCAATATACCCCAGAGAATCAGCTATCATGTCTCCCTCGGCTCTTTGGTCTGTGACTGTTTCTCACACTTCCCTTGACCTTAATCCTTGACTTGGATTTGTCTGATGTATTCCCATAATTTAGACTAGAGACACATTTTGGAGGAAGGGACCACAAAAATGAAGTACCCTTCTCATCACATCACATCAAGGGATATATCATGCCCACATGACCTATCACTGGTGATGTTAACCTTGACCACTTGGATAAGGTGCTGTCCGCCAGGTTTTTCCACTATAATGTTACCACTGTCCATCCTCTATTCATCAGAGTGAGTCACTGAACCTAAACTGCAGCTCCAGGAGGGAGTGGGTACTTAAATATTTAACTTGGAACCCCTCCCTTTTCAAATGGTTCTAATCTGAGCCATTGAGGGTTCAGATTAGCTCCTGATATTCTAAGAGTTTGGCTGAGCTTTGGAAAAGGACATATGAGTATGGGTGACAGTGCCTGGAAATTGGGATAAAGCACTGAACTGGAATTGAGGAGACTTCAATTTTATTTAGTCTCAGTCCTGAAAGAATTGGTTCTATGACTCTGAGTCAATCACTTAGTCTCTGTGAAACCCAAAGAACTTAAAGCATTGTAGCTTAGTGGTTATGGGCAAGTCTTAGAGCCAACCACTTCTGCTCATAGTCAGGCTCCTCCACTATGTTATCTTAGGCAAGTCAATTAACCTCTCTATGCTATAGCGTCCTCCTCTGGAAAACAAGGATGAAAACAGAAACTACCCTATAGGGTTGCTGTGAGGATTAAACGAGTCACATGATGTTATAATCTAATCTGTTTAGTAAACTGTGAGCACTGAAACATATCGTAAAATGGGGACAAAATACCTGCCTTACTTCACTTCTTAAGGTGCTGTGACACATGGGAAAGGGCAATATACTCCATCAAAGTGCTGCTGCTTTGTAATGAAGAAGATACTCTATCAAGAATCATCTTTCTTCAAATCACCAGCCACACCCTCTTTCTTTTTGCTTTTTCATTATTTTAAACTTCATTTGGATTTCCCCAGTGTTTGCACTAATGTCTTTTCTGTGTTCCAGGATTCTGCCCAATATACCCCAGAGAATCAGCTATCATGTCTCCCTCGGCTCTTTGGTCTGTGACTGTTTCTCACACTTCCCTTGACCTTAATCCTTGACTTGGATTTGTCTGATGTATTCCCATAATTTAGACTAGAGACACATTTTGGAGGAAGGGACCACAAAAATGAAGTACCCTTCTCATCACATCACATCAAGGGATATATCATGCCCACATGACCTATCACTGGTGATGTTAACCTTGACCACTTGGATAAGGTGCTGTCCGCCAGGTTTTTCCACTATAATGTTACCACTGTCCATCCTCTATTCATCAGAGTGAGTCACTGAACCTAAACTGCAGCTCCAGGAGGGAGTGGGTACTTAAATATTTAACTTGGAACCTTCCTATAAGGAAGGCATGTGCTGTCTCCTCTATTTGATCATTCATTTCTATTTGTATGGGTGCTTGGCTGTTTAATTTCTACTTTGGGTTATAACCTAATACTACTTTATTTAGTGGTTCAAATTTTTCTAGCTTTGACCATTGGGAACATGTTCAGGTTGGCTCCCATAGCCATCTGACATGCCACCATCTTTGTTTTTTGAGTACTTCCTTGCTCTGTGGCCCTGCAAGCTGCTCTAGGTTCATGTTGTCTTACCTCATCTTCCCTGCTCCAGTACTAGAATCAGCATTTCTCTAAGAGGCTCTGGTGACTTTTAGTGGAGAACAGTAGAGCTCTGATTCTTAACAGGATGGAAACAATACAGGGTCTGAGGTCCAGATCAGAGTCTTGACTCCTAGCACATAGCAGCTGTGTAGCTGGGAACAAACTCCCTGATTGTAACAAGGGATAAAGGGACAGGACACCTCTCAGCACTTAGCACAGCGCCTGGCACACACAATGCACCTAATAAATGTTGCTTATTGCATTAGTTTCTTACGGCTGCTGTAATAAATGGCCACACATTTAGTGTTTAATGTTGCTTAAAACAACACAAACCTACTGTCTTACATTTCTGAAGGTCAGTAGTTTAAAATGAGTTAAAAGGGGCTAAAAGTCTCTGGCAGGGCTGGACCTTCTGGAAGCTCTAGGGAAAAATCTGTTTCTTTTCTCTTTCCTACAGCTTCTGGAAGCTGCCCTCATTCCTTGGTTCCTGGTTGCATCTCTCCTATCTCTGCCTCCTTCTTCACAGAACCCTGACCTTCCCCTGTCTCCACCTTACAGGAACTCCTGTGATCACACTGAGTCCACCTCTCTAATCCAGGATGTTCTCCACACTCAACATCTTAACTTAATCACACCTGCCCTTTTTCATGTAAAGTGTTTCCAGGGTTTCGGATATGCACATCTTTGGGAACCATTATTCAGCTAGTTATCTTTTTTCTTGTTATTTCAGGCCTTGATTTGTTAAATTAGGGGTGTAGGATCAGTCAGAATGGCTACTATGAAAAAATCTACAAACAACTAATGCTATAAAGGGTGTGGAGAGAAGGGAACCCTCCTGCGCTGTTGGTGGGATGAACAGGTACACAATGCTATATTTAAAATGGACAGCCAACAAGGACCTACTGTATAGCACATGGAACTCTGTTCAATGCTATGTGGCAGCCTGGATGAGAGGGGAGTTTGGAGGAGAACGGATACAAGTATATGTGGGGCTGAGTTCCTTTGTTTTCCACCCAAAACAATCACAACATTGTTAATTGGCTATACCCCAATACAAAATGTCTTTGGTGTTTAAAAAACCAAAAAAAAAAGGTGTAAGAGAAGAGGACATTGAAAATAAAGGCAGTGAAAATACCAGATATTCGTTCTCATGACAAATTAACAATGGCTGATAATTGTTGCTGTCTAAACTAATAATTAGTTTGGGATCTTGCCCCAAGGGCTTAGAAACATGTGCTTCTGAGGTTGCTAACCACATTCAGCATTCTCTTTTTGCCCTTAGAGGTCCCTCAGCTAGAATGAACTCCCGCCTACTTCGGAAATGTCTTTGGCAGTTAGCCCCTCTTTTTTTGTACTCATAATGGCTTTTCTTCTTTTCTACCATAGAGTCACTTGTCTTTTCCATGAATTCATCCTCTGGCTCTGACCCGATCTCTTTTTCTCTCTTCCAAGTTCTAAGAAAGAGCTGCATATACAAGGTGCCTCCATTATTTTTTTTAATATTTTACTATAATGAATATGTCAATTATTACAATGCTACATTATATGATAATGCAATTATTAAAATTGTTCCTGGTTGCATCTCTATCTCTGCCTCCTTCTTCACAGAACCCTGACCTTCCCCTGTCTCCACCTTACAGGAACTCCTGTGATCACACTGAGTCCACCTCTCTAATCCAGGATGTTCTCCACACTCAACATCTTAACTTAATCACACCTGCCCTTTTTCATGTAAAGTGTTTCCAGGGTTTCGGATATGCACATCTTTGGGAACCATTATTCAGCTAGTTATCTTTTTTCTTGTTATTTCAGGCCTTGATTTGTTAAATTAGGGGTGTAGGATCAGTCAGAATGGCTACTATGAAAAAATCTACAAACAACTAATGCTATAAAGGGTGTGGAGAGAAGGGAACCCTCCTGCGCTGTTGGTGGGATGAACAGGTACACAATGCTATATTTAAAATGGACAGCCAACAAGGACCTACTGTATAGCACATGGAACTCTGTTCAATGCTATGTGGCAGCCTGGATGAGAGGGGAGTTTGGAGGAGAACGGATACAAGTATATGTGGGGCTGAGTTCCTTTGTTTTCCACCCAAAACAATCACAACATTGTTAATTGGCTATACCCCAATACAAAATGTCTTTGGTGTTTAAAAAACCAAAAAAAAAAGGTGTAAGAGAAGAGGACATTGAAAATAAAGGCAGTGAAAATACCAGATATTCGTTCTCATGACAAATTAACAATGGCTGATAATTGTTGCTGTCTAAACTAATAATTAGTTTGGGATCTTGCCCCAAGGGCTTAGAAACATGTGCTTCTGAGGTTGCTAACCACATTCAGCATTCTCTTTTTGCCCTTAGAGGTCCCTCAGCTAGAATGAACTCCCGCCTACTTCGGAAATGTCTTTGGCAGTTAGCCCCTCTTTTTTTGTACTCATAATGGCTTTTCTTCTTTTCTACCATAGAGTCACTTGTCTTTTCCATGAATTCATCCTCTGGCTCTGACCCGATCTCTTTTTCTCTCTTCCAAGTTCTAAGAAAGAGCTGCATATACAAGGTGCCTCCATTATTTTTTTTAATATTTTACTATAATGAATATGTCAATTATTACAATGCTACATTATATGATAATGCTTATTAGTTATTAATAAATTAATATGATTCTTAAATTTCTAGTAACTACCTAAAATTTTATTTTGGTCTCTTTTTTTCTGGTGCAAATACACGCTTGACAGAAGAATATACTTTCTCCTCAAGTGCTCATGGAACATTCTCCAGGACAGACCACATCTTGGGCCACAAATCAAACTTCAGTCAATTCAAGAAAACTGAAATTATATCAACCACCTTCTCTGACCACAATGCAATGAGACTAGAGATCAACTACAGGAAAAAAACTGCTAAAAACACAAACACATGGAGATTAAACAACACATACCTAAAAAACCAACTGATCACTGAGGAAATCAAAGGAGAAATTAAAAAATTCCTAGAAGAAAATGACAATGAAAACACAACAGTGCAACACCTATGGGATACTGCAAAAGCAGTTCTAAGAGGGAAGTTTATAGCAATTCAATCCTACCTCAAGAAACTAGGAAAATCTCAAACAGATGACCTAACCCTACGCTTAAAACAACTGGAGAAAGAAGAACAAAAACACCCCAAAGCCAGCAGAAGAAGGGAAATCATAAAGATAAGAGCAGAAATAAATGATAAAGAAATGAAAGAAACAACAGTAAAGATAAATAAAACAAAAAGCTGGTTGTTCGAAAAGGTAAATAAAATCAACACACCACTGGCCAGACTAATCAAGAAAAAAAGAGAGAACCAGATCAACAAAATCAAAAATGAAAAAGGAGAGATTACAACAGATAATGCAGAAATCCAAAGGATTCTAGGAGACTATTATGAACAACTCTATGGCAACAAACTGGACAACCTGGAAGAAATGGACAGTTTCTTAGAGAAGATTAATCTCCCAAGACTCAACCAGGAAGAAATAGAAACTATGAACAAGCCAATCACAAGCTCAGAAATCGACTTTGTGATCAAAAATCTACCCAAAAATAAAAGCCCAGGGCCAGATGGCTTCACTAGTGAATTTTACCAAACATTTAAAGAAGAGCTAATGCCTGTCCTTCTAAAACTCTTCCAAAAAATTGCACAGGAAGGAACACTTCCAAACACATTCTATGAGGCTGCCATCACCCTGATAAAACCAAAGAAGAAAACCAATTTCACTGATAAAATGCCAATATTTTATTTTCTATAATGAATATGTCAATTATTACAATGCTACATTATATGATAATGCTTATTAGTTATTAATAAATTAATATGATTCTTAAATTTCTAGTAACTACCTAAAATTATATTTTGGTCTCTTTTTCTGGTGCAAATACACGCTTGACAGAAGAATATACTTTCTCCTCAAGTGCTCATGGAACATTCTCCAGGACAGACCACATCTTGGGCCACAAATCAAACTTCAGTCAATTCAAGAAAACTGAAATTATATCAACCACCTTCTCTGACCACAATGCAATGAGACTAGAGATCAACTACAGGAAAAAAACTGCTAAAAACACAAACACATGGAGATTAAACAACACATACCTAAAAAACCAACTGATCACTGAGGAAATCAAAGGAGAAATTAAAAAATTCCTAGAAGAAAATGACAATGAAAACACAACAGTGCAACACCTATGGGATACTGCAAAAGCAGTTCTAAGAGGGAAGTTTATAGCAATTCAATCCTACCTCAAGAAACTAGGAAAATCTCAAACAGATGACCTAACCCTACGCTTAAAACAACTGGAGAAAGAAGAACAAAAACACCCCAAAGCCAGCAGAAGAAGGGAAATCATAAAGATAAGAGCAGAAATAAATGATAAAGAAATGAAAGAAACAACAGTAAAGATAAATAAAACAAAAAGCTGGTTGTTCGAAAAGGTAAATAAAATCAACACACCACTGGCCAGACTAATCAAGAAAAAAAGAGAGAACCAGATCAACAAAATCAAAAATGAAAAAGGAGAGATTACAACAGATAATGCAGAAATCCAAAGGATTCTAGGAGACTATTATGAACAACTCTATGGCAACAAACTGGACAACCTGGAAGAAATGGACAGTTTCTTAGAGAAGATTAATCTCCCAAGACTCAACCAGGAAGAAATAGAAACTATGAACAAGCCAATCACAAGCTCAGAAATCGACTTTGTGATCAAAAATCTACCCAAAAATAAAAGCCCAGGGCCAGATGGCTTCACTAGTGAATTTTACCAAACATTTAAAGAAGAGCTAATGCCTGTCCTTCTAAAACTCTTCCAAAAAATTGCACAGGAAGGAACACTTCCAAACACATTCTATGAGGCTGCCATCACCCTGATACCAAAGCCAGGCAAAGACAACACAAAAAAAAGAAAATTACAGGCCAATTTCACTGATGAATTTAGATGCCAAAATCCTCAACAAAATCCTAGCAAACAATTCAACAACACATCAAAAAGCTCATACATCATAATCAAGTCAGGTTCATCCCAGGCATGCAAGGATTCTGCAATATCTGCAAATCAATCAATGTGATACACCAGATCAACAAATTGAGAGACAAAAATCACATGATCATCTCAATAGATGCAGAAAAAGCCTTCGACAAAGTACAACACCCATTTATGATAAAAACTCTTCCAAAAATGGGCAGAGAAGGAACCTATCTCAACATAGTGAAAGCCATATATGAGAAGCCCACAGCGAACATTATCCTCAATGGTGAAAAACTCAAAGCACTTCCTCTAAGATCAGGAACAAGATAAAGGTGTTTACTTTCACTATTATTCAACATAGTCCTGGAAGTTCTAGCTACAGCAATAAGAGCAGAGAAAGAAATCAAAGGAATCCAGATTGGAAAGGAAGAAGTCAAACTCTCTCTATTCACAGATGACATATTACACATAGAAAACCCCAAAGACACTATTACAAAACTACTAGAGTTAATCAGCGAATTCAGCAAAGTCACAGGATACAAAGTCAACACACAGACATCACCAGCATTCCTATACACAAACAATGAAAAATCAGAAAACGAAATCCAAGAGGCAATCCCCTTCACCATGGCAACCAAAAGAATCAAATATCTAGGAATAAACCTACCCAAAGAAATACAAGACACTCATGAGGGACATTAAAGAAGACTTAAACAGATGGAGAGATATTCCATGTTCCTGGATCAGAGGAATCAATATTGTGAAAATGACCATACTACCAAATGTCATCTATAGATTCAATGCGATCCCTATCAAACTTCCAATGACATTCTTCACAGAACTAGACCAAAGAATAACACAGTTCACATGGAAACACAAAAGACCTCAATAGCCAAAGCAATCCTGAGGAAGAAGAATGGAGCTGGAGGGATCAGCCTCCCCAACTTCAGACTCTACTACAAAGCAACAGTCCTCAAGACAGTATGGTACTGGCACAAAAACAGAAATACCAACCAATGGAACAAGATCGAGAACCCAGAGATAAACCCACGCACCTATGAGTACCTTATTTTTGACAAAGGAGGCGAAACTATAAAATGGGACAAAGACAGCCTCTTCAACAAATGGTGCTGGGAAAATTGGACAGCTACATGCAAAAAAATGAAGTTGGAACATTCCCTGACACCATACACTAAGATCAACTCAAAATGGATTAAAGACCTAAATGTAAGATCAGAAACCATCAAACTCTTAGAGGAGAGTATAGGCAAAACCCTCAAGGACATAAATCAAAGCAAGATCTTCTCTGACCCACCTACTAGAATAGCGGAACTCAAAAGACAAATGAACATGTGGGACCTCATGAAACTTAAAAGCTTTTGTACAGCAAAAGAAATCACAAAAAAGTGAACAGACAACCCACAGAATGGAAGAAAATCATAGCAAATGAAACAACAAAGAATTAATCTCCAAAATCTACAAGCAACTCAGACAATTCAACACTGGAAAAATGAACAACCCAATCAAAAAATGGGAAAAGGACCTAAAGAGACACCTCTCCAAAGAGGACATACAGATGGCCCAAAAACACATGAAACAATGCTCAACCTCGCTTGTAATTAGAGAAATGCAAATCAAAATTACAATGAGAGAGCACCTCACACCCGTCAGAATGGCTGTCATCCACAAATCGACAGACAATAAATGCTGGAGAGGCTGCGGAGAAAAGGGAACACCTGCATTGCTGGTGGGAGTGTAAATTGATACAGTCGCTATGGAAGACAGCCTGGAGATTTCTTAAAAAAATAAAAATAGAAGCACCATATGACCCAGCAATCCCACTCTTAGGCTTATACCCTGATGAAATCAAATCTGAAAGAAGCACCTGTACCCCAATGTTCATTGCAGCTCTCTATACAATAGCTAGAACATGGAAGCAACCTAGATGTCCATCGATGAATGAATGGATACAGAAGCCCTGGTACATATATACAATGGAATACTACACAGCTGTAAAAAGAAATGCAGAAGAATCAGCCCTAATGAGGTGGCTGGCTCTAGAACCTATCATAAAAAGTGAAGTCAGTCAAAGGACAAGTACAATATACTAACACATATATATGGAATCTAGTAGGATGGTGATGATGGCACATGCAGTGAAGCGATGGAAAGACAGACATGGACAGTGGACATATGGACATTGTGGGGAAGGAACAGTGGGTGAGAGGCATAAAGGAAGTAGCGTGAAGGACTGTACTATCATATGTGAAGAAAATAGCTATAGTTATTGCTCTGTGAGAAAAGCAGATCCTTCACGAGTGCTGTGTGATGGTCTGCAGGGGTGGGATGGAGGGGATATACAAATGACTAATCTGAGAACATACATATCTGTAAACAAGAAAACTCTGTAAAAGTTAAAAGTAAAATAAAAGTTTTTTAAAAAATACATGCTTGAAGGTAACAGTAACATCCTTAACCACCAAGCATGATAGCCATGTTTTTGTTCTCTATGGACATTTGTTACTATCCATTTTGAGGCTTTTCAACCTTTTCCATGCTTGGAAGGCAATGTGTGGGAAATGACATTACTGTTGACTAGGTGGCCACCTCCCCTGCTCCCTGTTGTTTCCATGGGAGCAGCAGTGTGCTTCCCACCCTCCAGGTAAAAACTGGACTTTAAGAGTAGGCCGGACAGGGAGAGAGTTCAAAGGCTAGACCCTAAATAGCCTGGCGTGCTTTCTCCCACCCCTCTGGGAGACTGCACCTCTTGCCCTGGGGAAAATGTGTCCACTGAGCTGCTCAACTGAGTCAGGGAGCGAGGTGGGTGTCATAGGTCTGCAGCCTGAAGCAGTGAGTTGCGGCTAGCTGTAGACCTGTGGGGATGAGATTGCTCGGGGTCCCACGAAGGGACCACTAACTTCTGACTCTGTAGCTCTTGGCCAAAGAGTTCACTCTGGGCACTGGAGTCTACCCTGCCCTTGCTCACATGGGCCAAAGATGCTGCAGCACCTGTACCCCAATGTTCATTGCAGCTCTCTATACAATAGCTAGAACATGGAAGCAACCTAGATGTCCATCGATGAATGAATGGATACAGAAGCCCTGGTACATATATACAATGGAATACTACACAGCTGTAAAAAGAAATGCAGAAGAATCAGCCCTAATGAGGTGGCTGGCTCTAGAACCTATCATAAAAAGTGAAGTCAGTCAAAGGACAAGTACAATATACTAACACATATATATGGAATCTAGTAGGATGGTGATGATGGCACATGCAGTGAAGCGATGGAAAGACAGACATGGACAGTGGACATATGGACATTGTGGGGAAGGAACAGTGGGTGAGAGGCATAAAGGAAGTAGCGTGAAGGACTGTACTATCATATGTGAAGAAAATAGCTATAGTTATTGCTCTGTGAGAAAAGCAGATCCTTCACGAGTGCTGTGTGATGGTCTGCAGGGGTGGGATGGAGGGGATATACAAATGACTAATCTGAGAACATACATATCTGTAAACAAGAAAACTCTGTAAAAGTTAAAAGTAAAATAAAAGTTTTTTAAAAAATACATGCTTGAAGGTAACAGTAACATCCTTAACCACCAAGCATGATAGCCATGTTTTTGTTCTCTATGGACATTTGTTACTATCCATTTTGAGGCTTTTCAACCTTTTCCATGCTTGGAAGGCAATGTGTGGGAAATGACATTACTGTTGACTAGGTGGCCACCTCCCCTGCTCCCTGTTGTTTCCATGGGAGCAGCAGTGTGCTTCCCACCCTCCAGGTAAAAACTGGACTTTAAGAGTAGGCCGGACAGGGAGAGAGTTCAAAGGCTAGACCCTAAATAGCCTGGCGTGCTTTCTCCCACCCCTCTGGGAGACTGCACCTCTTGCCCTGGGGAAAATGTGTCCACTGAGCTGCTCAACTGAGTCAGGGAGCGAGGTGGGTGTCATAGGTCTGCAGCCTGAAGCAGTGAGTTGCGGCTAGCTGTAGACCTGTGGGGATGAGACTGCTCGGGGTCCCACGAAGGGGACCACTAACTTCTGACTCTGTAGCTCTTGGCCAAAGAGTTCACTCTGGGCACTGGAGTCTACCCTGCCCTTGCTCACATGGGCCAAAGATGCTGCAAAGTTTACTTTTCTGAGAGTAAGTCTCAACTCTTCACTGACAAGGAGGCCAATAGAGCCTTCATATCCCTTCCCTGCGGTCAGGGTAACTCCAAGGCCCACAGTCTATACTGGCTGGAAACTGAGCTCCGGCTTCCCTAAGGGTAACTCACTTGTGACTACAGTCTTTACTGGCTGACTTTGTTTCTCTGTCTCACTTCCTTTTCCCCATTTCTCCTCTGAAAGTATGCTTTGGACACTTCTCCTAAGGCAGTAATTGTTGATATATTAGCCAAGATGCCTGCCCGCTCAGCGAGGTGACCTCAGAAATAAGAAGCTAGGCGTGGCCGAGAGGTTGAATGGGGCTGAAGTTGAATGTCAACCTCTTCAGGTTTTTGGACAGCGAGAGATGCCCTAAACATCTTTGTCTCCAAGATCTCACACCCTTGAACTCCAAGGCCACCAGAGAGCCAGGATTCTGCTCCTCTGGATGTCTACCACAGGTGTATCAACAATCAGAGCCTGTTATATCCAGTAATGCAATGAGAGCCAAAGAGCATGACAACAGTCATCTTAAGTCAAGAGGCACTTGTCTCTCCTCCTTATGTCTCTCTCTAGTTAGTTCCGGAAGGGGCATGGGGAAAACTTTGTTCTCAGAGCTAATTAAGCTCCTGTCCACTGGTTGTGATCATAGTGCCAGCTTAAGTTAGTGTTGGGGGTGATGGAAGAGATAAACCATCCAAATCACATCTGAGATGGAAGTTTTAACCTGGGTTCATCTTGAAGTAACTGAAAGCCACCAGAAGGCAATTATCCAACTTATCCATTAAGTGATGGTTCAAATTAGTGACTAGAGGAAAATTATTCAGTTATATTTAAACCCTCTTCTCAGACTGGTTATGAGAGTTTAATGATTCAAGAAAAAAACTGGCAGAAACTTATCTAATAATATTGAAACAGAAATCCAGCTGGGTCCCACGAAGGGACCACTAACTTCTGACTCTGTAGCTCTTGGCCAAAGAGTTCACTCTGGGCACTGGAGTCTACCCTGCCCTTGCTCACATGGGCCAAAGATGCTGCAAAGTTTACTTTTCTGAGAGTAAGTCTCAACTCTTCACTGACAAGGAGGCCAATAGAGCCTTCATATCCCTTCCCTGCGGTCAGGGTAACTCCAAGGCCCACAGTCTATACTGGCTGGAAACTGAGCTCCGGCTTCCCTAAGGGTAACTCACTTGTGACTACAGTCTTTACTGGCTGACTTTGTTTCTCTGTCTCACTTCCTTTTCCCCATTTCTCCTCTGAAAGTATGCTTTGGACACTTCTCCTAAGGCAGTAATTGTTGATATATTAGCCAAGATGCCTGCCCGCTCAGCGAGGTGACCTCAGAAATAAGAAGCTAGGCGTGGCCGAGAGGTTGAATGGGGCTGAAGTTGAATGTCAACCTCTTCAGGTTTTTGGACAGCGAGAGATGCCCTAAACATCTTTGTCTCCAAGATCTCACACCCTTGAACTCCAAGGCCACCAGAGAGCCAGGATTCTGCTCCTCTGGATGTCTACCACAGGTGTATCAACAATCAGAGCCTGTTATATCCAGTAATGCAATGAGAGCCAAAGAGCATGACAACAGTCATCTTAAGTCAAGAGGCACTTGTCTCTCCTCCTTATGTCTCTCTCTAGTTAGTTCCGGAAGGGGCATGGGGAAAACTTTGTTCTCAGAGCTAATTAAGCTCCTGTCCACTGGTTGTGATCATAGTGCCAGCTTAAGTTAGTGTTGGGGGTGATGGAAGAGATAAACCATCCAAATCACATCTGAGATGGAAGTTTTAACCTGGGTTCATCTTGAAGTAACTGAAAGCCACCAGAAGGCAATTATCCAACTTATCCATTAAGTGATGGTTCAAATTAGTGACTAGAGGGAAAATTATTCAGTTATATTTAAACCCTCTTCTCAGACTGGTTATGAGAGTAATTTCAGAGATGAATAAAACCCAAATGCCTTATGTTGGAATGGTTTTTACCTCAAGACAAAAAAAAACGTCTGGCAGAAACTTATCTAATAATATTGAAACAGAAATCCAGCTGGGTCTCCTCATACACCATCCCAGAGTGAAAGTCAAAACATTTGCCAGTGAGAATGTTCCCTGTCACATTTTCTGATGAAGGCTCTGTGCTGAGGAAAATTGGCCATGGTATAGAAAAACAGTTACTATGAACTCCTCAACATTTTATTGCTGAGTTACTTCAAGTCTCGCAGGTCAAGAATAAAATCTTCTTGGGAAAACAAGATGAGAGAGTATTCACAGGGGTGTTCAGAGTTCTTAACACCAGAGAACAATATTAAGCCAAAAAAGTTTAGAATTACACAGTTTAGTTGACTGAACATTCCCACTATCCCTGGAAGCAGAAGAGTATAACAGACTGAATTAAGGGAAGGGTCTTATCATGTTCTATACAGTGGGAGCTTCATAAACACTTTTCACAAAATGAGGGGTTTTTTTCATTCAAAAGTGAGAAGAACAAGAAGAGAGAAAATTCTTCCAAGAGGGCACAGCTATATTGATCTAGAACATGAAATGTTACAGCTGGAAAAGACCTTACAATGATCTATTCTAAATTTTATAAATCCAGAGACACAGCCGCTTGATGTGAAGGCTCTTCTTTTTATTATCCACCACATGGTCACTTCAAAGGAAGCACAGACTTAGATTTTAACCTTATGATCATGTAAGCAGAAATTCTCTGTCTTTGGGCCACTAGGAACCATGACAATGACATTGGTATAGATGAGTCTGCTTCTTTTGCATAGCCAGATTTCATGACACTGCATTTCCTAATGATAAGAAATTTCACAATGCTTTATAGATCCAACCCTATAACATTCTTTCACTGGTTGGAGGGAGAAGAAGGTATGAATTTTAAAGAAATGCCTCACTGTCCTACCTTTTCAATATTTTCTGGGTGGAAGGAGATACTTCCCAGAATCCTTGAAAAAAGGTAATGGAAGCTTTTAGCTAGGTCTGTCTCCATTATGAACATCCTGTCTGTGCTAACATATCATTCATTGTTTCATTATAGTAATACTAGCAAGTTGTCCTCAAATTAGGATGCATACTGTACTTGCCTCCAGATGAAATAACTGAAAAGCCAACAAGTATTTTAAAATCAGACAAGGCTCAAAAGAAAAAGTAATCAGACCAGGTTTAGCTGTGGGTCATATTGTGGGAGAGTGAAGAGAAATATTCAAAATGGAAAAACTGATGAAAGATGAAAATAAAAAAAGTGGGATGAAACCACAGATCCCATAGAAAAAGAATAAGAGTAGGAGGGGAGACAGGCAAGGACTGATGGGTCCCCCTGGGGCCTTAACCTTTAGGTGGTGATGTTTGAGGGGTGCCTGGGCCTTTTCTCCAGAGTCTCTAAACACATCACCTCTTTTTTGGTGACACCTAGTTCCTTATTTAAAAATTCTGACCCTACAAATAGCAACTCCTGGCTCTGAAATAAGAGCATATTCTTTCCTTTTATGACACTTACTGTAAAGCATGAAACTTAATGACTGTCTCTTTTTCTTCCAGTAGCAGGATCTTGTGAGTAGGCCCACAAGATGGAATCAACTAATAAAGATAAACACCATCTTTCCAAATGTTTTCAGAATCAGAAAAACTGATTAAACAAATTCCTAAAAATATTTTTTGACAGGAAATTCCAAGTCAAATCAGTCATTATTATGTGGCTTCTTTTTATGGACACAGAAAATACATGAGGCACTGTGGACACAGCAGTGTGAGACACTCTCCACGACTTTCCAAAGCAATCTGAGGTTGTAGGAATATGAAGTTTATGACAGCTAGCTTTAGAAGCCCTGGGAAGCTAAAGGTATTTCATATTCAGACACAGCTCAAGGAAAAAAGGTAGGATTATGATGTTCTCAATTCTCTTACAGGAATCTAACCCAGAATTTGCTAAATAATAGATGGAAAAGTGAAAGTTGCTTAGTAGCGTCTGACTCTTTGAGACCCCATGGATGAGCCATGGAATTACCCAGGCAAGAATATTGAAGTGGGTAGCCCTTCCCTTCTTCAGGGATCTTCACAACCCAGGGATCAAACCCAGGTCTCCCACATTGCAGGCAGAATCTTAACCATCTGAGCTACCAGGGAAGCCCAAGAGTACTGGATTGGGTAGCCTAGCTCTTCTCTAAGGGATCTTCCCAATCAAGGAAGTGAATCAGAGTTTCTTGCATTGGAGGCAGATTTTTTACCAGCTGAGCTACCAGGGAAACTACCAGGGAGGTTATCCCCTATAAGTGAAAAAGAGTAACTGAAAAATGTGTAAGAAATTGAGTTTTAAAGTGATACTATAAAAAGGTTCAAGATCAAAACTGTTGAATCTGGGAAGTAAGGACATTATAAATACCCTATTCTCACCAACAAGATAAGTAAGGAAAAACTCTAAGATAAAGAGGCCTTAATACACATGCCATCAAGAGGAAATCAGTAAGAGTGAAAAATAAGAAATCAAAGCATAATCTTGGGCACAATTTCTCTCTATCTAAATAGCCTGGAACTGAATGAGATCTTTGAGGAAGAAAAGATAACCCTCAGAGAAAATGTGAATTTATCATCACAGTTACTTACAGATGATATTTTTGTGTCTATTCCCATACAGCCATTCTCACTGTGGCTATAGTGGACACTGGATGATACACTAGTACTCAGAGAGTCTATGAGCTATTATGACAAAGCTGGAGTGAAATGATGAAGAGATGACCCTTTGTATTTGTAGGTGACAATAAATGGTATTATTTTTAGGCAGACAGAGAAACATTGTAAAAGACACTGTATACATCAAAAAACTTCTGGTTGAAAGTCATAGAAACCCAACTCAAAATAACTTCAGCAGAAAAACACTCAAGGGAGTACAATAGCTCAAGTTAGGGAGGAGTTAAAAGATGCAATTAATCATATCCTGGGCTGCAGGTGATGTCATCTAAACTCTGTCTCTCCATCTCCTGAAATCTCTCTCTATACATATGTCAAGATGAAACCAGCCAATCAAGACTCATGTCCTTCTGGCTTACCACTACTCAAAAACTGGGAATGCGCAGTCATTTTTCCTAACCATCAAAAGAGTATACACATCAACCCACTCTATGACAATATGCTTATCCCTGAAGTAGTCACTCATCCAGAGGGATGAGAGACTTTGGCCAGAGCTTCTAATAAGTGTGATATTTAATCTCACAATCTTAATTATGAGCAGATATCAAGAATTACCAGATTTCTGAGGAAAGCCTCTAATACACAATATTGAGACCAATACAACCTACCAGAGAAAATGCTATGCAGGGAGAAAAACCATTCAAAAAACCAAAAACCTTAAAATTCTATCATCAATACCACCAGAGAAGACACCACAAGCATGAAACAAGAACAAGCCATCATAAAAGCACAACGTTCAGGAGATAACTAGACCTCTTCTTCTTCTTCTTTTTTTTTTTTTTTAGTTTTGGCCTCTTTTATTGGTCTTTCATTTAGTTATTTTCATCCATCTTTGCTCTTTGGCCTGTGTGGGTCTCCTGTTGCCGTGGCCTCTCACCATTGCAGAGCACTGGCTCTGGGCACATGCACTCCAGAGTACAGGCTTATACTCTGTACACACTGGTCCAGTCATTCTGCAGCACATGGGATCTCCCAGGCCAGGGATCGAACCGGTGCCCCTTGCACTGCAAAGTGAACTCTTTACCCACTGGACCACCGAGGAAGCCCTGATCTCTTTTTTTTTTTTTTTTTAATTAATGCTTTTAAATGACAGCACAAATGAAAACCTCGATAGCTGGGCTGGGAGACATATTTCAGAAAGTCTTCCAGAAAGTAGCTTAAAAAAGTAAAAACTAGACAGGAAAATAAGAAAATTAAAAGAGCAGTCTGGCATGTCCGAAATCAGAGGTCCTCCAAAAGATAAAAACAGAGGCACACACACAAAAAAAACCCCACCAAAGATACAGTTAAAGAAAATGTTCAGAATCAAAGAACATATGTTTCTAAATGAAAAAAATTGACAGAGCAAATAGGGCCATAGATAAGAATAAACATGAACACATGAGGACCCAGCATCAAGAAATTCAGCATCGTGGGTATAAAAAGATCCTAGATATACACTGAAACAGAGCGAGAGCAAGAGAGAGAATAAACAGGTCACATACCACTACTCAGAAACTGGGTTAATTTCAGACTGCTTAACAGCATTACCGAAAGCATGAAAACAAAGGTACAATGCTTTAAAAATGATTTCCCACCTAGAATTCTGTATTCAACCAAATTTATGAGTCAAATGAAAAGATACGTTAGGTCTCAGAAACTTACCATCTCATCTTTGTAATTCGGAAGCCACTTCAAGGCCTGCTTTATCAATGAAGAAATCTCTGAGTACAGGCTCCAGGAGATCAGTACAGGGGAGAGGCAGGCATGTAGAAGGCACAGAAGACAACACAGCTGGAGCAGCACAGATGGGAAACAACCAGGAGAGGTTTCTAAAAGCAAAATGAACACTACAGAACAATCGGTTTGACCGGACCTCTTGAAAAAGAGATTCAGATAGTTGCTAAAGAGTATGGTACATAATTAATGTTTAATGCTAAGTACAAAGAAACCTTAGCATGCCTATGCAAATTCCTATGCAATTAGCAATCACAGGAAAATCAAAAGTATATACAAGAAAAAGTAACCACATTTTACTACAAAGCTTACTGCTGTATAGTATTTATATAGGCATAAGAAGTGAAAACACTGGGGAAACAGAGAATGTTAAATGCTCATTTTCCACAGTGGGAAGTCAATTATTTATGCCTGAGTCAAAAAAAAAAAAAAATCAAGAAGCAACAATTAATGAGAGAAATGTGCTATTTAAAGAAATAGAATAGTTAAATAAAAATAAACCAGCTAGAAAAGGAAAAAGTGATTTTTCTCCAATGGGGGCAAATGGCAGGGTAGGCATTGGTTTTGCTCTAAATCTGTAAAAATATTACTTGTGCATTTTATGCTAATTATAACTTCACACATAGAAATATAACTTTGATAAACATAGAAGTTAAAGAAACAAAAACAAATCTTGCCTTCTACCTAGATAATTCACCATTCTTAGAAACCCTAAGCTCTAAATTTCTTTGGAATTGATGGTTCTCATGTCGACAATTAGCTAAAAGAAGGTGACAACAAGCATATTTGTTTTCTTTTTTCTTTTGAGATATAAATTTAGTAAGAGAGACATAAGTAAGAAGGAGACTGAATATGGCATGCTGACAGTAAAATCATTTTTTTTTTTTGCCACAGTCCATTTATTTACACTAAAATCGAGATTTTAATTTTTTTAAATCTATTTTTTCATAGTAGATAGGTATTGAAAGATTATCATACTTTTCCATTGGGGGCAATCAATAAAATTACCTTATAGCAAGTATTTAATAAAACATTTTTATGATATATAAAATCAGAACAATGCCTTTTAAAATTTGTATGTGCTCAATCGATAACCAAATTTTTTCTCAGAATTAACTAACTTATCAAGACAATCAGAAACTGTGAAATTCAAAATAAGCTCTGCTATCATAGAAAGAGGGATTCCCATGTAGCACAGTGGTAAAAAAAAAAATCCCCCTGACAGTGCAGGAGACAAAAGGGACATGGGTTTGATCTTTGGGGCAAGAAGATCCCTTGAAGAAGGAAATGGCAACCCACTCCAGTATTCTTGCCTGGAAAATTCCATGCCTGGCGGACTAAGGTCCATGGGATTGCAAACAATCGGATACAACTGAGCACACACACATATCACCCACCATCGAAAGAAAAATAAATCTTGAAAATCCTGGACTTATTCCTTATTCAAAATTATTCCTTTCTTTCTTTCTTTATTTTTTGTAAGCACTTCAACAAAGATCTGCAATGGGTAGCATCTGTTTGAATACACATCTGGTCTGAAAGATCAATATAGCTTAGTGTTCTCAATGAAACAGAAACAGAGCCAATTTAATTATTATGCATCTGCTGAGTTTTCTATCCTCAAAGCTTAGTATATTTTGGTAAGGATCTCCACCTTAAATACAGCCCATGTCATACAAAATTTAGAATTCAATCATGTTGTATCCGGCTTTAGGGAGTCTGGCTCAACAAACACATTTTTATTAGTCAAAAATCCTGGCAAAGGCAGAAACCCTGACAAAGAGAAAGACAAATTATCTTCTGATATCACTTAAATGTGGAATCTTAAAAAAAATGATACAAATGAACATATATACAAAACAGAGACTCAGAAACATAGAAAACAAATTTATGGCTATCAAAGGGAAGAGGGTGGTGGTGGAGGATAAACTAGGAGGTTAGGCGTAACAGATACACACTAGTATATATAAAACAGATAATCAACGAGGACCTATTATATAGCAAAGGGAACTCTACTTAATATTCTCTAATAACCTAAATGGGAAAGAATCTGGAAAACGACAGAAATACGTATATGCATAAATGAATCACTTAGCTGTGTACCCGAAACTAACACAACATTGTAAATCAACTCTACTCCAATGTAAAATACAAACTTTTGAAAATGAAAAAGGTAGGTGGGGGTAGGGGGAGACAGATAGATAGACTAGTCTTTGGGGTAGGAAGTCTTTTAAGAATTTCTTTCAATATGAACAGATTTCCCCACAAGTTAAAATTAGAAGTGTTTATTATAGGACAAGTTATTCATAGCCTTATACCACTCTGTTTCAGTTATTGTGACTTCATCTCTGACAAGCAGAATCCAACCATTGGAGATGCTGAGTGAATTCAGTATTTGGCTGTGATCCCCATTAACTGCATTTTGTCCATCCATTTTGACACCATCTTTCCAGACCCATCCTATGAGTCCTTCAGTGGGTGACAGAAGAAGGATGCATATAGGATGTGGCAGTCTCCTCCAGCAGTTCCCCAACTCTGGTGTCACAAGGGTTTGGGGAAACTGCTCACGTTCTAGTAAAAGCCTAAAAAGCAGGCTCTGAGACAGGGATCAACATAAGGGAAATGTATAGGGATCAACATAAGGGAAATGTATTGGGAAATGGCCATGAAATCAACACCTATAAGGGAAGGGAAGGAAGCAGGTATGGGCAGAAGAAGACGGGCTTCAGACAGTCACAAGGGGATATCTTAGGATAATCAACTTGTCTCAGTTTGCTTGAATCTTAACACTGAAAGTCTCAAGTCCTGGGAAACTCTTCACACCCAGTCAAACAGGGATGGCTGGTTACCTAGGGACCTCTAGAGCTAGGATAACCCTGCAGAAATATCCTGATTGTGACCAGGTGGTGGGGCTTTTATGTCCTGGTGGTAACTAGTCCTTGGATAGGGAATGTCCTCCTAACTCCAAAGGGCATAACCTTGGATGAAGGGCAATTTCTAGAGATGAACTCAGCCAAGAGCTGTCTGTGACCAACCTTTTCAGCATGTAGGAGAAGGAGTGTTTCAGTCATGAACAGGGCAGGATTGGGGGATGCTTGATTTTGCAGTAAGTTACTTTCTAGGCTCTTACAAAGTCCCTGAAGACTGATGGATCCAAATGGGGGTCCAACTTGTCCCTTACAGAGCAGTCGTCTTAATCTGGTGGACCAAGGGCCCAACACTAAATGGCACTTGCGGAGATTCTGGCCAGCCTTCTGTCGATTTGAGAAGCTATTCCAGCCATCTGATGTGGGTACATCATCATGTAGGTATTATGAATCCTGGGGACCCCAATTCATCTTCCCCATTCATCTCAGTCACTTTGGAGAGGGGCTCTGGCCAGGTCAAGGGCTGCACTGAAAGGACAATGGCTTGTCTTACCTGCTGAGGCAAATATAATCTCCTATATACCAGAAGTATGTGTTCAGAAATCAGCCAACCTACACTCCCATCCACTCCTGACCTGGCGAGCAAGTTATTCATATTTCTCAACTTCAGTTCCCTCATGAGGTTAATAATGCTTACTTTTTAAGGTTCTTGGGAGGATTAAATGGAATTTAGATAGATATATAGGGTTTCACAGTTGGCTCAGTGGTAAAGAATCTGCCTGCCAATTCAGGAGACAAGGGTTCAATCCCTGGGTCAGGAAGATCCCATGGAGAAGGAAATGGCAACTCACTCCAGTATTCTTTCTTTTTTGGTGAGGGGGAGGGAGGCGGGTGGGCTACTTCTATTGGTCTTTCATTTATCCATTTTCATCCATCTTTGTTCTTTTGACCCATGTGTGCCTCCCATCATGGTGGCCTCTGTTGTCGCAGAGCACCAGCTCTGGGTGCATGCGCTCCAGAGCTCCAACTTGGTAATTGGATACATCGGTCCAGTTGTTCCACGGCACGTGGGACCTTCCCAGGCCAGGGATCAAACCGGCGCCCTTTGAACTGCAAGGCGGTGTCCCTACCCACTGGACCACGAGGGAAGCCCCATGGCAGTATTCTTGCCTAGAGAACTGCATGGACAGAGGAGCCTGTTGAGCTATGGTCCATGGGGTCACAGAGAGTCAAATACAACCTAAACAACTGAAAAACAACAACAACAAGGTAGATAGGTAGGAAGGTAGATAGGCAGATAGATAGAGACATATGCTGAAAGGTACCATGTCTTGATGCTAAGAACTCACATTTTGTTAGTTTCATATTTTTGGCTCCACTATTCACTAGCTATGTGCCACATGTCTCTGCATATGTTATTTGTACCTATATACTTCAGTATTCTCATCTGTAAAACAAGCTATAATGAAAATCAAATGACCATTAAAATAACCATAACTACAGCTTAACCTACCGGTAAGCACTCAGTGTATGTTAACTTACAATTATTCAAAGTTCTACCACAGTGTCTGACATATACAAAGTGTTCAACAAATTGTCTGTTATTAAGATGGAGATACAAATCCTGCAATTAGTAATGAAGCAATGATAGAAGGCCTCCTCCTTCTGATTATGCTTCTCTTTTCTTTTTTGAATGCGGCATCTTGAGGGGTGAAACATGGAGGTTCTATATGCCTTCTTGGGAAATGCCTTTGCAACAGAAAAGCTGAGAGAGGCTGGAATGGTATCTGGGGGAGAATAACAGAGCTCTGTTTGCTTGGGGCTATGTCTTGGCCCAGTGGTTCTAGAAGTCTATCTCTGAAGCCAATATTACCAACTGGGAATGCATTAAAAATGCAAATTCTCAGGCTTCACCCCCCTCCCCCCACCAAACTACCAAATCTAAAACTCAAGGGCTGTGGCCCAGTGATCATGCTTTTTAACAAGTCTTTCAGGGGATTGTGAAGCACGCTCAAGTTTTAGAACTGGTCTCCAAGACTTTTGATAAGCGAGAAAAGGGACCTTAATTTTTTTTCATGTTAGATGCAGAACAGTACCTTTGGAGACAAGAAACTTCCAGAAAGTGCTTTCATGGATGTCCATAAGTGGACATCAACCCTTAGAACTGGACTTCCATGAGGCAAGCAGTAAGAGATGACCACAGCCACTTCTCTGTACACCACAACATAATGTATACATGCAGCTCAGCTACTCTGTGTGGGTTTGGCCCATTGGTCCATAGTAGGTGTTCAATAAATAGTTACTGAACTAAGGAACAAGGGGTTTACAGATGACAGAAATCCTCAAAATGCTCTACTGCTCAAGCTACCATCATCTCTTTTTCATGTGAATCCTGGCACAAGCAACTTCTTGTGTGTGGACCTCCTAACCTCACACCTGTGTACCTCAGCACAGCTGGTGAACTGAATAAGCACAAGGTTTGCTTCAGGCTAGAGATATGGCCATCCACACCCTAAACTACTCATGTGATCAGGCCCCCTGGCTCCACACTCAAATTTCTAAAACATCAGAGACTTACAGAATCAGGAGAAAATCCAACGAAAAATCTCCCTCCACCCACAGGTTGTGATGTTCAGTATAAAGCTATTGCTATTCACCACATAAATGGAATGTTGCTATAATCATATACATGGAAATTGTGATAGTTGAGAAAAAGTGGAAACACTTGTTACTGTATTTTTTCTTTGAAGATAGGAAAGCATATGGGAGATGTGTTGGACAAAAATGGCTCCATATTTTCTAAATCTCTAAAACAAAATGTGTAAGAATCTACTGGTCTAAATTCCATATGGCTTTAATTAATTCACAACGTGAGTAAATGTATTTTCCATCTAATGGAAAAGGCTTTTGGCAGTAGGACCACTTACTCTGCAGTAGTTAATGGAGCATTAAGAAAAAAGACAGAAATATTAATCACATTTGAAAACACGGCTAACTTTGGGGTTAGGCTATTAACCACGTATAGTGCCACTTATAGAAATGATACAACATGTTAAAGGAAAATGATTATCCTATTATTAATAGTATCTTTTAAAAATTAATAACCAAGATGTGATATTCTCTAAAAATAAGCAAATAAAAACATTTTATTTCCTGCAACTGAAGAATGCCTTCTTCCCAGTTAAAGTGTCTTGTCATTTCAAGCATAAGATTTATCATTAGTCACATCTACTCTAAGAAAAATGAATAGAAAGAATAGACATATTAGAATTCCTGGTCACAAGACTTGAAAGAAATGGGACTTCCCTGGTAGCACACAGCAGATAAGAATCCAACTTCCAATGCAGGGGACATGGTTCAATCCCTAGTCCAGGAAGATTCCATATACCACAGGGCAACTACTGAGACCATACTCCAGAGCCTACGAGCTTCAACTACTGAGTCCATGTGCCCTAGAGCCCATGTTTCATAAGAGATGCCACTGCAAAGAGAAACTTGCTCATCACAACTAGAGAGTAGCTGCTGCTCTCTGAAACTAGAGAAAGCCCACAGGCAGCAACAAAGACACAGTGCAAAGAAAAATAAATAAATACTAATTAAAAAATGATTCACAGGAAATGTTGTTCTTAAAAAAGACTTCCCTGGCAGTCCACTGGTTCAGACTCAGCTTTCAATACAGGGGGTGCAGGTCCAATCCTGGTGAGAAAACTAAGATCCTAAATGCAGCATGGCATGTCGAAGAAATAGATAAAATATAAAGAGAGGAAAACTGTAAATTCTCCAAAAACAAAGGTGTCATGAAGAGCTCGAAAGCAGCTTCTTTAAAAAGCACTGCCTTTTGCTTCTAGAAAGGCTGTCTTTCACAGTATAGATTTCTACCCATAGCATAAGGATACTAACTGAGCAACTGAGCATACATACATACAAAACACCAAGGTCATTTCATCCTCCAATTTATAAAAATTGGCTTTCAGGCTGAACACAGGACAATGATGAATGCTGCTTCATTGAGAGAAGATAGAACATCCTGGCAATATCAAAAACTGTATTTGGCAAAGTGGCAAAATATGTGAGAAAAGTTATTGAGGAATAACATGGTGTATTCCAAGATAGTATACTCCAGCCCACTGAGACAGCCAAGATCTATAACTAAGATGTATTAGCTTGCTAGGGCTGTCATAACAAAATACTGTGAACGGGGTGGCTTTAACAACAGAAATTAATTTTCTGACACTTCTGATGGCTGGAAGTGCAAGATCAAGGCATGACCAGGTTTAGTTTCTTCTGAGGCTTCTCTCCTTGCTTTGAGACAAGCTGTCTTCGCATGGTTGTCCTTTTGTTTGCATTTTCTGTGTCCTAATCTATTCTTATAAGGACACCAGTCATATTGGAATAGGATCATTCAAGTGATCCAATTATAACTTAATTATGTCTTCCAAAGCTCCATTTCCAAATACAATCACATTCTGAGGTACTGGGGGGTTAGGGGTTCAGTATACAAATTTTTAGTAGGGGGGGACACAATTCAGCTCACAGCAGGAGACAACAAAATTCTTCTATCTTTGAGAGTATAGATTTTGTTCATTCACTAATTCCGTGCAATTATTCACTTAATCAACAGATAACTGTGAATCTCAACTGTAATCACTGTAACTGAAGAGTGATAGGGTGATTACAGTTCATAGTAGCAAGAATTAGCTTGGCAAGAGAGGTGAATGAAAACCATCCCTAAGCAAGTAACAATGCAACCAAGATCTAAAAAGCTATTTGTTACGGAACAATGAGGTTTCGAGAAAAGGAGGCATTTTAGAAGACATGTATGACTCCCCTCTGTGTCAGGGCAGAATATGTAAAAGAGTCAGAGAAGGTCACTATAGCCAGAGAAGGAGGCTGGAGGGGAAGTCTGGTAGAAGATGAAGCTGGAGAAACAGACAAGAGGCTAGATACGAAGGATCCTGTGGCACAGACTAATGCTTGTGTGTGTCTATCTGATGAGTCATGGTTTTAACGTGTTTTAAACCTAGGGAGGAGGATGAAGGTAGGGAGTGCAGTATGAAGAATGGATCACTGGCAGCACTAGAGAGGAAGTGGGCAAGCAAGTGAGGAGGTGTGTGTAGAGTCAGAAGATGGTGGAGAGGCCAAAGAAGTGGATAGGCTTTTCTTCTTTTTAAATTTTTTTTGGACAGGCTAAAAACTATTTAAGAAGTAAAATCAAAAAGATCCGATTGATGATGGACTGCATATGTGTGTTGGGGATGGTGATGAAGAAAAGGGATGAACTGAGAATGATTACTATAACCTTTCAAAAATGGATGAACAGTGCTAACATTCTCTGAAGTAGAGATCAAGAGGATAGTACAGGGTGTTGGAGGAAAGGTCGTATTTTCCTTTGGACTCTGTTGAGTTTGAGTTGCCTTCAAGAGATCAAACACGTATAAAGTAGATAATTAGATATGCAGGTCTGGAGTGCAGACTAAAAGTCTGGGCTAAATACACAAAGGTGAGGGCTTCCCTGGTGGTCCAGTGGGTAAGGACACCGCCCTGCAGTACAAGGGCGCCAGTTTGATCCCTGGCCTGGGAAGATCCCACGTGCTGCGGAGCGGCTGGACCGATGTGTCCAATCACCGAGCCAGAGCTCTGCAGCGCATGCGCCCAGAGCCGGCGCTCTGCGACAACAGAGGCCACCGCGATGGGAGGCCCACAGGAGCCAAAGAACAAAGATGGATGAAATAGAGAAATGAAAGACCAATAGAAGTGGCCTCCTCAAAAAATAAACAAATAAAAATAAATAAATAGATAAAGGAGTCAGTTATTTCCTTATGGATGTAACTGAAAATGAACATGTAGGTAAAATTATCCAGAGAGTGTGTACAGAGTGAGAAGAGGAATAGGTGTCGAATCAAGCTGTGAAGAATTTTAATATCTGATTGTTAGTTAGAGACTGATAAGCCTGTGAGGGAGACTGGGCAGGAACAAGCAGAAAAATAAAAGAACCAATGGTACATAGTGTCACGGTGTCAACAGAGTAACGTAAGAGGTGTGTGCTGTCAATTTGTGCGATGTCACTGAGAGACTAAGAAGCAAGGGTTGAAAATGCCCTTTGCACTCACTGACACAGAAGTCTTTAGTGACAGGATGGGGCAGAACCCACATGGGAGTGGTTGGAGGATGGTAAGAGGTGATGAAATAGAAATGGGTTGCCTTAGGTCTGGCTCCTCCAGAAAGAGATCCTGAGACAAGGACCTGATTTAAAGGGGCTTATTTGGGAGACAACCCCAGGAAGCACCAGTAAGGAAGAGGGGAAGTGTCTAGAAGGAAAGGAAAGGAAGCAAGCAAAGGGTAAGATATTGAGCACATTAATGCTGTGAGCAATTGTCCTTCAGCCCTACTGGGGATCTCCAGCAGACAACACAGAAGGTAACTCAGTCATGCTCATTTCACGCAGATGGTGGGATGTTGTACTTATGCTCCAACTACCATCCATCATTGGCTGAGGGATATTGCTAAGGGCACGAGAGAAGGCTGGAGAGAAGTCTCAAGAACAGTATCCAGAGTGCTTAGAGTAGGACACCAGTGACCTGTACTGGGAGCTGAGTGCTGAGTGGAGGTAAAGGGGTCACAGGCTGCATCTGCTTTAGGGTAGTATGGATAATTCAAGACACTTGGGGATGACAAATAGGGACATATGGAGTTGGCTGGAGTGACACAGGTTATTTTCTGTTGTTTCAAACAGAGATTTAAGAGTTCGTTGTAAGGGAATAATGACAGGGAGAGATTAAGCATATCATTAAAAAAAAGGATACTCATTTAGACAAAGTGGCTCTTCATTGTTTGTACCATTGTTGATAGATATGTTAATTTGTGTACTCCATATTTTTTATTTCCACACCATGTGCAAGCATGATTACTGGTTATACTTATCAGTTGGCAGATATTTCTGTAAATGAGATCAAAATCATGACCTGCAGTAAATGACTTCCTATGCAATTTCTAATCTAAGACAATCTGCTGAGAGGCTAACAGGGAAGGATTAAAGGAAGAAGCATGTTAGCGTGCTTTAAGGGGTATTAAAGTAACACCGATGGGGGAGAATTTCATTTTCAAATAGGAGTAACAGATCAACATATTCCTCAGAATGCTATATATATATTCTTCTGGGTAAGTGAAATATATTAAAAGATGATGCAGGCTGCATTTTTAGATTAGTCTCTTCAATTTACACAAGACTCATTATTTTAGTTCTACTACTGAGTTTCTTCCCCTGCCAAAGTACCGTATGCCAGAGCCAGGAAAAGCTTTTAGTCTCTGCTTATTTGCATTCCATTTCCTATATTTAGCATATATCTAACTAAATCAAATATGCATTTGGTGATTTGCAACATCTCTAACTACTCTCGGAGCATAGGCATTAAAATACACTGTAACAGAACAATCATCAAAGTGTGCCCACTAAGTCTTATCTTGGATTTTGATTTTTCTATTTTCATCCCCGCCTATTATTTATTGATACATTCAATAATTTTAATAATTATTTGAGTGCTAGTCCATATGATGTGTGCTTTGGATATAATAATGAATGATACAAAAATACAGTAAATGATTCAGGTATGTTTATAAGAATATAGATCAGTATTATTCATTCACTTCAATTATGTCTTTTATATGTGATGCAAGTCACAGAAAACCTAAATAACACAAAGACATTTATTTTGGGGGGGCGGGTTGGGGAGAAAGCGGGGTGGACAGGCCACTTCTATTGGTCTTTTGTTTATCTATTTTTCATCCATTTTTGTTCTTTGGCCCATGTGGGCCTCCCATCGCAGTGGCCTCTGTTGTCGCAGAGCACCGGCTTTGGGCGCATGCGCTCCAGAGCTCCGGCTTGGTAACTGGACACAACAGTCCAGCCGCTCCGTGGCACGTGGGATCTTCCCAGGCCAGGGATCGAACCGGTGCGCCCTGCACTGCAGGGCAGTGTCCTTACCCACTGGATCACCAGGGAAGCCCAAGACATTTATTGTTTAATACATGAAATCTGTTCATAGGTGGTGTAGGATTAGCTCAGCAGGGCAACGGTGTCATCAAGGACCATGAGTCTTTATCTTCCTTGCTCTTATTGGCCCAGTGCTAAAGGGAATTTTTTCACATGACAGTGTTCAAAGACACTAAGTGGAAGAAGAGACAAAAGGGATTTCTCTTTGTGAGACTTTAACTTTTTTGCTTCCCTAGAATCTCCCCAACAGGGTTTCCATTCCATCTCTTCTGCCAGAACTGGGTCACACACTCATCCATCCACAGATCGCTAACCCAAGGAGAATAGGATTGCCATTATGGTTTACATTAATCATGGTTCACCCTGCCAAAGTACCGTATGCCAGAGCCAGGAAAAGCTTTTAGTCTCTGCTTATTTGCATTCCATTTCCTATATTTAGCATATATCTAACTAAATCAAATATGCATTTGGTGATTTGCAACATCTCTAACTACTCTCGGAGCATAGGCATTAAAATACACTGTAACAGAACAATCATCAAAGTGTGCCCACTAAGTCTTATCTTGGATTTTGATTTTTCTATTTTCATCCCCGCCTATTATTTATTGATACATTCAATAATTTTAATAATTATTTGAGTGCTAGTCCATATGATGTGTGCTTTGGATATAATAATGAATGATACAAAAATACAGTAAATGATTCAGGTATGTTTATAAGAATATAGATCAGTATTATTCATTCACTTCAATTATGTCTTTTATATGTGATGCAAGTCACAGAAAACCTAAATAACACAAAGACATTTATTTTTGAGGGGGGGGCGGGTTGGGGAGAAAGCGGGGTGGACAGGCCACTTCTATTGGTCTTTTGTTTATCTATTTTTCATCCATTTTTGTTCTTTGGCCCATGTGGGCCTCCCATCGCAGTGGCCTCTGTTGTCGCAGAGCACCGGCTTTGGGCGCATGCGCTCCAGAGCTCCGGCTTGGTAACTGGACACAACAGTCCAGCCGCTCCGTGGCACGTGGGATCTTCCCAGGCCAGGGATCGAACCGGTGCGCCCTGCACTGCAGGGCAGTGTCCTTACCCACTGGATCACCAGGGAAGCCCAAGACATTTATTGTTTAATACATGAAATCTGTTCATAGGTGGTGTAGGATTAGCTCAGCAGGGCAACGGTGTCATCAAGGACCATGAGTCTTTATCTTCCTTGCTCTTATTGGCCCAGTGCTAAAGGGAATTTTTTCACATGACAGTGTTCAAAGACACTAAGTGGAAGAAGAGACAAAAGGGATTTCTCTTTGTGAGACTTTAACTTTTTTGCTTCCCTAGAATCTCCCCAACAGGGTTTCCATTCCATCTCTTCTGCCAGAACTGGGTCACACACTCATCCATCCACAGATCGCTAACCCAAGGAGAATAGGATTGCCATTATGGTTTACATTAATCATGGTTCACCCTCCAGTGCAAGATTCAATTTTATCTAGTAAAACTAGGGCTTTGATAGCTATGAAAAAGGGAGAATGGTGCTGAGTAGGCAGACAAAGATGTCTATCATAGGTTTAGTCTTATAAATATTCTTCTAAACATAATAGCTGATATCTACTGAGATACACACACACACACACGAGGTTCCATAAGGACATTACTCATGTGACTGCCTTTGGTGTTGTCAGTTGCTACCAGACCAGGAACAGAACCATGGCCTCCTCCTTATTAAGACTGGCCTCTTGGGAATACAGTCCTGTTATGGATTCCACTGAATAGTATCTTCACTACTGAATCACTGATATGAACTGTAGAGTTCAGCCAAATGTTTAGAATGTAAGGTCCACCTGACCACAGGGTAAGGAATCCTTGCTTACAAAATGTAAATGAAACAACTACATAATACCATTATGTGCTAGGAGGAGGACTTAAAATTTTTTTCTCTGCTGTCTTTAATTCTTTGAGAAACCTTGCATCCTCCTTTGTCTCTATTGTTATCACAGTGTATACACATTCAATTCTCTAACCATCTTTCTTCATTTTAGTTTCTCACTGATCATTTCTCCCTTGTTCATCCTTGCATTTTTCTCATTTTTTACCAACCACCTTGGAGCTCCATTTTGTGCCTCATATCTTTTTTTCATCTTCTATTTGCTAACTTGTAATATGCCAAAAAACAATAAGCAGAAACACTCACATACATGCTGAATATAAGGAGGTTGTATTTTTCTAACCTACAGTAGATTGGATGGGAAGATGAGACTACAAAGAGAAATATATATCGGCTCTTCTGGTCTGGGTGAGATCAGAAGATACCAGTTATAGCTTCTATGGTTAAGATTTCTCTTAAATATTGAGTAGACACAAAACAATTTTATAAAGTACATGTGTATAATAAAGACTTTCAAAACCAGGAGCATCTGTGAACACTTCCCTCATTAAAAGTCCTCATTCACCCAATTCCCATTCTCATCCCATCTTGTCCCCCAGAGATAACTATGGTCTGGAATCCTGTGGTTAACTTTCTTTTCCTTTTCTTCATAATTGTTTAATTTAATGTGATTTTGAACTTTAAAAATACAATCACCATACTTAATTCTCCTGGGACCAACATGTTCACTGAACATTATGGTTTCAGATTCATTGACACTTTTATGTGTAGCTGTAACTAATTTCCCTTCAACAGCTGTACAGTGATCCAAACAAGTGTTAATTGTATGGGCAGTCACTGTGCAGAACTTTTTTGAAAAGTCCTATATTTTCATTTTGGCCTGATTTCCTGGATGTGTGTCACATTTCACAACAAGAAGTTTTAACTGTTCAGGGGTAACAAAGAGCAGAACCCAAAGAGATGGGAAGGAGGCAGTGGGGAAGGAGGGGTGGAGGGCGGGAGGGCATAGCTATGGCCTCTGTGGTGGGAAGACCCAGTTCACCATCCCTGACTCTTCCTGAGTACCCAAGCCTAGGGGCAGAAACTGCCTCAACAGAGGAGCCCAGCAATATTCAGCCCTGTCCATCCCAGGACAGTGATCCATGCCTGGCTTTTGGAAGTCCTACCTGGTGGTCCCCAGTTTTCTGGAGGGTAGAGAGCCAGAGTGGCCTCTGCTCAAGCACCAAAGGGCCCTGGGCAGCTACCATAGACAGAGGGGCAGAATAAGCTCTAAACTGGGAAAGCAGCATCGTCAGGGACGAAAACAAATTAGAGGCAGCAACTGATGGACAATATCACTCTGACATGGAAATACAGAGATTTGGGCTGCACTCGTGTGTAAACCTAGAAGGGAGGGATGCAATATCAAGGCAAGACTCACGCCCCAGTCCTCTGTTTTTGAAATTCTGTTTCTACCACCCACCTTTTGTAATTCTCTTTCCTCTGATTTCTGGCCTGGAGAGCATTTTTCCTGCTATTGTGGTTTTCTAGCCCACAGTTAACCAAAGGTGACAAACACAATCACATGGATTGCTACATGTGGTACTTACAGACTGATCATTTGATATTCTGCAAGGAGGTAGAAAATGAAAGATCAAAGCAGTCCCTGAGTGCAATGACCTGTGGCCACCATCACCTGTATCAATACTCATGGCAGTTACCTCTGTTTTATTACACAGTATAAAAATAGATGTTCTCACTGAACCTAGCCCTTAATGGAAGCTTAAACTATGCTTGTTACAGTCTACAATGGAAGATAAGAAAACATGCACTTTATTTTTGTGATCCCAAGATGCACATATTTTCTCTCACTTCACATCTCTGAACCTAGATGTAACTGTCTGTTTGTGATGTAGTTTTATGTGTCTGTGCATGCTCAGATTTGGTTGACTACTGATACTGCTCTTGCTTCATCAGTCACATGCGTGTATTGTTGGGCTTCCCTGGTGGCTCAGTGGTAAAGAACCTGACTGCCAATGCCAGAGATGCAGGTTCAAATCCTGGATTGGGAAGATCCCCTGGAGGAGGAAATGGCAACTCACTCTAGTATTCTTGCTTGGGAAAACCCATGGACAGAGGAGCCTGGTGGGTTACAGTCCGTGGGGTTGCAAAAGAGTCAGAGACGACAGCATCTTAATAACAACAGCATGGATTGTTGGCAGCTCACTTTTTGAGTTTAGTTGCCATTTTTTAAATGGCTTCCTCAGTGTAGAGTGATTTGGGACTGAAATAAAATGTTATTGGCTACACAAAAAAAAAGGACATGACTTGGATAGTTGAGCAGCAAATGTCCATCAACACTGGGGATAAACCTCAAGGCAAAGACTCACGCCAAAACAAATTAGAGGCAGCAACTGATGGACAATATCACTCTGACATGGAAATACAGAGATTTGGGCTGCACTCGTGTGTAAACCTAGAAGGGAGGGATGCAATATCAAGGCAAGACTCACGCCCCAGTCCTCTGTTTTTGAAATTCTGTTTCTACCACCCACCTTTTGTAATTCTCTTTCCTCTGATTTCTGGCCTGGAGAGCATTTTTCCTGCTATTGTGGTTTTCTAGCCCACAGTTAACCAAAGGTGACAAACACAATCACATGGATTGCTACATGTGGTACTTACAGACTGATCATTTGATATTCTGCAAGGAGGTAGAAAATGAAAGATCAAAGCAGTCCCTGAGTGCAATGACCTGTGGCCACCATCACCTGTATCAATACTCATGGCAGTTACCTCTGTTTTATTACACAGTATAAAAATAGATGTTCTCACTGAACCTAGCCCTTAATGGAAGCTTAAACTATGCTTGTTACAGTCTACAATGGAAGATAAGAAAACATGCACTTTATTTTTGTGATCCCAAGATGCACATATTTTCTCTCACTTCACATCTCTGAACCTAGATGTAACTGTCTGTTTGTGATGTAGTTTTATGTGTCTGTGCATGCTCAGATTTGGTTGACTACTGATACTGCTCTTGCTTCATCAGTCACATGCGTGTATTGTTGGGCTTCCCTGGTGGCTCAGTGGTAAAGAACCTGACTGCCAATGCCAGAGATGCAGGTTCAAATCCTGGATTGGGAAGATCCCCTGGAGGAGGAAATGGCAACTCACTCTAGTATTCTTGCTTGGGAAAACCCATGGACAGAGGAGCCTGGTGGGTTACAGTCCGTGGGGTTGCAAAAGAGTCAGAGACGACAGCATCTTAATAACAACAGCATGGATTGTTGGCAGCTCACTTTTTGAGTTTAGTTGCCATTTTTTAAATGGCTTCCTCAGTGTAGAGTGATTTGGGACTGAAATAAAATGTTATTGGCTACACAGAAAGGCATAAAACAGTATACTGACATGACTTGGATAGTTGAGCAGCAAATGTCCATCAACACTGGGGGAATAACTAACTACCTGTTTCAAGTTTCACACAGAGCAACAGACACGTGTTTTGTGGGGTCAAAAAGGAAGATTATTTAAAGTGAGTGAAACTGCATTACATTTTGCTGTTGAGATACATGGAAAGGTATTGCCTACTGACATCAAATCTTGAGAGGGAGATTGAAGAAACTGCCAAATTTCTTGAAGACGATGAAAAAGGTTTCAAAAGAATGAGAAGCCACTGTAGCCACATGCAGCATTACTGTTAAGGAGCAGAATATCAATGTGTCAGAAACTTAGTGCTGATTCTGACCAGAAGTTGATGCTAAACTTCCAGCTATGTATAGTTTAATAAGGAAATAGAATGAAACAAGTAGGCAGTAGTAACAAAAGCAATGTTCTTCAATGTGCCACAAAATTATATTGTCAGTATTAAAGACTGAAAAAATCCTTACTACAAACACAAGCTTAAATTCATGAAAAAGCATTGTAGCAATTTAACTGACAGGTATTTTTCCTTCTCACAGGTATACAACAGAGAGCGTTGGCATCTTTGATTTATCACAATACAGTACCTCCAGAAAATATTCCATAAAACTTCCAAATTATAAAAAAGAGTTTAACAAAGTTTTGAAAGATAAACAAGAGACTTGAAGAAAATATTTCTAACACAGAGAACAGATAGTAGGTTAGTATAAATAATGCACAAAGCACTCTGAAAAAATGCTTAAAAGGGAAAAGACAATCTACAAAGAAATGGATAAAGCATCTAAAGAGATATTTTCCGGAAGGGTAAATCCATTTGGAAAAAAACCAATCAAACATTGGGAAGATCCCTGGAGGAGGAAATGGCAACTCACTCTAGTATTCTTGCTTGGGAAAACCCATGGACAGAGGAGCCTGGTGGGTTACAGTCCGTGGGGTTGCAAAAGAGTCAGAGACGACAGCATCTTAATAACAACAGCATGGATTGTTGGCAGCTCACTTTTTGAGTTTAGTTGCCATTTTTTAAATGGCTTCCTCAGTGTAGAGTGATTTGGGACTGAAATAAAATGTTATTGGCTACACAGAAAGGCATAAAACAGTATACTGACATGACTTGGATAGTTGAGCAGCAAATGTCCATCAACACTGGGGGAATAACTAACTACCTGTTTCAAGTTTCACACAGAGCAACAGACACGTGTTTTGTGGGGTCAAAAAGGAAGATTATTTAAAGTGAGTGAAACTGCATTACATTTTGCTGTTGAGATACATGGAAAGGTATTGCCTACTGACATCAAATCTTGAGAGGGAGATTGAAGAAACTGCCAAATTTCTTGAAGACGATGAAAAAGGTTTCAAAAGAATGAGAAGCCACTGTAGCCACATGCAGCATTACTGTTAAGGAGCAGAATATCAATGTGTCAGAAACTTAGTGCTGATTCTGACCAGAAGTTGATGCTAAACTTCCAGCTATGTATAGTTTAATAAGGAAATAGAATGAAACAAGTAGGCAGTAGTAACAAAAGCAATGTTCTTCAATGTGCCACAAAATTATATTGTCAGTATTAAAGACTGAAAAAATCCTTACTACAAACACAAGCTTAAATTCATGAAAAAGCATTGTAGCAATTTAACTGACAGGTATTTTTCCTTCTCACAGGTATACAACAGAGAGCGTTGGCATCTTTGATTTATCACAATACAGTACCTCCAGAAAATATTCCATAAAACTTCCAAATTATAAAAAAGAGTTTAACAAAGTTTTGAAAGATAAACAAGAGACTTGAAGAAAATATTTCTAACACAGAGAACAGATAGTAGGTTAGTATAAATAATGCACAAAGCACTCTGAAAAAATGCTTAAAAGGGAAAAGACAATCTACAAAGAAATGGATAAAGCATCTAAAGAGATATTTTCCGGAAGGGTAAATCCATTTGGCCAACAAACAAAAACACTAATAGGGATGATATTTTTTAAAGTAACAAGACATCATGTTACACTTACCAGAATGGAAAAACTTTGAAAGAATCATAACATTCATTGCTAACAGGGAGAAGTGTACTTACAAAATCTGACTGGTAGAAATGTGAATTATGTCATTTCTTTTGGAAAGCATTTAAGTAGTATCTCTTATAATTGATAAAAATATACACTTTAACCCAGTGGTCCCTTTAATAAAACTTCCCTGAAGAAATAAGAGTACTACAAATGGAGAAAAATTGATTTGTTACGGATGCAGCAGCTTGTCAGCAGTGTCCAGCCCTTATCTGTTCACTTTACTGCATGACTGCCCACCATTCTCCCTTTCAATCAGAGGGCACATAACGTTTGTTTGAAAGGGTTGCTGGAGCCTGCTTGGCCATACTAGGGAGTCAGGGCTTCCCAGCCCACAGTCAATCACCAGTGTGAAATGATATAAATACCTCAGCTCCCTCACCCTTAGAAAACTTCAGAAGCACATTTCTATTCCTGGCTCTGAGAGCATTCCAATGGAATTAAGCCCCAACTGTCCACGGAGACAGCAGTCTGGATAATGCACCCTTCCTGAGCTATTTCCTCTACCTTCACACCCCTACTCCTTGTCTCACTTTCCCACTTCATTGTTCAGAGTTCTTTCCCACTCTCAAAATAAATGCTGACACTGAGATCCTAAGGAAGCATGCCCTCTTTGGTCAGAGTATGTGCGTGGCAGTCAGCACTTTCACACACATGCAACCTGAGAGTGCTTGGCCACATATCATGACTCTTTCTTATCCCTGCCTCAAGGCTTCCGCAACACCACAGCATGAGCCACTCAGAGGAATCCACATGACCCTTATACAAATACAAGCAGAGAGTGTGTGTGGGAACAAACACCTGTAGATCTATTCTTGGCTGGTCGGGTTGGCAACTGAAGGATAAAGGCTCCCTCCTTTGAGCCCTGGGCAAACAGTTCTGAGATGCATCTTCTAAGTCTCCAGGGAGGCACGCAGATAACCTAGAGCAGGGAGAGCCCTGGTGGCTCAGAGGTCAAGAATCTGCCTTCCAGGAGACGTAAGAGATGCAGGTTTGATCCCTGGGTTGGGAAAATCCCCTGCAGTAGGAAACAGCAACCCATTCCAGTGTTCTTGCCTGGGAAATTCCATGGATAGAGGAGCCTGGTGGGCTACAGTCCATGGGACTGCAAAGAGTCAGACATAACTCGGTGATTAAACAACAAGCCTAAAGTAGGAGCCGACTCCATAAGGTATCTTTACTCTGGCTTTCCAACTTCTCTAATTCACCAACTGACTCTCCTTGTCCAAGCTCCAGGCTTTTTCTCCTACATCCTCAGATCAGGTCTCAAATAAACTCTCTACACACAAGCCATTTTTCTCGCACTCTGCTTTCTAAAAACCAAAGGCCAAGAGACACAGATACCTGTAAATCCATTATACTTACTCCGTGACACCTCCATACCGTGTTTACACACCTCCTATAAAATGGTTTGGGGGCCCTGTTTTAGCAATGAGAAGAAAAAAAGAAAGACACAGTACCACTTTGACTCTAACCTTGAAGAAGAGAGGAATTAACTAGAAAGGGCAGAAGAGGCGGGTGTTGCAGAATTAGGGAGAGGTCTCTGCCAGGGGCGCTGAGGTTAACTGATGCGACACTCTCCTGCATGACTGGACTTCCAGTGGAGCATTCAAAGAGGAAATGCAACTACTTACAGGGTGCCTGGGGAAAGGCTCCCAGGAAACTTGAAAGCTTGCTCATGAGGAAATACAGTGTGGATAAATTAGGCTATTGATTTTTTACTGAATATAAGGAGCCTTCAGACAGCTAGATCTACTTTGACTGAAGCATTTGGGAATGAAATGTGTGTTGCCCAGCACAGAGTCTCTCATTCATCTGAAAATCCTACTTGGGTCAGCTTCATGAAACCTCCCTTCTCACCTGAATGGCGTGCTTCCAGTCCAGTGCTCAGTGCCAAGGGTGTGGCTGTGACCCAGCATGGATGAAGCGCTCCAGAAAAGGAGGCGGAAGTTAGAAACTCCAACCTTGCTTCTCTGAGGGGTTCTAACAATGTCCTTTTCCTTCGTTACCTACAGATATATACACCGGGGATCAGGACAAAGGGAGACAGCTGGCCAATCCTGAATTTTCTAGATCCAACAGAAGCTGCCAGATGAACTCAGAACAACTCCATCCTGCTGGGAGTATCTCACTTATGTTATGTGATTATAACCAGGTGTCAACATGGTATAAGTCAACAGGTATTTCTCACCTAAATGTATTTTATTTTCCCAGACATCAGAGAGTAGTTTTTTTGTTGTTTTTTTTTTTAGCGAGTAGTTTTGAGTGCATACACAACACACCAGTAAGGGTTAAGAAATCAAGTTATTCTTTTCATTTTTAATCCTGCATCACCATTTCATGCATATTAGAGATTTCCTAAATGCCTGAATTTGTCTCTATTCCTATCTTATCATCTGGAATCAAGAAAAAATGTAAAATAATTAATAGACATAATGCATAGGTTGCAAAGAATTAGGAGTTCCTATAAGGATGTGAGAAATTTAAATCTCAAAAACGCATTTGAAAGTGGCACTCCTGGGCTTCCCTGGTGGTCCAGTGGGTAAGGACACCACCTTGCAGTGCAAGGGGCGCCGGTTCAATCCCTGGCCTGGGAAGATCCCACATGCCGCAGAGCGGCTGGACTGATGTGTCCAATTACCAAGCCGGATCTCTGGGGCGCATGCGCCCAGAGCTGGTGCTCTGCGATGACAGAGGCCACCGCGATGGGAGGCCCACAGGAGCCAAAGAACAAAGATGATGAAAATAAGAGAAATGAAAGACCAATAGAAGTGGCCCGCCCATCCCCCTCCCTCCCCAACCCGCCCCCCAAAAAGATAAATAAATAAATTAAATAAATGTTTAAAAAAAAAAAGAAAGTGGCACTCCTTAAAGAATGGACTGATGGAGCCATGATAATAGCAAATACATTTCTCTCTTTTCAATTAAGCCTATTGCTTCTGTTCAGATTATAAGAAAAAAAACTGAGAGAAAATAGTAAACCTATATTTGATTCTTTTTAAGTAGTTATTTCCTCTGGAAGGGAGATAATTTGGAGGAGATATTTTTGGAAATTTTCATTAAACCAACTGGTATATGTCTTCCTATATACGGAAGTTAGAAACTCCAACCTTGCTTCTCTGAGGGGTTCTAACAATGTCCTTTTCCTTCGTTACCTACAGATATATACACCGGGGATCAGGACAAAGGGAGACAGCTGGCCAATCCTGAATTTTCTAGATCCAACAGAAGCTGCCAGATGAACTCAGAACAACTCCATCCTGCTGGGAGTATCTCACTTATGTTATGTGATTATAACCAGGTGTCAACATGGTATAAGTCAACAGGTATTTCTCACCTAAATGTATTTTATTTTCCCAGACATCAGAGAGTAGTTTTTTTGTTGTTTTTTTTTTTAGCGAGTAGTTTTGAGTGCATACACAACACACCAGTAAGGGTTAAGAAATCAAGTTATTCTTTTCATTTTTAATCCTGCATCACCATTTCATGCATATTAGAGATTTCCTAAATGCCTGAATTTGTCTCTATTCCTATCTTATCATCTGGAATCAAGAAAAAATGTAAAATAATTAATAGACATAATGCATAGGTTGCAAAGAATTAGGAGTTCCTATAAGGATGTGAGAAATTTAAATCTCAAAAACGCATTTGAAAGTGGCACTCCTGGGCTTCCCTGGTGGTCCAGTGGGTAAGGACACCACCTTGCAGTGCAAGGGGCGCCGGTTCAATCCCTGGCCTGGGAAGATCCCACATGCCGCAGAGCGGCTGGACTGATGTGTCCAATTACCAAGCCGGATCTCTGGGGCGCATGCGCCCAGAGCTGGTGCTCTGCGATGACAGAGGCCACCGCGATGGGAGGCCCACAGGAGCCAAAGAACAAAGATGATGAAAATAAGAGAAATGAAAGACCAATAGAAGTGGCCCGCCCATCCCCACCCTCCCCAACCCAACCCCCAAAAAGATAAATAAATAAATTAAATAAATGTTTAAAAAAAAAAAGAAAGTGGCACTCCTTAAAGAATGGACTGATGGAGCCATGATAATAGCAAATACATTTCTCTCTTTTCAATTAAGCCTATTGCTTCTGTTCAGATTATAAGAAAAAAAACTGAGAGAAAATAGTAAACCTATATTTGATTCTTTTTAAGTAGTTATTTCCTCTGGAAGGGAGATAATTTGGAGGAGATATTTTTGGAAATTTTCATTAAACCAACTGGTATATGTCTTCCTATATAATATTATCAGAAGAAAATATTAAATTTAAATGAAATAATATTACATTTCTTTCCTAAAAAGGTATAAATACAATAAACAAAATTGAAACTAATTTTTTTCTATGTTTTATAAACTATAGGTAAGAAAACAAATGTTCCCTGTTGAGGGCTGAACGATACTATAATTAAGATGAGCAAAAATTACAAATATACTGTATGTTTGCACAGCTAATTTGGCTGTGCATAAAAATTTAATTGAGAAGTTGAATACAGATCCCAAAGCTAAATATTTGCACGTAAATGAAAAACCCCAAAGAGTTATACTGTGAAAGAAATGTCACAATTTTCCAACCCCCTCAAAATTCAGAGTAATACAAAGATTATCATGGAATGACACTTTTAATTCAGAATAGAGAGCAATTCTTTTCTAAGTGACTTCAAGGCTGCTACGAGCTTCCCAGGTGGCTCAGTGGTAGAGAATCTGCCTGCAATGCAAGGGACATAAGCTGGATCCCTGGGTAGGGAAGATTCCCTGAAGAAGGAAAAGGCAACTCACTCCAATATTCTTGCCTGGAGAATCCTATGGCAAGAATAGGAGCCTGGCAGGCTATAGTCCACAGGGTTGCAAAGAGTTGAACGCAGCTGAGTCTGCATTACACTCAAAGCTGCCACAGCCTTCTGGAATATTCTGACGGTCTCACCACAAAACGCTCCTGGAAGCATCTATGTATTTCTAACAAAGGTGTTAGAGAACAGAGAGCAGAGAGAGGGGAGATGACTAATGTATTTTTATTTGATTCCTAGAGTCAGAGACAGGAATCATCCAATACTGGTAGTTCACTTGGAGCCCTGCTCAGCTTGAATCCCTGCCCACATACCATTGTCCCAATAACCCCAGGTCATGACTAGGAGAGTCCCTCTCTTACTTGACCACAACTGTCAGGGTGTCAACTTTCAAAACTACTTAATGAGGCCTGTGGGTTGGCACAAATCACACCAGATAGGTTTTATAATGGGGGCAGAAGCTGGGGTCTGGCACTAAATCTGGCCATACACACGAGTGCTCGACAGAGCTGTTGGAAGAGATCTGGCCCTCAGGCATGGATGGAGATCAGTGCAAGATGGCCTCTTCAGTTCAGGCAAATGTTCACACCCAGGGAAGAGGTGATGTGATCTGTGTTTGCCCTGGAGGATGAAGCCTTTCTTGTGTGACACTGACCCTTGGTGTGTGGAAGATCTCACAGTGAACCACCTGAGAGTCTGTCCATGGGCAACTGTGCCGTATCTAATGATGATGAACTTCATTTAGTTGGTATTGTCAGGGGGGATGAGACCAGGCTCTGGTTTTCAAAGAAAAGCTGAGAACCAAACAGACTACTGGAGGAAGAACTGTAAATAGAGAGCAACACAGAAGCACAGCCCTGCTGTGGGATGCAGGGAGAACAGAGGCTAGACAGGAGGAGGCACTCAGGTTGGGAACTCAACAACTGCCAACAATTAGACATCAGTGGGCAGAAAGAGTGACTCCCACCAAGAGGAAGGGTCCCTTGTGATCTTCACTCATTCAGTAACAACAGAGGGTTTCCAGGGGCAATGATAGAACTTTCAGCTCAGCCTCATGGTTGAGGTGCCTAGGTATTTTCCCTCTGAGTCTGGATTATTCTGTGAAGTGGGACCTAGATGATCAACTCACAAACCAATGCAGAAAGCTGCCAGGGACATGGGGAAGACAGCAGCAGGTCATCACTTATACTTCAATGCTGCCCCATGTTAAAGTATTTCACGTATGTCTCATCTACCATGATTAGCTCATGGAGGGAGGGAGGAACACACCACTGAACTCACATGTACATCCCTCCATGGCACCTACCATGGTATGGGCTGTATGCACAGTAGCTGCTTAAAGGATATTTACAGTGGTAGATTTCATTTTGAGTCAGATTATGCAGACATCTTGTCTGTAGCAGTCCCTCAGTTGGGACGACAGGTGCTAAGATCAAGGAGTGGGTAAAAGGTACTTAGAACAAGTACCTCTTCCACCCAGTGAAGTACTTAGGAGACTGTCCACTCTATCACGCATTGGGGTCACCACTCAGTGCCCAAGAGTAAGCTCCTACTACGTCACCAACATCAACTGCACCACAGTGGCAACGAACACACATTCCTCCTCTCAGTACATGTTGACACGGCTAAACTCTAGGGCTCCAGTAGTGACAAAGACAAAATCCTGCTCATGTAGAGCCTAGTCTAATGAAAGGAAACAAAGGCCTTAAAAATGATCATGAGAAAAGCAAAAAAAAAAAAGATCATGAAATAACTGACAGCACATATAAAAACAACTACAAAGGCAAGATGCGAGATCATATGGAATTTGTCACAGAGCATTGCCAGAAGCTGTGAGAGCTTGCTCTGCCCAAACAGGGGAGTACGACAGAGTCAATTTCCCAGGGGAAATCTTTAGAAGAGATGCTCTGGCCTCACCATTCCTGGAAATGGCCTTATTCTGCATGGTCCCTCCAAAGGTCTGAGCCCCAATGTCCTCCCAGTGGTCAAATGCCTCATTCACATGCTCTTCAGATTTTCTTCCCTTTCTATGTCTCATTGCTCCTTTTTTCCATGATGCCTCCTGGGCTAGAATCACCAGATTAAACAGACAATTAAATTTTATTTCCTTTTTTAGTAAAAACACTTCAAAAAGTGTTCAATGTTATCTGAAATGCAAATTGATTGGGGCATTTTATATTTATTTGCTAAATCTGGAAACCCTAACCTGGGAAACCATCTCCAATCAACAACCTCTTCCTCAAGTTCCTGTTCTAAGCTTTATTTTGAGGGGAACACAATATTTCACTTATATTAGCTCCAGGGCTTCCATCTCCATGATTAGCTCATGGAGGGAGGGAGGAACACACCACTGAACTCACATGTACATCCCTCCATGGCACCTACCATGGTATGGGCTGTATGCACAGTAGCTGCTTAAAGGATATTTACAGTGGTAGATTTCATTTTGAGTCAGATTATGCAGACATCTTGTCTGTAGCAGTCCCTCAGTTGGGACGACAGGTGCTAAGATCAAGGAGTGGGTAAAAGGTACTTAGAACAAGTACCTCTTCCACCCAGTGAAGTACTTAGGAGACTGTCCACTCTATCACGCATTGGGGTCACCACTCAGTGCCCAAGAGTAAGCTCCTACTACGTCACCAACATCAACTGCACCACAGTGGCAACGAACACACATTCCTCCTCTCAGTACATGTTGACACGGCTAAACTCTAGGGCTCCAGTAGTGACAAAGACAAAATCCTGCTCATGTAGAGCCTAGTCTAATGAAAGGAAACAAAGGCCTTAAAAATGATCATGAGAAAAGCAAAAAAAAAAAAGATCATGAAATAACTGACAGCACATATAAAAACAACTACAAAGGCAAGATGCGAGATCATATGGAATTTGTCACAGAGCATTGCCAGAAGCTGTGAGAGCTTGCTCTGCCCAAACAGGGGAGTACGACAGAGTCAATTTCCCAGGGGAAATCTTTAGAAGAGATGCTCTGGCCTCACCATTCCTGGAAATGGCCTTATTCTGCATGGTCCCTCCAAAGGTCTGAGCCCCAATGTCCTCCCAGTGGTCAAATGCCTCATTCACATGCTCTTCAGATTTTCTTCCCTTTCTATGTCTCATTGCTCCTTTTTTCCATGATGCCTCCTGGGCTAGAATCACCAGATTAAACAGACAATTAAATTTTATTTCCTTTTTTAGTAAAAACACTTCAAAAAGTGTTCAATGTTATCTGAAATGCAAATTGATTGGGGCATTTTATATTTATTTGCTAAATCTGGAAACCCTAACCTGGGAAACCATCTCCAATCAACAACCTCTTCCTCAAGTTCCTGTTCTAAGCTTTATTTTGAGGGGGAACACAAACTAAGATAAGCACTGGCATGCACATAAAGGTTAGCAAAAGAAACAGAGTGGCCAGACAGCCAGGAGGACATGCAAGAGAGTGATGCTCTGGAAGCAAAGTGAACAATGCTGCTTGTTTATCATTTGCCAGCATTTGTCCGTGATGCCGGGCTCTGCTAGAATGCTAAGAATTTTCAGAGCTTATCTCAGTTGCTCCCACACAGCCCCATCAGGTAGGTAATGTTCTCACCTCCCTCTCCAGAGCTGAGGCCAAAAGTGCACAGAGGTTAATACATTCAAGTTGCATAGTTGTACAGGAAAGAAAAAACTATCCTGACTCCCCAGATCTAAGCCAGTATCCCTCCACTGTGTCGCCATGTGGCCCCAGGCCTTTATTAAGGACACATCCCTTCAGCTATATATTCACAGATTAAGGGAGTTCCCCCAGGGGAGTATGGAGGCAGCATGACTTGCAATTAACAATATATTTCAGAATAGTCAACCTCAAAATAGCTAACCACAACCCAAAGGAAAACAGCTCTATTTGTTTATTTATGCATTTGTCTTAAAACTGTTTATTGGAAAATTTCAAATATATACAAAAGTAAATAAAATAATATAAGCCCTGTGCCACTCACTCAGCTTCAAAAATTGTCACCATTATGTTATTCTTTTATCTCTCCCCTTGCTTAACTACTCTAAAGCACATCTTAGTCAACATATTATCTCACAAGTAAATACTTACCTGGGAATTTCTAACAGATAAGGACTTTAAAAAAGAAGCACAGCCATAATGCTAGTCTCAGATTAAAATTAAAAAAAGGTTATTTCTTCAGGACATCTGTAGTACACTGAATCAAAGTGAAAATGTGGAAGTGTTAGTCATTCAGTTGTGTCTGACTCTTTGCAACTCCAGCCTCTGTCCATGGGATTCTCCAGGCAAGAATACTAGAGTGTGTTGCCATTCCCTTCTTCATGGGATCTTCCCAGTATAGAGATCAAACCTGGGTCTCCCGCATTACGGTCAGAGTCTTTACCACTGAACCACCAGGGAAGTCCAGAAGCCTGAATAATGCCCCCTCAAAATATGAGATCTTTAACCTTCTAACTTGCAAACATAAGCTCTTAAAGGCAAAAGGTCTTTGAAAATGTAATTAAGGATTTTGAGCTGGGGAGATGATCTTGGATTAATGTAATTACAATTGTCCTTATAAGATGAAGGCGGGGAAGATTTGACATAGAAGGTGGATGGCTACATGACCATGGAAGTAGAGATCTGAAGATGCTACACTGCTGACCTTGAAGATGGAGGAAGGAGCCATGAGCTATGGTGTATAGCTGTAGAGTTTGGAACATGCAAGAAAACAGATTTTCACCTAGAACTTCCAGACGGAGCTTTGCTCTGCTGGCATTTTGGTTTAAGTTCAGTGAAGCTGATCTCGGACTAGCTAATTCTAGAACGTTTTCAACACTCTCTCCAAAGAAACCTCATGCGTATTATTTTAAATGCCATTTTTGTCAGGTCTACGAAGAAAGACATACTTACAGGAGTCTAGCTTGTATGTCTGCTCCTAACATCTTTTCCCCACTCTTCCTATAGGCAACTTCCCTTACAAAAGTTTTGTTTAAACTCTGTTTTTCTTATTGTAAACACATAGGTATACTCTTCTTATCCTTGTTTTTAGTTACCAGGTAGAATAGTGTGTGTATGTATATACACATATGTGTGTATATATATATATATATAATATAAACATGTGTGTATGTGTATATATACGTATGTATATGTATATATATATATAATACCTCAGTTTTTCACTTGATAATATATGCTGGCAATCATTCTAAAGCAATATTAGAGGTATACCATGTGAGTTTTCACAGCTGTATGTTCTGTTATGTGAGTGTTTCCCAGTTTACTCCACCAGTCTCTTAATGATGGGCATTTGGGTGCTTGTCCAAGTCTACTGCTATTATAAATAAAGCTTCAATAAATCATCATGTTCACATACTTTTTTCGTATTTTGCGTGTGCATACATGAGACAGACTTTTAGAAATGGGGTTGCTGAGTCCTATTTAAACAACACAAAACTTGTACCCATATCAAAGCTAGTTTACTTAGTTCCATGCTCAGTTTCCTTTGGTGATCTTACTGAAAGGCTGTTTATGGACAAATAATCAATATGGGAATCAACAGCATTAGAATACTAGTTTCAAATCAGAGCAAAATCTGGGCTTACACTGTTCTATATTAAAACAGAGTTCTGTTCATTAGTGACAGTGCTGGCCATTCCAAGAAGGCTTTGGGTCTTGAATTTTCCAAGAACACCATGGATTTATTTCAACCTGTTTCTAGAAGTGGATGGCTCTGCTGGATTCTTGAGCTGACCTTGAAGATGGAGGAAGGAGCCATGAGCTATGGTGTATAGCTGTAGAGTTTGGAACATGCAAGAAAACAGATTTTCACCTAGAACTTCCAGACGGAGCTTTGCTCTGCTGGCATTTTGTTTAAGTTCAGTGAAGCTGATCTCGGACTAGCTAATTCTAGAACGTTTTCAACACTCTCTCCAAAGAAACCTCATGCGTATTATTTTAAATGCCATTTTTGTCAGGTCTACGAAGAAAGACATACTTACAGGAGTCTAGCTTGTATGTCTGCTCCTAACATCTTTTCCCCACTCTTCCTATAGGCAACTTCCCTTACAAAAGTTTTGTTTAAACTCTGTTTTTCTTATTGTAAACACATAGGTATACTCTTCTTATCCTTGTTTTTAGTTACCAGGTAGAATAGTGTGTGTATGTATATACACATATGTGTGTATATATATATATATATAATATAAACATGTGTGTATGTGTATATATACGTATGTATATGTATATATATATATAATACCTCAGTTTTTCACTTGATAATATATGCTGGCAATCATTCTAAAGCAATATTAGAGGTATACCATGTGAGTTTTCACAGCTGTATGTTCTGTTATGTGAGTGTTTCCCAGTTTACTCCACCAGTCTCTTAATGATGGGCATTTGGGTGCTTGTCCAAGTCTACTGCTATTATAAATAAAGCTTCAATAAATCATCATGTTCACATACTTTTTTCGTATTTTGCGTGTGCATACATGAGACAGACTTTTAGAAATGGGGTTGCTGAGTCCTATTTAAACAACACAAAACTTGTACCCATATCAAAGCTAGTTTACTTAGTTCCATGCTCAGTTTCCTTTGGTGATCTTACTGAAAGGCTGTTTATGGACAAATAATCAATATGGGAATCAACAGCATTAGAATACTAGTTTCAAATCAGAGCAAAATCTGGGCTTACACTGTTCTATATTAAAACAGAGTTCTGTTCATTAGTGACAGTGCTGGCCATTCCAAGAAGGCTTTGGGTCTTGAATTTTCCAAGAACACCATGGATTTATTTCAACCTGTTTCTTCCAGAAAAGAGAAATGCCCTGGTATAAGGAGCTAATCAAAAGTTCTAGGGGAATTCCCTGATGATCCAGTGGTTAGGACTACTTGCTTTCACTGCCGAGGGCTTGAGTTTGATTCCTGGTTGGGGAACTAAGATGCCCGAGATGTGGACTGTGCCCCTCTTCACAAGACACTTCTGTCACCAGTGCCAGTGACTCTCCTCCACATGCATATCTTTTGATTTAAAACAAAAAATAAAGTTCTAATAGCATTTATATCACGTCCATAAGTAACATTTAAATAAAATCTGAGCTGTCTTCATTTCTGATCTATTCTTGTGGATATACAACTCATTAGCCTGCCTCTTCACATTATTTCTTTTCTAGAAATGGAAAAAATCTCATTCCTTTAAAACTCTCAGATACACAACTGCGCAGACAACAGAAGTACCAAAATCATGTATTATTCAAATGACATTCAAAAAGACACTACAGCAAAATCATTCTACTAGCCCATGAACTAGTGGAGCAAATTCACCTTTGAGCAACATGAATATTTACGAGTTTCTCTGAGAATGCTGTGTTCTCATTCCTCACTTTTTTGAGCAATAGCCATGAGTTCTTTCAAATCACATTGTTAATTCTCATAATCTCCCTATATAGGTTTGGCAGGTGAAAATTACACTATTGAAATTTCCCAGATGGAGACAGACAAATGCCCACGACATCTACCACGCAAGATAGATTAGGTTTCAACTTCTTAGTAATGACAGAGACTCTGCCACCAGCTTAGAAAAAAAAAAGAAAAAAATTTCCTCACCTCCATGCTCTCCTCACTTAGCTTCACAAGGCTGATATTTCAATGCCTAACAGCTTTCTGTGTTGTCCCAGGCAAATGTAGTGAGTGATCAACCATCTTCTTTCCACCCAAGTGATGATAGGATATAAGAAGCCATTTTACCAGTATGATTATTCAGTTGTTTAAAATCTAGTTTATGCTAACGCTTTGGTCTGAATTATTTCATTCAAAGCACGCTAACTAGAAGGTGTAAAGTCCTACAGTTAAAAGGAAGGGCTTGGAGTCTGTCCAACAAAGGCTGGAATTTAACTCTATCAGTGTTTCTGAGTCCCTGCCACATTGCCTAAACTCTGAATACCACTGTCTTATGCATGGATCAGGGCCAAAAGGGCCCACCTCACAGCCAAGGGGTAGAAATAACCTAAATGTTTACTGAAAGATGAACAGATTTTATTAAAATGTGGCATATACACAAAATGGAACATTATTCAATTTTTAAAAAGGAGAAAATTCTGTAATATGTGACAACATGGAAAAGCCTTGAGGATATTATCCTGAGTCAAGTAAGGCAGTCACAGAAGGACACATACTGCATGATTCCACTTATATGAGGAATATAAAGCAACCTTTGTCTAGGGCTGAAGGGAATTGAGGAATTGCTAATCTTTGGGTATAAAGCTTCAGAGATGCAAAATGAGTTAAGTTCTAGAGACCTGTGTAACACTGTGCCTATGGTTAACAATATTGCATTGTACTCTTAAAATTTTGTTGAAAGTACAGATTTTATGTTAGGTATCCTTACTATAATAAAATACTATTTAAGAATGTTGTTGAAAGTACAGATTTTATGTTAGGTGTTCTTACTATAACAAAATACTACTTAAGGAAAAAAAAAAAAACAACAGTAAAAAACATACAGTGTTTCAATGAGGAACTATGCATTGTTTAGAGATTCTCCTGGCCAGGTATCAGATTCTAGCCTTCCACTGTCTTTGAGCTATTTCACAATTCTGTAATTAAGTGATACCAATGCAAAATAATTTTTATAGACATTTGAATTCTGTGCTCTTGATAGACATCTGACTTCTTTGTCCCTTGTGGAAAAAATAATTTCGTGTCCATCTACATACTCCATTAAACATTCCTTTTTTGCATCTAAGTTTGTGCTTTTTAAAATTTTCCCTTGAACTAGCTTCCTCATGAGTTAAATAATATCTTGAGCTCAGGCTCATCTGTGTGAGAGTAAGAATTTTAGCTTATTGTGAAAATTGTCTTTGAGTATGCAGCATGTGCTTCCCTGATGACTCAGCAGTAAAGAACCTGTGAGCAATGCAGAAGACAGGAGACATGGATATGACCCTCTGAATCAGGAAGATCCCCTGAAGAAGGAAATGGCAATGCACTCCAGGATTATTCCCTGCAGAATCCCACAGATAGAGGAGTCTAGCAGGCTGTTGCAAACAGTTGGCCATGACTGAGCACATATACACACACACATCACATACAGTTATAACTTCTGTTTTAAAGATGAAGAAACTGGGACTTAGAGAGATGAATTTACTCCTTTAGGACAGGACTACAATCTGAATCTTCAATTCCAGAAGTACCACCATGTATCTTTTTCTGTTTGCAAGCCATTACGATGGATGATACAACTTGACTAAGCTATTCAGGACTCAAGGGCATCCAATACACCATGGGGTAGGTAGAAGAGAGACCATGAACTGATTGAGAAGGGGCAGCAACTTTCCCATGGTCATACAGTTTCCTAGAGTATTACAGTTAAGAGAGAGTAGAGGGCTTCCCTGGTAGTCCAGTGGGTAAGGACACCACCTTGCAGTGCAGGGGGCGCCAGTTCGATCCCTGGCTTGGGAAGATCCCATGTGTCACGGAGCAGCTGGACCGATGTGACCAACTACCGAGCCAGAGCTCTGGAGCACATGCACCCAGAGCCAGTGCTCTGCAGTGACAGAGGCCACTGCGATGGGAGGCCCACATGGGCCAAAGAACAAAGATGGATGAAAATAGATGAATGAAAGACCAATAGAAGTGGCAAAAGAAAAAAAAAGAGAGTAGAACTTGGGGCTTCTCATCACTAGTCCAGTGATCTCTCCCCTTCTTCTTCAAACACTAGTGAGGCACTGACCTGCTTTTTCTTTCTTTAAGATTCCTAAGGGTACTCTAGTTTTATTAGACATAGATTTATTTATATAGGTATATGTATGTTTATGATTCATTATACATAAATCAACACTAGGATCAATTCACTTTCCTCTCCCACTGTGGAAGAATGACTGCTACATAAATCAAAACTAGGATCAACTGTGTATCTCTAATGTTTTTACTCAGTTCAAAAAACCTTCGAGATAGCCTTTTTACCCTTTTGGATTTAACAGCCTGCTTGCTATTCTTTAGCACAGCATTGTCTGATGGGAAAATGTGAGCACATAAGCAATTTTAAAACTTCCAGCAGCCATACTAAAAAGAAGTAAGATGAAATGGGTGAAATTAATTTTACTGAGATCCAAAATGCTATCATTCAAATTATAATCCATAAAAGCAATTATTAATGAGATGTTTTATATTTTTTTGCCTACTATGTCTTTGAAATCTGGTATGTATTTTACATTTATGGCACTTCTCATTTTGAATTAGACACGTTTCAAGTGCTTGACACTCACATGTATCTAGAGACTACCCAACTGGAGTGCATGACGTCAGCAAGTCCTCCTGGTGCAGATGTCAAGATCTCCATCTTGAATCTGAACAGTTCTCCCCATCTTGATCAATTCCAGACCTTAAGCTATTCAGAGACGTCAAGGGCATCCAATACACCATGGGGTAGTAAGAGAGACCATGAACTGATTGAGAAGGGGCAGCAACTTTCCCATGGTCATACAGTTTCCTAGAGTATTACAGTTAAGAGAGAGTAGAGGGCTTCCCTGGTAGTCCAGTGGGTAAGGACACCACCTTGCAGTGCAGGGGGCGCCAGTTCGATCCCTGGCTTGGGAAGATCCCATGTGTCACGGAGCAGCTGGACCGATGTGACCAACTACCGAGCCAGAGCTCTGGAGCACATGCACCCAGAGCCAGTGCTCTGCAGTGACAGAGGCCACTGCGATGGGAGGCCCACATGGGCCAAAGAACAAAGATGGATGAAAATAGATGAATGAAAGACCAATAGAAGTGGCAAAAGAAAAAAAAAGAGAGTAGAACTTGGGGCTTCTCATCACTAGTCCAGTGATCTCTCCCCTTCTTCTTCAAACACTAGTGAGGCACTGACCTGCTTTTTCTTTCTTTAAGATTCCTAAGGGTACTCTAGTTTTATTAGACATAGATTTATTTATATAGGTATATGTATGTTTATGATTCATTATACATAAATCAACACTAGGATCAATTCACTTTCCTCTCCCACTGTGGAAGAATGACTGCTACATAAATCAAAACTAGGATCAACTGTGTATCTCTAATGTTTTTACTCAGTTCAAAAAACCTTCGAGATAGCCTTTTTACCCTTTTGGATTTAACAGCCTGCTTGCTATTCTTTAGCACAGCATTGTCTGATGGGAAAATGTGAGCACATAAGCAATTTTAAAACTTCCAGCAGCCATACTAAAAAGAAGTAAGATGAAATGGGTGAAATTAATTTTACTGAGATCCAAAATGCTATCATTCAAATTATAATCCATAAAAGCAATTATTAATGAGATGTTTTATATTTTTTTGCCTACTATGTCTTTGAAATCTGGTATGTATTTTACATTTATGGCACTTCTCATTTTGAATTAGACACGTTTCAAGTGCTTGACACTCACATGTATCTAGAGACTACCCAACTGGAGTGCATGACGTCAGCAAGTCCTCCTGGTGCAGATGTCAAGATCTCCATCTTGAATCTGAACAGTTCTCCCCATTTTGATCAATACTCTTTGAGTCTAAACCACTATTCTCTCTTCCTGGATCATTTTGAAAGCCTCAAGTGTTCTCTGATGAATTCTTAGTGCTATATACTCTGGGGCTGTGCCGTACTATTGTTGTTTAGTTGTTTCAGTCATGTGTGACTCTTTGGGACCCCATTGACTATAATCTGCCAGGCTCCTCTGTCCATGGGAATCTCTAGGCAATATGTAAGTGGGCTGCCATGCTCTCCTCCAGGGGATCTTCCTGACCAAGGGATTGAACCCGCATCTCCTGTGTCCCCTGCATTGGCAGGCAGATTCTTTACCACTGAGCCACCTGGGAAACCCAGTAATATAATCTAATGTTATCTTAATAAATACTAATGCTTAAAGATCCATAAGGATCTATGGAACATGGAAATTATTTCAAGACTATCTCCTGATCTTTAACCAGTCTGTGGCTGAGAGCTACCACAGGTAGTATAAAACATGGAAATCCTCACCAATGATCCCAAGGGCCTCGTAACTTGGCCCCCAATTCTCTCTCTGACTCAGTTTCCTATCAGCTCTTCCTTCATTTGCCCTGCTGCATACTCTTCCTTCCTCTGTTTCTCAAAAGAGCCAAGGTTACACTTTTAGGGGTTTTATACCTCCTTAAGTTAAACTTGCTTTCACTGAAGGACAATTTTCAAAAGAAGGTAAAATCATGACTCTCATAGAGACATACACAAAAATGAACACATGTTGCAGATTTCATTCAACTCATTATCCATGAAGAAACAAGAAAGATGTTACAGGGCTTCCCTTGTAGGTTCAGTGGATAAGAACCCGTCTGCCAATGCAGGAGACACAGCTTCGAGCCCTGATCCAGGAAGATCCCACATACCACAGAGCAGTTAAATCCACACATCAACAAAGACCCAGCACAGCCAAAAATAAATAAATTAAAAAAGTTTAAAAAAAGAAAGATGTTACAGTCAATGCAAAGGAGAATCCATAGGATAGACCCATTTATAGATCAGAGACCTTGAAATGAATGTGCAAATGGGAGCCAACTCAGCCTCTTCTGTGTGGGGAGGGAAATTAACGGAACCGCCAAGGGAAAGAATTTATTGCATGCCCACACAGCAGTATTATTCTTCATTCTTATCAGCTACCTGCAACTTACTGAGTTCTACAATAACTCAAAGGTAACAAAAGGCACAAAGCCCCCACAGAATTGGAGTCGAATAACTCAGAAGCATGCGCTTTAAACTAGGATTTCTCAACCTCAGCACTATTGACATTATGGGGTAGATAATGAATTCTTGTTAGGGTGGGAGGGGACTTTCTTGCACACTATGGGATGTTGAACAGCATCCTCAGCATCTGCTGATGAGATGCTAATGGCACCTTTCTCCTCAAGTTGTGACAACCCAAAATATTGAGGGTGGCAGGGTAGAGAGCGAAGTTCAGGGCAATCGCCACCAGCTAAAAATCACTGCCAATTCATGTTGATATATGACAGAAACCAACACAATATTGTAAAGCAATTATCTTCCAATTATAAATAAATAAATATAAATTAAGAAAAAAGATTCATGGTTATGTATAGCAGTAAACAACAAAACTCTGTAAAAGTAAAATAAAAATAAATTAATACTAAAAAAAGAATCATCGCTGTAAACAATGTATAGCTTTCCAGTGAAACAAAACTTCCCCTCCTCTTGTTCTTCTCTCTGGCATGTCCCTTCCATATCTTTTCTTGGCTCTCTCTTTCACTTCATTTAAAATCTTTGCTGAAACATCATCTCCTCCAAGAGGCTACCTTCTACCCTGTGCTACCTTCTCTACAACAGAACTTGTTTCCCAACCATCCTCTGCTGTATTCTTCTACTCAGTCCATTTCTTTCTCTACAATGTTCTTGCTTGGCTTCCCCACTCTAGAGCATAAGTCCTATGAGGACAGAAACTGTCTAGTTTGTTCATTTATGTTCTTCAAACTCCTGGTCCCATGTCTGTCACACAAATGTTTCTGGAATTAATTCAGTGCACAACAGAAACAAGACAAAATTACAGCAAAAAGACAAAAAACCAATAATATCAAAACATAAATGTAACAGCTATATGGAATTTTTCCCTTTTTGGCTGAAAGAAAATAGCCACTGGAAACACAAATAAGTAAACTCTGTGTGCCAATTCTTTTGAGTTGGGCTCTCCTCTCTTTCCATATGACTGTCGAAGCAAACTTCTTTAAACAAATTAATCTGAGCACATCAAACTTTATTACTCACCAGTGAGGGAATGAGCAGATGGAGAATGCCAGTTTGAAAGCAAAGAGCTGGGGGACAAAGACATATGTTCTCAATGAGGGGCTTGCTGAGCTCAGTTGCTAAGTGATGCTTGTCATTTTATTATAGCCCCAAACGGACTATTTCTTTACCTAGTGACACGACTTAATACTTAGGCATAGGGTATTTAGGATCATCTTTCCATAAATGCTAGACATACCAGAAGTAACAGGTAATTGAGACAGAACAATAAGCCCGCTATCCATGGTGTCACTTAGATGTACCAGGCAAGAGGATTGTGTCCCCTGACAGAGGCAGTCAGCACAGTGGTACCAAACAGAACCAGGCGAAAATCAGCAGAGACAAAGGTCCTCCTTTGCCTCCAAGCAGCTATTAGCACATTTCTCTAGCAGTCACAGACACTGAACATGCAGTTTGCTTAATCCTCAATGTGGGGGATTTTTCTCTGAGGATTCACTATATCTTCCACTGCACCCTGGGACCATAAGCAGCCTTTATTCAAGTGTAGCTGATTTACATTAGGAAGTCTCTGTTCTGACTCATTAGTTTGAGACAATTGAACTTGGCACAAAAACAATGGCAAGGTTAGGTTACTAATGCTGTCTCCTCCTTTTACTAACCCAAAGCATGTTAATTTGCCTCTCTGTGCAAACCTTACTTACCTTCACAATGGGGACAAAAATCACTGAATTTTGATCACTACTGAAATAAAATAACTCTAAACAGTAAGAGCTCAACATATTTCTTAAAGGTCATTGTCTTGATACCTTATATTGTGTCTAAACTATTTTTCAGATTCTCACTAAAGATAGAGTCAAAGTTTAATAAGTTATTACTAAGAACTTAACTCCCCTGAAAGGCCAGTATTTAGAATCCCACACATCTGAAACAACTCAAATTGGGAAAAGAAGATGAAAAAAAACATGTATATATATATATATAACTAAATCACATTGCTGCACACCAGAAAGTAACACAGCACTGTAAATCAACTACACTTCAATTAAATAAAGAAGCAAATAAAATTCCAAAACGTAAAAATCCCAACTAGGAAAACATTGTTTTTTTTATCAAAATGTGATGCATGATTACAGTGCTGATAGCTGAACATAAAAAGAGAAATGCCATAATTATAATCAGTTTAATATAAATGTGAAACTAGAGATTAATACCACATTGCCAAGACTCCTTCAAAAGAATAATCCCTGCCCCCATACATCACTGCTCAGACATTTCTAAGCACCTTCTCTATGTGCCACAGTGGAAAGAGCAGGGCTTGTGCTGGGTTTGTAACACTACTGCCTAGTAGTGACCATTCTCTCCAAACATGTTACAAATCTCCATAGGCATGCTCTAAAGAGCTTCCTCAGAGAACACACAACACTGCTTTTCCTCACAGTGGTACCAAACAGAACCAGGCGAAAATCAGCAGAGACAAAGGTCCTCCTTTGCCTCCAAGCAGCTATTAGCACATTTCTCTAGCAGTCACAGACACTGAACATGCAGTTTGCTTAATCCTCAATGTGGGGGATTTTTCTCTGAGGATTCACTATATCTTCCACTGCACCCTGGGACCATAAGCAGCCTTTATTCAAGTGTAGCTGATTTACATTAGGAAGTCTCTGTTCTGACTCATTAGTTTGAGACAATTGAACTTGGCACAAAAACAATGGCAAGGTTAGGTTACTAATGCTGTCTCCTCCTTTTACTAACCCAAAGCATGTTAATTTGCCTCTCTGTGCAAACCTTACTTACCTTCACAATGGGGACAAAAATCACTGAATTTTGATCACTACTGAAATAAAATAACTCTAAACAGTAAGAGCTCAACATATTTCTTAAAGGTCATTGTCTTGATACCTTATATTGTGTCTAAACTATTTTTCAGATTCTCACTAAAGATAGAGTCAAAGTTTAATAAGTTATTACTAAGAACTTAACTCCCCTGAAAGGCCAGTATTTAGAATCCCACACATCTGAAACAACTCAAATTGGGAAAAGAAGATGAAAAAAAATGTATATATATATATATAACTAAATCACATTGCTGCACACCAGAAAGTAACACAGCACTGTAAATCAACTACACTTCAATTAAATAAAGAAGCAAATAAAATTCCAAAACGTAAAAATCCCAACTAGGAAAACATTGTTTTTTTTATCAAAATGTGATGCATGATTACAGTGCTGATAGCTGAACATAAAAAGAGAAATGCCATAATTATAATCAGTTTAATATAAATGTGAAACTAGAGATTAATACCACATTGCCAAGACTCCTTCAAAAGAATAATCCCTGCCCCCATACATCACTGCTCAGACATTTCTAAGCACCTTCTCTATGTGCCACAGTGGAAAGAGCAGGGCTTGTGCTGGGTTTGTAACACTACTGCCTAGTAGTGACCATTCTCTCCAAACATGTTACAAATCTCCATAGGCATGCTCCCTAAAGAGCTTCCTCAGAGAACACACAACACTGCTTTTCCTGGCAGAAGGAACCCCAGAGGGCTTCCCAGATGGTGCTAGTGGTAAAGAACCCATCTGCCAGTATAGGAGACCTAAGACTTGGGTTCAATCCCTGGGTCAGGAAGACCCACTGGAAAAGGGCATGGCAACCCACTTCAGTATTCTTGCTGGGAAATCCCATGGACAGAGGAGCCTGGTAGGCTGCAGTCCATAGGATTGGAAAGAGTTGGACATGACTGAAGCAACTTAGCACACATGGGCACCCCAGGGAAGAGCAGCTGCCACCATCAGAGGAAGCGTTGGGTCTGAGACCATCCCATTTTCATCTCGTGCTCCTTTGGTGCCCCCATCAACCCTGTTTCCATAGTGGCTTGCTTTCTGCATTGGGTGGCCCCCTGCCATCAGCTGGACCAGAACAACACTTCACAGTGATGCAGTATCTGCTTTCAGTCCTGCCTCTGCTGCCTGTCAGCCTTCACCCTCCATCACAGGTTGCTGACAGTCTAAGGGTACTCTTACTCTGGGCACTTGCATTTTCATTGCTCATTTCTGAAGGCTGACCAGAGAGGGATAGACCCAAGGCTCCAAAGCAAGGAGACCTTGCATTAGAGGTGATCCTGCCTAAGGAGGCAAGAATATACAATGGGGGAAAGAGAGCCTGTTCAGTAAATGGCATGTAAAATAGATAACTAATGGGAATCTGCTATAAGACTAAGGGCACTCAAATAGGGTTTCTGTAACAACCTAGAAGGGTAGGCTGGGGAGGGAAATACTAGGGAAGTTCAAGAAGGAGGGGATGGACGTACAGTAAACAACAAAACTCTGTAAAAAAAAAAAAAAAGTAAAAATAAGGCTTCCCGGGTGGTCTAGTGGGTAAGGACACCGCCTTGCAGTGCATGGGGCACTGGTTTGACCCCTGGCCTGGGAAGATCCCATGTGCCACGGAGCAGCTGGACTGATGTGTCCAACTACCAAGCTGGAGCTCTGGAGCACACGCACCCAGAGTCGGTGCTCTGGGACAAGAGAGGCCACTTCGATGGGAGGACCACACAGGCCAAGAAACAAAGATGGATGAAAATAAATAAATGAAAGACCAATAGAAGTGGCCAAAAAAAAAAAAAAAAAAACAAGTAAAAATAACTGGATGGCTGTATGCAAAAGAACCAGACTGGATCACTTTCTCACAGTATAGACAAAAATAAAATCAAACTGGATCAATGACTTAAATGTTAAGGCTTTGGAACCACAGAACTTCTAGAAGAAAGCATCATCAGTATGCTCTTTGACCTTGGTCTTAGCAATATTTGGGAGGATGTGTCTCCTCAGACAAGGGAAACAACAGTGAATTAACAGCTTGTACCGTTATGCCAAGCCTTTGTCTGGCCTGACTTTGAGAATTTGCTATGAATCCACCCACTCCTCAAAATCTTCTGGTACCTCAAGGCCTCGGACTCAAGGATGGACCAACGTAGGTGGAAAGGAGAAGCAGCAGATGAGCCCAGATACAACCCCTGCCTAGGTAGAGGCACAGACTCAAACTGAGCAGAGGGAATTTGGAGTCTTGGGTATCAGTTTTTCCACCCCCAGTAAATAAACTGAAATCAACTGAAAGGTTTTGAAGACAACCTGCTATGTACCCTATATCCAGAATTAAGATTATCAACCATTAGCTACCCACTAGAATCACCTGGGAACTTTTAAAAATTTAAACAAAAATTCTGGGGTACCACCTCCAGAAATTCTGATACAATTGATGTAGATGTGGCCTAGGCATGGGGATATATCCAACCTACCCCAGAGATGCTCACATTCACCCAAGGCTGAAAACGCCTGTTCCCAACCAAAACTCTTCATGACACATCCACCATCACCTCCTACCGTGTTTCTAACCCGCCCCCGCCGCGCCAGGGATTCCAAGACTGTGGAGCTGAGCACGGTTACTTCACATGGGAAAACAAATGACCAGATTAGAAAACAGCAGTCATAACACTATGGTAATTTTTAAAAAGTCTAGGTCTGCATAGGGGAAAAAAGGCTGAAATGATAGGCTCCAAAATGTGACTAGAATTCATTTTGGGAGACAGGATTACAAGCCATTTTCTATTTATGATTTCCTTGATGTTCCAAAAATTCTCAGATAATTATTCTTGAAATCAGTGAGGGAAACATCCTAGAAAAACTATTTAGCATTCAATTCTAGAATATCAAAGTGGAAAAATATGGCACCATATTTTTGCCCAAAGTAATGAATCTCTAAGTGTATAATTTCATCAGGGTATCAAATTAAATCCTATAAACTGACCCATAGTTTGACACATAAGGCTAGCTTCATTTGCTATCTCTGTCTTCTTTATTAGACCCTTCAATACTATCCTGTTGATTGTGCCTTTCTCCTACAGAGATTCTCTAAAGATGATTACTTGAAGCCATCCTCAGTCACCTACTGCTAAGTGGTTTTAGGACATGACATAAATGTGCATTTTCCTGCAAAGATAGACATTTACCTCTGAAATCTAAGCTTCATCACTTCCGAGGAAGGCCCAGCTAATGCAGGGAGTTTACAAATGGCATTTCCGGTACCTCAAGGCCTCGGACTCAAGGATGGACCAACGTAGGTGGAAAGGAGAAGCAGCAGATGAGCCCAGATACAACCCCTGCCTAGGTAGAGGCACAGACTCAAACTGAGCAGAGGGAATTTGGAGTCTTGGGTATCAGTTTTTCCACCCCCAGTAAATAAACTGAAATCAACTGAAAGGTTTTGAAGACAACCTGCTATGTACCCTATATCCAGAATTAAGATTATCAACCATTAGCTACCCACTAGAATCACCTGGGAACTTTTAAAAATTTAAACAAAAATTCTGGGGTACCACCTCCAGAAATTCTGATACAATTGATGTAGATGTGGCCTAGGCATGGGGATATATCCAACCTACCCCAGAGATGCTCACATTCACCCAAGGCTGAAAACGCCTGTTCCCAACCAAAACTCTTCATGACACATCCACCATCACCTCCTACCGTGTTTCTAACCCGCCCCCGCCGCGCCAGGGATTCCAAGACTGTGGAGCTGAGCACGGTTACTTCACATGGGAAAACAAATGACCAGATTAGAAAACAGCAGTCATAACACTATGGAAATTTTTTAAAAAAGTCTAGGTCTGCATAGGGGAAAAAAGGCTGAAATGATAGGCTCCAAAATGTGACTAGAATTCATTTTGGGAGACAGGATTACAAGCCATTTTCTATTTATGATTTCCTTGATGTTCCAAAAATTCTCAGATAATTATTCTTGAAATCAGTGAGGGAAACATCCTAGAAAAACTATTTAGCATTCAATTCTAGAATATCAAAGTGGAAAAATATGGCACCATATTTTTGCCCAAAGTAATGAATCTCTAAGTGTATAATTTCATCAGGGTATCAAATTAAATCCTATAAACTGACCCATAGTTTGACACATAAGGCTAGCTTCATTTGCTATCTCTGTCTTCTTTATTAGACCCTTCAATACTATCCTGTTGATTGTGCCTTTCTCCTACAGAGATTCTCTAAAGATGATTACTTGAAGCCATCCTCAGTCACCTACTGCTAAGTGGTTTTAGGACATGACATAAATGTGCATTTTCCTGCAAAGATAGACATTTACCTCTGAAATCTAAGCTTCATCACTTCCGAGGAAGGCCCAGCTAATGCAGGGATTTTACAAATGGCATTTCCTTTATGTCCACACAACCTCCAGCTGCCTTTTCTGAAAGATAGTCTAAGCTCCAAAATGAAAATGGGCAGTGCTCTCAGACTGACATCAGTAAGGATTTTTTTCCGGTTTCATGATAAAAGATTTTGACGGAAGAGATCAAAATCATACAATTTCTCCCTCTTGATTATAAAAACTACTCAACAGAGTTCAAATAAACATTCAAATAGCTGAGTCCAGACAGCACAATGTATTGGTTACTTGATGATTCCAGATAGATGAGATATTTATCAAACACTAAAAAATTGTCCCTTTTATTGAAATAGAAAGCATCCTCTTTCGTCAAAACAGACTGGCCATGGAAAGCTGGATACTGTACGTATTTTGTACTTAAACTGCATTTAAAAAGAATCAAACTTTGCTTTGGTCTTACTCCAGGCCTCAGGAAATGTTCTAAATATTGGCATACTTTTACTGAAGCGGATTTTGTTATTGTTTTGGTTCCTACTATGTAACACAGGAAACACCTACATGAAGTCAGGCCATTTCAATGGAATGTGTTCAAGTGTAATTCAACGACTTTGCACATGCCAGGGACTGAGCCACTCTACGAAGATTCCAGTATCCTTGAGACACAGGAATCCAGAAGTCATGTTTAAGAAATTCACAGATTGGAGGGAAGATGCATATGTTGACACATCACGAAAAATGCAAATCATTAAATTAGAAACCCTAAGAGGCCACGGTATACACACGAAAATGCTATGCAAACACAGAAAAAAACAGATAAAATAATTTCAACCAGAGAGAAATGCAGAGCCACAGGGGTACAGCCGACAGCTCTAGGGCTCCGTCAAAAGGAAAACTGGATTTCTGCAGTCAAGGAAAAAGGGCAGGAAGCCATCCCACTGAGACTTACCAGGGCAAATGATGGTTCATGGGCAGAAAAGTACAAGACCCATTCAGACCTGTGCACATAGTTAGATGGAGCTGGTATCCTGAGGCATGGAAGGATCTGGATCAGCTAGTGAACAGTGTTCCAGAGTAAGAGGGGAAACTGAGTGCTAATTTGCAGGCAGTGGGGAGCTGCTGAGGGTTTCTGAGCACGAAGAGAGTGTGATCAGAATTCAGCTGCATGAGCAACGCTCCAGCAGGGGTGTGAAGACCGGGTTGGGGTGAATCTGGGAAACAACAGATAAGTAGATACATATTTGTATAATTGAATTACTCTCCTGTATGCCCGAAACTAACACAACATTGTAAATCACCTATACTGTCATATAAAACATTTTCAAGTTGAAAAATATGACCAAAGGTATACAGAAATTGGAAAAGAGTAAAAAGATATACTCATTGGAAAAGACCCTGATGCTGGAGAAGACTGAAGACAATAAGAGAAGGGGGTGGCAGAGGATGAGATGGCTAGAGAGCATCACTGACTCAATGGACATAAGTTTGAGCAAACTCTAGAAGACAGTGAAGGACAAAAGAGTCTGGCTTCACAGGTGGCTCAGGACATAAAGAATCCGCCTGCAACACAGGAGACATGGGCAACATGGGTTCAATCCCTGAGTAGGGAAGATCCCCTGGAGAAGGACATGGCAACCCACTCCAGGATTCTTGCCTGGAGAATCCCATGGACAGAGGAGCCTGGTGGGCTACAGTCCATGGGATGACAAAGAGTTGGATATGACTGAGCAATTAACACCCCCATACACACAAACAGAAGAGCCTAGCAGGCTACACTTCATGGGGTTGCAAAGAGTCAGACACGACTAGTGACTAAACAACAACTACCACATACAGAAAGAGCTCTTTTAGGATAAAGAACGTATCACATGACTTTTTACACTGTTAAAGCTTAGCTGGCGGGCTTCCCTTGTGTCCAGTGGGTAAGGACACCACCTTGCAGTGCAAGGGGTGCCAGTTCAATCCCTGGCCTGGGAAGATCCCACGTGCCGCGGAGCAGGCTGGACCGATGTGTCTAACTACCAAGCCGGAGCTCTGGAGCATATGCACCCAGAGCCAATGCTCTACGAGAGAAGCGACTGTGATGGGAGGCCCACACAGGCCAAAGAACAAAGATAAATAAATGAAAGATCAATAGAAGTGGCCAAAAAAAAGAAAATTAAAAAAAAAGAGAAAAAGCTTAGCTGGCAAGAGGAACTGTGAAGTCAAATGGATAAAATGCACAGGCTCCCTCGTAACGCTTGTCCCACAGAATTACCTTCCTTAGGCCCCACCTCTCAACCTACAGCCTTCCACTGTCTTCCAGAGGGGAGGGAGGAGTCAGAGTTTCTGTCAGTCCAGTTCAGTCTGAACAGTGAAATGGCTCAAGTCCCTTATTCCTCTGCAAGGGGAACTAAGAAGGACATGGGATACAAGACACACATGATGCCCTTCTGCCTCACCATTAGGATCTTAGCCGAGGACCCACAAGGAAGAAAGAGTCATATATCACCTTTCACCCAAGAATACATTTTAGGTCAAAATCTTAACTCTGTACCAAATTTCAAGCTGTCCTCAAATAATCCCAAAATCAAAAATCAACATTCCGCTTGGTCAGAGAAAAAGCGGTAGAAGATTCTAGGTCTTCAGCGACCTCGTGAAAACTGGATACATCCTGTACCATTCTGAACTGTTCATCCATCTTTTCTTTGACTCACACCTACTGATGCTTACATTCTAACATTAGCATACCCTAATTAATTGTCAAACACTAACAGCTGTAATTCATGGAAAGCCAAACAATGCAGAGAAATTACTTATTCATCTGGAAAGGTCAGTCCAATTACAGTAGATAAAGGCTTGTACTATCTTATGCTTGCAGTTAATGTCAGGAATCTGCCATTCCATAGGTTCAACAGAAGTGTGTTGACTGTCCACCATGTGGCAGGCATACAAGAAATAGAAAGAAAACAAATCGAAGCCTTTGACCTTGACGAATTCATAGTCCAGTGGGGGTAGAACAACATCTAAATATACAATATTTTTGCACAGAGATAAAACAAAGGCATTTGCTAATTTGCCAGCATATTTTCTCAAATGAGATGGCAAAGCAATGCTGAATGCCTATACAAAACATGGAACTTCTCCAGGAAGGCAGAGGGAAGCTTAGCAATTTCAGCAATGGTTTTCTCAGCCGTTGCTTACAGCACCTGTTCTGAATGGTAAAAACCTATGATTGAGTCACTAAAGCAAACTCCAGGGCCATCACATTTCACAGAATCTGAATTGCATGCCCAACCACAGTCACTTACTTTGTGTCAACAGCAAACAATCTACTTGTAAGTATTCTTTATACACTCCATGTTAGGTATTCTCATCATCCCTATTTTACAGATGAGAAATCTGAGGTCTAAGGTGATTTAAAAATACATGCCAGGTCACATAGTAAGTAGCATAGGAAACATGTGACTTCAGATCATGTTACTCCAAAGTCTGTGTGTCCTGCAGATAGGCTGCCTAGCAGCAAACGGGTATTCATCTCTGATGAGCTAAGGAACTTGGGCCAGCATGTAAGACAAATACATAAGCACAATGTTTAATTCATCTAATTTGGGGGGTATCAAAATTTATTCAATAATCAGTGCATTGATTTACATTCCAGTGCCTGCTTCTTAGGGCTGCCCAGGTGGCTCCATGGTAAAGAATCCACTTGTCAATACAGGAGATACAGGTTCGATCCTTGAGTTGGGGAGATTTCCTGTAGAAGGAAATGGCACCCCACTCCAGTATTCCTGCCTAGGAAATTGCATGGACACAGCAGCCTGGCGGGTTACAGTCCATGGGGTCACAAAGAGTCAGACACGACTGAGCACGCACATCTGTTTCTTATCATGAATCAGCACTTCGTGTAGCACTATGCTAAAACTACACTGACTTCTAGAAAGAGCCTTTCTTCTTTCACATCTGTGGAGGAGAAGTATTAAAGGGTACTTCAGGCAGAAGCAACTCAGAAGATCCTGGTAGACTCTAGGGAGTCTGCTCCAGAATTTTAAAACCTCCTGACCATTTGCAATATTCTTCTTTCTGACTCCCAAAGAAAAACACCTTTTAGAGGAAATTGGCAGTCTTAAAATTGGCCCAGGGAATTTTTCTATGGTATCATAGTCAGGCTCCTTGACACTGTGGGAATACTCTGTCCCTGTAACATGTCCTCCTGGCTGACCTGGTGCTCATGACAACCAAGGTGACTGGGGCCAGTTTTCCCTCCCTATTGGCTCTTGTCAGGATCCATTCCTATATTTAGAGGCTTAACAAGTTATTTCTTTTCTTATATGAGTTTCTGCCCTCATTTAAGAAGATATATTACTAAACATGCCTACTCTGCGATCCAGCAATTCCAAGAGAAATGAGTGTGGATGTCCAGGAAAAGATGTATATAAGACTGTTCGCAGTCACTTCATTCATGGCAGCCCAAACTGGAAACAACCCAATGTCTATTAGTAAAACAGTGGTTATGCAAATGATGTATAAATTCAGACCACAGACACCTATATAGCAGTTTTAAAGAATGACGTTCTAATATATACACAACATGTATCAGTTTCAAACGTAATGATCACTATCAGTAGCCTTACACAGTATTATGAATCTATTTATATGAAGTTTAAGAAAAGGAAAACAAATTTATCATGATAGACATCAGAGCAACAGTTACTCCTGGGGTGTGGAGGGCTGGAAATGGTCTACCTTTTGACCTGGAAACATCAAAATGTGAACAAATCTAAAAAATACTACAAAGGAAGAAATATTTATAGGATTTGGGGGTTCAGTTAAACGAAAAATGTGCACATCCACTGACTCAAGAATTTCACTTTCGGAAATTTCTCATAAACTGCCATGAATATGTGCAAAGTTAGTATTAGCATACTTGCAGAGCCCTGTTTATAACTGGAAAAAATCAGAAATTACCTGAATATTCTACAACAGGAACTCAGTTAAAATTTATGACTAAAGAAGAAAAAAGAAACAATGATATAGGCATGTAGTCAACTACTGAGAAAAAGCAAAAGATGAAGTTGTAGAAAATATTCAATGTCACAAAAAAGTGTTAGGATTGTGTTAAGTGAAAATTGGTAGGCTACAAAGCAGTATATAAAATATAAATCTGTTTGTATGTATACATACATTATATGGGCTTCCCAGGTTGCACTAGCAGTAAAGAATCCACCTGCCAATGCAGGAGATGTAATAAGAGACATAGGTTCGATCCCTGAGCTGGAAAAATCCCCTGGAGTAGGAAATGGCACCTCACTTCAGTATTCCTGCCTGGAAAATTCCATGCGCAGAGGGCTCTGCTAAGCTATAGTCCATGGGTTCGTAAAGAGTCGGACATGACTGAGCAACTGAGCACACACATCTATTGTGTATATATATGATACACATATATGCATACCGTTGATATATGTTGATATTATATATAAAATACTGGAAGTAGATTCATCCACGTGTCAAACTCTGGGATCATATTACGCACATTACGGATAACAGTTTATTTTCACCTTCAGGCGTTTTTGAATTTTTTATGTATTTGCAATAATGAGTATTTATTACTCATGTCATCAGAAAAATATTAAAAATACAGTCTGTAGGCTGTATGCCCATTAAAAAAAGTCTGTAGGTTTTTGGCAATATGAAAATGCAAATGAAGTCATTAGACAAAAACAAAATTGCACCCTTATTGTGAAAGAATGTAAACCCATCAGCCAAATATCAAATGGGTAAATGAGACCACTCTGAAACCAGTGATGAGATCCACACGACCTCAGAGGAGAATACCTTCATCAGTTCAGAATAACAATAAACATCTAGCCTGCGGTAATTCTCTGTGAGAGGAACCTTGAGCTGAACTAACTTACTCGAGAAACATTTATGATGCTCTACTTGCCATGGCTAACTGAATTTTCTGATGGATATGAATAGCGATAACACCTCAGTTTTAAAACCAAGATTTTTTTCCCTTGTCATTTTTACCTCAAAGAAGTTGTCAGTTACACCAAAGGGAAATTTCACTGCTTGGAAGTTTCACAAAATAAGAGTTTCGGTTGTATCAAGAGTTGGAATTCTATATTGTCAGATTTTTCCACTCATCACTGAGCCCTCACAGACCTTTAGACAGAGATTTCTGTTCTTGGACAAATAAAATTTGAGTAGGATCACAGTAGCCACAAAAAGTGTTAGGATTGTGTTAAGTGAAAATTGGTAGGCTACAAAGCAGTATATAAAATATAAATCTGTTTGTATGTATACATACATTATATGGGCTTCCCAGGTTGCACTAGCAGTAAAGAATCCACCTGCCAATGCAGGAGATGTAATAAGAGACATAGGTTCGATCCCTGAGCTGGAAAAATCCCCTGGAGTAGGAAATGGCACCTCACTTCAGTATTCCTGCCTGGAAAATTCCATGCGCAGAGGGCTCTGCTAAGCTATAGTCCATGGGTTCGTAAAGAGTCGGACATGACTGAGCAACTGAGCACACACATCTATTGTGTATATATATGATACACATATATGCATACCGTTGATATATGTTGATATTATATATAAAATACTGGAAGTAGATTCATCCACGTGTCAAACTCTGGGATCATATTACGCACATTACGGATAACAGTTTATTTTCACCTTCAGGCGTTTTTGAATTTTTTATGTATTTGCAATAATGAGTATTTATTACTCATGTCATCAGAAAAATATTAAAAATACAGTCTGTAGGCTGTATGCCCATTAAAAAAAGTCTGTAGGTTTTTGGCAATATGAAAATGCAAATGAAGTCATTAGACAAAAACAAAATTGCACCCTTATTGTGAAAGAATGTAAACCCATCAGCCAAATATCAAATGGGTAAATGAGACCACTCTGAAACCAGTGATGAGATCCCACACGACCTCAGAGGAGAATACCTTCATCAGTTCAGAATAACAATAAACATCTAGCCTGCGGTAATTCTCTGTGAGAGGAACCTTGAGCTGAACTAACTTACTCGAGAAACATTTATGATGCTCTACTTGCCATGGCTAACTGAATTTTCTGATGGATATGAATAGCGATAACACCTCAGTTTTAAAACCAAGATTTTTTTCCCTTGTCATTTTTACCTCAAAGAAGTTGTCAGTTACACCAAAGGGAAATTTCACTGCTTGGAAGTTTCACAAAATAAGAGTTTCGGTTGTATCAAGAGTTGGAATTCTATATTGTCAGATTTTTCCACTCATCACTGAGCCCTCACAGACCTTTAGACAGAGATTTCTGTTCTTGGACAAATAAAATTTGAGTAGGATAACAGCAGTAGCAACATTCCTGTCAGTGTACTGTAACAAGTCAAAGTTAATTTTCTCAGATGCCACAGTGTTCTGAAGTTAGCGGATAAAACCAGGCCTGCACGCTTTGCCACAAAATCCCTATGAGGGATAGCTGTAGGCAGCTGAATTTTTTCTAGTGGGAGAAAGGTAACTATGGTAACTATTTTTATCTACCAACATTATGATTTCCTGTTGGCTCAAGCTGCCTACAGCTTTATTTGTAATAGTTGGCTATTAAGGGAATTCTTAAGAACCCTATTCTAGAAGTACTAGTCTCTCTGTTCTTCCTTTACCTGCTAAGTAGTCATTAGAAGAAAATTACACAGGCGAAATAACCCAGCTAGAGTTTTCAGACATTTTTGAGTATTGCTTTAGCTGTTGGTAGATGATCTGTTTTAATGTGACTTACTTTTTTTCTTTTGTAAAACAGATTTTTCCCAGACTGTACACACATGTAAAAAAAAAAAAAATCACACAATATTGTGATACGTATAGTATTATATTCTGTGCTCTATTTTTTAAAAAAAATACATAGGGGGTTCCCTAGCTAGCTGCTGAATTTTGTTTGTCCCTCGAAGCCTCTGAGTGGAATGCTAGTGTGATGAGTGTGGGGCAGAAACACCGTAATACAAGCTCCTTAGGCTAGAGGCAATGGGAAGAAATGAACAAAGGCTTACTAGCTGCCTTTCCCTCACCACAGAGAATGTCTGTGGAGTTGATATGCACAGGTGTACATATGTGTATGTTGCTGAGAGCGGGACACCAGTCACAACGGGCCATCAGTAAAATAGATAGCTAGTGGGAAGCCGCTACGTACCACAGGGAGCCCCGCCTGGCGCTTCGTGATGATCTAGACAGGTGGGATGGGAGGCAGGAGGGAGGCTCAAGAGGGACGCAATATACATACTTATGGGCTGATGTGCATTGTGGTATGGCAGAAACCAACACAACATTGCAAAGTAATTATCGTCCAATTAAAAAAAAAAAAGTCCACAAATAATGAACACTGGAAGCATGGAAAAGTGTTATATCAGATTTTTACATTGCCCCAGAAAAATTTCTGTTCTTGGACAAATAAAATTTGAGTAGGATAACAGCAGTAGCAACATTCCTGTCAGTGTACTGTAACAAGTCAAAGTTAATTTTCTCAGATGCCACAGTGTTCTGAAGTTAGCGGATAAAACCAGGCCTGCACGCTTTGCCACAAAATCCCTATGAGGGATAGCTGTAGGCAGCTGAATTTTTTCTAGTGGGAGAAAGGTAACTATGGTAACTATTTTTATCTACCAACATTATGATTTCCTGTTGGCTCAAGCTGCCTACAGCTTTATTTGTAATAGTTGGCTATTAAGGGAATTCTTAAGAACCCTATTCTAGAAGTACTAGTCTCTCTGTTCTTCCTTTACCTGCTAAGTAGTCATTAGAAGAAAATTACACAGGCGAAATAACCCAGCTAGAGTTTTCAGACATTTTTGAGTATTGCTTTAGCTGTTGGTAGATGATCTGTTTTAATGTGACTTACTTTTTTTCTTTTGTAAAACAGATTTTTCCCAGACTGTACACACATGTAAAAAAAAAAAAAATCACACAATATTGTGATACGTATAGTATTATATTCTGTGCTCTATTTTTTAAAAAAAATACATAGGGGGTTCCCTAGCTAGCTGCTGAATTTTGTTTGTCCCTCGAAGCCTCTGAGTGGAATGCTAGTGTGATGAGTGTGGGGCAGAAACACCGTAATACAAGCTCCTTAGGCTAGAGGCAATGGGAAGAAATGAACAAAGGCTTACTAGCTGCCTTTCCCTCACCACAGAGAATGTCTGTGGAGTTGATATGCACAGGTGTACATATGTGTATGTTGCTGAGAGCGGGACACCAGTCACAACGGGCCATCAGTAAAATAGATAGCTAGTGGGAAGCCGCTACGTACCACAGGGAGCCCCGCCTGGCGCTTCGTGATGATCTAGACAGGTGGGATGGGAGGCAGGAGGGAGGCTCAAGAGGGACGCAATATACATACTTATGGGCTGATGTGCATTGTGGTATGGCAGAAACCAACACAACATTGCAAAGTAATTATCGTCCAATTAAAAAAAAAAAAGTCCACAAATAATGAACACTGGAGAAGGCATGGAGCAAAGGGAATGCTCAAATCCTGTTGATGCACCCACTATGGAGAGCAGTATGGAGGTTCCTTAAAAAAATAAAAATAGGGTAATCATATGATCCTGCAATCCCGTTTCTGGGCATATATTCAGAAAACACTCTAATTTGAAAAGATACATGTATCCCTATATTCATAGTAGCACTATTTACAACAGCCAACAAATGGAAGCAACCTAAATGCCCACTGAGATGAATGGATAAAGAAGACATTTTATACACACACACACTGAATCTTAGCTATAAAAAGGAACAAAATCATGCCATCTACAACAACACAAATGGGCCTAGAGATTATCATACTAAGTAAGGCAGAGAAAGACAAAGATTATATGATATCACTTTTATGTGGAATACTAAAAATGGTACAAATGAACTTACTTATGAAACAGAAATAGATTCACAGACATATAAAGCAAAATTGTGGTTACCAAAGGGGATAGTGGAAGGAGGCAGAGATAAATTAGGAGTTTGGGATTAATATTTATAAACAGATAACCAACAAGGATCTACTGTATAGCATAGGGAACTATACTCAATATCCTGTAATGACCTATAATGGAGAAGAATATGAGAAAGTACACACACACACATACATAAAATTGAACCACTTTGATGTACACTTGAAAGTAACACAATATTGTGAACTTGTTGCTGCTACTGTTGTTGTTCAGTTGCTCAGTCCTGTCTGACTCTCTGAAACCCCATGGACTGTAGCCCACCAGGCTCCTCTGTCCACAGGATTTTCCAGGCAAGAATACTGGAGTGAGTAGCCATTTCCTTCTCCAGGGCATCTTACTGACCCAGGGAGCAAACCAGCATCTCCTGCATCTCCTGCACTGGCAGGTGGGTTCTTTACTGCTGAGCCACCAGGGAAGCCCATTCCAAATTTACTAGACATGTATACATGCTAAGTCCCTTCAGTCTTGACTGACTCTTTGTGACCCTAAGGACTACAGTCTGCCAATCTCCTGTCCATGGGATTCTCCAGGCAAGAATACTGGAGAGGGTAGCCATGCCCTCCTCCAGGGGATCTTCCCAATCTAAGGATTGAACCTACGTCTCCTGGGTCTCCTGGATTAGCAGGCAGGTTCTTTGACCACTAACACTATCTGGGAAGTCCACAAATTTACTACACTTCTATTCAAAAAAGGCAGTAAATATAGTCACTTCAGGCACTTGTGCGATTGGAAACACAAATGCAAGTCTGGACTGGGCTCATTTCTAATGTGACCACAGAGACTAAGGATCAGCCACCATTTTCTGTGAAGGACCAGATAATAAGTATTGTGTTATCTCTGGGTCATAGAGTCTCTACGACAACTCCTGAACTCTCTGTGACACAAGAATAGCCATACATGATACACATACAAAAAGTGTGTGGCTGTGTTCTCACACACTTTTATTTATAAAGTGCTAAGAATAAACTTTCAGTTCTTTTTGTGTTCACTGCTGTATTTTCTACTTGGTGGTGGCTGATTTGAAGGAAAGCTACTGATTTGCATATGTTGATCTTGCATCTGGCTTATTTATTGAACTCTAATATTCTGTTAGAGTCTGAGATGATGAAACAAGCATTTCTAGTTGAATAATGATAGTAACTCCAAATCATGAGAGTTTCTAATATTCATATATGTATCTTATTCTTGTCTAAATCCACTGTCTAGGAATACCAGAAGAATTCTGATTGAGCAAATAAAAGTGGCCAAACTCATCTTGCTCCTTTTTCAGTATTTTACTTAGTTTTTTTTCTCTTTGTAAGGAACTTTATTAAAGTTTTAAAAAATTCTTCTGAGTCTTTGATATGAAGCAGAAAGGGGCCCAAATGTGCTACTTGTCAGTTCTGGATCTAAATCCTAATGCCAGCGGTTGCAACTTATTCAAAATCCTGGCACTGGACCAATTTAATTAATGTGCTGAAGGCTATATAAAACTCTAGGTTATAAAATATGAGAATTCATCTAAATATTTTACTCAGGGACCCGGTTGGCTTAACACATTTCAGTCCTTGACTGACTCTTTGTGACCCTAAGGACTACAGTCTGCCAATCTCCTGTCCATGGGATTCTCCAGGCAAGAATACTGGAGAGGGTAGCCATGCCCTCCTCCAGGGGATCTTCCCAATCTAAGGATTGAACCTACGTCTCCTGGGTCTCCTGGATTAGCAGGCAGGTTCTTTGACCACTAACACTATCTGGGAAGTCCACAAATTTACTACACTTCTATTCAAAAAAGGCAGTAAATATAGTCACTTCAGGCACTTGTGCGATTGGAAACACAAATGCAAGTCTGGACTGGGCTCATTTCTAATGTGACCACAGAGACTAAGGATCAGCCACCATTTTCTGTGAAGGACCAGATAATAAGTATTGTGTTATCTCTGGGTCATAGAGTCTCTACGACAACTCCTGAACTCTCTGTGACACAAGAATAGCCATACATGATACACATACAAAAAGTGTGTGGCTGTGTTCTCACACACTTTTATTTATAAAGTGCTAAGAATAAACTTTCAGTTCTTTTTGTGTTCACTGCTGTATTTTCTACTTGGTGGTGGCTGATTTGAAGGAAAGCTACTGATTTGCATATGTTGATCTTGCATCTGGCTTATTTATTGAACTCTAATATTCTGTTAGAGTCTGAGATGATGAAACAAGCATTTCTAGTTGAATAATGATAGTAACTCCAAATCATGAGAGTTTCTAATATTCATATATGTATCTTATTCTTGTCTAAATCCACTGTCTAGGAATACCAGAAGAATTCTGATTGAGCAAATAAAAGTGGCCAAACTCATCTTGCTCCTTTTTCAGTATTTTACTTAGTTTTTTTTCTCTTTGTAAGGAACTTTATTAAAGTTTTAAAAAATTCTTCTGAGTCTTTGATATGAAGCAGAAAGGGGCCCAAATGTGCTACTTGTCAGTTCTGGATCTAAATCCTAATGCCAGCGGTTGCAACTTATTCAAAATCCTGGCACTGGACCAATTTAATTAATGTGCTGAAGGCTATATAAAACTCTAGGTTATAAAATATGAGAATTCATTTTTGTATTGCTCACCAGAAAGGGCTATGGGTTCTGACTCAAGTAAATCATTAGGGACCCCTGGATGATGTGAAGTCAATTAACACAGTCATCTGAGTGGTCTGCAGGCAGTAGTTTTAATTTTATAACCACCTCATACCACAGATGGACTACTTCTGTAAACTTAAGTGACGGTTATTAAACTATTGTCCTCTAGCGCCAAACTGGCCCTTCTCTACTCAGCTCTTTGATGCTGGGGCTGAGATTCTGCAAAACACATTTTTCAGTTGCCAGCTAAGGTCTGTTAGGCTCTCACTAGGGGATGCCAGTAATAGATTGTAAGGTCAGAGAAGGAAGAGGGACTTGTTTTTTCCTGTTTCCTTTCTATGGGCTTCTGGTTGGATTCTGTTTCCACCATCATCACCATGCTCTCACTTCTTTACCCTGGCTGTGGTAAGCCCTTGCTATAGCTGCAATTCAATCACAGCTTAAAACACGGGCATAGCCAGCCTCATGGTACTCCATCACCACCCGAAGACATCAATACCACTCAAGCACTGTGCCTGTCTCAGGGTTCAGTTTCAAATTCATGGGCTCCCCCTCCTCCGACTTTCTATAATATAACAATTCCTGCCTTTTCCTTTTGTCTCCCCAGGCATAACAGGTGCTTCCTGCAGTTGTGACTTCTACAACACCGTTTTCAGTTACCTAATTGACACCCCATGCATGCTAAGTTGTTTCAACCTTGGCTGTCTCTTTGTGACCCTATGGACTGTACCCTTCCAGGTTCCTCTGTTCATGAGGTTTTCCAGGCAAGAATACTTGAGTAGATTGCCATTTCCTCCTTCAGTGGATCTTCCCTGACCCAGGGATCAAGCCCATGTCTCTTACATCTCCTGCACTGGCAGGTGGGTTCTTTGCCACTAGCCCTTAACATACCTGGTTAACAATTCTTTATATTCGGTTCTCTCTATGAAGAAAATCAAATACTGTATGATATCACTTACATAGGGAATCTAAAAATATACAGCAAACTAGTGAACATAACAAAAAATAAGAAGACTCACAGTAACAGAGAACAAACTCATGGCTACCAGTGGGGAAAAGGAAGGGAGGAGGGGCAAGATAGGGGTGGGGGAGTAAGAGGCACAATCTGTCAGGTGTAAGATAGACTCAGGGATACACTGTACGGCACAGGGAATAGAGCCAGTATTTTGTAGTAACCAGGTGGAAAATGGCCTTTAAAATTGTATAAATTTTAAAAATCCATTAAAAAAATAATAAAAGGCAATCCTATTAAAATTGCTGGTGTGATTTCTGTCTTCTGACTGAGTGCTGACTGATACTCATCTACATAGAAAGATTTCCTTACTAGTTGTGTGAATCATGGACTCATGTCAACTTTCATACCAAAGACATTTTCCTGATATTGCCTCTCTTTCTGGGGATCATTTTACTTTTTGAGAGCAGAAAGTTCTAGCTGGGGATCACAGGTGACCCACGAGTAAGATACATATCCTTTCTTAAAAGCTACTTTCATGTACATTGCATCCTTCTCATTACTTTTAAGACTTTTCCACCCTCTAGAAATCTGAACCTCAAATCGTATTCTAAGTGCTTCTTTGAACAGCAATTGGAAAGCAAAATTTTTAAGGCCAATAAATATCAATACCACTCAAGCACTGTGCCTGTCTCAGGGTTCAGTTTCAAATTCATGGGCCCCTCCTCCGACTTTCTATAATATAACAATTCCTGCCTTTTCCTTTTGTCTCCCCAGGCATAACAGGTGCTTCCTGCAGTTGTGACTTCTACAACACCGTTTTCAGTTACCTAATTGACACCCCATGCATGCTAAGTTGTTTCAACCTTGGCTGTCTCTTTGTGACCCTATGGACTGTACCCTTCCAGGTTCCTCTGTTCATGAGGTTTTCCAGGCAAGAATACTTGAGTAGATTGCCATTTCCTCCTTCAGTGGATCTCCCTTACCCAGGGATCAAGCCCATGTCTCTTACATCTCCTGCACTGGCAGGTGGGTTCTTTGCCACTAGCCCTTAACATACCTGGTTAACAATTCTTTATATTCGGTTCTCTCTATGAAGAAAATCAAATACTGTATGATATCACTTACATAGGGAATCTAAAAATATACAGCAAACTAGTGAACATAACAAAAAATAAGAAGACTCACAGTAACAGAGAACAAACTCATGGCTACCAGTGGGGAAAAGGAAGGGAGGAGGGGCAAGATAGGGGTGGGGGAGTAAGAGGCACAATCTGTCAGGTGTAAGATAGACTCAGGGATACACTGTACGGCACAGGGAATAGAGCCAGTATTTTGTAGTAACCAGGTGGAAAATGGCCTTTAAAATTGTATAAATTTTAAAAATCCATTAAAAAAATAATAAAAGGCAATCCTATTAAAATTGCTGGTGTGATTTCTGTCTTCTGACTGAGTGCTGACTGATACTCATCTACATAGAAAGATTTCCTTACTAGTTGTGTGAATCATGGACTCATGTCAACTTTCATACCAAAGACATTTTCCTGATATTGCCTCTCTTTCTGGGGATCATTTTACTTTTTGAGAGCAGAAAGTTCTAGCTGGGGATCACAGGTGACCCACGAGTAAGATACATATCCTTTCTTAAAAGCTACTTTCATGTACATTGCATCCTTCTCATTACTTTTAAGACTTTTCCACCCTCTAGAAATCTGAACCTCAAATCGTATTTTACGAAGTGCTTCTTTGAACAGCAATTGGAAAGCAAAACTAGGTTAGGTTGAAGGCCAATAAATATCAAACTTTTAGACTATGAAAACTCAAAGAATGCTTTCACCAACATAATTAAGTTTTTTCCAACAGAGAATATCATTTGAGGAGAAAGGAAAATGAAGATCCGGGACAGAAGACATTACATTAGTGATCAAGAAGGCAAAATGCTGGAACAGAGAAAAATTTTTTACCCTGTAGAAGTAAAAGATCTTATATATATCATTGTTAACATATTTGATAATTAATAAGATGAGAAAAATCACCTTTTGTTTGTGGAAGAAAATATTTTGCTTTCATGGGGTCGGGAGCATGAAGAAATCATAGAAAAATAACTCAAATTAGGCTGAATGAGAATGAAACATCAGCACCTTGGTGGATGTTCCCAGCTTGCCTCAGGCACCAAAACACAGGATACAATTTGAAAGTAATAAACTTATCAGTTAGAAATACTTGGCATTGAGAGTAGTCCATATTTATAACAAGTTTAGGTTCCCACAGAGGAACCAGAACACATTAAGTTGATGGGGGAGGAGATACCCATCCCTCTGTACACTGATATAATATCTGAGTCTATACATCTAGCACCTCCTAATTCTCAATGTCATAAAGTTTCTAAATTGGATGGGGAGACATAGAAAACTGAGCAATATCCATCCTACCTCCCTACAATGAAGTAAATAACAATTTAGTTCGTCATTAATAACAAATAACAGTTTAGTTTAATTGGTAGTTAAATTCAATTCAATAAGCCTTCTAGAAAGAGAGATATAGATATGTGTGTATTTGTACAAAACTTCTGTTTTCTATGCCAAGCACTGAACTGCCACACATACACACACAAAAGTCTGCCCTCAGCCCCTGATGCCCTTCTTTATACTTTGCCTGTAGCACCAAGGATGATGAGGAGAGTCAGTTCTGCATAGAAACCTAAGTATTTTGCAAAAAGGGGTTTTGGAGCATTCTATTCTCCACTTTAAGGATCACTGTTTAAAACTAAGGATCGGGGGGAAAAAAGACTTGATATTCTTTCAAACTACCTGAAATGCACCCCGCCCCCGCCCCCCCCCCAGAACCTTTAGCTCATACTTTTAATGGCGCCTGTAATAATCTTCTTTGCCTGGCTAACGATTACTTACGTCTTGAGATTTCATCCATCCTGTGCCCCAGCAGCTCTCAGAGAACATTTCCCATTAGAAGAATCCATTATTTATGTATTAGAATAATTCATTTAATTGCTCTCCTCTCCTATGGACCAAGGCAAGGACTTTCTCCGACTTGATTTTATATCTCTTGTGCTTATCTCAACAGTTGGCCCATCATGGGTGCACAGTTAATGGTTACTGCTTTGAACAAGTTCACTGATCAGATGGAAATTAAGACATGCAAACACGAGAACGTCATCAGAGTTTTCTGCTTGTTCTTTTGTTTAACAAACCTATGTGCTCTTTTTCCAACCACACTTAAAAGTACTCTGTGACAAAGACCCATCGTTACTTCATTCAACTTTTTTCTTTCCTATTTCTTATCACTGCTAGCACAGTGTCTTTCTAGAAATTGAGCAAAATTCGTGGGTTACAATTTTTCCCTTAGACAGTGTGGTTGTAGATTTTTCCCCAATCATATCTAAATATGAATACTTTTATTTCCCTCAAGTAAATACCTCATTATATAATGAAATATGCTGTTCCAGGCTCTCACCCAATGGTCCTTATATATACTCAATTTCGAATTTCAACAGGTTCTCAGAAACAAGTGCTAATGTTCCCTTCTGGGATACAGCAAAGTCTTCAGGGCAGTTTCAAACTACCACTGTGTGCACATAACAGCCTCTTTGGTATAGCAAAAGTTAGAAATAGAAATTCAATGAGCTGAGTTCAGTCAACATTCCTAACTTTTATGCACGCAAAGGAGTTCCGAAGAACTCATGTATTTCCTTTGGTTGCAGGTAGATTTCCTTCTACATTTCTTTCTGTCCAATTAACTGCCACCAGCCAGTACTTTAATAGGAAAAAAAAAAGCTGGAAACCCAGCAGCAGCCAGAATAAATAACAACAAGACACGTCTCAAGGGGGAACGTGGAACCATGAAAACTGTGTGTTCTCCTTTAAGCTTGTTAAGGGGCCATGCAGCAAGCAGGCGGCATAATGTCACAGGAAAGCATTCATTGTTAGCTGTTCATCCTCAAAATTAAGGCTAACCATTTCCATCCCTACTTATACCCCGGATGGCAGGGAGCAGCTTTCAAACAACCCTGAATACCAATATATGTAATATAAATTTTATGTATGGGAAAACTGTTTTTGCGTTTGGCTGTCCTATTCCTCTGTTACAGGTACAAGAAATAATAAGAATGCAATCTTCAGGAAAAAATATACTGGTGATTTATAAAAACATATGGGCCTTATTTTGTCTAGAAGTACAGGGCATTTTCAAACTTACAGTCACAGTATAGAAAGTCATGTAATATAACCTGGTTCCTATACCAATACTAAACAGATAGAAATGCCTTACATTTTTAAAATCTTTTTTCTATAAAGTGTTTGAGATACAGCAGTAACCACTCCGTCTGGTCTTCATTCAGCCTGATGTTGATGTATATTCTTCTTTATGTTTTTAACTTTAACAACATAAGCATATATCCATAGGTAATTACATTGTTTTCTTTAGTTTTTAATTTTTACATAAATGATATAATGACACACACTGTGTGCCTTGCTCTTTTCATTCAACATTTTCTTCTTCAGATTTATCCAGCTAATACATGCAGACTGAGTTCATGCATATCCACTCCTGGGTCATACCCATTTTCTGAATACTACAACTGAGCTAGCTGGGTGCTTTTACGATTATTTGAATTTTCATTCCTCTGATTATAAATGAGGCTAAGGAACTTTCCACAGGGCTTGTTAGGCAATGAGAATTTCTCCTCTCTGAATTATCTGTTCATCCTTTGCCTATTTCTCTGTTGGGTTGTTTTCCTTTTTAGTAAAACTTGCCTGTAAAACCACCTGGGCCTAGTGCTCATTTTACAAATAGTTTGTAGATTATTGATTCTATTTCTTCAGTGGCTATGGTTTTCTTTTCCTTTGGGCCAGTTTTATAATTTAAATGTTTGAGGAAGAAATGAACCTTTTATTTTTCCTAAGTCTTCATTTTGACCTTAATTTTGAATGCTATATAGCTAGATGCAAAATTATAGGTGATAGTTAATTTCATCATTTAGAAGACAGTCTTCCAATGTCATTGGATCTACATTAATGCTGCTGCAAAATCCACTGTCTGTCTTACTGTTAGTATTGTGAATAATCTGGTTTTGTTTTTTGGCTACTTTTAAATGTTTTCTTTGGATTTTTGCCTGCACATGTCTAGATGTACACGTTTGCTTAACCCTACTGAGGACATGCTGTATTCTTTAAAAATATAGGAATTATGTCTTTAATCCACTATGAAGAATTATCAGTTATTACCTTGCAAGTATTGCCTCTCTGCCAGTCTCTCAATGTATTTTAACCGTTCTTTCACATTTTCCATCCCTTTAACTGTTCATACTTCATTCTGCTCAACATATTCAAATTGACCTTCTTGGTGACTAAACATCTCTTCAGCTATGTATAATTCACTGTTTTTATTGTCCAATAGCTTTAAAATTTCAACAAGCATTTTTTTTATTCCAAAAAATTCTATTTGGTTATTTTCAAATGTCTATTATTTCACTGTATTTTTATGATTTAAATTACTTCTTTTATGATTTAATTATGCTAAACATTTTTATATTCTCTAATAAATTGTGCTGTTTTTTCACTTTTTATTTTATACTGGAGTACAATTGATGAACAATGTTGTGGTCGTGTACAGCAAAACAATTCCACTATACATATACATGTATCTATTCCTTCTCAAATTCTTCTCCAACTTAGGTTATTATATAATGTTGAACAGAGCTCCCTGAGCTATACAATAGGTCCTTGTTGATTGTCCATTTTAAATATAACAGGGTGTGCATGTAAACTGTTTTATTATTTCAAGTTCTTTGAGTTCTAATTAATTTGTTAGGTTCATGGACTCGTGGTTTTTCTTCTCAATTATTATCACTAAGTTTTAAAATTATCAATAATATATCAGTCAAATTCCTGGCAGGAAACAGATGGCATATCAAATAGAGTAACTGTGGAGAGCTTAATGAAAGGGCTATTTCAAAGGTGTGGGCACAGCTAAGAGAAGCTGAAAGATAGAGGAACATGAAGCTTTTGCTTCCCCAAGCCTGAGTATGAGTAGCATGAGGAGGAAGTGCTTATCAGACCTGCAGCTGGAGGAGAGGGTTGCCTGACAGGAGCCACACACTCTCTGGTGGAGGCTGGCTGAAAGTACCAACTAGCAGCCCAGTATGGATGCATCTGTTGGAACTCATATCATCATCTTGCTCATCTACTGTTTTTTGCTATCCTGTGATTACATCCTACTGGCTGAAAACAATGAAAAGCCAGGAACCAGATATTTTTAAATGGGCAGATGACCTGAATACACATTTTTCCAAAGACAAACAGATGGTCAATAGGTATGTGAAAAGATACTCAGGATCACTAATCATCAGGGACATGTAAATCAAAACCACAATGAGCTATCATCTCACATCTGTTAGAATAGCTTTCACCAAAAGGTCTGCAGATAGCAAAGGCTGGCAAGGATGGGGAGAAAAGGAAATCCTCTAACACATGTTGGGAATGTAAACTGGTACAGCATTGCAGAAAACAGTACGGAGGTACCTCAAAACACTAAAAATCACATTACCATACAATTCAGCAACTCCACTTCAGGGTAATGTATCTAAAGAAAATGAAAACACTAATTCTAAATGATATGTGCACCCCAATGTTCACAGCAGCACTATTCACAACAGCCAAGACATGAAAACAACCCAAGTATCCATCAACAGAGGAATGGATAAAAAGATGTGGTTTGCATATGTGTGTGTATGGGTGTGTGTGGGTGTGGATGTATATGTGGGATTGGGTGTACAAAACAAAATATTACATAGAGATTAAAAAAAAAAGAAATTTTGCCATCTGCAGCTACCTGGAAGGCCTAGAGGATATTATGCTAAGTGAAAGAAGTCACACAGAGAAAGACAGATGCTGTACGTTATCATTTATACGTGGAATCTAAAAAATAAAACACAGAAATGAATATAACAAAAGAGAAACAGACTCATGCATATGCAGAACGAATTAGTGGTTACCAGTAAGGAGGGTAAATAGAGGGGTAGGGGAAAAAGAGGTATAAGCTACTACGTATAAAACAAACTACAAGGATATATTGTACAGCACAGGAAAATATAGCCGTTGTTTCATAACAGCTTGAAATGGAGTATAACCTATGAATATACTGAATCACTAGGTTGTACACCTGAAACTGATAAATTATTCTGAATCAACTATACTTCAAGAAAAAAGAAAAAAAGAAAAGCAAGGAAGCCCCGGTGACTCCATACATCAAGGTCAGTCAGCTGAGGAACAAAGCAGAGTGGAGAAGGATGGAGCGAAGATCTGGAGGGCCGAATGCAGCCCAAGTGTAAGACCATGTTCAGGGCTGCCTTATCTGTTAGAAGCCCCTGTACTTAGGAGAGGAAGCAGGGAGGGCATGCCCAGACAGAGAAGTTTTATATTTGCTTCCTGATACCTTAAGTGTATCACTGGCTTAGACTCAAGTACTAAGCTAATTTTCAGCTCAAGAATTCTGATGCAAAAGAAGAGCTCAAAGTCTATCCCTAAACCTTGTGAGATCTCATAAAATCATGGCATGTGGTCCCATCACTTTATGGCATGGGGAAACGATGGAAACAGCGAGAGACTCTATTTTGGGGGGCTCCAAAATCACAACGGATGGTGATGGCAGCCATGAAATTAAAAGATGCTTGCTCCTTGGAATAAAAGTTATGACAAACCTAGATAGCGTATTCAAAAGCAGAGACATCACAATGTACAGAACACAAAATGCTGAAGGATTTAGGAGAAAATTACAGCTCAGTTTCAGCTATTAACACATTAGGATATCCAATAGGTTTCTGACAGCTAGTAGTAAACCTTTCCCTGAGGGAAACACAAGTTACTGTCCTTATTGACAAAAGGCCCTGGTAGAACTGGGCTTTAAAAGAGTTCTCTGAAAACAGGAAATCTGGGTATGAAAACTGAGCTAATGAACTAGATAAGCACACAGAATGTGGCTCCTTCCTCTTTTCTCCCCACATCCTCCCTTGCTCTGGCTTCTAGAGTGAACATAGGGCAAGACTGGCAATTCCTGAACATGCTGACCTGGAGCACTGCACTAGTCAACTGGGTCATCAATCTACTTTTTGAAAACTGAAGGGGTTACACAAATCACTTTAGTTCTTTCCAGCACAAATATTCTAAAAGTTCTAGGAGTCTCCTCCTGGTTCTTGTGATAACCATCAGTATGGGGTGGGGGTGGGGGTGGCTTTACAGACATGTTCTGTTTCTCACTTAAAATTATGATTTTCTTCTATATAAACCATACAGTATTCCTATTTCATCAGCTAAATTCCATCCCCCTAAATCCTTCAGCATTTTACATTCTGTACATTGTGGTGCTTTCCCCATCTAGTGTTGTTACAACTGTAAGCTCCTAAGGGGCAGCAATTTGGTCTTAGGCAGATACCCTGTTCAGTGCCTGGCAGCACCATGTTTGAATCAGGGTCCTAATCCTCCTTTCCAGCAGTTTTTCCTGCTCTTCACAGAAGGACATTTATGGTTCATTGACAAGCTAGGTATTGCTGATTCCGTGGCTTCAAGTACCTTCACTTCCCTGGAGACAGACTTGAATCTGCATTCTCCACACCACCTCCTCCCCACTCCCCCACTCCAAATCCCTTACCATCAAAGGCATTTTTTTTCAAGGCTTAGTTCAAGAGTTTTTTTTTTTTTTTTCCTTCCTAAGAGATAAGATGTCTTATAAGAAGATAGCCCCCTTTGGGTTGGTCTGTCCAAAATTTGAAATAACAAATTTATTCTCATCTACTTTCCTTCTACATTGCTCCTTCTGTTGGAAATTTTGTCCCAATCTTAATTTTAAAATGTGTTCCTAGAATACTTAATACCTTTCTCTTAGCTCATAACTTACCCCTCAACTTAGAATCAGAAATGAACTACCTTAAAAGACCATAATCCAGAGGACAGGACTAGAGAATTAGTCCATTTCTCCTGGAGGAAGCATCCTTAAATGATGACTTACTCAGTTGAATAAATTCATGTATTTCTGTTCTCATTCTCACAAGGAGGCATTCCTGGGGATTGGGCATAATTCAGTAAATTATAGGCATCATGCATTTCCTAGTGGAGGGGATTGTTGGGAAATTTTGAGGGGTGGGCATAAAACGGGAGAGTCACTGGTCATTCTGAAATACTTTCATCCATGGGCTAGGCGATGCCCTGTTTCTTCCTAACTGTGCCCCATGTGTCCTAGGCACTCGGTATTTATGCACAGGAACTGTACGTGCCAAGTTTCATTTCTTTTCGCAGACTGACCCTTATGCTCACTTTGTCGTCACCCATGCCACACATCTGTCGCCTTTGTTGTCTGCTTCCTGTTTCCTTACTCCTCACACCCTGTCTCCAGCTAATTCCTGTCAGTTCTACCTCAGCAGCTTTCACATCTCTCCTCCTCACTTTACTTCAGTGGCCTCAACAGTTCCCTTTACCTCTTCTTATGCCCAGTCTACTTTCTGTACAATATTTGGTTCATCTTGCTGAGAACTAGCTCTGACCATGTAGCCCATGTATATGTTCTGTCTTCCCTCCTAGACTGTAAGCTCCTGATGGGCAGGGTCTGTGTTTCAGTCATCTTTGTATCCCACAGCACCTATCAATAAATATACCTTCAACAAACAGCCAAAAAAAAAAGCTGAGACATCACTTTGCTGACAAAGGTCCATATAGTCAAAGCTATAGTTTTTTCCAATAGTCATGTGTGGATGTGAGAGCTGGACCATAAAGAAGGCTGACTGCTGGAGAATTTGTGCTTTCAAATTGTGGTGCTGGAGGAGATTCCCAGGAGTCCCTTGGACAGCAAGGAGATCAAACGAGTCAATCCTAAAGGAAATCAATCATGAAGATTCATTAGAAGGACTGATGCTGAAGCTATCATCCTTTGGCCACCTACGCGAAGAGATGATTCATTGGAAAAGAACCTGATTCTGGGGAAAATAGAAGGCAGAACAGAAGGAGAAGGGGATGACAGAGGACAAGATGGTTGGATGGCATCACTGAGTCAATAGACCTGAGTTTGAGCAAACTCTGGGAGATGGGGAAGGACAGAGAAGCCTGGCGTGCTGCAGCCCATGGGGTGGCAGAGTCCAACACAACTGAGTAACTTAACTTAAATCTTGTGAGATACACACTCACAATTATATAATCTAGAAGAAGTTCATTTTTATTTCTACCCAAAGTCCATTCATAGCTAGAAAAATTTCTTTGTTGCCTTACTATGCTAATAGATGAAACTTTTCAACTCCTGCCCTGCATAAGCATCAGCTTAAGAATATTAGCTTTTTACAGAGATCTTGCTTCCTACTATCTGCCTTATATAAACTGAAAACTTTTTCTCTAGTCCCTCCATGAGTGATAAAACCCAAACTCCTAGCTTATTACCAAGATTGAAAACTTCCTTACCCAGCCAGTCAGAGGCTTACTGCTCTGACTATAACTGCCATCACAGAGATAAAGGGGGAAATAAGATATCATTTTATGTTATTTTCATCTGTATAAGAAGTCAAGCACACTAACATTTTATACAACTACTTACACTGGCATCTTCATTCAGTTGTATGTCAGATGGTCACCCTTAGCTATAACATGTAACATACAAGAGGGGAACATTAAAATATGGAGGAACTGATACTCTGTTATCCAGCATTGGCACTTTGTGACATTTCAATTCCCATACCGCAGGATGTCATCACGTTTTCTTTTATAAAATAAGACTTTTAAACAGAAGATGCCTTATAAGGCTTTGTAAGAAGACTGTATGCCACTCTATAGTGCTTGCTACAGAATCTTCTGGCTACTGAATGGTGTACATAGGCAGACTTGGCAAAGAAGCCATCCGGTTCGAAGAACAAGGAGGAGGAGAGGAAGGACAAGGAGAAATAAAGGCAAAGATCTTCAATGTTGAAACTGAAAACTTCTAGTCTTATGTTAATCTGTGCATTTACATTAGAATGTCTTACCTAGCCCTGAGGCCTGGAGACCGTCCTAGCTAATCTCATGCTAATGCTGTGGGTGAGGGCCTACAAGGCCTTTACAATCTTAAGATACTCTTTTGATTTATTGTTTTGGTAACTGACTAGAAGATACAAATTGTCCTGCTTCAACTGGCAAAGAGGGGATACTCTTCTATCCCCCCTCCAGTGTCTATGCTGGAAGCTTTTCCCTATCCTTTCTTATTTTAATAAAACTTTTCACTGCACGGAACTCTGAGTGACCACTGCCAAGTCTTTTAGATTCCAATGTGAATTCTCTGTTGGAGATCAAGAATCCGACACCGTTCACAGTAACTCACCATCATCTATCACCTATCACTTCCATCCAATTGTGAATAAGTTTGCCGGCACCAGCCTGTATCAGCATCTTCAGTATCTACACACCAGCCCACTTACCCATTTGCTGAGTGTGGAGGGGTACTGCATACCACACAGCCTACCAACAGCAAAGACAGTGAACATCAGCAGCCCACCGTGGGGATCAATGTGAGGCTAAACAGAAGAGAGAAAATCGAATTGCACCAATATTCTCTCAGACCTCTTCAAATATTCATCTCTGGTATTTCAAGTATTTAGTAGGTGACTAAATATTTGGAAAATGAATCGCCCCTATGCTTATATAGGTCAAACAAATTTTTAAAATAAATACTCTCTTATGGCATATTGGGCAGTTCTGCAAAATCTTGACCAAGCACAATGCTAGAAATAATGAAGTCGCCTCTGCAAGGTGTTTCTGCTGGGAAATGTTTGATGCTACATTCCACAGCTGAATTTTTATTCAATTTTATCCCACAGGCTATGCTCTAATTAGCTCCCACACAAACTTCCTAGCGCTAACTTCATTTTGCTGATTAATGATTCCAACTTTCAATTTAATTATGAAATGTGTTGATATGAGACTTAAAAAACACATGTAGAAAAAAGCCTAAAAATTCCTAGCATCAATCATGTGCTGAAGTACATACTGCCAACCTTTAGGAAATGATGTTTGATTTCCTAATACCGAGTCTCTCCTCCACCTTGTGCACCATTTCAAAAACTATTTTGTGACACCTATTTATTTTGAAAAGTAAACTTATTTTAGTTATATTTTTTAACATTTGATTAAGCCTTAAAATAATCAAATATAAATGAAGGAATATAAAAAATAAAAGACTAAATTAAAGGATGAGTACACTTATGTTGCTTTCTTGCATCAATATAGAATAGTACTGGGTTAACCCTATACTATACTAAACCACTAACCTACTAGTACAACCCTATAGTATTTTGTTGTTTAGTTGTTGAGTCATGTCCAACTCTTTTGAGACCCTATGGACTGTAGCCCACCAGGCTCCTCTGTCAATGAGATTCCCCAGGCAAGAATACTGGAGTGGGTTGCCATTTCCTTCTCCAGGGCATTGTCCCAACCCAGGGATCAAACCTGTGTCTCCTGTATTGGCAGGCGGATTCTTATCCACTGTGTCACCAGGAAACCCATAAAATCATGGCCAAACTATACTACACTAGTATAACTCTATACTAGGATAACTGTACTATATGGACTGTATACAATACAGACTCAACTAGTATAACTCTATAGTATAACTCTACACTATATATGTTAGCTAATATAATGCCAGCTACTGAAACAGAAAGTATTTAAACTGTCAAGGGTATAGAAAACAGACATTTATTTTTTACTCAGGTACAGTCCAGTCAATGGCCAAAATGAAACTCAGGACAACGGTATAGTGATTAAGAAAGTGGTTTTTATAGGGGGACATCTGGGTTCAAAACTTCAACAATATCATTTAATAATTATGTAACCTTTGGCACATTACTTAACCATTCTGTGTCACACATTGGCAGAGACTAAGGAGACATAGCTAAATTTAATTTAAGACCCAGGACTAGAAAAAGGACATTAGTGAGGAAATTGGAGAAAATCACAAAAGATCTGTGGCTTGGTGAATAGTGCTGTGCCAACGTTAGTTTGCTGGATTTTAGCCTTATACTACTGCCCTGCAAAATGTAATTCTGCATGGATAAGGACTTTACCTGGGAACTCTCTGTATTATTTTAGAAGCTCTTCACTATATTGAAGAGCTTTTAAAACAAAAAGTTTAACAAGGAAACACTTAAAAGACCTTTCTGTGTACTAGCATTTTATATGACGCTGGCATTACAATGTGGTAGCAAGGCTGTGGGCATGATAATCTAACCTGTAACTGTCACTCAGTTCAGTTATCGGTTCACTGATGACAAGTGGCTTTGGTTACTCTGGCACTTCTAAGGTTGGCAGCTCTTATTCAGAGGCATAGAAAGATCTTCAGAACACATGAAAGAAGAGGGGAGAATGGCAGACAATTTTCCAGGAAAGAAATGATGGCTGACTCCTGTCCTCTCACAATCTCCCAAGAGAAAGTGGACAGAGACAGCATCTAGTTTCTTGCCCTGCAGGGGTTAGAATTTGATGGGATTCAATGTGATGTCATGCTCATCGTTATTAACAGCAAAAACAAGACAATGCCCAGATCCGCATGGACACATTGTGCAAAGGCACTTCCAGGTTCATGGCTGAAGGAATCTGACCCAACAGGTGACTTGGACAACTGTCATCCCCTCTTTTATGTCACCTTCATGGTACGTCCTGAACAGTGGAAACTTACTAGCATAATGGGATGGCGTAGACACCTGGAAACCATCACGTCAGAGAAGCAGCAGAGATGTTACTTTGATGATTAGCGTTACCCTCCTCATATTTACACAGAAATTTTAATAAACAAATGATTACAATCCTCAATGTTACCTACTAAACATATAGCTAAATAAAACAACATAAGAATGGTAAAGAATCTGCCTGCCAATGCAGGAGACTCAGGTTTGATCCCTGGGTCTGGAAGATGCCCCGGAGAGGGAACTGGCAACCCACCCCAGTATTCTTGCTGGAGAATCCCATGGACAGAGGAGCCTGGTGGGCTACAGTCCATGGGGTCCCACAGAGTCAGACACAACTGAGTACACATGACTTTCTTCAATCTCTGAAAGCATTCTAAAACTCTAGCCAAAACATCAGTCTTTCTCAGATCAGCTCCACTGCTATTAGTTTTATTTCAAATGGCTCAGTTAGATGCTTCACTTTGAATCTGAATTTGAACAGAAATGTATTCTTATGTTTGACCATTATGAAGGTAATGGTCATTTTCTATCCTGGTCAGGGCAAATCTTCCTTATTTGCATGACCTGTAGCAAAGGTCCTGCTTGCCACTTAAGATTTGAAAGTGCTGTATGATCTCCCTCAGAGTTCTCATTCATATATTAATTTCTCAATAAACCTGGAGTAATCAGTGTTTGATCCCTGGCGAGGGAACTAAACCCCACATGCCACAACAAAAAGTCCACATGCCACAACTAAGACTCAGCACAGACAAATAAATGAATAAATATATATTTTTAAAATCCAGCTTTTACTTCTGAATTTCCTCTCACAGAATGACACCACCAGGGTCATGTTAAATTTCTTCTTCCTCACTCCTCACTCTTCAAAGCTATGAGGCTCAAGTTCCATCAATTGGTATCTCTCTTGGCATCTCATATGCATCTCTGCCTCTCTACTACTGCAGCCTCATCTGAGGTTTGTTATCTTCTCTGTCTCAGACCCGCTAACCATCTCACAAATAAATGGTCTCCATACCCCCAGTGTCTCCCTCTTCAACGCCTCTGTCTTTAGGTTCTTCAGAAGTACATCCAGAGGCAAGAATCAAAGGGCAAGTAGTCTGTTTGGGAGGAGAACACAGGAAACATCAGTAGGGCAGTAGTTTCAACCAGCAAGGAGTGACAGTTTCGTCCCCCAGGGATATTTGGAAAAAGATGGAGATATCTGTGGCTGTTAAAGTTTGGGGAAGGGGTGGTTCAATGAACTCCAGTGGATGGAAATCAGGGATACTGTTAAGCATTCTACAAGGTACAGGTCACCCTCTCCCTAACACACACAACAATAATTAAGTATTATTAGTCAGCTCTAAATGCCAATAGTGCCCACAGTGAGAAACTCAGTAGAGAAGTACAGAAGTGACACAGGGAAGAGAAAGAAGCCAAATAACGGTACATTATCAAGCTAGTTGGCACTGTGGGCAAACATAGCTCAGTTCTGCTACTTTAGCAGACAGGACAGAGCACACAGCTCAGATTATCCCATTCAAGCGATGTGGAAACTAGAGCATTTAAACAACATCCTTTGTAGCCCAGCAGTGGCTGCTATAGTAGTGGAGCTATAAGCTGTCGAACAGTTCCCATACTTCTTTCTGGTCTGCTGTACATAGGAACAGAGAAAGAATAGGGTTCCACCACTCAGATAAGTTGGCAGTTGAGGGGAGGTCAACAATGCTAAAGTTCTGAGTACATGGTGGCACAACATCTGCTAAACATCCTTTGCACATATGCCAGGGGAATCACTCCAGAGCTTCATCAGATCATTCTTTCATTGGTTTTCCAGTATCTTTAACACAAAAGCCATCTTCCATAAGATGGTATAAGAAACACTTCATGATTGAGCCCTATCCATCCCATTGCCCTGAATCCTCTGTATCAAACAGAATTAGACTGTTTAACTCTAGGCTTCACACTGGACTTGGTTTGAGAACAGTGATTCTCAACTTGGGTGCACATCAGAATTAGTGTGCCTTAAAGAAATACTCTTCCTGAGGGCCACCCCTAAAGATTCTGATGTAACTGACCTGGGGCATAGCCTAAACATTGGCATCCTTTACAGTTCCTCTGGTAATTCCAAAGTGCAGCCAAGGGTGAGAAACGATGTATCAGAATAGAATACTATTTCCTGGGGACACAATTGTCAGTCATCTTTGTTTTCTCCCCCATGGCCTTCCACAGAGTGAATCCCATAACAGATGCACGAGCAATGGCTGTTGAATTAATAAAGTCAGAGAGGCAAGGCTCATGTGAAGAGGGGCAAAGCTCAGAATCAACACTGGTTGAGCATCTCCTATGACTATGAGCACTTTACTTGTGCTGATACTTTTATTTATTGCAGCAACCTTGTGTCAGATAAGTATTATTCTTCTTCATTTTTTCAGAGGGGAAAACTGGTATTCAGAAAAGTTAAAATGACTCATTCAAGATTCAAGAGCAGGGCCTTGACTCAGCAATTGAATGCCCTGACTCCAAAGACCAGGTCCTTTTCAGTACATGATTTTATCTCAAATAGGAAACAGGAAGTGGGAATCCTGTAAGAGTGCAAGTCCTTTCCTATTACAGGAATCTGTAAGGGGTTCCAAGAGACTCCTGGAAGCAGAAGAGAAGCAGCAGGAGGCCCTCATGTTTCTGCTCCACACAGCACTCTGACTGACATCCTATATATTTGAAGGTCAAGATTATACATTGAACACCAGTGCCATGGTTAGCAATGGAAAATTAGAGACCATCATCTCTACCAGGAGCCGATTCATCATTGCTGAGGGATGATCACAGGATCTTCATCACTGAAACCCAAGTCCTTGCGTCCAATTGGTTTCTTATGCTTGGGCCGTGGTGCACACTATGTTGGCCCAATAACCAAGAGGGACAGCAAATAACTCTCTGGCATCAAGCCTGTGAATCAGAAATAATCCAAGCAAAAGCATCACCAACCAGAAGTAAGTATGCAATGACTGACAGGTAGGCTGAGAGAATGCCTCAATGAACAGGTGTTGTTTCCATTTGGGAACATCAACAGTTTAAAACACAAAAACATGACTAAGACTGTTATGTCTCAGGCTCTTCCCATTCTAGAAAAGATGGTAAGGGAAAAATACTAGTCTACATCCATGAAATTCAACTACATAAGATTTCTATCTATATTGCCATTAAATTTTCCCCTACTGCATCCCAGAAGAATTCATCTTTACAGACAAGGCTTGAGGAGCATAGTGCAAGTCAAAATCATAAACTCTAAGTGTACTCACTAGGTTACAAACTTTCCAGCCATCATTTAATACATTTTGTGGGAAAGGGCAAATGACAGTGAGAGCATGCTGCCTTTGGTTTCAGAGATCTAAATGTTGTGATGTACAAATACATACACTTTGAACAACATAAGCACAGCCTCACTGTTAAGTGCAATATTAGAAAGCACTGCTGTACCTTTGAACACAGAGATTTTCTCCCCACTCACATTGCTTAGTTTTTCTTCCTACAAAGTCTGGGAAACAAAGACTTGACAAGACTGACAGGAACTCAGAACCGCTATGTTCCATCTCTAAATTTCTGTGTCTCTTGACTTGCTGACAACCTTTTGATGATGTGTGAAGTATCAAATCTGAAATGCATGGTGGATTTCACAAATGCAGAAAAGCTCTCAATTTAGCCCACATTCCAGGGAATCCATCCATCTGCGAGCCTCAAAGGCAACTGGATTTGTATGTGTAATTCAATAATGCTGTGTTTCAGAAAGCAGAGACATATAAAGTTTCACATCATGACACTGTCGTCTCAATGAAATGAGAAACACAGTGCTAAAAAAAAAACAGAATTAAAAAAGAGTATGTATGTGTGTGTGTGTGTATAGATATAGTTATATATAGATGTAGATATAATTGAATCACTTTCCTGCACAGCAGAAATTAACACAGCACTATAAATCAACCATACTTCACTTTAAAAAACCCAGTAACAACAAAGCCAAGAAAATGGTAACGTTTGGGTCAATGCATAACCATGTGTCCAAATTCAGCATTAATTTGTCCATCACAAAGTCCTTATGTCTAAGACTAACTCCCTGGTGCTCGCTGGCCCACTGTGTCTCCTGAAACACAAAGGATTCATACAGTCATCAACACGTGTGGGCTCTCTGATCAGGCTTTCAATGCAGACCAAACTCTACCCATGTCTCTAGTTATATCTATTTATGCTGCCAAAATCCAAAGACAAAGAATGCTGTAAACAAGCTGTTGAGTCTCTCCTAGCAAAAATGGAACAGAGAGGCCACTGTTTATGACAGATATGAATAAATCACTCTTTCAACTATTTGAGGCAGGCAAGCCAAAAAATGCTTCATCTTCCAGTACTAAAATATTAGGAGGGATTTTTTTCTCACTTTCCCAATCTGTATTTTCCATTTACTCTTTTCCCTAAAAGAAAATAAATGTGGGAGGTAAGAACAGCAGTCATAAAGTTTAAAGAAATACTTATGGCAGAAAACCCTTGGCATTAGAATCTTTAGCAGAGTTTAGAGCCAAATTTTTGAAAATGAAATTTCATAAGAAAAATGTCAGTATGAATAACCATTCTGTTCATTTGTGACCCTATTTAAATCAAAAAATGGATGTTTCTAACCAGACAGATTTTTAAGAAAGGAAAACAGAAGACCCAAGATTTGTCATTTGGAACACAAAATTGGTAAGAGAAGGAAAATTAGGAGTCAAGAGTAGTATTTAGAAAAAGAGGTTGGGAAGGAAGGCAAGATGCCTGATGGATGCCATTAGCCAACCTGGGACTTCTGTGGTCAGCACAGGGTTCTCCTTTCCCAAGAACCCACGTCATTTCACTCCTTGTTTCCCCCCAACCCTTGTCGTCCTTCTTATCTGGGAACTCTTTATCCAAGCTGCTTGGCAGGAAGCCTAACTCTGTCTTATCATTGTTTATGAGTCCCCTCAGGACCTAAGCTTATGAAACTCATTTTTTTCCTGTCCCCTCACCCCTCATTGTAACATCCCTTTCCCCAGGATACAGCGGCTCAAAGGATAAAGATCGCCAAAGAAGATAAGGAACAGACATGAAAAAGCAGTGGATAAACTGGAGGCCAGGAGCACAGTGGCCTCTGTTTACCCCTATCCACAGACGTCTGCCCACACCATTATCCAGGTCCCAGGTGCAATCTGTGAGACTCACTGGATACAACTGGTCTCTCTAAGTCTGTACTCGGTGGTGAGAAAGAGTTCCCTTTGGAGAATTTTATTTATGGCTTTATTTCTTTGTTGGTTTTTTACTGCACACACAGGGCTTTCTCAGGTGGCTCAGTGGTAAAGAATCTGCCTGCCAATGCCGGACACACAGAAGACGTGGATTTGATCCCTGGATCGGGAAGATCCCCTCAAGGAGGAAATGGTAACCCATCCCAGTATTCTTGCCTGGAGAATCCCATGGACAGAGGAGCCTGGCGGGCTACAGTCCACCGGACTGCAGTCACACACGACTAAGTGACTGAGCATGCATGCCCACAACAGTACACACACACTAAGCTGTATAAAGTGTACAAAAAGGCCTCTTTCAAAGGTGTTTTATCAATTATACACAGTGTGATCACAACCCAGATCAAGATCTAGAACACTTCTGGTTCCCCACAAGGCTCCTTCATGACCTCTCATCAATATACCCTTCCTCCCCACACCCCAGAGGAGAACCCACTATTCTGACTGCCATCACCACAGCTTATTCCAACCCCATCCTGAACATCATGTACAGCTTGCACCCACTGTCTGGCTTCGTTCATTCACCATAATGCGGGGGAGTTATCCATGTAGCTTCATATACCGGCAGTTCTTTTTTTATTTTTTTTCCCTTACTGTGGAGCTTTCCATTGCATGAATATGGCAAAATTTATTTGGCCTTTTTACTCCTGATGGACATTTGTGTCATTTCCCAGTTGGTGCTATTATAATTGAAGCTGCCATGAGCTTTCTTGACCATGGTTTCTATAATTTTTGTTTTGTTGATTGGCATAAACATTCATTTCTCTCAGGGATATACCTGGGGGCGTAGAATTGTTGGATCACAGGATAGACATTTGTTTACAGTTAGTAGACACTACAGGGCTCCCTTTGAAGAAGTTCAGATACCCTTTGTAGCAAAAGGTGAAATCTCTTTACAAACCCCTGGGTCAACTGGCTTCATAATGCTTCTGCAACAGTAAAGACTTAGATAGTTATAGAGAAACCTACTGAATAGAAGCCAGGCAAAAGTGTCATGTTTCTTCCAGAAACTAATCCCTGCTTATTAGCCCAATGGCACACATCTATAGGTTTATCTCCAAGGAGAAAAAATGAGAATCTTAAGCATCAGAGATTTTATTCTCCCCAAACTGCAATCTAATTATGCTGTATACCGAGCCTGTAAACAAGCTTCAGCTACTTGCCAGTTCACCAAGACAGTTAATTAGCTGTTTCTGTTCTCATTGCTCTAGTCCCTCTGGAGATACAGGGGTAATAAAATAAATGAATTAAACATTTTTTTAATATTCACCTGGCAAAATGTGTCATTCACTCTATAATTAAGTGAATGCTTAGACGTGAGACTGGCTAGCTTATACATATTTAAATATTCTCCCTCACCACCACCAGTCAGTTGTGTTGCTGCAGTATGGAGTGCACATTTCTCAGAGAACGGACAATGGTCTCATGTTTACTGATTTATTTCAGGTTTCTGCAATTCTATATGGGATTGCAGCAGGAATGAAGGAAGAAAAGACAAGGAAAAGGAAGCTTGGAGAAGAAGAGAAAGAAGGGGTAAGTAAGATAAATGGAGGAAGAAAAGCAGGAAGTGTTCTTCATTTAGCAATTTTACACTCACAGTCCAATTCAGGTTGCCTTCAACTCCACCCTGAGTGCATCAGGGTCATGACCCACATATGATCACAAAGGCTGGAAAGACTGACTATTATTTCAAGTATCCCCCATCTTTCAAAAGTTCCCTTTATGGCCACTTTCTTTTTATAAAAGACCTACACTAACACCTGTTTTTATTAACCAAAAAAATCCAAAGAGGATTCTTGCTTTTAGGAGAAAAGGCAAAATATGGAAATGGTGCTGAGCATTTGTTTTGTTGCAAGGAGCAGGTTACAAAGGCAGCGAGCAGACCCAGTAGTGAGAGTGTCACCACTAAGCTCCTTCTAGGGACCTGGGCTCAGCATCCAGACGCCGTGGCTTTCACCCGGGTCTGTGAGCACCTGGGTCTTACCTCTATTGATTTGGTGCATCCCTTCCAAGATGTGTCCTAAGGTCACTGCTTCCTGAAAGTTTTCATAGGAACATTCTACTTTCAATAGCAGGGGAAACCTGTAATAAACCTTGTCCTCAGAAATCTCAATGGCTCCTGCCATATTGTGAGAAGAATCACCTCCCCACGAATTCCAAAAATATCGCTAGATGGGTGTTATCTCAAAACACAGAAGAAAGACAAACAGATCAGACCATTCCTCCAACGTCTTAAATCCTACCTATCCACACAGGGGAAAGTGAAGAAATGTTTCTAGGTAGTGGCGGTGTTGATTTTTGCCGACTTATACTATTCGGCATGTGCAGAAATACAGGAAGCTGACAGAGATAAGAGCTGCAAAGCACGTAATAAAAAGCAATGTCCCAGGACTTCCCTGGTGGTCCAGTGGGTAAGGGCACCACCTTGCAGTGCAAGGGGTGCCGATTCGATCCCTGGCCTGGGAAGATCCCACGTGCCATGGAGCAGCTGGACTGATGTGTCCAATTACCGAGCCGGAGCTCTGGGGCGCATGCGCCCAGAGCTGGTGCTCTGCGACAACAGAGGCCACCGCGATAGGAGGCCCACACGGGCCAAAGAACAAAGATGGATGAAAATGGACAAATGAAAGGCCAATAGAAGTGGCCTGCCTGATCCCCTCCCTCCTCGCCCCGCCAAAATAAATAAATCTTTAATTTAAAAAAAAAAAAAAGCAATGTCCTAGAAGCTGTGCCAACTTCATAAGCCAAACAACAGGAAATACCATAAGTCAGGTGATCATCAGAGTGGGTTAGCATAAGGTGGAGTACAGGAAAAAATATGTCATACCATGGGGCTCAGAAAGACTTTAGACATCACCAGAGATGAGAAAATTCTTGGCTGAAAGGTGAACTAATTTGCCTAAAAGAACAGAAAGAAGAAAATAAGAATTGAGTGGCTAGGGATTTCCCTCGGGGTCCAGGGTCCAAGATTTCGCACTCCCAATTGCAGGGGGCCCAGGTTCGATCCCTGGCCAGGGCACTAGATCTCACATGCCACAATTAAAACTTCTCATCCTGAAACTAAAGTAAAGCATGTTGCAACTAAGACCTGGTGCAGCCAAATACATAAATAAATGAGTATTTTTAAAAAAGGAATTAAGAGGCTATAATGGCCATTATATATGATATATAATACATGTTAACTATTTCTATATATATATATGTGTGTGTGTTTGTGTGTGGGTGGGTGTGTGTATCCTGCTCTACAGGTATTCCCAACTTACAGGCTAGGAAACAGTTAACAGCAGTTACCTCTGCGAATAGGCAGCAGGAATGGGATGTGCAATATCAATTTTTACCTTAAAAATCTATTTATTTCTCAGTTCTTAAAGATGATTGCTTGAGGACAACAATATATGTTTTTTAATTAAAAACGAATCTAAACAAAAGATGCAAAATCCAAACTCCATAAAAGATGATTAAATTTTACTGTTAAAAAACTCTTCTGAATTTGGAATCATACATATCTGTAAACAACAAAACTCTGTAAAAGTAAAAAAGTAAAATAAAAACAAAAAACAAAAAACTCTTCTGTGTGGGAAAATTACCAACAAAAGACAATTTTGTTGAGGATTTTTGCATCTATACACAGAGATATTGGCTTTTAATTTTCTTCATTTATAATATCTTTGTGTGTCTTTGTTATCAGGATAATTGTGGCCACAGAGAATGAATCTGGGAGAGTTCCTTCCTCTTCAATTTCTGGAATAGCTTGAGAAGGATAGGTAGGAGCTCTTTCTATGTTTGGTAGAATTTCCCTGTGAAGAAATCTGGTCCTAGACTTCTTTTTTTTTTTTTTTTTTTTTATTTTGGGCAGGGGTCGGGTTGGGGAGGGAGGGGAGCGGGCGGGCCACTTCTATTGGTCTTTCATTTCTCTATTTTCATCCGTCTTTGTTCTTTGGCTCCTGTGGGCCTCCCATCGCGGTGGCATCTGTCGTTGCGGAGCGCCAGCTCTGGGCTCACGCACTCCAGAGTTCCGGCTCCGTGATTGGACACATCAGTCCAGCCACTCCACAGCACGTGGGATCTTCCCAGGCCAGGGATCGAACCGGCACCCCTTGTACTGCAAGGCGGTGTCCTTACCCACTGGACCACCAGGGGAAGCCCTGGTCCTAGACTTCTATTTTCTGGGAGTTTTGTTGTTGTTGTTGTTAACTTACAAATTCAGTTTCACTGCTAGTGATTCAACAGTTCAGGTTGTCTATTTCTAACTGATTCAGTCCTAAAACGTTACCTACTTCTAGAAATTTATCCATTTCTTCTAGGTTGCCCAATGCACTGGAAAATAACTGTTTATAGTGTTCTCATGATTTTTTTTTGAATCTCTGAAAAACTGGTTGTTATTTCTCCTCTTTCATTTCTTACTTGGTTTATTTGGGCCCTCTTTTGTTCTTGATGAGCCTGGCTAGAGGTTTAACAATTCTGTTTAATCTAAAAGAAAAAAGTTCTTGGTTTCATTTTTTTCCCCTATTTTTTGAGGTATATCTGCAGTTTATTCATTTTCTCTCTGATCTTTATTATTTCCTGCCTTGTGCTCACCTTGGGCTTTATCTGGTCTTCTAATTCCTTTAGATGGCAGATGAGATGGTTTATTTGAAATTTTTCTTATTTCTTGAGGAAGGCCTACATCACTATAAACTTCCCTCTTAGAATTGCTTTTGTTGCCTCTTACAAATTTTGGAAAGTTGTGCTTCCACTTTCACTTGCCTTGAAGTATATTCTGAGCTCCTTTTTTTATTTCTTCATTGACTGACTTGGTTTCTTAGTACCATATTGCTTAGCCTCCACATGCTTGTGCTTTTCTCACTTTTATTTCTGTAACTGATTTTTAGTTTCATATCAGCATGGTTAGGAAAAATGCTTGATATAATTTCTATCCTCTTAAATATCTTGAGGCCTGTGGCTTAGCATATGACCTATCCTGCAGAACATTTCATGTACACTTAAAAAGAATGTGAATTCTGCTGTGTTTGGATAGAATATCCTGCAGATAACTCTATTAAGTCCAAATGGTGGGGTGTTAAAGTCTACTACTATTGTAGTAATATTATTGTTAACACAGTCAATATTTTGCAGTATTTTAAAATATAAAAATAACTGCCAAGAAATTCATGATGAAAAAATACCAAAATTTAAAATAAAGACTATTGTTTCACAACCTGAACTACTGGGCAATACCGTTTTCTATAGCCTTGGATAATAGTGTCTCCCTCCAGAACAGGTGGCAAGTTTGCCTGCTGTCCAATATCACGAAGATAATGTCTCCATCTGCAGCAAAGTTCAGGCAAGTTTCCTTGTAGCCCATTATAAAATATTTTTGTTTCCTAAGATTGCAGTTTTTCACCCATGACACACACCTACTTTGTGTGCAGCATCCACCTGGGCCACTCCATGCTGCCTCTGTGGGAATTAGCAGGCAAAGAAAAGTGGCACAAACATGAACCTCATGCTTCTGGTGCTGTGAGTAATAAAGATATTTGTCTCTGATTCAGGTAATTCATGTCTTCTGGTTGCATCCATGAAATCCACACTAACTGTTAGGTTGCTAGTAGGGCAAAAATTACAGACTCTTTGCAATTCTTGACGAGGTTTCTTTTCTCCCATTTCAGGAAAAAGGAATAGTTCAAGCAGACATTTGGGGTTGTAAGAGAAGCAAAAGCCTGGGTTAACCTCAAAGGTAGAGCACAGAAATAGCTGGAGATAAAGACAGAGAAGGGGACTGAGGCTGAAGCTTGTGTGCCATGCAAATGATCTGAACTTTGATCCATGGCCTTCAAGCAGACAGTAGAATGTTTTAAGCCAGAATACAACAGTTTCACATTTGTTTATTATAAAGACCACTCAGTCACAAGGCGAAGTGTTGATGGAAGTCGGGAGGAACCATTAGGAGGCTACTGAAATAGTAATTTAAAAAATAATAATTAAAAGTGCAAATAATAAAGTCCCTGAGTGCCAGACACTGTGCAGGATCCCTAGCTAGTATTATATTCTTTATTCTTGTTAGAAAAAAAATATTATCTATATTTTATACATGAGAGAAATGAAGCATACAGAACTAAATCAATTGGTTCAAGTAAATGGCAGAAACTAGATTGAGACTTGAGCTGACTGCAGACCCTAAGTTCTTAAACACAGTCTGAATAGGGGTTTGATTAAACATACTCAAGTACTGACATTTAAATTCTTAGGCTGTGATCCTCTGTCCAATATGGACAGAAGCTCTTTATATCACATTGAACGTTTACTTCTGCCTATATTCGCCCTGTAAGTTCTAGCTATCTTTGGCTACACTACTTTCCTAGTAAATTTTGTCATACTTATTTTAACTCCTCCAAAAATAATACCTTGTTGTTAAACAGGTTAAATACGCCATAGTTTGATTCTTGTTCACACTGAGTCAAATTCCTGAGATCTATTTTTATAGTTTTATTGACCTTCCTAGTGTGGGAAAACTTTCTAATTGGCTATCAGTGTAAAATTTAATGAGCCTGCTGTTTATTCTTCTTCCAGGCCATTTATGAAGACTCAAAATAAAATTTCCTCTCTTTCTGTGCCATCAGGTGTTACAAATTAATGCAATCTTCAGAATGCTAAGAGATTTTATTTTTATTAAGAAATGTAAATAGAAAATGCTAATTAGGCATGCCTGTAAAAGATTACCAAACCTAATATATATTGATTGTTTCATATGGATTCTTCTATTAATAAGTGATATCAATCATCCTTACATAATCTGAAATTCCTAGCAAAATATAAATGTGAAGTAATTTACAATTCAGTTCATTTTTGTCAACTCATTGTGATTTATTACTTCTATTACTATTTTTACAAAAGAGGAAGTTTCTGTGATATAGAATAACATACTTTAATAAGAAACAAAATGAGGAGGAATGAAAATTAGAGATACTCAAATCTTCATGGAAGACAATATCAAATAAAGCTGTTTTATAAATACATAACTTCATTTTCTACTTCATGGTTATGACTACAACCTATTAGTTTATTTGAGAAGTTGGACTATTTGATGATGGTACATATTTCTCTTTTGTAACAGCTTTATTTAGATACAACTCACATACCATAAAACTCACCCCTCTGAACACCACACTTTTTAATTACTTCTTGATTCCCACATCTCCTTCAATCCTAACTAATCACTAGCTACTTTCTGCCTCTATAGATTTGCCTGTTCTTAAAATTTTATATAAATGGAATCACATAATATGTGACAGGTGGGGATACTCACCACTGTACTAACGAGGACTAGCTATAATATATGATCTTCTATGATTGGGAAAGACTGAAGGCAGAAGTACAAGAGAATGAGATGGTTGCATGGCATCACTGATTCAATGGACATGAACTTGGGCAAACTCCATGAGATGCTGAGGGACAGGGAAGTCTGGCGTGCTGCAGTCCATGGGGTCGCAAAGAGTTGGACAGGACTCGGCAACTGAATGTAACTTGCTTCTTTCATTTAGCACAAGGTTCATCCATGTTGTAGCATGTATCCCACTTCATTTCTTTTTGTTGTCAAACAATATTTTGTCGTATAGATGTGCCACATTTTGTTTATTCATTCATCAGTTGATAGATATCTGTATAGCTTTTACTTCTCGGCTGATGTCACCATAAGCTAATAGTGCTATGAACAGTTCTGGACAAATTTTGATGTAGATGTGTTTTCATTTCTCTTGGATGTAAATATATACAACACTGGAACAGATGAATCAAATGACAACTCTATATTTCACTTTCTGAGGGGCCACCATACCCTTTTCTAAAATGGCCACACCATTTTACATCTCCACCAGAAATGTATGAAAGGTTCCAATCTTTCCACATCGATGTCAACAACTGATTTTTTTTTTATTATACCCATCCTAGTGGGTATGAAGTGGTATCTAATTGTGGGTGCTTTTTATTTCCATTTCTCTAATGATTACTGATGCTAAGTTTCTTTTCATGTCCTTGTTAGCCATCCATATATTTTCTTTGGGGATATTTCTATTCAGACTTAGATGCCCATTGTTAAATGGGTTGTCTCTTTACTATTGAGCCATAAGAGTTTTATATATATATATATATATATCTTCTAGATATAAGTCCTTTATCAGAAATGTGATTTGCAAATATTATTTCCCATTCTGTGGGGGTTGTCTTCTGACTTTCTTGATAGTACCCTTCGAAGCATAAAGGTTTTTAACTTTAACGAAGTCTAATTTATCTTATTTTTCTTTTGTGTTTGAGCTTTCAGTATCTAAGAATTCACTGCCAAATCTACGATCATAAATATTTACTTCTATGTATTCTTCTAAGGATTTTTAGTTTTTGCTCTGACATTTAGGTCTTTGGTCCAATTCATTTTTATATAGTAGGTGCCCAAATTCATTCTGTTACATGTAGTATCCCTGTCAAAAATCACAATACCTACATATTTACTTCTAAAGTAACCTATCTATACTTATTTTTCTTTCTGTCCATAAAATTTTCTTTCACCTTATTTCTAGTGACATTGCTCTTATTTTTTCTTTCTTCTTCCACTTGTGGCTCTTTAAGGGAGGGAGGCACGATCATGGTACATAATTTTTCCCCAGTCAATCAAAACATTTCCATTCCAATGATTGGTTCAGGGATAGGCATGTGACTCAAATTACATCAGTAATCCCAGTCAGAGTCAATCCCTGGACTTAGTGGGAGCTATGGAAAAAGGCTTTTCCCATGGATTTGGACTTGGGATGATGAAGACCTGGAGCTTCTGACTGCCACAGGGACTCAGAAAATAAAGCCAACACAAAAAAATCATAGAGCCCAGGGATACAGAAACAGTAAATCCTAACGATCTGACTTAAATCCCTGGGTTAATCTTTTCCTAGTGCAAGCTCTCTTAACTTCTCAGTTAGGTGACTAACAGTTTTATTCTTAGGCCTTTTATCAGTTTCAGGCAGGTTTCCACTTCTTCCAGAAAAGAGTCCTAACTAATATATAAGCCAAGTGGTCTTTTAAACACAGAGAAGAGACAGGTTTTGTCCATCTCTCCTTCCCAATAAAATATCCAGCTGAAAATGTCAGGGGCTTCATATGTCCCTTAATGGAGAGACTATAGGCAGGCAACACATATATTCAGAACAACCATGACTCAAGCTCCTTGAATGAAAGCAGATTAATGTCCTTTAAATTAAAGAGTGGAATTTTGGTTTTCAATGGCTGGTAGTATCTGTCTGTCTTACAGAGTGTCTACCACATGACAGGCTCTTGATAAAGAAAATGAATGGGTAAATAAATTGAAACAGTGTCCTCTCTCTTTGTAAACTGTTGGCACAAAGTACTAATCACATCGACTGCTTCCCAAAAACATGACCCTGGGTATGGCCCCATTTTGGTTGTATCAGTCAGTTACTGCTGCTTAACAAACAATCACATTCATGTGTCTGTGAGCTGACTGAGTTTACATGTTATCTGTTGGCTTCTAACAGGCTATTCTGCTTCAAGCTGTCGACCCAACCAGGGTTGCCTTTCTGTGGGCTGGACTCTGTTCTAATCAAGGTGTCTCATTCTTTAGCCCAGGCTGAAGAGTTAGCAATTTCCCAGGGGAGGCTTTTGTCATGGAGACAGTGGAAACACAAGTATGCATGTCCAAACTCCAAAGTATGCTTAAACACTTTGCTTGCACCATGCTTGCTAACAACTCATTGGTCAAAGTAAATTACATGACTGAGCACAACATCAATGGAATAGGGAAATGGATTCCTCTACTGGAGGTGGGGAAATGGAAGATTATGTTATAAATGGTAATTCTTCTAGTGTGGAGAACCATATTTGCATCAAAAGGTTTCTCTTTTTTTTCTTGGAAAAACTCCATCTCTGAGTACTTTACGTCATATTGTTTCATTTGCTTATTCGTTCAATTATTTAAAAAGCAGTGCATTAAATATCTACTAATGCTGTGTATATGAAATGAGAGGGCCGAAAGAACTTCTCAGAATAAATCTACACCTATATTCCGAGGCTGACCTTTTCTCTCAAGGACAGTTCCAACACACCCTGTACCAGCCTCTTGGTACTGCATCCTGATGACTCTCAAGGAAGAATACAAGGAAAGCAGGGTGAAACGTAGTTGGGATGACAACACACTTTGTTTCCCTATCATTGGATGTTTCAGTTATCCCAGTGTTGATAAAGCACTACCTAAATTCCCAAACTAAGCCTTCATTGTGTTCAGTGGTGCTGCCAACATAATCCAGCGTGGCTCCTTTGTGTTCCACAAATAAAGAAAGGCTTCCACAAATCCACCCGCACGCAAAAGGAAGCTGTAAGAGCAGATGTGCAGTCTGGGATAGCTTCCAGGAATTGACAGTGCTGAGTTGGCAGCAGCTTCCTGCTGCCACCAGGAGAGGTTCACCTAAACAGATGCAGTTGCCTGTTTCCCTACATCTTAACCACTGTCATGCCCACTGGAGCACAGAGGTCTGACTCTTCCACTTAGCAATTCATCCTATTAATCTCTCCTTTGCCATGAAGACTGAAGTCTCCAAATTGTGTACATGTTGAATTTGCCTCATATCTGCCTGTGAGGGCCAACTGTCAAAATGTCAGGCACCGAGAGCTGTTAAACACAGCCTATATTTGAAATTAGGTCATACAAACTCAAATTATTTTAAGAGCACACTAATACTCAAACTCATCACTTTCTAATCATTAAGTGCATTATATGACGATGCTCTTGAGGCCCAGTACATCTATTTCCAACTGTATGTGGGAAATACCACATAATGGCAGGGAGTAAATTGGACCTAACTCTTTCTTATTGTGCAATCAATGCTGCTACACCCGTATCCTGAAACCTACCAAAGTGGGAGTATTTACATCAAGAGAAATCAGACCCTTTAAAGACTTTCCCCCTAGAGAACTGGTTAGTCAATGCTTACAAGCATGTAACTGATGATCTCCATCATCTATTTGATAAAGGCATATTTCTACCTTATAATTATTAACCCTTTTTAATCTTAAGAAAAATCCTATGAAACAGGCTCTACTGTTGACCCTATTTTCCTGAGGCACAGAGAAGTTAAGTGACACGCCCAAGCTCACACAGCTATTAAGTGGGTACCAATGTGTGTGCAGACTTTTCCTTTTGTGAAAACATGGTACATTCCAGGGAACACTCTACCTTCACCCAGAATTACAGCTTGAGTTGTTTTCATCATCTCCAACCTCCTAAATATGCTCACCCCTGGTCCCAGGCCTACTGTGGGACCTGGTATCAACCTACAGAGTTCAAAGGCCAGATCCAGGACTGGCCACCTGGGTTCCCACATGCAGTGGAATTCCTCCATCACCTCTCTGCATTCTCATCCCTGATGCTGCTCTAGTCTGCCAATATCACTACTTTCTATTACTTACTAGCACTTACTAGCATTGTGATTCATGAAAATATTTAAAAACTGTTAAGAGTCTCAGTTTCTCCATCCAGACATTGGGGGTCAGAATGACTGGTAACATTCAGGCAAAAATCTTGCTCTGCATCAGATGAATGTGAGCTCAGTCTGAATGAGCTCCTGCTCACCTTCACATGCTCTCTCCCCTCTTTAGCTTGTGCTGCGGGAATTCATCCCACTGACTTCATCCTGCATAGAAGGCTTTCTCAAGTCATCAGGAAAGTGATGAAGACCTGCTTCTAGGAAAGATTTCTTGGAGAGTAATAATTTCTGCTAAGATGCAGGATTTCTAGATGGGCCTGCATGATCAATAGCAACTCTTGCTCCTAGCAGGAGTTCAATCCATTTTGGCTGCTTCAGTGGGGACCCTGGGGCTTAGACACTAAAGAAATGCAATTACTGACTTTCACTTATTTTAGCCCTCTGAGTTCCTGGCTGGCTCAGTACGTTATCCCCACCTCTCCAAGTTCCTTCTGCCACAAATCAGCCTCTTCCTTCCTCTTAGTGACAAAAATTGCTTGTGGATCTGTCCGGGCAGCAGAGCCCCCTTTTCACATAGTGGGCTTTTAACCTATGATTGAGGGCTTCTTCCCCCACTGGCCACAGACACAATGACTCTCTTGTGTTCAAACTTGGTAGCCCAGAGAAAGATCATGGAACAGTCGTAATTAGCTACTCAGCGTGAACTGTGTCAAACAGATCAGAACTCAGGCCTTTCAACTGCTCTACAGCACAAGTCAGCCAGCTTTCTCTGTGAAGGCAGATAATAACTATTTCAGGCTCTGCAGGCTACACAGGCCCTGTTTTAACTATTCCCCTCAGCTGTTGTAGTGGGTAAACAGCCAGAGACAACACGTGAACAAATGGGCACGCCTAGGTGTCAACTGAACTCTACGGACACTACACTGTGAAATACATATGATGTTCACATGCAGCCAATATCATTCTTTTTTTTTTTTTTTTTTTTGAGCCATCAAAAACACAAAACCATTCTTAGCTTGTTGGTTATAACAAAATGAGCTGCGGCCTGATTTCCCTCTTGGGCTGTAGTGTGCTCACCCCTACTCTGAAGGACATCTTCTGTGGAACTAGAGTCTAGGGGTTCAACAGCCCCTTCCCAGGGTACTAGGCACTGGGACCGAACACTTGTGTCTGAGCCAACCTATGCAGTGTCCTTATTCATTCATTTATTGGATGGCATCACTTTGGGGCAATGACCCCTTTAAGTGTTTAAAAGGGTTTTTTAAACCAGATTTAAGTGAATCAGTCATTCTTAAAATGTTTACAGAACAGACTCACAGACATAGACTGCAGACTTGTGATTACCAAGCAGGAGGGGTGGGGAGGGATAAACTAGGAGCTTGGGGTTAACAGATACACACTACTATATATGAAAGAGATAACCAACAAGGACCTACTGTAGTACACAGGGAACTATATTCAGTATCTTACAGTAATCTATACAGAATACAATCTTGAATAGAATTTGAAAAAGCTGTACATCTGAAACTAAAACAACACTTCAAATCAACTATTCTTCAATTTTAACAAAAGTACTTGTCTTTAAAAAAAAAAAAAGTTTATCTGGTTGGTTACTGACAAACTGCAGTACTAGAATCAATTCCCTAGATGTCAAACCTAAGACAGTGTTTTGGAGGAAAGTGGCTGATGAAAGAAGAGCTCTCAAGAGGAAGGGAACGACGGAGGCAGGATGGAGCAGGAGGTTGTGGGAAGGGGACAGAAAGACAGCGGGGCCTTGATTGGAGACTAGCTTCAATCTGATCCCATGGGAGGCTCCGGAGCATAAAGAGCTCCACAGAGTCATGCACTCATGGTCTAAATAGCACCTTAGAAGCCATGGGACTAGTCTTTTGTGTCCCGTGCCAGGAAGTCATTAGCTATGGACCTGGGGGTGGAGAAGGCTAGCTTGAACTCACAGGTGAGGCAGCTGCCATTCAGCTGAAGACAAATCTTCAGGGAAAGGGGCACCCCTGAACTGGTAGGGGTCGAGAGGCACCACAGCTAGGGGCTGAAAGCCTCAACCGGGAATGTGGGCAGGTGGGGGGGAATCCGCTGGGGCACATGCAGCATTATAGCACTTCCAGCACTGAAAGCACACAGGTCCAATTGCTGCCTTAGATTTTACAGAAGTTACAGAAAATGTTTACAAGATACTGGCAAGCCTATGTTTCCTATAGAATTTCTCTCAACATGCACTAAGGGATGTTTCCAGAACTTACAAGAATAGAGAATAAAGCATTTTGACTAGTTTTGCTTTCTCATCTACCTTTCTACATTAGCAACCACCAAAGGGTCTGAGTACACAAAACTGGCCATGCCACTTATCTATTTAGTGTTACTGAGCGGCTTCTTATGCTTCTTAAAATGAAATCTTCAATCTGTTCCCATGAATCCCAAGGCTTGATTGAGTTGATGCCAGGCCTTCTTTCTGGTTTTATCTCTCTCCTCTCACTCTGCATTTCAGCTACAATGACTAATAACGAGACCCAGGGCCTCTGCATATGTTTCATATTCATATCATATATTCATATCATAGAATACCATATGAATATTGATATATAGGATATATAGGATATAAATATTATAGGAATATCATAGGATACATAGAATACATATCATATATTCATATTGCATAGGATACATTTGCCACCATGCCTTTTCCGATTACTGCTTATTCATCTTTCAGACTTCATCTCAAATGTCACTTTACTCTCTCAGATGAGATCGGATCCCTATTTCATATACTCTTGCAGTTCTGCATATCTTCCCTTCACAGAGTACTCACAGTATGTATCTACAATTTTGCTTCTGTGATCATCTGGCTTTTTGCCTCCCTCACCAAATGGCTGGGAATATGTCTACTTCCATCACCATTATTCTCAACAGCCAGCACCATGAAATAACTTTAGGAAACAGACAGTTAAAGAGGAAGCTGTGAGTTACGCAGAGTAGAATCACTTCCTCTCTGACAAGCCCATTCTAGATCTGCATAGCCCCAGTCAACGAGCTAAATAAATGATTATTTTTTTTTCCATTGAGATTCTGCGGATGTTTGTAACTCAGTATGGTCATGGCCACAGATGACAAATACATAGACATTTTCAGAACTTTTACTATACTTGTGAGCAACGTAAATCTCCAGGAAGGAATTCAAATATATGCATTCTCCACGTACATGACCACGAACTCCCCCTTTTCTTCCCATAGACTATGGGACTAATTTTCTTGAGTACATTATATGGGAAATATTGTTATAAGGATTTTCCCAGCTCTTACATTAATCCTCTGATTAACAGAAACAACAGAGCTAGGTTCTTGAGCTTAATCAATGGTCCTTTTTTATTCAGATAGTTGTAGACGCATCTGAAGTTTGAAGAAATAATACAGAGAGATTCCTAGTCACATTTAACCAATTTTCCTCAGTGACAATATTTTGCAAAACTATAGCAACAGGATATTAAAAGTTTTACAGCCTACTGATATTATTCAGATTTCCCCAGTTTCATAGTTACATTTGTGTATTAATTTTATACTACTGGTCACAAATGTAGGTCCACCACCAGTCAAGATGCAGAATAGTTCCAACAGCACAAGTGCAAGGATCCCTTGTATTGCCCTTTTACAACCACATGCAAAATTAAGTTAACTCAAAATGGATCACAGATCTAAATGTAAAACACAAAACTATTATACTTCTAAAGATAACAAAGGAGAAACTCTGGATGACCTTGGGTTTGCCAATTACTTTTTCTAGGTACTGCACCAAAGGCATGATCAATCAATGAAATAACTGGCAAGGAGGATTTCATTCAAAGTAAAAGTTTCTGCTCTGCAAAAGATACTGTAAGAGAATGAGAAGATAAGCTACAGACTGGCTGGGGGTGGGGGGGTGCTTTCCTGGTGGTGCAGTGGTTAAGAATCCACCTTGCAATCCCAGGGACATAGGTTCAACCCTTGGTCCAGGAAGATTCCCACATGCTGTGGGGCAACTAAGCCCATGTGCCATAACTACTGAGCCTGCACACCACAACTACTAAAGCCCATGACCCTAGAAACTGTGCTGCACAACAAGAGAAACCTTTGCAATGAGAAGGCTATGCACCGCAATTAGAGTAGCCCCTACTCTCTGTAACTAGAGAATGCCAGTGGGCAGCAATGAAGACTCAGCACAGCCAAAAGTAAGTATTTTAAAAAAGCTATAGACTGGAAGGAAATATTTGCTGAAGATGCAGCTGATAAAGAACTGTTCTCCAAATGTACAAAGTCTTAAAACTCCACAATAACAAAACAAACAACTCAGTTGAAAAATGGGCCAAAGACCTTAACAGACACCTCATTAGAGAAGACATACAAATGTCAAATAAGCACATGAAAAGATGTTCCACATCACATGTCATCAGGGAAGTACAAATTAAAACATGAAAATATTACCATACAGCTATCAGAATGGCCAAATTCTGGAAACTGACAACATCAAATACTGGCATGAATGGGAATAAATAGGAATTCTCATTTACTGCTGATGAGAATGCAAAATGATATAGCCATTTTTGAAGACAGTTTGGCAGTTTCTTAGAAAAACAAACATATTCTTAGCATATGCTCCAGCAATCACACTCTTTGGTATTCACCCAAAGGAGTTTAAAAAAAATTATGTCCACACAAAATCATGCACATGGATGCTTATAGCAGCTTTATCTATAACTGCCAAAACTTGGAAGCAACAACTATATCCTTCAGCAGTTTAATGCACAACTAAAATACAGTATATACAGACAGTGAAGTACTATTCAGTGGTGAAAATAATGAGCCACCAAGCCATGAAGAAATCTGTGGAAACTTAAATGCATATTAATAAGTTAAAGAAAGCAATCTGAATGCCTGTACCCCAATGTTCATTGCAGCTCTCTATACAATAGCTAGAACATGGAAGCAACCTAGATGTCCATCGACGAATGAATGGATATAAAAGCTCTGGTACATATATACAATGGAATACTACTCAGCTGTCAAAAGAAATGCAGAGGAATCAGCCCTAATGAGGTGGCTGGATCTAGAACCTATCATAAAAAGTGAAGTCAGTCAAAAAGAAAAGGACAAGCATAATATACTAACACATATATATGGAATCTAGTAGGATGGTGATGATGGCACATGCAGTGAAGTGATGGAGAAAAAGACATGGTCAGTGGACATATGGACATTGTGGGGAACGAGCAGTGGGTGGGAGGCGCAAAGTACGTAGCATGAAGGCCTGTACTATCATAAGTGAAGAAAATAGCTATATTCATTGCTCTGTGAAAAAAGGGGATCCTGCAGGGGTGCTGTGTGATGGTCTGGAGGGGTGGGATGGGGGGCGGATATACATATGACTAATCTGGGAACATACATATCTGTTAAACAAGAAAACTCTGTAAAAGTTAAAAGTAAAATAAAAGTTTAAAAAAATAATAAAATTAAAAATAAAAAGAGAAAGCAATCTGAAAAGGCTACACATGGTTTAATTCCACCTACATGACATTGTGGTAAAGACAAAGCTATCCAAACAGTAAAAAGATCAGCAGTTGCCAGCTGTTGGAGGAAGGGAAGGGTTGAACCAGCAGCACAGAGAGGATTTTTTAGGGCGGTAACTACTCCATATGATACTTAAATAATAGAGACATGTCCATTCATGGTTCATCCATGGAAATGCAGTCTCTATTTTCCACTTGCCCTCCCATCAGAATATACCTATGTTCTCTCATCATTGCTTCTCTCTGCTCATATATTTTAGTCTTTTCTTAATTTTCTTAGTTACTTTGTTTCTTTGTGCTCAGAGCCATCCTCCCAAAGACTCTAAATCTCTATGTCCTCAGTACAAGCCAGACAGGAGGATTCCTAGCCTCCTCTGAATCCTGATTCTCAGGTCCTAGGACAGATGATCTGGCTGCCCTAGCTTGCAACTAGGGATGACTATGTCATCCTCTAATAGTTAGCAGTGGCCAGTGGCTGGCAAGGACAAGAAGGCACTTGTCATAGAGAACTAATATGGCTGTTGCCTTTGCAAGGTAGATCTTCATGGGGAGATCAAATATCCACAACCAGTCTACTCAAAGCTGGAGTCTAACTGGGTCATTATGTGGCATTTTGTTAAACCACGATACTTTCTGTTCTAGTGGATACAAACGCTGAATTTCAAGTTGAAATGAGGAGAGATTTGTGTTACCTCTTAAAGTGCTAAAATCCACACAGACATACTGTAATTACATTAATCTTAGAATCTACCTTTACCTAGTTTGGGCCGGTGGGACAGGGGCAACAATAGAGCAAAATAAGGTTAGGAGAGTTCCACAATGTATCCTAACCCTTGACATTACTGCCAATCTGTCTTTAGTCCACACATTTTGGGACATTTTTGGATAAAGATGGGGTAGTTCAGTTTAGAGCACATCTTTCTTACAATGTGTAAAAGATAAGAAACAGAGTTGCAGAAAAACATGCAGAAACATTTGCTTCCTATTGACTAAGCTGTTATCCATGTATGAGTTTCCCAAACAAACAAATATAATAATGATGATGATGGTAATAATAATGAGAAGGAGCAGACTGGATTTTGAAGAGGTCAGTAAAGAACTCCACTGACTAGTATTGCTTTGTAATGTGGTTTAGTCATAGGTAGAAGTACCTTCATTAAAGAAGTAACACTTTTTTATAAATCATACATATGCTAAACATATATTTAAGGAATAGTCACTGGCTTCCTTTACATCATAAAAATGAAACAAAGATACTGAGAACTGACCATAAATTCTAACTTCAAAATAAAATAAATGTCAGTGAAAATTCTTAGATCTCTTCATTTTCTTTCATAATACAAGGATAAAAACATTTTTAGAGAGAGCTGCCAATTTTTAAAATCTGGTCTACTGGCACGTGGGTAAAACTGCTCCTTCATTTTTTTTTCAAATTTTGGCCTCTTTTATTCAATTTGATTTATTTTCATCCATCTTTATTTTTGGCCTGTGTGGGCCTCCCATTGCAGTGGCCTCTCTCACTGCAGAGCACCAGCTCTGGGTGCATGCGCTCCAGAGTGCTGGCCTCATAATTGGGCACACTGGTTCAGCCACTCTGCAGCATGTGGAATCTTCCCAGGCCAGGGATTGAACTGGTGCCCCTCGCGTGCAAGGTGGTGTCCTTACCCACTGGACCACCAGGGAAGCCCAAACTGCTCCTTCTTATTCACTTTAATTTTGAGGCTATATCTCTGGCCCTAATTTATATATTTTGACAAGAGAAATTTATATCTCAATTGGGGGAATTAAGTAATTTTAACTTGATGGGACCCAAGGGAAGAAGACACTGTAGGTGAATGGTATTTTTTCAAGTGCAGTTATAGTGCTTATCTAAAAAAGAAATGAGAAAATCAATCCCTTCTCTACAAGTAAATGAAAATAGATTTTGGTTGTATAATGAGGGTCAGGCAAAAGGCTTTTAGGTATAGATGTAGGTGTTGTTAGTTAAAATTGAGTCTTTCTTTTCAGTGTTTGTTATTTGGGAAGCTCATTAATAGCCCAGTTATATCCAAAAGGGAAAGGTACAGTAAATTTAATTCCAATTAGATATTCTAAGTTCACTGCAGACTTTTAGAATAAAAGCTCTGGATTATTTTATTTTCTGTTTAAGTTATTCAAATAATTATACAATTTTCTCATTGTTACAGTTATTCTACAGCTTCTGGGATAATAATCACTAAAACAAACCATAAAATGAAAACTAAAGTTCCAAAGTGGTAGGAAATGTCTACTTAACTCCTAAAGTCCACAGAAGGTTTAAACCTGGTCCTCCCTGAAAAAATAGGTCAATATCTCCCCTCTTCAACACATTTAGGAATTTTCAAAACTGTTAGAGCCTAAAATTAGAGTCACAGAGCCCTGAAATAATCTCTCAGAACAGTGATAAGATATGGCAGATGGTGTCATTTATACACAATAACTATCCCAGCCTCTTAGTCCTTGCTACTTTCTAGCAAAAGTGCTTCTAGCTGATATACAGAGGTTAGAATAAGATCTTTTAATATATTAACCCTGGCTATATTCAGAGACAAGCAAACTATAGGAATGTCTTCCAATTCCTTGTGCATGAAAATAAAAAAGAAATAACACTGTTGTTGTTTAGTCGTCAAGTGGTGTCTGACTCTTTGCAACCCTGTGGACTATGGTCCTCCAGGCTCCTTTGTCTATGGGACTTTCCAGGCAAGAATACTGGAATGGGTCACCATTTCCTTCTCCAGGAGATCTTCCCAACACAGGGATCGAACCTGCGTCTCCTACATTGCAGGTGGATTCTTTACTGCTGAGTCACCAGGGAAGCACAGAAATTTAAATCTGTTTCTTAATTCTGATGGCACTTTTCCAATCATATCTATTTGATCATATGGGTTTGATCACAGATCTGACCCCAGCTATCAAGTTACCACTTAGAACAAAGCTGGCATCCTAAACTTCTAAAGGGAGTTGAAGAACACAATAACATGAAAACAGAAGAACACACATTCTTTTCAAGTCCTCATGGAACTTCTTCCAGGGGAGATCACATGCTGGGCCACAAAGCAAGCCTTAGTAAATTTAAGAAAATAGAAACTATTTCACAGTGAAACTGTATCAAGATACAATTTTATCAAATTGCATCTTTTCTGACCACAATGTTACAACATTAGAAACCAACTACAATTAAAACTGCAAAAAACACAACAGCATCTTCCCATTTGTGGAGAAGTTACCTAGTACCTAACACAAATGTACAGTCTGGGGATGGCAGAAAAACTCCAGGTATCCCTAACTGCAACATCAATGTCTACCAGTGAGATGGAAAGAGCTGGATTTAAACACATTTCTTTTACACAGTTAGGACAGAACAGTATTCTAGGGAAAACCCAGAAGAAAACATCTGGTATTTTGAAGTTTTAAAAGTTTGACCTCTACTGAGTTCATCCATAAAGAGCAACCTGGAAGCAAAGTGTCTACAGCCAAGAAGTCAATGTTTATACCATGTGACAGAGCTCCTCTGCCCTCAGTATTCCTTGGATACCAGGGCTTCAGACAACAGCAAAGCAACCAACAAGTGTCTACACAGCTGGTCAATGTGAAAGGTTGTGCTAATGAGGAAAGCCACTAAGCATCAAAATGGCAACTGCAGGCTTCCCTGGTGGTCCAGTGGGTAAAGAGTCCACATTGCAGTGCAAGGGGCACCAGTTCAATCCGTGGCCCAGGAAGATCCCATATGCCGCAGAGCAGCTGGACCGGTGTATCCAATTACGAGCCAGTGCCCTGGAGTGCATGCACCCAGAGCCGGTGCCCTGCAATGAGAGAGGCCACTGCAACGGGAGGTCCACAGAAGCCAAAGAATACAGATGGATGAAAAATAAATAAATGAAATATCAATTTTAAAAAAGGCCAAAATTAAAAAGAAAACAGCACGTGCAAGGAAAGTATGTGGTCTCTGAAAACCAAAGGCCTTTAAAATTCCCTGTACTGACTGAGTCCAAGTTTTGGGCAACATAACTGTGCCAAAATCTTAGAATTCTTGCTTCATAGAATCTCAGGATGGGAAGATCCCATAAAAATATCATAGGCAAATTAATGGTTGCTGGGCACTTGAGCTAGGTAACTAATATTGATTGCACATGGGCATGAGGGAGACTTCCTTTGTGAGTAACAAAAATGTTTAAAAGTGAACTGTAGTGTTAGTTGCACCAGTCTACAAATTTACTAAGAATTAAAACAAGACATACAGATGGGCAATAGGAACACAGAAACATGCTAAATATCACTAGTTATTAGAGATGTAAGTCAAACCTACAATGAGGTATCAACCCACATCTCTCAGGATGGACATTATCAAGGAAATCTACAAACAATAAATACTGGAGAGGATGTGGAGGAAAAGGAAACCCTCCTACAATATTGATAAGAATATAAATAGGTACAACCACTATGGAGAATAGCATGCAGGTACTTTAAAAACTAAAAAAAGGGGGGGGCCCCGGGGAAAATTTAAAAATACCATGGTCCTCCTGGTTTGAAGTTTTAAAGTTTGACCTCTATTGAGTTCATCCATAAAGAGCAACCTGGAAGCAAAGTGTCTACAGCCAAGAAGTCAATGCATCAAAATTCCTTGGATACCAGGGCTTCAGACAACAGCAAAGCAACCAACAAGTGTCTACACAGCTGGTCAATGTGAAAGGTTGTGCTAATGAGGAAAGCCACTAAGCATCAAAATGGCAACTGCAGGCTTCCCTGGTGGTCCAGTGGGTAAAGAGTCCACATTGCAGTGCAAGGGGCACCAGTTCAATCCGTGGCCCAGGAAGATCCCATATGCCGCAGAGCAGCTGGACCGGTGTATCCAATTACGAGCCAGTGCCCTGGAGTGCATGCACCCAGAGCCGGTGCCCTGCAATGAGAGAGGCCACTGCAACGGGAGGTCCACAGAAGCCAAAGAATACAGATGGATGAAAAATAAATAAATGAAATATCAATTTTAAAAAAGGCCAAAATTAAAAAGAAAACAGCACGTGCAAGGAAAGTATGTGGTCTCTGAAAACCAAAGGCCTTTAAAATTCCCTGTACTGACTGAGTCCAAGTTTTGGGCAACATAACTGTGCCAAAATCTTAGAATTCTTGCTTCATAGAATCTCAGGATGGGAAGATCCCATAAAAATATCATAGGCAAATTAATGGTTGCTGGGCACTTGAGCTAGGTAACTAATATTGATTGCACATGGGCATGAGGGAGACTTCCTTTGTGAGTAACAAAAATGTTTAAAAGTGAACTGTAGTGTTAGTTGCACCAGTCTACAAATTTACTAAGAATTAAAACAAGACATACAGATGGGCAATAGGAACACAGAAACATGCTAAATATCACTAGTTATTAGAGATGTAAGTCAAACCTACAATGAGGTATCAACCCACATCTCTCAGGATGGACATTATCAAGGAAATCTACAAACAATAAATACTGGAGAGGATGTGGAGGAAAAGGAAACCCTCCTACAATATTGATAAGAATATAAATAGGTACAACCACTATGGAGAATAGCATGCAGGTACTTTAAAAACTAAAAAAAAAAAGGGGGGCGGGGGGGAGTTACCATGGTCCTCCCTGGGCAATTATCTGGAGAAAACGTATTTTGAAAAGATACATATACCCCAATTTTCCTATCAGCACTATATACAGTAGCCTCGACATGGAAACAACCTAAATATCCACTGACAAATGACTGGATAAAGAAGATATCATACATGACTCAATTACAATGGTAGAATAGAAGGACGTACACTCAGCTTCTACTTACAGAGCACCGAGATCACAACAGTAGCTGAAAAAACACCAATAAAAAGAAACTGTTACCCACCAAAAAAAGATATCCCACATCCAAAGACAAAGGAGAAGCCACAACAAAATGGTAGGAGGGGAGCAACAGTAGTAAAATCATATCCTATGCCTGCCGAGAAATCACAAGCTGGAGAACAATATCACCAAAGACATTCTCGCACTGTTGTGAGGCTTCTAGGCCGCCATGTCAGGCTCCCCAACCTGAGGATTTGTCCAAAGGAATGGGAATCCCCAGGGAATCTGCCTTTGAAGGTCACTGGGATTTTATTCCAGAGCTTCCATAAGACTGGGGGAATCAGAGACTCCTGGAGGGAAAAAACAAGACCTTTTGTACCCCAGAACCCAGGGAAAAGGAGCAGGGTGCCCACAGTAGATGGAGCCAGACCTATCTGTGAGTGTCTGAGGATGAGAGGTGTGAGCTGGTGGCAGCCTGCCACAGTGATGGGGGCAACGACAGCAACAGTACTGGGTCAATCACAGTATCACAATTCCTCTCACCCTGGCCCTTCCCCCTTTGGTATGCATACATTTGTTCTCTACATCTGTGTCTCCATTTGTGGTTCACAAATAAGGTCATCTAAACCACTTTTTTATATTCCACATACATGCATTAATATTCAATATTTATTTTTCTGACTTACTTCACTCTGTATGACAGAATACAGAACTTGTAAAACACCAGAAGGCAAATATATTTTGAACAATGGACAACAGTTGATAATACCCTATTGATATCAGTTCATCGACTGTAACTAATTAGCCTGTATCCATTGAACCAATACAAGAAGTTAATACTACAAGATCCTAGCAGGAGGAAGAGACTGGCTGTATTGGAACACTCTATACTACCTGCTTAACGTTCCTTAATCCTAAATCTGTACTTCAAAAGAAATACAGATGGTCAACAAACACACGAAAAAAGGCTCAACGTCACTCATTATGACAGAAATACAAATCAAAGCCAAAATGAGGTCTCCCCTCAGACTGGTCAGAAAGGCCATTATAAAACTATCTACAAACAATAAATGCTGGAGACCATTTGGAGAAAACCAAACACTCTTGCACTTTGGTGGGGCAAGGGGGGTGGGAAGGGGGAGTCATTCCGCATAGCCACTATGGAGAATAGTATGGATAGTCCTTTAAAAACTAGAAATAGAACTACCATATGACTCAGCAATCCCACTACTGGACTTATACACTAAGACAACCAGAATGGAAGAGACACCTGTACCACAACATTCACTGCAGCACTACTTACAAAGCCAGGACTTGTAAGCACCCTCAAATTCCACGGACAGAAGAATGGATAAAAAAGTGGCAGATATACACAATGGAATAGTACTCCGCGACAAACAGGAACAAAGTCAAGTGAGCTGCAGTGAGCTGCATGCACCTAAAGCCTGGAAATACACAGTGACGAAAGCCAGAAAGAGAACACCAAATATCGTATACTACTGCTTATATATGGAATCAGACCTATCTGTGAGTGTCTGAGGATGAGAGGTGTGAGCTGGTGGCAGCCTGCCACAGTGATGGGGCAACGACAGCAACAGTACTGGGTCAATCACAGTATCACAATTCCTCTCACCCTGGCCCTTCCCCCTTTGGTATGCATACATTTGTTCTCTACATCTGTGTCTCCATTTGTGGTTCACAAATAAGGTCATCTAAACCACTTTTTTATATTCCACATACATGCATTAATATTCAATATTTATTTTTCTGACTTACTTCACTCTGTATGACAGAATACAGAACTTGTAAAACACCAGAAGGCAAATATATTTTGAACAATGGACAACAGTTGATAATACCCTATTGATATCAGTTCATCGACTGTAACTAATTAGCCTGTATCCACTGAACCGATACAAGAAGTTAATACTACAAGATCCTAGCAGGAGGAAGAGACTGGCTGTATTGGAACACTCTATACTACCTGCTTAATGTTCCTTAATCCTAAATCTGTACTTCAAAAGAAATACAGATGGTCAACAAACACACGAAAAAAGGCTCAACATCACTCATTATGACAGAAATACAAATCAAAGCCAAAATGAGGTCTCCCCTCAGACTGGTCAGAAAGGCCATTATAAAACTATCTACAAACAATAAATGCTGGAGACCATTTGGAGAAAACCAAACCCTCTTGCACTTTGGTGGGGCGAGGGGGGTGGGAAGGGGGAGTCATTCCGCATAGCCACTATGGAGAATAGTATGGATAGTCCTTTAAAAACTAGAAATAGAACTACCATATGACTCAGCAATCCCACAACTGGACTTATACACTAAGACAACCAGAATGGAAGAGACACCTGTACCACAACATTCACTGCAGCACTACTTACAAAGCCAGGACTTGTAAGCACCCTCAAATTCCACGGACAGAAGAATGGATAAAAAAGTGGCAGATATACACAATGGAATAGTACTCAGCGACAAACAGGAACAAAGTCAAGTGAGCTGCAGTGAGCTGCATGCACCTAAAGCCTGGAAATACACAGTGACGAAAGCCAGAAAGAGAACACCAAATATCGTATACTGCTGCTTATATATGGAATCAACAAAACAGTAGCTATTAACCTATCTGCAGGGCAAGGACAGAGACACAGATATAGAGAAAGAACACATGGACACAGCAGGGTCAGCAGGGAGTGGGAGAAACGGCAAAAGTGGGACTGACATATTTGTACCAGCATGTGGACAACAGAGAGCCTGTGGGACGGTGCTACATAACACAGGGGGCTCAGCCTGGAGCTCGGTGATGACCTAGAGGGGTGAGAATGTGGGGTGAGAGGGAGGCACATGAAGTAGGGGGTATATGTCCACTTATGGCCGACTCATGTTGTTGTACAAAAGAAACTAACACATTACGAAGCAACTGTCCTCCAATTAAACACTTTTTTCTTAAAAAAAAAAAAGTCTATTAGTATAGAAAGTGGAAACAAATCTGGACAAGAACACAAAACCAGTACAGAGTTCTATCCAACAATACCAAATGAGGAAGATTCGGCAATAAGGAAAAGCAAAAGATAACAGTAACAATTTGACAAATGAATTAAAAATGCTGGCAAACATGGGTTTCCCCTGGTGGTCCAGTGGGTAAAGACACCGCCTTGCAGGGCAAGGGGCACCGGTTCGATCCCTGGCCTGGGAAGATCCCACGTGCCGCGGAGCGGCTGGACCCATGTGTCCAATTACCGAGCCGGAGCTCTGGGGCGCATGCGCCCAGAGCCAGTGCTCTGCGACAACAGTGGCCACCGTGATGGGAGGCCCACGGGAGCCAAAGAACAAAGACGGATGAAAATAGAGAAATGAAAGACCAATAGAAGTGGCCCGCCCATCCCCCTCCCTCCCCAACCAACCCTCCAAGAGATAAATAAATAAAAATCAAAATACTGTTTAAAAAAAAAATGTTGGAAAACAGGCACAGAAAATACTGAAACATATAAGGAGCGTCATAAATCTCATATTAAAAAGGTCACCACAGAAAAGTCAAGATACTGGCTTGGACGAATCAACCACTACTCAGATCATGGAACAGAAAATATACCATAGGCAAAAGCAACCATACCAAAAAAAAAAATGTACCTACAAAGAAACCTAGAAAAATGTATACCATCTACATGGACACGACACTAAGAATGTTGGAGAGCCTTAAAAAACAAGAAGTCCCAAACAGAATAGAATGTTAGTGGTATTCATGAGGAACAGATATAATTAGACTCTCTATTGCCCTTAATTCTTTTATAGATTTACTACCATAGCCAGAGCAGCTGAGACCACAATCGGACAGGGCTGCCATTTCCTGCACCCCAAATCAACCATGGAAAAATTAGACAAGGAACAAAGAAAACTATTAACAAAAGCGAAAAGCTCAAAACTAAGAATAATCCCCCCAAAACCATAAGTCTCCACTGAACTAGAGCCTAGGTGTGGGCAGGTGGGGGAGTACTCAGAGGCTGACACAGGTCTGCGGCCTGCAACAGAAGCAGACAACAGGATCAGATGGACAAAGTTTCTAGCGTGGAGCCCTTGACTCTTCCACTGTGCTCGGGGACCGTGAGTCTCTACTGCTTCACTGAAGCAGTCCGGGGCAGCATCTCAGAGGGACCCCAGGGCACCAAAGTTTGGGTTGGCTGTGGGGCTGTGGTCCAGAGGCCGTGACGTAACCAGCACAGCCTTTGCTCGTGGATGCACGGGCCCTTTTAAATCCTCACCTTAGTAGGCTCTCACACGTGGGCCAGAGCAGAAAAGCTAGTGTCACAGCAATTGTCCAAAAGGACAGAAATCCATCCCCGAACTTCCGGGCAATGCCCCTGTAGTCGACTAAGAGCCCACCGTGAGAACTGCCAAGCTCTGGGATCCTGT